>JBBDGP010001598.1:0-600000 GCA_037952835.1 Lithobates septentrionalis | reverse complement strand
AACCAGCTCCTGTGGAACAGTCCATAACAGTCTTAACGTGCTGTGTTTTCCAACACGTGCCGCTTTGCTACTGGGCTACACACCAACATCATTCTTCCATGACAGCTTCCATGTCACCACTCTGTGTCTTCTTCTCTCCGATATCTTTAGGATGGGGTGCAGTACAGGCAAGGGGTGTCCATTCAGTCACCATTCACCAACACACATTCAGAGCAACCTATCAACCAGCTTTCCGATATAGAGTCTCGAGGAGGGCCTTTGGCCCATGTTATTAGCCTAAAATACACCTTTATCACACTACACCATAACATGAAATCAACACATTACCATAATATATACATATATACCTATGATCCATCAGACTACACATCCCATTCCCAACTTCCTATACCTCCTCACTGTAGATACGGGCCGGCATTAGGCAGGTTCGCTCACGATTGCCTTTCCTACCACAATTCTGGCACGTCAGTGGTATTTCAGGGTTCTGAACTGGCAGCAAAGCCTCTACCATGTATGAAGAGACCTTGCCATCAATTCGTCCCCCCACTTCTATAGATAAATGCGAGACTTCCCTATACAAATGTCGAGTCCAACAACACATACCAACTTGAACCAATGATGAAACTGCAGCAATAATGAGCAATATTACCACGGGATGTATCAAATAATTCAAAATACTGTTGGCCTTACTGGAATGTCCGAATATTACCTCCCACCAAGACCCTCCCACATCATTTTCTAGTTGATGTACTACCTCCTTTATTACATTCTGGTCATGGTAGATGGCTATAGTAGCATTAGCTCTCTCCTGCTGCAGCATCCTCATAAGGCTCTCCTCTCTATCCCAATCTATTAACCATTCCTGTATCTTCCTTCCCATACCAAGGTTCAGGTCTCTCAGATTAACAGGGCAGTTCTGGTTGACATCCACAGACAGATTGGCAATATGCGGTACCGCATAATTCCATTCCTGCGTCTGGATTTCAGAGACACCGCCAAGGGTACACCATGCTCCTCTAGCTATTGTCAGGTTCACAGAACATCCTAGTTCCATGACCAACGATACATTAGTATCTTTTAGGACAAAGAAACAAACTCTCTTATGTCCCAAATAATACACCGGTGTTCCCTTTGAGGCAATGTTCTCCCCATCCAGAACACAGAGTGAGGAATCTTCCCAACATTTCTCATCCACCACCGTGTATTGACCTGGCATACAAAGGATATCATGGTCATGCTTCCGACAGAGGGAAATATCAACCTGCCTCCAGCTCCCGTCCTCTCTGATCACATGTGGGTAAGTTAGCCTCAGATGCAACAAAGTAGAATCCCCAGTCAGCAAGCCCATCGATATCACCGAATACACAGATTGAGTCTGCACTTCTGTATATGGGATCAATGAGGAAGCAT
Organism: Lithobates septentrionalis; assembly: GCA_037952835.1. Taxonomy (NCBI): domain Eukaryota; kingdom Metazoa; phylum Chordata; class Amphibia; order Anura; family Ranidae; genus Lithobates; species Lithobates septentrionalis. The sequence goes on along the minus strand of JBBDGP010001598.1, from coordinate 598,590 downwards.
AACAACTCTCATAATCCAAATTAGTACAGCCTATCCAGGCATTCGACCACCAACTTACATACGCGCCCTGCATGAACCTCATTCTGTGTCCGCACATCTCTGGGAGCAAGTCACTGGTACAATGATCGCACTTGATTCAGTGTATACTCAGCACATATAGGGTAATAGGTTTTTATCAACCACTGTGAGATGTTGCAGTTCCATGTGGTGAAGGCATGTACCCTGGTAGCCAGTGTTTGTTCCCTTTATCTAACGGAGCATGCTCCTGTGTGTATGCATTGGCCTTTCCTGTGCTGGGTTTCAACCTCTCAGGTGAGACATCAACCAGGCGTATCTCCCCATACAAGGACATTTTCACCCCATTGATGTGTCACCTGGAGCTCCCTAGTCTGGCCAACTGACACCTTATTATGTATAAGCGCCATTCTCCTGGGCATCTGCACCATATTACTTCTGTTACGTCAGTACATGTCATACATTAAAAACCTTTCCTTCTTTCAATTTCCTCCCTTCAACAACAAAAAAAACATATTTTACATTTCAGGTTCTGACAGATTGGATGTGTATATTCCTTCCCCAACCTCCAACCCATCGCACATGTATTAATAGCACGTTTGTATTCATCAGGAGTGACTCCGACAAAAATGTCTCACAAGTGTCGTTGATCGGCACAGTCCTTCAGATTCAGGATTAGCACTAAATTGTACATAAGCAAAAACAAGTATTAAACTGAATCTTTTTGTTTGTCCTTTCTCTCCTGATGTTTATCAGAACAAATTTTCAGTGTGGCATGGCACAGTCAAACTGCCAACCAGATGAACATCTGTTATCCATGTTCCAGAGACCTCTCCAATCACGCTTCACCAGGACTCTGGAAGTGAAAAAAACAAAAGCAGAAATAAATTCTTATCCATAATATCTGCTCGCTTGCTACGTTTATTTACAGTTCCTTCCTTAGAACCCAGGAACTTAGTATTCCTGGCAACTGCAACTCTGACCAAACTATCAACACAACCATGACCTCTTTAGGCTGAACCCACTCTAAAATGGATCCCCATGGTATGATCAAAAATTTTAAAAACATGAACTTGAACGTTGCTTCTCAAAAATTCAAAATTTTAAGCATTAAAAAGACAATGCATTATCTGTACTTTCAGACCTATGCACTAACCTCCCTTTCAGGTGGACAAAGCGCACACCTTGTAACTTTTTACACCTGAATGAACATAAAACAAAGAGGAAAAAAAAAAACGAATTCCAGAGGCTAGAATGGCTTCCTACCAACAACTTTTGTCTTAAATCAACAAAATGTATTCAGCTGCAGGACATATTCCATGACCATCTATTCAGCTGCTAATTGACGGAATAGCCAATTACCCCCCTTTCAGGTGAACTAAACAATAATTTCTCCACCTGAACAAACAAAAATAAAATGGATGACTAAACAACTACCAAAAATATTAAAAACATTAAAAACCTTAATAACAAAAGAAATTACATTTCTGGGCATTACCACACAAAAACATGACAAGACAACCACCATAAAACAATGACAAACACTCAACTTTTAACTAAAGACATCCATGGATTTTCCTCCTGAGAAAAGTGCTCATTTCCATCTGAAAGACAATTAGTTAATGGGAACAACAAAAAAAACAAAACATCTGTACCTCATCACAACATTTGTAACTTCACTTGTAACACTTGAAACCCTTAATGCCTAACTATTGTTTATCTTATTTTTTCATTGTTTGCAAACAATTACTAATTAATGTGCTCATGGTACTATTTGATAATCGATTATGCCTTTACCATAACCTAACCCCTGTTTTGCTAAATGTGCCCACTGTTGTTCTCTCTTTGAAGAACCTGTAAACAAACACAGACATTGGTATCCAAACCATTTTTATCTTCTTCCAAGGTCTCTGGAAAAAGGAACACAAAGACAGTGATTACACATAATTATCATGACAATTGACTTTTTGAGTCCCCCAAGCCTTTTCCCATTAATTGCAATGCCAGGGGAACAATTGCTATGAATACGGTTTAGATGTGAGGGTCGTATATAAATAAAATATGGCAAGGAGCATCCATGCAGCTCACTAAGTGCTGCTAACATTGTTTCCCCCAGTGCTACATTTGAATAACCATGCAGCTACCTCCATTTTGACTCTACGTAACTGTTCTCCATACTGGCGATCTTCAGTCTGTAGTCTCCGCATTTGGGTCTTTAAAGGGAAATGGGTTTGATTACTACGGCCTCCATCTTTTGGGTTGCTACCCTATCGGGCAAAATACACTTCATAATGCCTTGGGGTCGTTTTGGGGTACTGCGATCTTCTTTTGATACCATTATTTGCCGCCCAACAATATTTAGCGATGTGACCCCCCTTTTACACAAAAAACATTTGAGGGCTGGTCTCTCTGTATAGGCCCTTCTTTGAGCATACGGCAGTGGAAACTCACATTGCTGGACATTATTACTACGATTACTATGCTTGGAGTAGCTAGACTTTACACTTTCATCGTCTGAGGAGTCATCAGAAGTTTCAACTCCTGAATCCCTTTCAAGCACAGCTATCGCATTTTTATTTACATCTCCACCATTGATTTCTGTCATAGCAACATCACTTGCAGCAATAAGAGCTTCTGGTTTTTCGGCATGCTTCACTTCTATCTTTGCTGAGCACTGCGCATGTGTGGGGGGTACCTCCACTATTGCACATTCAGCTTTTGCATGTTTGGAGGACAACTCCGTTATGGCTGCCTGTGCACCCTGTAATTCTGGGGTTTCCTGCTCCATGCTAGCAATGTTATGGGCTTTACAAAATCTATGTCCATGCCTATTCCATTTAGAACGTCTGAACTCTCTCTGCCTTCCTGTACCTCTGCTTATTACGGATGCACCTGCCTTTGACCCATATTCCCTATCACTGGACTCTTGACAGAAGTCTTGCAGGATATTGACAAAATTTTGGTAGGATCTAGCATTCCTCAGAGCCATTCTAATGGGATAGCTTACATAACACTTATTGGCCATTGAGTATATGAAACTTGTATCATCCTCCAATAAGTCAGGACAGTTGAACACTTTCGTATACAATGCAAGATACTCACTGCAGAACAAAATTGGGTCATCTCCTCTCCTAAATCTCATTTGTTGTAAATCACTCATACCATTATCACGACTGTCCACAGTACGCTGCAACTCTTTCCTCCGCACCTCTGGATCTGCTAAGTTATCATTAACCTGTGCAAATAACTGGCCTGCCAAAGGTCCTGGTAGCCATGCTCTCAGAAGAGAACATGCATCCTCATTACTCAAATGAAATTTAAGGACTAGAGCCTCAAATTTATTGGACAGACTCACTGGTGATTCCAGGGCATTAAATTCCCCCAGAATCTGGCACAAAGTAAGTCTCTCTTGGATTGTAATCAAACTGTTATCCTGCTTCGAAGCTATGGGTGCAATAGCAGACTGTGTTTCATCACAGCCCTTCTCCTCATTAACTGTGCAGATATTGGCCAATTGGCATGTTTCTTTGTGCTCATTGAGCGATACTATACATTGCTCTTTAGTAAGAAGCTGGGAGTGTGCATTTGCTAACTTTCTTTCTAAAGACATAACCAACTCTTCCATCTCTGACACCTTTATTCGCAATGACTCTAAAAGTTTGCTCTTCATATCACAGTCCATGCTGCACCTCTGAAGCTGTTCTTGTAGCTCACTGTTTCTTCCTGACAAACTGCCTGCTTTTGTCTGCAACTCATCCATCTCACTACTGAAGGCTGTTGCAATCTTTAGAAGGTTTTCACTGATTTTCTCTATGTCCTCCCCGAGAAGTCTCCTCTCTGCTTCCCACTTCCCCTCCATTTGCTCAGATATAAATTTAATTCTGAGCAACACTGCAATTTCATTTGCCAACCTTTCTTTTTTAACTTTCTTTTTTAGCTGTTTACCCAATCTGCTATTATGTTGCTGACACTGTGACAAAAGAACCTTACACTGGCTTTTAAGAGGTTCATCTGCACATGAATGATAATTGGCAGAAGCATACTTTTTAACATATGTATACACCAGTTCCATTTCACAACCATACAATCCACACAATACACAATTCTATTTGTACTAACGTTCCAACACTGCACTGAGTAATAAACCAAACTTAATTATCGTTAGCTCTTACAACTCACGAACAAAAAAAATGAATCGCTCTTTTAGCATTCAATATTCTTCATTCATTACCACTTGATATCATTCAAAACCATTAAACTTTTGCATATCCATAGAAAAGACCCACCACACTTACTGTGGCATTATCGGCTGCCTTGTATATGAGCACTTCTGTCCTGTAGGTTCTATGTGGCTTTTAGGATTACCACATGCTTACTGGGGAATATCCATTGATATGCTAATTAGCCTACCCCCACTGAAGCTCGTCTGACCTGCTTTTACCAGAGGGGGTGGAGAAAAGGAAGCGCCACCTGAGTGCAGTATTAGTATAAAAACTTAATGGCATATAAAAAATGAACACTTACAAGAAAGACAAATTAAAAAGGCTCATCTGTGAGTAGGCAGTGTGTATCTTCCTCGATTTCCAGTCCGGAAGTTGTATCAGCGTTGTAGGGCTGCAGATGGAGGCTTGTAGCTAGTATCTCTTCCTGTGGCCATCAGGGAGAAGCTGAGACCGGCGTGGAACGCACAGAAGAGGTGCGTGACGTCACGGGTCATCCAAGGACTTCCGGGTACACTCCAGGGGGAGGGCTAACACCAAGGGAGGGTTCTGAAGGCTGAATGTGCTTGGCTACGCGCTCTGAGCTGCTGCTCCTTCAATAGGCCTGAAGGGGAGTGTGTCAGTGATGTGCTATTTATATGCCGGCGCTGTGGGACAACAAGGCTCAGCGTCGGCTAACAGCACATCACTGATAAAGGCTGTGAGAGGCAGTTTACTGGAATCAGGGGTGATCTAAGGCATAAGATACATGTTTGAGAACACTTAATGGCAGATATTGATATGATCGCACTGGAATACTTTAAGACACATAAGGGCTGAGTGTAAATAAGAAGTATATATATGTTAAAACTGTAAAAAATATATCTAAAAAATTCTAAACAAATGGGGATTATATGAGAAATATTATATATAAAATTGGCGATATACATTTGGATGCGAAAAATAAAATTAAAAAATATATATACAAAAAAAATTATATATAATTAAAAAATATATATTTATAAAAACACATATATATAGAAAATTAATATGAGGATTAAAATAAAAGTAGTGATGAATTTGAATAAAAAAGGAAAAGGTGCTTACAAAACATTATTTATATATATGTGTATATCTGTATACACTCTCAAAAGATGGTGTTGAAAAAAGGTAGAGCAGTATATGATAGGGGGAAAGGTGTATATACACATGTACACACATACACGCACACGCATATATATACATATATATATATATATATATATATATATATACACATACACACCCATGTACAGTGGGTCATATAATGGTATGAGATGTGGACTGAAAAGCGAATAATGGGGGGGGGGGGTTTAATTATGGGGGGGGTTGGTTTTGGAATAAAGACAGAGAAGAAGGGGGAAGGGGAGTGAGGGGGGGAAAGTGGGGGGGAGGCAGAGGTAGGACGCAAAGAGGAAAAGGGAGGGGTGAAAAAGGAAAGAGGGGGGGCCAGGGGAGACATGGGAAGCAGGGAGTAAGGGTAGTCCCATGGGGGGGAAAGGTGGCTTATAGTAGTGTGTGTACTTCAATTTCCTCGTTCAGCCTACCGGGTGTAAGGGTACCCAAAGAATAGATCCAGTAGGTCTCTTGTTGGCACAGGCGTTTGAAGCATTCGGCTGAAGGATATGTGGCGGGAATGGATTTGATGACCCATACATTAGGCCAGCCGTAGAACGGTCATGGTGTGTAAGGAAATGTTTGGGGACGCTATGGTGGTCTCGGCCCTTTTCAATAAAGCACCGTAAGAAAATGGAGAAAATATTAGAGTCCCATTGGTCTATCCTCCTGGAAGACCCTCACTTGAAAACCACAGTTGGTATCAAACCCAAAGTAACTTACAGAAGATCAAAGAACATCAAAAGCAAAATTGCCCCTAGTAAAATCAAGTCCCTCCAACCCATCCCTCCACAACCTGTCCTCATACCCCTCAGAGGGATGTATCAATGTAAAAAACCCCTCTGCCTCACCTGCCAATTCGTACACCATGGCCAAAAAACCTTCAACGTAAAAGGAAAATGTTACACCCTCAAAGAATTCTACAATTGCTCTACGGACTTTGTCATATACTGCCTTACCTGTCCCTGTGGGTTGTTTTATGTTGGTCAGACCATAAGGGCACTCAGAGCACGGTTTGGGGAACATTGGCGCTTTATTGAAAAGGGCCGAGACCACCATAGCGTCCCCAAACATTTCCTTACACACCATGACCGTTCTACGGCTGGCCTTAGTGTATGGGTCATCGAATCCATTCCCGCCACATATCCTTCAGCCGAACGCTTCAAACGCCTGTGCCAACAAGAGACCTACTGGATCTATTCTTTGGGTACCCTTACACCCGGTGGGCTGAACGAGGAAATTGAAGTACACACACTACTATAAGCCACCTCCCCCCCCCCATGGGACTACCCTTACTCCCTGCTTCCCCTGTCTCCCCCGGCCCCCCCTCTTTCCTTTTTCACCCCTCCCTTTTCCTCTTTCCGTTCCTACCCCTGCCTCCCCCCCTCACTCCCCTCCCCCCTTCTTCTCTGTCTTTATTCCAAAACCAAACCCCCCCATAATTAAACCCCCCCCCCATTCGCTTTTCAGTCCACATCCCATACCAATATATGGCCCACTGTACATGGATGTGTATGTGTGTATATATATATATATATATATATATATATATATATATATATGTATATATATATATATATATATATATATATATATATATATATATATATATATATATGTATATATATATATGCGTGTGCGTGTATGTGTGTACATGTGTATATACACCTTTCCCCCTATCATATACTGCTCTACCTTTTTTCAACACCATCTTTTGAGAGTGTATACAGATATACACATATATATAAATCATGTTTTGTAAGCACCTTTTCCTTTTTTATTCAAATTCATCACTACTTTTATTTTAATCCTCATATTAATTTTCTATATATATGTGTTTTTATAAATATATATTTTTTAATTATATATAATTTTTTTGTATATATATTTTTTAATTTTATTTTTCGCATCCAAATGTATATCGCCAATTTTATATATAATATTTCTCATATAATCCCCATTTGTTTAGAATTTTTTAGATATATTTTTTACAGTTTTAACATATATATACTTCTTATTTACACTCAGCCCTTATGTGCCTTTAATTATTCCAGTGCGATCATATCAATATCTGCCATTAAGTGTTCTCAAACATGTATTTTATGCCTTAGATCACCCCTGATTCCAGTAAACTGCCTCTCACAGCCTTTATCAGTGATGTGCTGTTAGCCGACGCTGAGCCTTGTTGTCCCACAGCGCCGGCATATAAATAGCACATCACTGACACACTCCCCTTCAGGCCTATTGAAGGAGCAGCAGCTCCGAGCGTGTAGCCAAGCACATTCAGCCTTCAGAACCCTCCCTTGGTGTTAGCCCTCCCCCTGGAGTGTACCCGGAAGTCCTTGGATGACCCGTGACGTCACACACCTCTTCCGTGCGTTCCACGCCGGTCTCAGCTTCTCCCTGATGGCCACAGGAAGAGATTCTAGCTACAAGCCTCCATCTGCAGCCCTACAACGCTGATACAACTTCCGGACTGGAAATCGAGGAAGATACACACTGCCTACTCACAGATGAGCCTTTTTAATTTGTCTTTCTTGTAAGTGTTCATTTTTTATATGCCATTAAATTTTTATACTAATACTGCACTCAGGTGGCGCTTCCTTTTCTCCACCCCCTCTTGTAATACCACAGAGCCAGCTCCCTGAGGACAGCAGCCGCCTTTAGGACCAACCATCCCACTAACCAGCCCTTCATATCTTGAACGATCAGAGACTATATTAACCCCTGGACTGCCACTACTATGGCCATGGACTTTATGCCTGGCTAACTTTATATAGCCCCAGGATTGTATGCATCTTTTGTATATGCGCTTACAGTTATTATCACCTTTATCTGCTTTTACCAGAGTTGCTTACCATGCAAAGACAAACAAAAAAAAACTGATACAAAGCCATTTAAACCTAACAGTGACTTGTAGTTCTACAGCCTACCAGACGCAAGGCACATTCTAAGACACAAGGCAGACTCTCAATCAATGCCTTCCCGTTAGGTTGCGGGCCACATTGATCTCCTATTGGAACAAAGCTATTTCACTCTCACGTGGGTAAAAAAAAAAAAATGTAAAAAAATAAAAATTTAAAATAACAATCTATATTTCTCCCACTTTTTCCTCAAAGATGTATGGTAATTCCTGTCAATCTCTAACCAAGGGTGATCAGCCCTTTTACTCACCAGCACCTTTAGCTGGTTACAGGCCTAAAGCATATTAATGATACAAACGTTTAACATATATACATATATCAGCGAAAGATCTCACCAGGTTCTACGTTTCCCTGATGAAATATTTCACAGAATCTTCATGACCATTCAAGCGTGGTTTCGCAAGCCAGCGCCAATCTTGTCCACACTAGAGACGATTTTCAGTTCTGGGTGTATTTGAGGCTTTATGCTTACAGGGACTCAAGACAAAAAATACATTAGGTTTTTGTGGATTCTGTGTAAAAATAAAATTCACAGTCTGGGGTGCCAATTGTAATAATCAATATAATTATTAATATTATATCTGTGTATTAATTTGTCTAATCCCTATAGTAGCTAATCTGTATGAGTCTGATAAGCACAATGATATAACAAACACCTCTGCTTAGTAAACAAGTTACATTTATTTCCCAATAAAAATAGGAATGTATTAAAACAGCATAATTAGGAAAACTAACATAAAGATACTACAAGAAATTGCAATATTACAAGGCCTACAATCCTAACACAATACAAGATTGATACTTAGCACATCCTCCTCGGCTGGTCCTCAGGTCTTAAAGAGACTGTTCCTCTAGCAAACATTTCTTTTTAACAAACATACCTCATCCAGACCCCCCCCCCCCCTTTTTGCCTGCCCAACTTTGCCTTTGGGCGAATCACAGTGTCTCTGGGGCGTTCCCTCAACAGGATATCATATGGATCGTCTTGCCATAGCGGTCCTCTGGGGGGGCAGTGTTGGTCCATGAATTGCCATCATCCGACCAATGTCAAATTTCACAAACACCTGGGCCCTTGATTTCCTGTATCTCACCTCATCCATCATCCCTGTCAGTTTAGCTGCCTTTGAAGCCTGTGCGGATAGTAGTTAATCAGGAAATTCCCATAGACAGATCGGAGCCAGCATTGTCATGCACAATAGGAGCTAAACAGGCTACATTCCAACCTGGGTGGCCACATCCTGTCCTCCCAGAACTGTGAAACTTTCAATCTTTTCAAAAACCATGGGAGTCTGGCTTCTCTTAGGCATAGTAAGGAAATATATGTACTCCAGAAATATGATATTCATGTTGAATTCCAGCACTCTGTATATTCAAATTTTTGTAGTAGGATGATTCTAAGGTCATGTCTCAGAGAGGTGACTTTTACGCTAGTGGAGGGGGTAGGTTTAGTTTTGTTAAGCTTCCAGTGTGTCAATTTCTGTTATCAAATTGGTAATTTTCTGCTGCCACTGCTTTTTGATTCTTGCCCCTAGCTGGATAAATATGCCTCTTATATAAGCTTTGTGGGTGTTCCACAATAAAAAAAGCATTATCAGTGGACGAGGAATTGATCTGAAAGTATCTGGATAAGTGATCTTCCAGTGTTTTTTTAGTTTTAGGGTTTTGTATGATGTGTGAGTTAGCGCGCCATACATAAGTAGTGGTGCTAGGATAGTTTAGTATAAGGAAAATGGGGGCATGATCTGACCATGCTATTGTGCCTATTTTGGTCTGGGACACTTTTTGAAGCAGCCACTTATCCATCAAGAACAGATCAAGTCTTGTGTATGTACAATGTCTATGTGAAAAAAAAATGAATAATCCCTTTCACTGGCGTGCATACAGCGCCAAACATCGTACAAATCATGAGAACGTAAAAAATTAGTTAAGGATGAAGTCCTTTTTGAGGGTGCAGTAGTAGAGTCAATTAGTGGGTTAGGGACAATATTAAAGTCCCTTGTTATATTTTCTTTACTTTCTGCATGAGTCCATTTAGAAATCTAATTTGGTGTTTGTTGGGAACATAGATGTTCATCAGAGTGTAGCGGATGTTATTTATGTCACAGATGACAATAAGGTATTGTCCCGATGGATCAGTTGTTGCTGATATTAGGTTGAAGGAGATTGTGTCTTTGACTGTGATCATCACTGCTCTTTTTTTAGCTGGCATGTTGGAAAAGAAAAGGTGCTGAAAGGATTTGTGAGTACACTTAGGAGGGGCATTGTGATGAAACTGTGTTTCTTGGACACAAAGCACATCACACTGAGATGAGTCTGCCTCTTTCCATAGGGAAGCCCTCTTAGCTGGGTGGTTTAAACCATGTTCGTTTATAGAAATAATTTTAACTGGCATAATGGCTTTTTTAGGTGGTGCTTTGTCTCAGGTGGTAAGTGTACTCACTGTTGGAATCATATGCAGGCGGGCTGTGTTCATCGATTATTTGTTCGTTGTGCTTGTTGAAGCTCATACAGGATCTGTGGTTGGCTTGTCCGGGATGTTGATAGGTGTTGGAAGGGTTTGAAGAACATGGTAGGTATAGTTCCTGTGAAAAAAGCAAATATGGAAAACAAAAAAAAGAACAGTGCAAACCGGAACTTAAAAGGAGGGTAATGATAACCCAGGTGCAGATCATGTCTACTCAGGTTGTGGGAGCTTGTGGTGTGGAATAAGCTCCAATAGGCGGGCCCTGTGTCAGGGCTGGTACTTTGAGGCATAATGACAAAGAGTTGATATGAGTCGTGTCATTTAGAGGCTGAGGCCTGTTGCCACTCAAGGGGGATTTAGTTGAAATTCCTGGTGTCAGAAAGGGTGGAGTGTTCCCCTGGTGTGACCTTCCATTTTTGGAGCAAGTGTTAACCTTGGATGGAGATGTGATCACATGGTTCACTCCATCTTTAGTGACCAACAGTTTAGATGGATAACCCCATCTATAGGTAACATTGTGGTTCCTTAATGCTTTCGTGATGTTCAGATTCTTGCGCAGTTGCAAGGTAAATTGCGTCAGGTCTGCATAGAACTGTAACGCAGCATAATCAGTATTGCGGTGTTCCCCTTTGCATGTGGCTAACATCAGGCGTTCTTTTGTTAGGTAAAAATGCATTCGAAACAGAACATCCCTGGGAGCATTTTCTGGGATGAATGAGGGTTTAGGTAGCCTGTGGATCCTATCTATGGAAAGCTCAATGGCAGGGATATCAGGCATGAGGGCAGTAAGCATTGCAGTTGCGTAGGTACACAGATCAGAAGATTGTACCATTTCAGGGATCCCTCGAATCTTAACATTATTTCTTCTGGATTTGTCCTCCAAATCTGCTAATTTTGCCTTGATCCATGTTTGTTCGTCTTCTGCAGTATCATGTGCGTCTACCAGGTCATTAATGGTAGTAGCGTACTCCCCCATTCTGGTCTCAATATGGTCAACTCTCCCACTGCTGTTAGTTCTGTTTTAAAATTCCTCATGCATGCCATCATGTCAGTGTGAATAGTGCTTTTTAGAGAAATGAGCATGTCTTTAACCACTTCCCGACCGCCGCACGCCGATGTACGTCCTAAGTTTGAACGGGGATATCGTTGTTATGGCAGCAGCTAGCTGCCATAACCCCGGTATCCCCGTTTTCGTGCGGCGGCCGGCTTTCAGATAAAAGTGGTCCCAGCGGCGGATTCGCCGCAAGATCACTTTTATCGGTGGCGGGAGAGGCCCCCCCCCCCCCTCCCGCCGCGATCCGGTGCCCTCCGCCGCTTACCGGAGCCGTCGGTAGCGGCGGAGGCGATCGCGTCCTTCTCCCTTCTGTGCCTGGAGACAAGTGAGGCTAAGATGGCGCTCACTCGTCTCCATGACACTGCTGAGCGGAAGTGACGTCAAAACGTCACTTTCGTCCACGCCTCTTAAAGGCATATTTTTTCAAATGTCATTTTTCTAAATGACTTTTTTTTTTTTTTGTATTGCATTTTAGTGTAAATATGAGATCTGAGGTCTTTTTGACCCCAGATCTCATATTTAAGAGGTCCTGCCATGCTTTTTTCTATTACAAGGGATGTTTACATTCCTTGTAATAGGAATAAAAGTGACACAATTTTTTTTTTTTTTTAAACAGTGTTAAAATAAATAAAATATTGTAAAATAAATAATAAAAATAAAAAAAATAATTTTTAAAACCCCCCTGTCCCGACGAGCTTGCGCGCAGAAGCGAACGCATACGCGAGTAGCGCCCGCATATGAAAACGGTGGTCAAACCACACATGTGAGGTATCACAGCGATCGGTAGAGCGAGAGCAATAATTGTAGCCCTAGACCTCCTCTGTAGCGCAAAATATGCAACCTGTAGAATTTTTTAAACGTCGCCTATGGAGATTTTTGAGGGTAAAAGTTTGACGCCATTCCACGAGCGGGCGCAATTTTCAAGCATGACATGTTGGGTATCAATTTACTTGACGTAACATTATATTTCACAATATTAAAAAAAATTGGGCTAACTTTACTGTTGTCTTATTTTTTTATTCAAAAAAGTGAATTTTTTCCAAAAAAAGTGCGCTTTTAAGACCGCTGCGCAAATACGGTGCAAAAAAAAGTATTGCAATGACCGCCATTGTATTCTCTAGGGTGTTAGAAGAAAAACCATATATAATGTTTGGGGGTTCTAAGTAATTTTCTAGCAGAAAAACCTGTTTTAAACATGTAAACACCTAAAATCCAAAACGAGGCTGGTCTTAAAGTGGTTAAGTGTTGTGTCTAAAACTGGTTGGTTCATCGTGGGGAATGAGACTACGGAGTCAGGGAGCTCTCTTGTATCTTCTTGTGAGTCAGCATTAGATCTTACTTCACATTGTTGCATCCCTGAATCATCCATCCTGAAGCGTGACTTAGCTGGGCTTCTGTTGAGTGGTGAGGGGGGTTGTGATGATTCTCCTGAATCAAAAGCTTGCCTGTACGCTTATTCGTCGTGGCCCTGTGGATGCCTGTGAGCCGATCATTGTGAGGGAGAGGAGCCGGCACCATCTTGTCCACGAGGCCGCGGCGGCTGTATGTAGTAGTCCGTCAGTTTTTTCGGATGATGTTCCGCCTGCCGCTTTCTAGGCATACTGCTGGGTTGTTGTTGGAACAATCCGCCGGTTTGGGTGAGGGTTGCGGTGCCTCTAGTCGCCGTGAGCCACTGTATTATCCTGCTGTGTGCTGGAGCTCAGGAATCACACCGCCATCTCGGTGGAGTCCAAGCCATGCCCCTTGCTGTGGGGGTGTTTTTCAGCTGCAGGGACAGGATGAGTAGCTGTAATCCAGGGAAAGATGAATGCGGCCAATTACAGGGATATCCTGGACGAAAACCTTCTCCAGAGTGCTCAGGACCTCAGACTGGGCCGAAGGTTTACCCTCCAACAAGACCATGACCGTAAGCACACAGCTAAAATAACGAAGGAGTGGCTTTACAACAACTCTGTGACTGTTCTGGAATGGCCCAGCCAGAGCCCTGACTTAAACCCAACTGAGCATCTCTGGAGAGACCTAAAAATGGCTGTCCACCAATGTTTACCATCCAACCTGACAGAACTGGAGAGGATCTGCAAGGAGGAATGGCAGAGGATTCTCAAATCCAGGTGTGAAAAACTTGTTGCATCTTTCCCAAAAAAGACTCATGGCTGTATTAGATCAAAAGGGTGCTTCTACTAAATACTGGGCAAAGGGTCTGAATACTTAGGACCATGTGATATTTCAGTTTTTCTTTTTTAATAAATCTGCAAAAATGTTAACAATTCTGTGTTTTTCTATCATTATGGGGTGCTGTGTGTACATTAATGATGAAAAAAAAAATGAACTTAAATGATTTTAGCAAATGGCTGCAATATAACAAAGAGTGAAAAATGTAAGGGGGTCTATACCGTCCCCACTGTATATAAAAGACCATGATTGTTACAGTGCAATAAAACAAGGTATTAAAAGGGTTAAGTACAGCGCTGCGCTAAAAGTAAACTAAAAAAGCAGCCAACACACCCTTAGACTCAGGATCAAAAGTAACAGCAAAAAAAAAATTCAAAGTGTGGCGCTATTTGTTCTGTGTATAAAGTATAAAAAGACTAAGCGTTTGAGTAACATCAAAACATTACAATGAAAACAAAAAGAATGCCACGTGAGCACATGTGACAGTGACTAGTGAACAAAATAGTAGTACATATATGTGTTCAATTCAGAAAAACATCAAAGGCGATATCATATATAAAGTCCATAACACAAAAAATAAATAAAAGTCTGTGATAACAGTGAAATGATGAGCAGGTGTTTTCTTGTACGTGCAGAAAATTTAATTAGGCCCGGTAGCCTGGTAGAAAAATGGACCATGGAAGACCAGAGGTGCACGGAAGTTTGAAAACAGTGCCAGGACCATCACCAGAAACTGTGGAGGCTTACCAGAAGTAGTGGCCTGAAATAGCGTATGCCATACAGGTCAAAAAGGCTTGATGACCAACAGGTCTAGATGTGTTATCTGGTTAGATGTCATCACCACACAAAATGAGGGGGGGGGAAATGGTCAGCACGACATCCTCATTAGTAGATGTACCACCATAGGCCAAGCGAAAGATTTGTGTTGCGTGTGAGGGATAAAAACACTCACATAGTGTGATAATGTATAAACTTGGATTTATTTAAAATTAGCAATAAAAAACAGACTCACATTTTTGAAGATGAGAATAGCATATAAATCGTGTAGTGGTAGCCGTGAGGGGTCCACCCGACATGTTTCAACTAAAAAAGTAGTTTCAACTAAAAAAGACGACTTTTTTAGTTGAAACATGTCGGGTGGATCCCTCACGACTACCGCTACACGATTTATATGCTATTCTCATCTTCAAAAATGTGAGTCTGTTTTTTATTGCTAATTTTAAATAAATCCAAGTTTATACGTTATCACACTATGTGAGTGTTTTTATCCCTCACACGCAACACAAATCTTTTGCTTGGCCTATGGTGGTACATCTACTAATGAGGAAGTCGTGCTGACCATTCCCCCCCCCCCCCCCCCGTTCTGTGTGGTGATGACATCTAACCAGATAACACATCTAGACCTGTTGGTCATCAAGCCTTTTTGACCTGTATGGCATACGCTATTTCAGGCCACTACTTCTGGTAAGCCTCCACAGTTTCTGGTGATGGTCCTGGCACTGTTTTCAAACTTCCATGGACCTCTGGTCTTCCATGGTCCATTTTTCTACCAGGCTACCGGGTCTAATTAAATTTTCTGCACGTACAAGAAAACACCTGCTCATCATTTCACTGTTATCACAGACTTTTATTTATTTTTTGTGTTATGGACTTTATATATGATATCGCCTTTGATGTTTTTCTGAATTGAACACATATATGTACTACTATTTTGTTCACTAGTCGCTGTCACATGTGCTCACGTGGCATTCTTTTTGTTTTCATTGTAATGTTTTGATGTTACTCAAACGCTTAGTCTTTTTATATTTTATACACAGAACAAATAGCGCCACACTTTGTACCTTGTTTTATTGCAAAAAAAAAAAAATTCAAACGATTCCATATGGTGTATAACATAAAAGCATCAAAATGGCTTGACACGTTTTGTGGAACTCTCCACTCATCTGGAGAATTTGCTAGTAGTATCTGAAATTGATAAGGTTCAACTGTTGGTAAGGGGTCTCTAATAACAGGAGAGTGAGGGGGAAAAATAATAATAAAGAAAAAGGAAGGTAAAATATATATGGGGCGAAAAACATCCACCCAAACTTATAGATCACATATGGGTCTGGCTGAAAATGGTGAGGGCTGTACACTGGCCCGACAAGTCATCAGTCCCGGGAGCTGAAG
Organism: Lithobates septentrionalis; assembly: GCA_037952835.1. Taxonomy (NCBI): domain Eukaryota; kingdom Metazoa; phylum Chordata; class Amphibia; order Anura; family Ranidae; genus Lithobates; species Lithobates septentrionalis. The sequence goes on along the minus strand of JBBDGP010001598.1, from coordinate 582,438 downwards.
CGGCATATCCCAAGATAAGGTGTTGGAATGAACCCTCAGGAGACAAATGTCCCTGGGAGTAGGGTATCCCATGGATGGTAAATTGGAGGTGGGTGGCATGACCTTGAGTAATCTAAAAAAGGGGGTGTGGAATGAAGTATAGAAGTAAATGTATTGAGTGTGTATGCTGAAAAAGGAAAGGAAGAACCTAGGATACCCCAAAGGATGAGTGAGAAAAAGAAGTGATGTAATGGGAAAGTCCCATATAAAGGTAAAGGTGTCCGTTTATGAAGCAGTGATCAGCGGTGATCCCGAGGATTGCCGCTGATCACAGTCCATAAACAGTTTATGAAACAGTGATAATCGGGGGAGAACATGTTTGAACTTGTTTTCCCGCCGATTATCTCTACACACGGAGAATCCTCATTGACTGTCACAGTAACGGCCAGTTTATGAAGCGGTGATCTCACCGCTTCACTGGCGATCTGAGTCAGAATTCACACTCCCAGGTTCACCAGCTCAGAGGTGGTGAATCGGGGAGTGAAGAGGAAATCTGGGGGGATCTGAGGGGGAAGGAGGAAGATTTTTACCTTCCTTATGCCTCGTTCAGACCCCCCCAACACTGTAACCATGTCCCCCTGTCATATTTATGTGTATACATATATATACATATAATGTGTATATGTTTGTGTATATATATGTATATATATATATATATATATGTGTGTGTGTATATACATATGTATATAATGTCCCAGTTATGAGTAGAGGGATAAAAGTGAGGGCAATAGTATGAAAAAATAAATAAATAAAATAAAAACAATTGTGAAAAACTATAACATGGGCTACCTCGTGCTGCTGAGTCAACCGGAGCTACCTAGTGCTTCTGAGCCAACCCCTAAGATCCAAGATGGTGCCTAAGGTCCACGAGAGCCAACGGCCACAGGGGGCACATGGCAAACTGGGGGGAGTATAAATACTCGAGTGTGATCAAGGGTGGCCACCAACGTCACGCTGAGGGAAGGTGGAAAGGATGCACCATCACCTGAGCAGGATATCCGCTCGATATTGTGCGCCAAAATCCCCACACAAAGGCGTTTGGTTTTACTGTGGGCCTTGATTCAGGAGATGTTTAGGAGATTTATCAATCATACAATTAAAATGTAAGGGATTTCCTCATCAATTTCATTCAGTGTATTCATCATACTCAAGGGGAACAAGTATTTTAGTACACGAATCAATGAGGTTCTCCTGTAGGCAAGTGAGGATAGATGTGAGGGAAGATACATATTTGTATGTTGTGTGCTGGCAGAGACGCTATGTAAACTTATGAATGTGTATGTCCTGCCCCCTTTTAAACTAGAAATTATTAAACATCTGTTGGAATTTATGGCTGATAAGCCAAGGGTGCCAATCCTGACAGTGGTAGATTTTAATATGGTGATGAACACTCAGATGGGTAAGTTCCCTCCGGCAAAGAGACTTAAACAGAGTCCATATACGTCACTTTATAGTATATTTAGAGATACAGGGTTGCGGGAAATTTGGCATGAATGCCACCCAACAACTCAAATGTTCTCATGCCATTCTGGTGCACACTCCTCACTTTCTAGAATAGATATGGCAATAGGGAACGATACCCTGGCTACAATGGTAATGGATATTAAATATGAGGCTAATAGGACTGTCGGACCACTCCCCTTTAGTTCTGCCAATAAGATTGGGGAAAAAACTGGTTCCGGTGCCGTATGTAGGAGGCAGAGAGACCAGCAGCTCCGCTCACCGCCAGAGATAAAGCCGGCATATTAAGCCCAGGGAAGGCTCTCCTCCCTCCAGAAAACCTCCACATAAACCCCAGCATCCCGGTGGATGGAGCGATACCTCTCTCAGCCGCCATCCCGCTCTGTATCTTGATCGAGGGACGCTTCTCCCTCCCCCTCAGGAGCTCCAGGGAGACCTAAGATGGCCGGTGCAGCGTCTGCCTCTCCTCTCTCACTGAGCGATCTGCAGACACAGCTGACAGGTAAACCGAGTGAGGGAGAGAATCACACTGAGGACGGAAGCCAGTGGACCGGGAAATCAGGTCAAAATAACCCAGGCGGTAGCAGCCCTGCTCTCCCCCACTATAACAGCAGCAGTGGAAAGAGCAGTATCAGCGGGCATCATGCAGTTACACAAAGAGTTTGGAGACTACTCCCAAAGAATAACTGAAGCTAAACAACCTATATCTTCATTGTAAGACAATCAATATACAATGAAGGCGGCTATGGAAAAATTCACCCAAGCTTCAGCAGCATCTGCATGAACGAATGGAGGATCTGGAAAATCGTTTCAAAAGGAACAACCTCCGGATAATTGGACTCCCTGAGTCATTTAATCATGGCTAACTCCTAGATATTTGCACCTCTGCCCTTCCAGAAGCCCTTGGTTTACACGGCAGATGCACCATGGAAAGGGCTCATTGGATCGGGGCTCCAGCTAACGATTGCTCAAGGCCAATACCTAAATTATGCGGATCATACGGACATCTTGCAGTCCTTCCGTAAGGCGTGATCTGCGGTGATAGAGGGTCACAAGCTCCTTATATTCGCAGATTATTCGGCCGAGGTTTCCCGCAAACACAAGGAGTTTCAACCCGTATGCGCAGAGCTATTCAAACGCAGCATCCGTTTCACACTAGCCTACCCTGCAGTCCTCCGTTTGCAAGCCCCGGATGGGAAACAGCTCACTTTTCAATCTGCTGAAAAGGCAACTGCTTTTCTGCGTTCACTTACATCATCGACCAAGCAGCCCTCTTCTGACTCGTATGCAGATAAAGTGAAAAGTGGGCCTACGGAGCAAAGGAGCCCCAGGAAGGACCTGCCAAAATGCCTAAAGCACACCTCCACAATTGATCAACCGTTGAAACCGATCAACGATCATCGTTTAAACTGATCTATCCCTCCAGGCACCTATCACCTCTAGGTCAGTCCTCACAGTACTAACCTAGAAATGTCCACTGTTATTCTACATATGGTTTCCTTTGGCCAGTTATTGTTCTATGTTACAAGTTTCATCTGTTTTCTGAGCAATCTTCTAAATGTTCAATGTGTTCTCTGCTATGTTCCTCGCCGCCAAAACACACCTAGTGTCTTCTTGTGGGCGAGGCCAGTATAATCCTTAGCCTCTTGGTCCACCCACTAGGGAAATCTTGCAAGCCAGGGAAAGGTGGAGGCCCTCTCCCCAATTAACTGTATTTTCTGGGGAGTAGCACCTTACCTAAACCACACACTTCTCTGGCCTGCGGATTTGCGGTCTGACCGGTGGTGACATTAACATACGGAAAAAAGTGAAGTCACAGTATTGTTTATATCTCAAGGTTAATCTGTTCTATTCTTCTTTCCTCTTCTCCTTCTTTATGCCCCACTTTCTCAAGAAGGAATTGTTCCCCCATCCACAAATCCGGAGACTTGAAACACTACACCCGACTCCATCCGCAGATCATTTCACCCAGGTAACTTACACAATCTCATACTCTATCCCCACTTAACTTTATCTATGACCACTCTACACATAACATCCTGGAATGTTAAGGGGCTGCGCTTCCCTACAAAAAGAATGAAGGTCCTTAGACATCTAAGTAGATTAAAATCTGACATAGCACTGCTCCAGGAGACACACTTAGTGGAAAGCGATTTTTTCCGAATGCAAAAGTTATGTGTAGGCAGGGTGATAGGATCAGCATCTAAAGGCCGCAAAGCAGGTACAATCATACTACTTCATAAAAAATTAACATATTAACAAAATTAACAACGTATTATCAGTAGACAGTGATGAGGGTGGAAGGTCAGTATCAATCCACCTTAAATTCCCATCTAGAGAAATCGGGATAACCAACATCTACGCACCTAACTCCCCAGACAAATCCTACTTCACCGACCTCACAACCCAATTAGCGACTGATTCCAACCTCCCCCACCTCATAGGAGGTGATTTCAACTCAGTCATCAACAACTCTGAAGACAGATCCAGTTTCCGCTGTAGATTAAGATCATTAACACGGGACCTGTTCACCAACTTTTACCACACAGTGAAACTTAATAGACACGTGGAAAATTCAACACCCCCTAGATAAAGAATTCACGTTTTTCTCTCCAGTCCATAACTCTTTTGCCAGGCTAGACTATTTTCTCTGCACCACCTCCTTGATCCACATGGTCAGGGACTCCCGCATTCATTACATGGTCATTTCAGACCACTCCCCTATCTCAGTTACGTTGGACAACCTCCAAACCCACCCAGAATTTAGACAATGGTGCTTCCCATCACACCTAAACCAAAATGAATGCTTTCAGACCATGCTGAAAGAGGCCTGGAAGGAGTACACACACAACAATAGCTCCCACTTAGACAATCCTAATCTGTTCTGGGAGGCAGGCAAAGCATTCCTCCGAGGAAGGATAATATCCTTCATATCGGCCTACAAGAAGAATGCACGCAAAACATACTTAGAGACCAGGCATAGTCTGCATAATGCCCAGAAACAACTTACAGAGCGGAATACTCCAGAAAACTGAAAGACATGGCAGGAAGCCAAGGACCGCTTTGACATCTGGGCACATAACCTACAGTACCAGACCGCAAGAATGTGTTTAGCGCTGGTTCTCGGCGACAGGGTACTGTGCATCTCGCACTGGCTCGCTCATCGGGAACGAAAAACTGTTTTTCCTTTCCCGATGAGCAACAGGCAGTGCTGACAGCTGTCTGGTATAAATCATGAGGGGAAATGCCGTGCCAAATTTTAAAAATAAAAACGGCATGGGTTCCCCCCAAGGGCATACCAGGCCCTTAGGTCTGGTATGGATTTTAAGGGGAACCCACTACGCCAAAAAAACGTTGTGGGGGTCCCCCCAAAATCCATACCAGACCCTTATCCGAGCACGCAGCCCGGCCCGTCAGGAAAGGGGGTTGGGATGAGCGAGCGCCCCCCCCCCCTGAACCGTACCAGGCCACATGCCCTCAACATGGGGGGTGGGCACTTCCTGCGGCACCCCCACCCAAAGCACTTTATCCCCATGTTGATGAGGACAAGGGCCTCTTCCCGACAACCCTGGCCCTTGGTTGTCAGGGTCTGTGGGCGGAGGGCTTATCGGAATCCCCCAAATCCCGGCCCCCCACCCTATGTGCATGAGTATGGGGTAAGTGTAAGGGCATGTTGAGGGCATGCGGCCTGGTATGATTCAGGAGGGAGGGGGGCGCTCGCTCGTCCCCACCCCCTTTCCTGACCGGCCGGGCTGCGTGCTCGGATAAGGGTCTGGTATGGATTTGGGGGGGACCCTCACGCCGTTTTTTCGGTGTAGGGGGTTCCCCTTAAAATCCATACCAGACCTAAAGGCCTGGTATGCCCCTGGGGGGGAACCCATGCCCCTTTTTTATTTAAAATTTGGCCCGGTGTTCCCCCTCATGATTCATACCAGACAGCTGTCAGCACTGCCTGTCGCTCATCGCAAAAGGAAAAAACTGTTTTCCTTTCCTGATGAGCGAGCCAGCTTGGCGCTGGCTCCCGCGACGGGGCTCGCAGGTGTCAAATCTCGCCGATAACAGCGGCGAGATTGACACCTACTGTAGAATGCTTGAAAATGACCCATTCCCAATTGCATTTTCACAAATTTGGCAATAATGCAGGCAAATGACTTGCCAGACTCTCAAAAGGCACATACCTTCCCACACATATTCTCGCCTTACACAACCCTGACGGTACTCTTTCCACTTCTCCCAAGGACATTAACAAAACTTTGGAAACATTCTACGCCAACCTTTATGCCCAAGAAACAATAGATGGCTAGAACCCTGACCCCTCCCACGGATTAAATCTGATTTACTAACAACTTTAAACTCCCCACTTACCGAGAAAGAAATCCTAGTCTCCCTTAAAGGTCTGGCAAGCGGTAAAGCCCCTGGCCCTGACAGCTACACTTCTGAATTTTTTAAATTGTTAAAAGAAGATAACACCCCCTCCCTGTTTTCAGTCTACAACAAAATTTGGGATGGTGGTCCTTACCTCCCGACAGGACACCAAGCAAATATAAAGCTAATTGCCAAAAAGGGAAAGGATCCACAGCAGCCAGGGTCTTACCGCCCAATCTCGTTGACTCCAAAATACTCTCTTGTTTAGCACACATCATGCCATCCCTTATCCATCATGCACAATTGGGGTTCACCAAAAGGCAGGTCAGCCTCATCCAACCAGAGGAAAGTCCTTGCCTCCCTAGAATACGCAAAACAACATCCCCTGGAAGACGTGGCGATCATTACCCTAGATGCTGAAAAGGCAGTTGATAATATCAGCTTCCAATGGCTATCCTTGGTGTTTGATACATTTTTATTCAAGAAAAATAGAGAAAAGATATACATATACCACATAGTATATACATTCTTGGAGAAAAATATAACATAGGTTTCAATGCTCACAAGTTTACAACATTTGTCGAGAAACCAATAATTGCCCCTGGGAACACAAAAAGGAACATACAATTGAATGTATTAACTAACTAGATAGAGGCTTCTTTCTGTGCGAGCATTTGAATCATACCATAGGAAAGAAAAAAACGTTACATTGATTTAAAGAGAAAGACGAAAGAAAAAGAATAGAGAAGGGGGAATAGAGAAGACTAGATGATAGGAAGGAGAATAGATGAAGGAAGAGGGATAGTGGATAGGGTGGGGGGGAGGGGGGATTGTTGGCATGCATGTCAATGTCTTGATAAATGTTGAAAAATTGTATCTGTCATGGCCTGTGAGAGGAAAATAAACCATATTTAGAGAACAGTGCTTAATTGATAGACTTAAGGGGTTTGCATTATAATGTCCTTATAGGAGGAAGTGGACTGGAATTTTACCCAGGGTGCCCAAGATGACGATTGCCTCTTGGAAGTACCTTTAATGATGTGGGTAATATTCTCCATGAGATGAACTTCATCTATCTTTTGTAGCCAAACTTTTATAGACGGGGTTGTTGGTTGGCCCCATAGAGTAGGGATCAAAGCTTTGGCGATGTTCAATAGGTGAGGTATGAGTGAGCGTTTATATGAGCCTATGGGATCTTTAGTGGCGTGGAAAAGTATAATCCGTGGATCATTGGGTAGACTGACATCTGAAATCTGTAGGATCAGATTGCAAATGGCAGCCCAAAAGGGTCTAATGAGTGGGCAAAACCACCAGACATGTGCATGAGTGGCTTTGTTCCCACAGTTCCTCCAGCATAATGGGGAACTGGCGGGGAACATTTGGTGTAGTCTAGCTGGGGTGTAATGCCACCTGGTAAGTAATTTATAGTTTACCTCTGCCATTTTTGAGGCAAGGGAAGAGGTGTGAGCTAATTGTAGGACCTTATCCTTATGGTTGTCTGTGAGAGGAGAGCCCAGAAGAGCAATAAGAGCCTTATAGAATAGAGATATACCATGTAAAGGGGGGTCCTTCGGGTGAAATATCTCTTCTATGCTATTTAAATCTTGTAGACCTCTAAGCGGATGAGGAAGGGAACTTAAGAAGCGTTGTAATTGATGGAATCTCCATTTATCAAGAAACGTGGCGGGTTTAGGGTCAAGGATCACATGTAATGGTTTAAGTGTGTTGCCACGGAGAACATGATGTAAAATGAGAGGCTCTTCTGTTCCCCATGATTTAAAACCTGGGTCTAATAAACCTGGTAAAAAAATATTTATGGTTGAGGAGAGGCATTAAAGGAGAATCATACCCCCATGAGAATTTCTTATGTAAGGCATTCCATATATCCAATGAGGATATGGTGAGTGCTGAAGTAGTTCGAGCAAGATTTCTGCAAGAACGGGGTATCCAGGGGACTACCGAAAGATCAATGCCACTCAAAAAATATTCGAGTTGTACCCACAGTTTCGAGTTAAAAGCATGTTTCCAGTCAGCTAATCTGGACAAAACAACCGCTTGATAGTATGCCTTAAAAATTGGAAGTGCCAGTCCCCCAGAGCATCTGGAGCAAAATAGTAACTCTCTAGATATTCTGGGATGACTATTCCTCCAAATAAAGCGGGAGATCATGGTTTGCAAAATAGTGAAGAATCCCACAGGAACACCTAGTGGGAGCATTTGAAAAATAAAGAGGATGCGAGATAGTATATTCATTTTAATGATGTTTACTTTCCCTAACCAGGTGTATGATAAGCTGGACCATTTTCGTAGGTCATCCCTAATCCTGTTTAGCAAAGGGATATAATTATGTCGAAAAAGAGAGTGGGGATTAGAAGTGAGATAAATACCTAGGTATTTCATGCACTTCGGTTTCCATTTAAAGGGGAAGAGGGGTTTCAAGGAAAGTGCCTCGGACTTGGAGAAATTAATGTTTAAGATTTCAGATTTAGAGAGATTTATTTTGAAGTTAGAGATTGATTGAAAGGTGGAAAATGCCGACATTGAATTAGGTATTGAGATGCGTGGCTGCTGAATAAAAAATAGTATGTTGTCAGCATAAGCTGCATATTTGTGGGAGCTGTTGCCTATTTGTATGCCTTGGATATTAACATTGTACCTAATTGTAGCTAGGAAGGGTTCTAAGATAATAGCAAAAAGGAGGGGGGACAGGGGACAACCCTGCCTGGTACCATTATGTAGGACGTAAGGGTCACTCAATGTCCCATTAATTTGAATTTGTGCTGTGGGATTAGAATAAAGGGATGAAATATGATGGTACATCTTGGGTCCCAATCCAAAATGTTGCAAGGTCATCTTAGTCCCAGTCCACCCTATCAAAAGCTTTTTCAGTGTCAGTGGAAAGGAGTAGGGTGGACTGGGCTCACCACTGAACATATTGGATTAGGGAAATCGCCCGAAGGGAGTTATCCTTTGCTTCTCTATTGGGTATGAAACCTGATTGATCTGCGGAAACCCAACCGGGTAGTAGGGGGAGCAGGCGATTTGCCATTACTTTGGCAAATAATTTAATATCTGTATTAGTGAAGTCGGCCTAAAACTGTTACAGAGGGTGGGTTCCTTATCGGGTTTAGGAATGACAGTGATGTGAGTTGAGAGGGATTCTGGACGTAAGCCCGAAGAGTGAGAGATTGAGTTTGCATAAGCTGTAGACTGGGGAGCAAAATGTCGCTAAATGTTTTGTAGTATAAAATAGTGAACCCATCCGGTCCGCTTTACCGGAGGGGGAAGATTTCAAAGCGGCCTGGAATTCCTCAACCGAGCAATCTGCTTCCATTTCCCTAAGGACGGACATGGGCAATTTAGGTAGGTTGGCTTCTTTCAAGTAGGAGAGCATGCGGCTTTGTCTCTCTTTCTGAGGTAGAGAGGAGAAATCATTTTTCACATTGTAAAGATCCACATAGAACTCTCTAAAGGCTTTAGCAATGTCTGCAGTTGCATGGGCAAGCTCTCTTGTTGAAAGTTTGATTTTGGGAATAAAAGACTGTGACTGTTTAGCTTTTAGAGATCTAGCAAGTAATTTACTTGGTTTGTTCCCCCACTCGTAAAATTTCTGTGATAAGCGCTGAAATTTCCTCTTAGTGTCTAAATTGAGAAGGGTCTTTAATTCCTCTTACTTAAGTGTGAGGGATTGGAGGCGCTCAATATGTAGAGAGAGTTTGTGTTGCTTGTCAAGATCAGCTATTTAAAAGTATACTTATTCCTGTGCTACCATGTATGGAAGAGAGACAATATATTAACTGGAAAAGCTGCCTACATCGGATAGGGTACACCCTGCCCCTATTAGTTAATAGCAAATAAATAAACAATATGATGCCGCACTAATCCGATCAAGAAAATAATACATAAAATGTGAAGATGTAAAAACAAAAGTGTCAGTGCTAATATCTACTGATCAAAATATCCTAAAATACTGCAAAGTGACAGTGCTTCTGCTAACGTACTAGTATACAACAAAAACTAGTGATCTACCAAATGGATCCACATGTGACCAACTTCATGTGCAGGGTAGTAGCAGTGAGTGTAGATACAATAAACAGCCCCAATAAAAAAATAAAATATAGATCTAAAACTGGGCTTGTAAAGAAATACAGGTAATGTGCATACCAAGCACACAGCAAACAAACAAATGAACAAAGTGACTAGTGCAAACAGGCAAAATGTTTGTGATAAATGACTAAAAATGTCCAAATATCAGGTTGCACATAAAGTAATCCTCTTGAGAGGAGTGAGGTGACTGGAACAAATATAACACGGTGATGTTTTCCTCTTCGTGCAACACAACACACACTTGTGAGTAGTGGCCCCTTATCTGCAGGTAATGGGGTAACAGCATAGACCAATATTAGGCATGGCGGCCCTTTCTCATGGTGCAGGGGTTAAATCCTTCCATGTGGCAGGGTACCAGCGTAAGACCAGTGATGGGGGTGAAAACCTTTAATCCTATACACGTTAAGCTCATACGGGAACTCCGTCCCTCCACGGATATGAAGGGGGTCACCAATGAGAAAGAACAAAGGAAGGTCCCAACATAGTGTAATATAGTTTGGCAACAAGCTGGGTTTATTAGTATACAAACGGTACTCATATTAAAAACAGATACACAATTCCTTACTCAGACGAGTGGCGAGCTCGTATCTCCAAACAACATAGAGTGCCTATCCCGTCGGACGTAGTATTATAGGATATTTTGATCAGTAGATATTAGCACTGACACTTTTGTTTTTACATCTTCACATTTTATGTATTATTTTCAAGATCAGCTATTTGTTGTAGAACCTGTTTCATTTGTTGACCGTGTTCCCTTTTTCTCCTAGCAACCTAGCTCAATGAGGCGGCCCCTAATAGTAACCTTATGAGCTTCCCACACAATGGAGGGAGAGGTGTCAGAAGGTTTGTTTTCTTTAAAGTATTGTGACAAATAGGAGGCCAGCATGGAAACCTCAGCTTCATTAAAAAGAAGGGAATCATTAAGTTTCCAGTTATTAGTGTGACGTGTTAAGGAAGACATGGTCAACTTCATTAATACAGGTGCGTGATCCGAAATAGATGCGGTGCCTATGTGAGTAGATTGTAAGAGAGGAACATGAAAGTGATCTAGGAATATATTGTCTATTCTAGAATATGATTGGTGTGTTGTGGAGAAATGTGAGTAACCCCTCTCCTTGGGATGGAGTAAGCGCCAAACATCCATTAATTGAAGGTCTAGGAGCCTCTTTTTGACATAATTCAGGCGTTTGAATGAAATATTATAGCAGCCTTGGGACGTGTCTATTGTTGGGTCTAGAGGCATATTAATGTCTTCCGCTAAGATAGTAAGACCCTTGGCAAAATGTTACAATTTAGTTAGGATTTGTGAGAAAAAAAGTAGGCTGATTTTGGTTTGGACAGTAGACATTTGCAAGAGTACACTGGGTGTTACCTATGAAGCCCCTAAGGAAGAGAAAGCGACCATGATCATCTGCTAGCATATCAGATAAACGAAAGCATACACTTACGCTAGACCCAATGGCCACTCCCTTAGCTTTGTTGGTGTCTGATAAGCTGTAGTACCACTGCGGAAAGTGGGGTGAGGTCAATTTAACAGATGTTGTGTGGGTTGAATGCATTTCTTGAAGAAAGACAATGGAGCATGCGGCTTGCTTCAGTTCACGCAATATTTGGTACCTTTTTGTGGCGACATTAAGACCTCTAACATTGTATGATATAATCGTTAACGTAGCCATTGTTATAACAAAGTGGGATCTTTTAGCTTACACTTCCATGCATGCCAACAGGGGGGAGGGAGAGGGGGGGGGAGGATAGGTTGGAAAGAGAAAAAAAGAAAAGGAGAAGAGAATGAACATATATGGAGATCATATACATAAGTTAAAGAGCAAGTGGGAAACATGAATAACACGCAGAAATCTGCAGTGGTCCCATTGGGGAAAGAGAGAACGAGAAGCCATCCAGATCCCTGAGCAGAGATTGAATAGAGCACCTTTAAGGCTTGCAGTCGCTAACCCCAGGAGGAGAGGGGGACAGGGTTACGCTGTGGGGGAAGGATAGTGAGAGAAGCGCACCCCGACAGCACACTGCCTATAAATAACAAATAACTTATAAGTGAATATTTAGTTCCAGTAAAATAGGAAGATTATTTAAACGAGAACAAAAACAACCTAAACAATATGGATCCTGCAAGGCAACACATGTTTAGACCAGACTGGTTCGGCAACAGAAAAACAAAAGAAAAAACAGTGGTCAGTTCAATGGCAAGTCAGCGTCAGCCAAATATAGGCAGGCAATAGTGGAAAAAAACTAGCCTAAACCTGACTTTGTAAAAGTAAATTGTAGGAGATTGGGTATCTACATTAGTAGAGTGGGCTTGGATGAAAAAATGCTCAACTCAACCATGCTTTTGTGCAGAGCCTGGGAATGAGGTAGTCTTTTCTTTGAAGGAGTTTTTCTCCATAGTGGATCCACTGGATTCGAAAAATTTGGGAATTGGGTCCTACCAGCCTGGAAGCTCCATGGATGGAAGATTAAGATCCTGCAAGAAGGTTGAAAGTTCCTCCGGAAACCTTAGTGTATGGGAACAGCCATTTTTTGTGGCAATCAGGCAGGCAGGGAAGCCCCATCTGTATGTGATCCCATCCGAACGAAGGTCATCAAGGAGCGGCTTTAGGGCTCTACGGCGGTCCAAAGTGACCTTGGAGAGGTCTGGGAATATAGTGATGATTGCCCCGTCAAAGTCTATGTTAGGCATGCTCCACATCTTTGCCATGATGGCGTTTTTATCCTCAAAGTAATGCAAGCAACAGATGACGTCCCGGGGCTGGTCTGAGTTAGCATTACGGGGTCTTAGAGCTCGATGCACACGGTCGAAGCGCAGTGGTTCAGTGACAGGGTTGCCCAGGATGGTATTAAAAATGCCACGTATTGATGGTTCAAGGTCGTTATCTCCGGTTGCTTCAGACAGTCCTCTGACACGTATATTATTTCCACAGTTGCGGTTTTCGAGGTCCTTGAGTTTGTATAGAGAGGCACGATGGGCAAATGCTAGCTGAGTAACAGTTTCCTGCAGTTCTTTTATGGCTAAAGCATGTGAGTCCTGTAGTTGTTCCGTTTCCTCCACTCTGACCAGGATGTGTGACATATCAGTTCTCACAGCAGTTATTTCTTTCTTGATGGATTTTTCCAAGCTGTAAAACATGCCTGCGAGTTCTTTTTTAAGACCGCTTATCAGCGCAGTCATTTCGGAACCAGCAGGGGATCCTGGATCGTCCATAAGATCCGAACAATATGAGGAGGCCGGAGAGCTCTCCCTCACAGAAGCAGCGTAAGAGGGAGATGCGCTTGGTCTCGAGGTTCTGGCCTGGTCACCTCGTGCGTTAGCCAAATATTGTTGAATGGATCCTGCAGAGACTGGAAGAGACAACAACCTCTTACCCGATCGTTTACTAGGTGCGTAGCGGGGTTTAGGCGTCTTGGCGGGCATAACTGGAACTAGGGCCGATAGCTGTATGGGGTACACCTCACTCACATCTGCTCAGTGCCATGCATACTTCATAAAACTGTTGCTATTTGTAAAAATTCTCAGGTAGTTAATAATAGGATCACTTCAGCAACTGTAAGAAAGAGCTAGGGGATTTAGCTTGATCGAAATCCAGAGGAACAGGAGCTGTGCAAAAAGTCCAGTGGAGCAGATTGAGATAGGGAGTACTTGGAGAGTACCAAGATGGCCGCCGGCCTCCAGGAATAGGCCGGAGCCACGGCCTTTCCTAACAGTAGTAGCCGGCCGGGTGAGTACAGATCCGTGCAGGCTCAGAACGGCTCTGTGGGACAAAAAAATTGGGGCCCCGGTGGTATATGAATGTCCCAACACTGTTGGGGCAGCCGGCTGAGGGATGAATAGAGGAGCGCCTTGGTACTCACCGCGTCCGCCAGGCAGAGGAGGCCGGAATGGCAGGCCGCAAGATGGCGTCAGGCCTCCGGAGGCTGGTTCTAGAGGAAGGGATCTCCAGGTGAGGTACCTCTATCTCCCAGGTTCTTTGCGGCCGCAGGTGGTATCCCAAACGGGGAGCTAAAACAGAGCTCCCCCGTGGCCTCCGATCCGTGGAAATAGAGAGCGGTGGGCTCCGGGTGTACAGTGGGCCACAATATGGCGGTGAGTGTCCGAGGCACGGGTCTGGCTGCAGGCCCAGAACAGTAAAGTGCAGCCAAATTTATCCGAAACTCCACGGGGGCTGTAGCTGAGGCTGTCCAGTCGCTCCTGATATAAAAATGGAGCTTCGAAGGGGTGAGGAAGGACAAGGATGGCTATGGATCCTTGTTGCCTAAGCAGAGCACAGCTTCCACATGTCTTCCCTGTTCGTCCGGACACGCCCCTCCGGCTATCCTTACTGATGCAAACATTTGGGATATCAGGCCCTTTCTATCACTTTATACACAACCTTTACTCAACACTGTCCGCTACGGTAATAGCTGTTGGTGTCCAATCCAATCCCATTCGGTTACATAAAGGAACAAGATGAGGCTGCCCCCTCTCTCCCCTGTTATTTAATCTGGCTATCGAACCTCTCTCACGTCATCTTAGTTCCATAGCAACAAATTACTTGAGAGTCGCCCTTTTTGCAGATGATATCCTAATATTCACCTCGTCCCCACAAACAGACATACCCGCCATTCAATCGATCTTTATATCCTTCCACAAATGCTGTGGCCTGAAAATAAACTTCACCAAGAGTGAAATTCTCCCTCTAGGTACTCGTAACCCACGAATATGGTCACTTTCTTCTCCCTTTCACATTAACAAGAAACACATCACATACTTAGGCATTAAAATAGGAAAGGAACCATCCTCTCTACTATCTCAACTATCCTCCTCTGATATCAAAGATAGTAGGTGAATTGGAAGCATGGTCCAACTTCCCACTCTCGCTGTTTGGGAGATGTGCACTTTTTTAAATGGTCAGTTTTGCTCGTCTGCAATACCCTCTACAAACTTTACCATTATTGTTAAAGCACAAAGATATACAAAATGTAAACAAGGCAATTACCTCCTTCATATGGAATAAGAGCAAACCTAGAATTGCACTGACCAAACTTTTTCTCCCAAAGAGCGAGGGGGGGGGGGGGGGCAGCATGCCAAATATTAGAGTATATAGTTTAGCATGTCTCCTGAGAACAGTAATGGACTGGATTACACAAGCGTCAAAATACTCCAATTATGGATTGGACTTGGCTTACCCAATAAATCTTTCCGCCCTCCTTCATAGCTCACTGCAATGGATCCCAATTCATACCAAACAAAATCTGCTGTTCAGAGACACGATAATAGCATGGAGGGATGTGAGAAAAAAATTGGGACTTTCACCTTACGTCTCCAGGTTTCTTCCAATCCATGGCAATCCTATGTTCCCACTTGGTTTCCAGTACAAACCTTTCTCTAAATGGAGAGATAAAGGATTAATCAATGCTCAACCCCTATACAATGGTGTAAATGGCTCTCTTAAACCTTTCCACCTCATCGCGGAAAAGTTCAATCTTCCTACCCACCACTTTCTCCATGTGTCGCAATACTCAAGCTTCATTGCCAAAGCTGTCCGAAGAAAAGCATCAGGTTCCAACAATCTTTCTTAGACAAGCTAATAGCGGAACAGAGCTACTCCATATCAGATATTTACCTCCCTCTCAACGGGAAGTTCATTAAACTCATACATAATACCTCCATCACATCCTGGTCAGTAGACTTACCGGGCCAAGTCGACATAGACAATATCATGGTAGGATATAAGATTACAAGAAGCATTATACCAAACGAGGGGAAACTCAATTCAAGCGGATACACAGGGCTTACTACCCTTTCTCTATGAGACACCCCTCCACCTCAGGGACCTTATGCCCATGGTGCTCCCTCCATAAACCCTCTTTAATCCACCGCCTATGGCTCTGTCCAAGAAAAGCTACCTTTTGGTCCCCAATCCTTATACTTATCTAAAAAGTGACTGACTTCACTCCGAAGAAAGACCCCATGCTTCTGCTATTTGGATACGCACCAAAAATCAGTGCAACACCAGCCACCTCCAAGCCACTACCTCAGGAAAATCAATAGACTCTCCTCATAACTCGAAGGACTATACTCAATCATTGGATCTCTCCCATTCCTCCGACCATTTCCAAAACCGTAAAAGCTCTCAAAACTCTACTTATCCAAGAAAAATTAGATGCTATGCTGCACAAAAACTGGTCCGATACCAAACTCAAAAAATGATGAGCATCTTTTATCGATCGCTGCCTGACAATTTCAGAAAAAGCCATCTTAACTGCACCTCATTTTTCATACAACGGAAGGAACCCCTATCCAACCGCAAGTTCATCATAGCGCTAAACAATCTGTCACACCTCCTATCGTCATCCTTAAAGAGAGTCTTCTATCTATTCCTGTTCAGATGCCACAAACACTCACAAGAGTAAGTTCGATTAGAGTCGGTACATTTGCATTTACTGGATTCACATGTTCATTATTAGTGAGGTTATTTCTGCTCCTTTTCTCAAGGTTTGGGCAGGGGTCATCAGGAAGGGTGAGTCCTAGGACGCCCCTTCTCTATCTCCCTTCTCCCCTCCTCTCCACAATTCCTAGAACTCACTGGCACCCTTTCTTCTGCTTCTTGACTATAGCTCCCCCTTCTCTCTCTCTTTTTTCCAAACTCTCTCTACCCAACCCTTCTTATACTATAAAGGAAGGTAGGAATCTGCAGTACAAAGTTTGTATGGATTACTTCATGACATTGTTTGTCAACTATTCTTTGTTAAAATCTAATAAATTATATTTGAAAAAAAAAAAATAAGATTGGGAAAGCGGTGGCGGGGGGGATTAGAGAGTAAACCCATTTTGGCTACGGTTGATTACCCCTAAAGAACATATGAAAGATATACTTCAGGAATTTCTAGAGCATATTAGAACAACAGCGACAAAGGGTAGTTTGGGATACTCTTAACCACTTCAGTCCCAGAAGGATTTGCCCCCTTAATGACCAGAGCATTTTTTGCAATACGGTACTGCGTTGCTTTAACTGACAATTGCGCGGTCGTGCGACGTTGCGCTCAAACAAAATTGACCTGCTTTTTTTCCCACAAATAGAGCTTTCTTTTGGTGGTATTTGATCACCTCTGCGGTTTTTATTGTATGTGCTACAAACAAAAAAAAGTCTGACAATTGTTTTTAAAAAAAGCAATATTTTTTTTACTTTTTGCTATAATAAACATCCCCCCAAAAATCTAAAAAAAATAAATTTCTTCCTTAGTTTAGGCTGATATGTATTTTACTTATTTTTGGTACAAAAAATTGCAATAAGTGTATATTGATTGGTTTGCGCAAATGTTATAGCGTCTACAAAATAGGGGATAGCTTTATGACATTTGTATTATTATTTTTTTTTATTAGCAATGGCAGTGATCAGCATATTTTATCAGGACTGCGACATTGTGGCGGACAGATCGGACACTTTTGACACTATTTTGGGACCAAAAAAACCCCCTCTAAAAATAGCCACTGATTACTGTATAAATGGGGGGGTAATCAAGGGGTTAAGTGTGTTCCCTCAGTGTGTTCTAACTGTAGGGCATGACAAAGATCACAGCTCCCGATGACAGGGAACAGTAGATCCCTGTCATGTCACTAGACAGAACAGGGAAATGCCTTGTTTACATAAGCATCTCCCAATTCTGCCTCTCCTTGCCATGATTGCGGGCCACCGGCGGACATCGAGTCTGCGGGACCCACAAGCACGTTAGCGAGGCAGGCGCGCGCCCACTAGCCTGTGATGACGGAGGTACGTACAGGTACACCCATTTGCCCACCCGTGCCATTCTGCCGACGTACATCGTCATGCAGCGGTCAGCAAGTGGTTAAAGCTTATTTAACCACTTCAGCCCCGGAAGATTTGTCAGCTCAGTGACCAGAGCATTTTTTGCGATACGGCACTGCGTCACTTTGACTGACAATTGCGCGGTCGCGCAACACTGTACCCAAACAAAATTGACATCCTTTTTCCCCCACAAATAGAGCCTTCTTTTGGTGGAATTTGATCATCTCTGCGGTTTTTATTTTTTGCGCTATAAATAAAAAAAGATTTTGAAAAAAACACAATATTTTGTACTTTTTGCTATAATAAATATCCCCATTCTTTTTTAAAAAAGCTAATTTTTTTCTCAGCTTAGGCCAATATGTATTCTAGTAATAAAAGAAACCGCGCTAAATAAAATGAGTGTACATCAAATAAATGAGTCCATCAAAAACATCCAAACAGTGTCAATTGTTGTCCGGCAGGAGATCACCATAGGACACAGATCTTCATTCCCAACAAAAGTGACATCACACTCAAAATCACCGTAGAAAATAGTGTTGGAGATAAGACAGTCCTTCACCTTCAAAACAACTGCCTCTTACCAGCTCCCTTGATCTCTGGTCAGGAGATCAAATACGCCTTTTGGCTTATAACCCAGCCACAGTCTCAAATTGGGATGGATGTAACGTCAAATCAGGTCCTCCTATTTGTCTTAAATGACCCCCAAACAGCAGATATGTCGGACCTCAGATTATAGAGATCCTGTAGGCCAGGTGCATTAGCCTGCCAGCAACAAGGGTCTCCACCTCCACTTCAATCGAGAAAGAAGGATATCCTTGTCCGGTTTCAACGACCAGAGGACAGGTATTCCACAGCTCGAATCCACAGGTGAGGAAAATGATAGTACCCTTAATAGGGTTTTCTTTCCAGAGACCGTCCTGAAGTTTAACCCCTATGTATTCTACATATTTTTGGTAATAAAAATCGCAATAAGCATATATTGATTGGTTTGCACAAAAGTTATAGCATCTACAAAATAGGGGATAGATTTATGGAATTTTTATTATTTTTTTTTTATTATTAGTAATGGCGGTGATCGGCGCATTTTTCTCACAAGCATCGGCACCCCTGCATTGCAGCGGGCGCATGCGCGCGTCTGCTATTCCGCTTAAAGGAGCCGACGGCTCGCGGGAACGTGCTGACCTGCCGCAGTATAATGACGGCGGCTTGTTTTCAAGCGGTTAAGAGGAACTCTGATTTAACAAATATCTAAGAAGAAAAAATCTACAAAGGACTGGGAGATGAATGCAATGACGAAAGTTACTTAAATAGAAAAGGCATATGTAGAGGATCCATCACCAGATAATCTAGCTAAATGAACGGAAGCGCAACAGATATATTGTACGGCATCTCTAAAAAAAAAGCTGAGAATAAAAGGTTTTTTGGTTTTTTTTTTAAGCAGGCCCATTATGAAGAGGGGGAAAGCACTGGACACATGCTAGCCCTCCTGGCAAAGTCTCAAAATATCAATACAACTAATTTATTGTCTATAAGGACTTGTGCTGGAAGGGTTGGAAATAGTAAATGTATTTAAAGAGTATTATTCAGACCTATATAAGTCCAAGGTAGATGGAGAAATAGGAGTATCCCACAACCCTCAGAAGGCGATAAGGCATTGCTGGACTTGTCCAGTACCATTGAGGAATTACAAGAGGCAGTATTGGACTCGGCCAATCATAGGACACCAGGACCAGATGGATTGCCAAACGAAATCTATAGGGACTATGGGAAGATAATGTTACCAGAGTTATTACAGGTTTTAAATGAGGCAATGGAAAAGGAAAAAATTACCAGTATCTTTGACAGAAGTGACAGTCATAATAATACAAAAGGAAGGGAAAGATCTTCTTCAACCCGTATCTTATTGACCAATCTCTCTGCTTTGTGCAGATGTTAAACTACTGGCAAAAATTTTAACCAGTAGATTAAGTAAAAATAATTCATATTATAATCCAGTCTGATCAGTGTGGATTTATTCCTGGCCGATCAACAGCTTTGAATATAAGGAGACTGTTTTTAAATTTACGAATACCAGGAGGAGATGGGATCAAGAGTTATATTGTCCCTCGACGCTGTCAATGCATTTGACAGCGTCAAGTAGCATTTCCTGTGGTCGGCGCCCTCAGCATTTAATGTCGGTCCGATCTTTCACACAAAATGGGTTAAACTGTTATATACTGACCCGAGGGTGAAAATAAAGATTAATAAAAGGGTCTCAGAATGTTTTTCGCTATTCCAGGGCACAAGGCAGGGGTGCCCATTGTTGCCCCTTTTCTTTGCTCTAGCAGTAGAACCTTTGGCCATAGCCATGAGAGCAGCAGGAGGTGTAAGAGGCTTTAAGAGAGGGCTGGATGAAGAAAATATTTTGCTATACGCGAATGATATCCTTTTGTTCTTAGGAGACGTGAACCAGTCACTAACGACAGCGATGGATATCATAAAAAGATTTGGCATGTTCTCTGGGCTATCCATTAACTGGAAAAAATCTGTTCTTCCAGCTGTTGAATTGGAACGGGGAGCTGCCTGAGAGTGCTAGACTCTTGCAGGTAGTGGAAAGTTTTAAATACCTCGGATTAAAAATTGCAGTGAACCCCAAGTTGTATATTCAAAAAAACTTAGAGCCCCTAATAAAAAGTATTTACGGGAAAATGTAAGATATGGAGCTGTCTCCCTTTGTCAGTAGTGAGCTGCGGCAGTTTGAATAAAATGGTGTGGTTGCCTCAACTTTTATATATTTTACAGCACTCACCTATATGGATTCCTGGCGTGTGGTTTAGGAAATTGGAGTGCCTTTTTAAAGATCTGATATGGAGGAAGGGACAATCCAGAATTTGTCTAAGAATACTGCAGTTGCCCAAAGATAGAGGGGGTTTGGCGATTCTACACCCTTGGAGTTACTTTTTAGCTGCTCAGCTCCAACAGGTGGGAGGATGGGAGGTAGGTAATGATACCACAAGCTATAGTTTACAAGCGTTACTGTCCTGTACCCCACATATATCCCTAGTTGAACCATTAGAAGCAAACTCATTAGGAGAAGAGAGTTAATGCCCTTCAGTAAAACGAATGTTGAACATTTGGAATACAGCACAGTTAATATTTCAATATTCAGGGTTTACAGAATATGTCCCTATCTGGGATAATAAAAATCTACCTGAAGGGGTTGGAGAATTTCAATAGCTGGAAACAAAAGGGAGTGGTGAGACTATCACAATTATATGTAATGGAGCAGTTGAAGACGTTTCAGGAGCTAAAAGAGGAATTTGGGTTCTCAAATAAGAATTTCTGTCAGTATTTACAGCTAAGACACACATTGACAATACAATTTAAAGAAAGGAGATTAGAATGGAGTAGAGCCCACTTGCTGAGAATGTTGGTAGACACCACTTTCCTAAAACGGTTGACCTCAAAATTGTATAAAAATATATATCTTAAAGTGTTGGAAAAGGACCTTCAGCTCCCTAGTAGGATAAAATGGGAGGAAGATGTGGGTGAACTAACAGATAGCCGATGGGATGGTATAGTAACTGCAATAGACTTGTCCCTCTTAGCAGCCCAGAAACTTACACAACTTTATTTTTCATAGAGTATATTATACGCCAAAAAGATTATTTCAGTTCGGGAGACGTCCAGATGCATCTTGCCCCAGGTGTAGGGTTACAACTGGGGATTTGATCCATATGCGCTGGAGGTGTCCCAAACTATATAGATATTGGAAGGGACTATTGAGTAAAATAAATTCAAATTTGAATTAGATTTACGAATGGATCCAATACTGTGTATACTGGGATATATGGAGCAAAATGTGGGATCAGCGTTTTCACGAATTGCAGTTCTCTGATGTTTATACCAGGCTAGGAAAGGGATTACTTGGAAGGGGACAAAGCCTAAACCGGCCTCTGTAAGAGAGTGGCTGAGCAGAGTCAATAACAAGGGAAAAACTAGCCTATATAAGAAGGGGAGGTAAAATTAGCTTGGAGAAGATATGGAAAGTATGGATTGATACTATAGGACTGGTACACAAATCCAAAAATATATAGAAGGTTTGTGACTGTATTACATTCATTTCAACAGAGAACTGGGGAGGGAGGGTTAGAGCGAGCAGGGGAGGAGGAGGGAGGGAAATGGAATTTATGTGTATATGTTTATGGAAATAGATCTTGCTGTTTTTGTATTAAGGAAAATGTTTTTGTATATTCAAAAATAAAATAAAAATGAATGGGGAAAAAAAAGCAGAGGTGCACAGAGTCAGGAAATTGACTACTAAAGGCATGGGATAAGTGCCAATATCCAAAATAGTAGTAGGAAGGGACATTATATCTCGAACAGATAGTTGGAAATGGAAGGAGTTTACCCTGCTCCACAATATGTGACAGTGCTTTTATTTGGAATTTTTCCCAGGTATGGGGTTCCGGGAGAGAATATAGGTGAGGTAGTGTGGGGTTGTGCCATAAGGGGGCATTCAGGGAGTATTGCATGGAAATAGCATTCTAAGCATTAAGCTAAAAAGCCTGTGCAGCAGCCCCTCAGCCCCACTAATACTTACCTGAGGTCCCTCTAGATTCAGCGATGTTGCAGGATGACCCCGGCTGCCCAGACTCCCCTGCTCATTGGCTGAGACAGCAACATCATCTTATCCCGCTGCTGTCAACCAAAGTCAGTCAGCCAATAAGGAGAGAAAGGAGGCAGGGTCCGGCTGCAGATCCGTGTCCGAATGGACACAGGGAGCTGTGGCTTGGCTCGGGTGCCCCCATAGCAAGCTGCTTGGTGTGGGGGCACTCAACAGGAGGGAGGGTCCAGGAGAGTCGAAGAGGGACCTGAGAAGAGGATCTGGGCAAAACCACTGCACAGGGCAGGTAAATATAACATGTTTGTTAGTTTTAACTAAAAAAAATAAAAAGACTTTACAATCACTTCAAGGGTGGTAAGCATAGACGTGTTAGCGTGTATGGGGCCTTAGGACCACAATAGAGTAACAATTGGAGAGCTTCCATAGAGGAGAGCACTGCCGCCTTCAGCACTGTCGCAGTGTTAGAGGTGTCAGGGCATAACCACCAGTGGGCAGTCCCCAACTGTGAGGCTAGGAAATATTTGAAGCAGTCTGGCATGGTGAGGCCCCCCTGCGAGATAGGTCTCATTAAAGTGGATAATTTATACCGGGCTGGGCGAGGGCCCCACAGAAAGGAGCCCAATAGCTGGTTGAGGGTGGAAAAAAAAAGTTTTTGTGAAATAAGTATGTGAATTTAGGCATGATTTTCATCTTTACAAGATGGATATGGCCAAGTAATGACAGTGGCAAGTTCCCCCATGCTTTAAGCCTCACCTTAACAGCAAGAGTTGGTAACAAGTTTAATAGCATATAATCCTTAAAGAGGAGT
This sequence comes from Lithobates septentrionalis, assembly GCA_037952835.1. Taxonomy (NCBI): domain Eukaryota; kingdom Metazoa; phylum Chordata; class Amphibia; order Anura; family Ranidae; genus Lithobates; species Lithobates septentrionalis. The sequence goes on along the minus strand of JBBDGP010001598.1, from coordinate 559,253 downwards.
TCTGCTCTCCATGAAAAAATTAAAAGTCAGCAGCTACAAATACTGTAGCTGCTGACTTTTAATCTTAGGACATATACCTGTCCCGGGTTCCCGTGATGTCCGTTCTCGAGTGCTGCCACCCCCGGCAGTAAAGCCTTCCGGTTTTTACAGCCGGTTTCCTACTGCACTTGTGCACGTTGCGCTGCACTTTCTGATTGGTCTCGCAGTCTTCCGGGACCTGTATGTGTCCCAGAAGGCTGCGGGGGGAAGAAGGAGGGGCCGGACATCATCATAGATTGCCTGGAAGTGGGAATGGGTACCTGTTAAAACCAGGTACCCACTCCCCCCCCCAAAAAAAAAAAGTGCCAAATGTGGCAGTGGAGGTGGGGAGCTCCTCTTTAACTACAGATGCTGTTTCACCACGGAGTCCCGCCATGATGGTGTGGCCATTGAGTGGGTTTAGACACATGCCTAATAGCAGCTCTGATGTGAGACAGAGATCATACTAGTTTTGGCTGTGGTAACACCGCAAACCGGAACCGGAAGTGGACCAGCGTGGAACGCACAACTCACTGGGGGCTGAGATGTGGAAATGACGTCTGGACGTGTCAGATGACCCATTTCAAAGCATCCACATTTTCTTCAGATCTCCAGAGATCTGAAGAAAATGTGGATGCATTGAAACACGTCATTTCCACATCTCAGCCCCCAGTGAGTTGTGCGTCCACGCTGGTCCACTTCCGGTTCTAGTTTGCCCTGTTTGAAACGGACGACGCGCAGCCTTTGCTGACACCCGCGTCTCCTTGTACCCCCAACGGCAGCGCTCCCACCAGCCAAAGACCACAGACCGCCCTACCATAACTATCTGGACAGCCGTCTTTCAACATCGCTGGGACGCCCCACTGTGAACAGCTGCGTATTTCCTATGGACAAACTACAAGTGTTTACATGCCTAATTCTCATTGAGTAATAGTGACTTACTCTATTTATTGGCATATAACACTCACTTTTTCACCATGAAAATCGGGTGCAAATAGCGCGTGCGTGTTATATGCCAATACTTTAATTTTAGCTGCCTCAGAGGGGACAGGGAGGGAGTGGGACGAGCGCCGTCAGGTTACATACAGTGAGAATCTTCTGTTTACTTGGTGGCCTCTGTAATAAGAAGTTCCGTCTCCTGTGCTGCCATTGGACTACTGTTCTGTCTATCATAGGAGATTCTCACTGTATGTAATCTGTCGGCGCTTGTTCCGCCCCCCTCCCTGTATCCTCTAGGCTGCAGATGGGCATCAATCAGTCTGCACTGATAGCATTGGCGAGACTGCTGCTTTGAAGGTAATGGCGAGGCTGATGCATTGATGGCAATGGTGAGGCTGCTGCATTGATGGCAATGGTGAGGCTGCTGCATTGATGGCAATGGTGAGGCTGCTGCATTGATGGCAATGGTGAGGCTGCTGCATTGATGGCAATGGTGAGGCTGCTGCATTGATGGCAATGGTGAGGCTGCTGCATTGATGGCAATGGTGAGGCTGCTACATTGATGGCAATGGTGAGGCTGCTGCATTGATGGCACTTGTGAGGCTGGAGATTGGCATTGATCAGGCTGCATTGATGGCAATGGTGAGGCTTCAGATGGGCACTGACCCTTATTTTGCTTCAAATTTCCTTATTTAAAATTTAATTTTTTTTCCTGAAACTTCCCTCTTAAAATGAATGTGCATGTTATACGCCTGTGCGTGTTATACGCCGATAAATACAGTAGTTACTCATTGAGTAACTGCACTTAGATTGGCGCACCTTGTCTCCTTCTCCATTGTCTTCCAGAATAATTGCTTCTACTCCCAAGGGAGCTGCCGCTGGTGCTGGTGATCACTTTTTATCATTTTTACCATCTTCATCAAATATCATCATTTTGTATTGTATTATTATTATTATTGTATTATTATCATTATGTGTATATATACACTACCAATATATATCACATTTCTGTGTGTGTATATACAGTGGGGACGGAAAGTATTCAGACCCCCTTGAATTTTTCACTCTTTGTTATATTGCAGCCATTTGCTAAAATCATTTAATGACATTTTTGCAGATGTAATAAAAAAGAAAAACTGAAATAGCATATGGTCCTAAGTATTTAGACCCTTTGCTCAGTATTTAGTAGAAGCACCCTTTTGATCTAATACAGCCATGAGTCTTTTTGGGAAAGATGCAACAAGTTTTTCACACCTGGATTTGGGGATCCTCTGCCATTCCTCCTTGCAGATCCTCTCCAGTTCTGTCAGGTTGGATGGTAAACGTTGGTGGACAGCCATTTTTAGGTCTCTCCAGAGATGCTCAATTGGGTTTAAGTCAGGGCTCTGGCTGGGCCATTCAAGAACAGTCACGGAGTTCATGTGAAGCCACTCCTTTGTTATTTTAGCTGTGTGCTTAGGGTCATTGTCTTGTTGGAAGGTAAACCTTCGGCCCAGTCTGAGGTCCTGAGCACTCTGGGAAAGGTTTTTGTCCAGGATATCCCTGTACTTGGCCGCATTCATCTTTTCCTCAATTGCAACCAGTCGTCCTGTCCCTGCAGCTGAAAAACACCCCCACAGCATGATGCTGCCACCACCATGCTTCACTGCTGGGACTGTATTGGACAGGCGATGAGCACTGCCTGTTTTTTTCCACACATACCGCTTAGAATTATAAGTTCTATCTTGGTCTCATCAGACCAGAGAATCTTATTTCTCACCATCTTGGAGTCCTTCAGGTGTTTTTTTTAGCAAACTCCATGCGGGCTTTCATGTGTCTTGCACTGAGGAGAGGCTTCCATCGGGCCACTCTGCCATAAAGCCCCACAACTGGTGGAGGGCTGCAGTGATGGTTGACTTTCAACAACTTTCTCCCATCTCCCGACTGCATCTCTGGAGCTCAGCCACAGTGATCTTTAGGTTCATCTTTACCTCTCTCACCAAGGCTCTTCTCCCCTGATAGCTCAGTTTGGCCGGACAGCCAGCTCTAGGAAGGGTTCTGGTCGTCCCAAACGTCTTCCATTTAAGGATTATGGAGGCCACTGTGCTCTTAGGAACCTTAAGTGCAGCAGAATTTTTTTTTTAACCTTGGCCAGATCTGTGCCTTGCCACAATTCTGTCTCTGAGCTCTTCAGGCAGTCCCTTTGACCTCATGATTCTCATTTGCTCTGACATGCACTGTGAGCTGTACGGTCTTTTATAGACAGGTGTGTGGCTTTCCTTATCAAGTCCAATCAGTATAATCAAACACAACTGGACTCAAATGAAAGTGTAGAACCATCTCAAGGATGATCAGAAGAAATGGACAGCACCTGAGTTAAATATATGAGTGTCACAGCAAATGGTCTGAATACTTAGGACCGTGTAATATTTCAGTTTTTCTTATTTAATAAATCTGCAAAAATGTCAACAATTCTGTGTTTTTCTGTCAATATGGGGTGCTGTGTGTATATTAATGAGGAAAAAAAGTAACTTAAATGATTTTTAGCAAATGGCTGCAATATAACAGAGTGAAAAATTTAAGGGGGTCTGAATACTTTCTGTCCCCACTGTATATAGTTTTTTTTTTAAATATTGTTTGTTTAGATACCATCATGTATACATTTTTTTGATTGTTGCTCTCAGTGTCTGGTCGGTAATTGCGCCATTTTTTTTCTTTTCCTAATAAAATATGCAACCTGCAATTTCTCCATCGGGGCTACAGTGCCATCTATGCATCCGTGATTTGTTATATTATATATTTGTTAAGGTTGAATAAAGACACAATTCCATCCAATTCAACCTGAGTGTGTGTGTGTATGCGTGTGTTTATTGTTAAAGGTACTACTAAGTTCCAAATATTCCTATATTTGAGTTGGCACACAACATTTGTGATTTCTGTTTTCATAGTTTCTCAACCAAATATTTCTTTATCGTACATCACGGGACACAGAGCCATAGTATTAACTATATGGGTATATAGGCACCTTCAGGTGATGGACACTGATACACCCAAGACAGGAAGTGCACTCCCTATATAACCCCTCCTCTTACCAGAAGTACCTCAGTTTTTTCGCCAGTGTCTAGTGGGGTGGTCACGAGTGAAGATGTGCTCTAAAGAGCTCCGCTGGAGGTATCCTTACTGGATTTTAAATAGCCTCTTCAGACCGGATTCATCCAAAGTGCCACTGAGGCCAAAGTGGATGGTACCTGGGCCTCGTATTAGAAGAACGAGGTTTTGCCTGTAACGCCTCTCTCTGCTCACATTACCATAAGTTTTTCCTGGCAGGGTGCTATACAGGTCCAATGGAGTGGAACCCCGATAAAAAGGGACCCGGTCCTTGAAGGTTTACTAAACGCAGCCGTGATGGGTGAAGGTTGGATCTGTCTGGTATCAGCAGAAATCCTGCGGCAAGGATAAGGTAAGGGAAGATGCCTAGGAACTGTGAAAAGTCCACCTATGGTTTTTCTTCCTTGGGTAAAATGTTGTCATGCTTTAAATCTCCTCTAGAGGGAGTAAATGCACATACCTTAATACATTGTCTCTCAGCTCAGCTCAGTGTCACAGCGTGTGTGTGGGTTCGAGCCAGCAGCACTTCTCAGGGGGGATTCCTCATACAGGAAAGATTTGCCAATACTGCACTTCTCCCCCCTGGAGGGACTTAGGGGCTGGGAGACACAACAATAGTTTGTACTACACCCTCCACCCCCCCACTCGGGGGTGCGGCAGCTTTCCTTTGCGCTGCTTTTTTGTTCCCCCACAAGTAAAGCACCATTGCCTCTCCTCCTCCTCCCCTCTTTCCTGGTCTGATGTTTGGCAGACCCGAATGCCGCGTGCGCGGGAACTGTTTGTTATTTAAAACAGAAAGGGGGCGGGTGACGAACTGAGGGAGCGTGGCTTTCGCGCAGCGCCATGTGCGGGACGTAGCGTCCACGAGGACACGTGGCACAGGCACGGGGAAGCAGAGTCCAGAAGGCAAACTCTCTTCAGAGCTGGAGAGTAAGGTTGTTATTCAGACAGGACACAGGATCAGTGGGGGCACGTAAGGCGTTGCATGCAGGCATTCACAAATTGAGGAGAATTTTTTTTACTCCGCACCAGGCTGAACTTTTATTAGCGGCATTCTATTGCTGGACTATAGTTCAGCAAGTAGTGCATTTACTTAGTACCTCTGCTTTTGTGCTTAGGACTATGCCTCCCAAAAAGGCCGGTGCAAACACCTCAAAAAAGGCTGCTAAAACACCACCCCCAGGCACTGAGGACTCTAGTCATGCTTCCACATTGTCATCTTCTCCTGAAATACCAGAAGTGGCTAGCCAGGGTGAGCCATTGGAACCAGTGGGTGTTGCAGCTGCTTCTAACATCTCAGCCCCTGTATACGTGACTGAAGATGCCTTTTCCTCAGCACTGGTGGGGCTAGAGGAAAGACTAGTGGCTCTGATCGTATCCTCCATCCAAAGGGATAGGAAGTGTGGTAGATGCCCCTCCCCCACCTCAGACCCTTTATCAAGGGAACAGTGGGTAGAGGATGAGGTTTTACTCTCTGGGGATCAGGAGGAAAGGCAATCCAATGACTCCTCTTCGGAGGAATCAACAGTGGATGAACCCTTTTCAGCCTCGCAATCTGAAAAATTGCTGATACAGTCTCTTACGGAAATGGTTTGTTCGGCTTTGCATGCGTTTCCCGTCCATGCATTACTAGAACAGCTTATTTATGCTGAATGGAATCATCCGGATAAGCATTTTCTCCCTCCAAAGACATTCTCTGTACTTTATCCCATGGCGGAGAAATTTACCAAAAGATGGAATGTACCAGCAGTTGACGCTGCTATATCCAGTGTGAATAAAAGTCTAACTTGTCCAGTAGACAATGCTCAAAAGCTTAGGGATTTAACAAATAAAAGTTTGGAATTCCTGTTAAAATCCTCTTTTTCTTTGACAGGTGCAGTTACTCAGCCTGCAGTCGCTGCTATAGGCATCTGTCAATCCCTAAAGGACCAGTTTAGACAGGCCCTTAAGGAGGTTCCTGTACAGCAGGCCCAGGACTTGGCCGAACTGCCAAAGGCCATTGAAAGGGCATTATGTTTTGCCATTGACGCTATTAAAGATTCTATTCACCAGGCGTCTCGCCTTGCGCTAGTGCACTTGCGTAGGATACTGCGGTTGAAAAATTGGTCAGCCGAAGCACCATGCAAAAGGCTCCTGACTGGTTTTCCTTTTCATGAGGATCGGCTATTTGGGGATGATTTGGACAAATACACCCAAAAGATTTGAAGTGAGAAAAGTACTCTTTTGCCAGTAAAAAGAAGGAATAAACGCCCTTCATTTAAACTGGCTCTTTCTCCAGCGCCAGGGGCATCTGCCTCTAGGAAGTTGCGACGGCCTCCACCATCAGAGTCTAGAGGAAAGCCTGAGGGTCAGGCCTGGGGGCGGAAACCTGCAAAACAGAATTCTAAAGCCTCATTGTGAAGGGGCGCCCCCACTCGCCAGTGTGGGGGGAAGACTTCTGCAGTTCTCAGAAGTCTGGCAGGAGGAAAATCAGGACAGATGGGTCATCTCCACGATAGCTCTAGGTTACAAACTGGAATTTCAAGAGTTTCCACCGCCTCGTTTTCTAAGGTCAAACGTTCCCAAAGATGCAGGGAAAAGGCAATCTCTGTTTCAGGCATTAGACCGGTTACTGGCTCAGGGGGTGATCATACAAATCCCTGCAGGAGAGCAAGGTTTGGGGTTCTATTCAAACCTTTTCACGGTACCAATACCGAATGGAGATGTCAGACCCATTCTAGATCTAAAAGATCTGAATCAATTCCTGAAAGTCCGCTCTTTTCGCATGGAGGGGAACTTCTGGCATCTATCGACATCAGGGATGCATATCTGCATGTTCCTATATTTCTCGCTTACCAAAGGTTTCTGCGTTCAAGGTAGAACAGCATCATTTTCAGTTTGTAGCTTTGCCCTTCGGGCTGGCTACAGCACCCTGAGTAATTATAAAGGTTCTGGCTCCACCTCTAGCCAGGTTGAGGGCGCAGGGCATAACAATCCTGGCATACCTGGACGATCTATTGCTAATAGACCAGTCGGTGGCCCGCATGAAGCAAAGCGTGCACATTACAACCAAATACCTGGAAAATCTAGGTTGGTTTCTCAAACTAGAGAAGTCTTCCTTAAAACCAATAAAAAAGGCTGGAGTACTTGGTCTGATCATAGACACAGCCCAGAAAAAGGTGTTTTTTTCCTCAGGCAAAGGTCAACGCCATAAGAGAGCTGGTGCAGATGGTCAGGTCGAAGAGAGACCCTTCCATTAGCCTTTGCATGAGGTTGTTAGGAAAGATGGTGGCTTCATTCAAAGCTGTTCCCTATGCCCAGTTCCATTCGAGACTGTTGCAAAGCAGTATCCTGTCTGCTTGGAACAAAAGGGTCCAAGCTCTAGATTTGCCAATGTGGTTGTCCCCAAAGGTGTCCCAGAGCCTCAGTTGGTGGTTGGTAACCCCTAATCTGCTGAAGGGAAAATCCTTCAGACCAGTTATCTGTAAAGTGGTAACGACAGATGCCAGCCCTTTAGGTTGGGGAGCAGTACTAGAAAAGACAACTGTCCAGGGACAGTGGTCAAGAACCGAAAGAACTTTGCCCATCAACATCCTAGAGATTCGGGCAGCGCGTCTGGCTCTGAAGGCCTGGACTTTCAGGTTACGGGGTTGTCCTGTCAGAATCCAATCTGACAATGCCACAACTGTGGCCTATATCAATCATCAAGTGGGCACCAAGAGTCTCGCAGCGCAGAGGGAGGTGAACCATATTCTAACTTGGGCAGAGCGGAATGTTCCTTGCCTATCGGCAGTCTTCATTCCGGGAGTAGAGAATTGGCAGGCGGACTACTTGAGTTGCCAGCAGTTATTCCCGGGGGAATGGTCCCTTCAACCTGACATTTTTTCTGGCTGTTTGCCAAAGATGGGGGGACTCTGGACGTAGATCTTTTGGCGTCCAGGTTCAACAAGAAGTTGATCAACTTTGTGTCCAGGACAAGGGATCCACTCGCATGTGGAACAGATGCGTTGGTGACCCCATGGGATCAGTTCTCACTGATTTAGGCATTCCCCCTATTCAGTTGCTGCCACGACTTCTTTGCAGGATCAAGCTGGAAAGAAAGCCGGTAATTCTTGTAGCCCCATCATGGCCCAGAAGGTCCTGGTATGCATAAATCGTAACGATAGCGCTGGGGGATCCATGGTCCCTTCCACTGTGTCCAGACCTACTCTCAGAGGGGCCGATATTCCATCCTACCTTACAAACTCTAATGCCGCGTACACACGACCGGTTTTGCAGTCGGAATATACTCCGAAGGTTTTTCCGACGGAATTCTGCTGAAACTGTCTTGCGTACACACGATCACACCAAAGTCCGACCGTCAAGAACATGGTGACGTACACCACGTACGACGGGGCTATAAAACGGAAGTTCAATAGCCATTGCACCACCCTTTTTGGCTCCTTCTGCTAATTTTGTGTTTATCTCGTGTTAGTAGAAGTTTCGTGAGAGACTATTCGTGCTTTTCAGACTTGTGTTTTTTCAGATCGTTTAACTGCTGTTCAGTTTTTGCTTGTAGGGTTTGTATCTGCTTTTCAGTGCGTGTAGTCAGTTTGCATTTGTTTATTCAGTGCGTTCTTGTCCGCTCGTTGCTGATTTTCAGCTTGCTCTTCACAGGCCTTGCTGTTCTTCAGTGCGCTCTGTTAAGTTCGTTCTGACCAGCCGACCATTTTGAAGCCATGTTATGGGTACGTACTCGTCGTAGAGTTGGTGCTATGCCGGGGCTTTGTGTTGGGGTTCATTATTTGACCCAAGTCCAGTCCGTGAACAGGGTGGGGAGGAGTTCATGGACCAAGAATTGGTTACTCCAGCGTGACCAATTCTCTCACATGCCTTTGCTTCGTGAGATCCAGGAGAATAATCCTAATGATTTCAGGAACTTTCTCAGGATGACAGACCCCATTTTTCACCATCTGTTGACTTTGCTGACCCCTTATATCACCAGGCAGGATACCTGCATGAGGCAAGCCATCACTCCGGAGCAGAGGTTAGTCACCACATTGCGGTACTTGGCGACTGGGAGAAGCCTACAGGACCTCAAGTTCTTGACAGGCATCTCCCCCTAGCCTCTGGGGATTGTTATCCCAGATACCTGTTCTGCCATCATCCAGGTCCTGCAGAAGGACTATATTAAGGTAAGATTTATCCTTTAACATCACATTCTATGTATTTCATGTTTGCTAATGTATTGTATTTCTTTCATCAATCACTAATTACCATGATTGTAATATGCTGTGAATGTCCCCTTTGTCCTCATGCATGCTGTAATCTTTTAATGCTCCTTTTTTGTCCTTCATGCATATTTGCCTTCACTAACCTCCCCAGCATGCTATCCTGGGCCCATACACACCTAGTCTAGTCACTTAACAGTGTATTTTGTCAGCTCAATTGTAGTGCTTACCCTAAACACCCTTAAAATGTGTCCAAATGGTATGTGTGTCCTTAAATTAATTTATAACCCCCCTCCCTTAAAATGTGTCCAAATGGTATGTGTGTCCTTAAATTAATTTATAAGCCCCCCCCTTAAAATGTGTCCAAATGGGGGGCGTGGCTTGCTGCATGGAGCAGTGAGACATGTTTCCTCACAGCTCCCGGGTTCTTCAGCTCCGCGGACCATATAACCTCAGGAAACTCATTCAAACTTGACATATGGGGAAAGATAAGCACCGGGCACAGAAGGGCACCTGTGGGAACCGGAAAGAAGACGATCTGGAGGATGATTTTGCCCGATCCCGGGCCGCTACACAGCGCCGTTCTGAATCCAAGATGGCGCCAGCACCTTCGTCCCTGGCCTGCTCGGAATCATCCCTGCACTCACAGGTGAGCTCACACAGCCATTGCCCCCTCCCTAAGGACTCTGACTTTATGCTCACCAGAAGCCGCTCTAATGCCTCCCTGGGCTCAGGTGTAGGCTGGGATATGGAGTCACAGATCCGTTCCCTGCACAGTTACATCAGATCCCTGCCCACTAAAGCAGATTTTGTACACTGTGTCCACAGGATAGAGAAAGCATATAAGAAAGAGATCTCTGACCTCAAGAGGGACATGGGTGCACGCTTTGAGGACATGGACACTACCACAGACAGTCTCTGCAACGCAGTGCAGACGCATGACAAAATCCTTACCTCCCACACCATCATGTTGCAGCAACTTGCATACCAACAGGAGGACATCGAAAATTGTAATTGTCGTAATAATATCCGCATTCCCGGGATTCCTGAGTCTGTGGATGCCAAACACCTGCCTGCGGCCGTGACCGCTATCTTTAATCAATTGCTACAGCACCCTAAGGATGACCCCATTGAGCTGGACCGTGTTCACAGAACCTCAGGCCTGCAGACCCCTCCTTTGTTTGAGACACCCTGTGTCGGGTACATTTTTATAAGATCAAGGAGGATTTCATGAGAGCTGCTAGCTCGCAGGACACCATACTCTTTAACGACATCCCCGTGATGCTTCTCCCAGGCCTGTCCCGTCAGACACTGGCAATGAGAAAAGCACTGAAGCCGCTTGCACAGCTTTTACAATCTAAATAGATGAAATATTAATGGCGATTTCCCTTCCATTTACGAGTACACCATGAGGGCAAAAGCGCCATCTTCGGCACGCTTGTAGTCCTTCCTCAGTACACTGGAACTTCCTCAGGTGTCTATCCCGGGTTGGCCGTTCACCCCGACTACCCCTGTCCTACCATTTGCCCCACAATGGCAGAAGCAGGGTTGCAAACGCAATTCCAAGCCTTTGCCTCAACGGGACTCCAACGATTGAACCTGACCTGATCGAATTTGAGGCTTCACTTTCTCTGCCTTCACAGGGTCCCCCCCGTGATAACACGGGACTGATGCAGACACAATCCTACTATAGTCTGACCCCCCTGTAAACGTGTTACTACTACAGTTTTTTGAGGCCTGTTTTGATTCACTTATTCCATTACTGTTTTTTCTTCACGGTTTACTCACCCTAAGCCCTGGACTATTGTAATTGTTTTACTCTTGTTAACCTCATTACATTTTTTCCAGGTTGCTCAAGTTATCTAGTTCATGCCGTGGACCAATTGATATGTGTTAACCTGTATTCTCTCCCTGCAACTTTAATGTGCATATTTATATTTTGCTGTCGCTTCCCACCTATAATTTTTATACTATGTTCGTCCTTATGCCCTGTACACAGGGGGCGGACTTTTCAGCAACAAAGGTCCGACAGTCTTTCCGACGGACTTTCGACAAACTTTTGACGGATCTCCGACGGACTTTCGAACGAACAGACTTGCCTACACACGATCACAACAAAGTCAGACAGATTTGTACGTGATGACGTATGACCGAACTAAAATATGGAAGCTCATAACCAGTAGCCAATAGCTGCCCTAGCGTCGGTTTTCGTCCGTCGGACTAGCATACAGACGAGCGGATTTCTCGATAGGAACTGGGTCCGGCGGAGTTCCAACGTAAAGATTTGAAACATGTTCCAAATCTAAAGTCTGTCAGATTTTCGACAGAAACAGTCCGCTGAAGGTCAGATAAAGCCCACACACGCCAGATTCGGTCCGTCGGACCAGTCCGGTCGAAAAGTCTGCTCGTGTGTACAGGGCATAAGCCATATTATGCACCTTTATAAATCCTGAATTTCCTATAACCTGTTCAGGACCAATTTTACGCATCACCATTTTCATGTTGCGATTTCTGCCTATTGGTTCTGTTTTTTTAATTTGATTATCTGTGGAGCTGGGGACCAGGGGACTAATCAGCGAGTTTCCACTGCACCCCCCCCCCCCCCCCCAAGGGGTTTTTCTTTTTTCTTGTTCAAAGTTTTTTTATTGAAAAGCAGACATGAAATTCAACAGGCAATATTTATGCGACATGTAACAATAAGATTTATACAGGTTTTTTCTGGGACATATGTATTAAAACAGACATCAGGAACATATCAAAAACAGAATGTCCAGAAGATATTCCTCACAGAGATATCTGTGGACACATTATAACTGTTTCGATTTATAATTAAAGAGAAATTAAAACAAAAACTAAAGTTTTATTTGTTTGCTCGAAAAGTAAATCTGCGAGCATGTGCAGAGTCAGAATCTGGCAATCGTTTTGTAAATTGTAAAAAACATTACCAGTGATATATCTGGAGGAGAAACATTAAGTAGAAAAGGTAGAGTGAGGAGAGTGGTAGGAAAAGAAGAGGTAGAAAGAGACTAGAGGTAGGGAGTGGAGAGGGGAGGGGTGGTCGGGGGGGACGCACAAACCAACGAAGTACCATTAAGTCTGTCTAATGTTGTTGTGACCAGATTAGGGTTTTAGAAGTTGTTTATCGAAGTCCGGGGGTAAAAAGTGTTCAGCCCAAGAATTCCAGATTTTAAGGTGCTGGGGAATTCTATCAAGGATCGTTGCTTCAATTTTACTGTGGATCATAGCTTGAGTGACCCTGTTTTTGACTTCAGCTAGAGCGAGTTTTGGGGTTTTCCAAGCCCTGGCTATCGTCTGTTTGGCTGCTGTCGTGAGCTGAAGGAGAAGGCGGGTCTGGGATCTGGTGAAATCCAAGGGGGTAAGATTCAACAATGCAACAGCAGGGTCAGGATCAATGGGATGTTGAAATAAGGTGGAGGCCATACGGAATATTGCAGCCCAGAATTCCTATACTATTGAGCACGTCCACCATATATGTATATGGGTACCCCATTCGTTACAGCCACGGAAACAAGTAGCAGGATAATTTGGGAGAAATTTGGAGATCCTGGCAGGAACCAGGTACCATCTCATGAGTACTTTGTAGTTCGCTTCTTGAGCTATTACATTGTGGGATGATATTTTTGTATTGGACCAGATATCAGACCAGCTCTCTGCATCAAGATCTAATGAGAGGTCTTTGGACCACTGCACAGCATAAGAGGGAAGGTTGGTTGGGGGAGAGGTCAGATGAGTATATAAGAGGGAAATTAGTCCCAGGGCATGAGGGTCAGAGTTGCAAATCCCTTCAAAAATGGATAGATCATCTAGTGAGGTGTGTGTGCCTATAGTTGTATGGATAAAGTGGGCTATCTGTAAATATCTAAAAACTTCTGTAGGGGGAATGTCAGCCTGGTTTTGTAGCGAAGAGAACGTCTTAATAGTAGATCCAGAAGCAAAATCACATATGCGATATAGTCCCGCCCTAAGCCAGATTTGAAATGATCTTGGGTTGATTTGAGCCGGATAAAATTTCGGATGATCCAGGAACGAGAGTAACGGGGAATGAGCAGATTGTAACTTAAATGGGCCTCGGAGTTTATCCCACAACTTAAGGGAGTGTCCTGTAATGGGGTTACTGATTGGACCACGCAATGAGGGGGGCAACCATAATATGTTAGACACTTTGAGGGGGTGAAGGTCTACGGCTTCCAAACTAACCCAAAGTGGAGTTTCATTTTTTGCATGGTATAGAGTTATCTGGGCTAGCTGAGCAGCGTGATAATATCCCAAAAAGTTAGGCAGACCCAACCCCCCCCTTGAGTTTACTACGAAGTAATATAGCTTTAGATACCCTAGGTCTAGTGGAGCCCCATATATATTTGGACACTCTTGTCTGAATAATGCGGTGGTAGTATGAGGGAATAGGGATCGGAAGGACTCTATATAAATAAAGCAGTTTTGGCAGCATAGACATTTTTACAGCCGCTATCCGGCCTAGCCATGAGATACATATCGGGCGCCAGGATTCTAATAGGGTTGTTAGGTGTTTTAACATAGGGAGGTAGTTGGCTCTAAATAAGTGGGCCGGGTCGCTAGTTAGCTTGATACCAAGGTAGGCTATTGAGGTTGTAGACCAGGTGAAGGGGAAGAATTCTCGTATATGTTCAAGTTCTGAGTGTGGTAGGGACACGTTGAGGGCCTTAGATTTGGATTGGTTGACTTCCAATCCTGATATTAGAGCAAATTTGTCTAGAAGGTAGATTAGGTTCGGGAGTGTGGTTCGTGGAGAGGTGACGAATAGTAGTGCATCATCGGCAAATAGGCATAATTTATGTGATGTAGAGGCTATATCTAAGCCTTTAATATTTGGATTTGCTCTAAGGAGAGCTGCTAGTGGTTCAATCGCTAATGCGAACACTAGGGGGGAGAGGGGGCACCCTTGTCTTGTACCCCGTTGTATCTGAAAACAGTCCGATCGGTATCCTGAATATTTAACATATGCTTGCGGTTGGTTGTAAAGGGAGTCTACCCATTGTAGAAAGTTAGGGCCAAATCCCCATCTTTGTAGTATATAGTGGAGGTAAGGCCAAGAGACTGTGTCAAACGCCTTACGAATATCAAGAGAGAGAAGATGCATAGGGATTTGGCGTGTTCGAGCTAGGTGTTGGAGCAGAATGACACGACGGATGTTATCACTGGCCTGACGTTTTGGGATGAAGCCTACTTGGTCTTTGTGTATAAGGCCACCTATAATTGGGTTGAGGCGTAACGCCATAATTTTGGCTAGGATCTTTATATCCAGGTTGAGTAAGGATATGGGCCTGTAATTGGACCACAGAGAATTGTCTGTGTTAGGCTTGGGTATCATGGAGATGATGGCTGTCAACGTGTCTCGACCAAAAGAGTGTTGTTTAAGGAGGGCGTTAAAGGTGTTGGTGAGAAGGGGGGCTAGGATGGGAGCAAATTTTTTGAAGTAGGAACTAGAGAGACCGTCGGGGCCTGGTCTTTTGTGTGGTTTAAGAGACTTTATAGCAATAAGAACTTCCTCGGACGTAACTGGGCATTCCATAGACTCTCTATAGGCCTCTGATAATTTTGGAAGTGTGATGTTTTGAAATAATGCCTCAGCTTGTGTCGCCGAGAAGGTACATGTTGGAGTATATAATTCAGCTAACTTTCTGCGGAATTCAGAGAGCACCTTCACCGGGTTACTCGTGAAATTATCCTTGGCCAGTTTGAGTCTGATGGGATTTTGTACCCTTTCCGGTCGACGAAGTCTCAATGCAAGGAAGGTATCTGGCTTATTAGCTTTAGTATAAATTGTGTGGTTGGATCTACGAATGGCTTTGTCTGCTGATTCTGCCAAGAGCAGGTCCAACTCTGTTTTCGTCTTTTCTAGCAAAATTCTATGAGGTTCAGTTGGGGTGGATTAAAATTGGAGGAAGAGGCGGTGAAAATCTGCTTCCCAATTGCTGGGTTCTGAGTTTTTTATCTCTGTTGAGGTGAGTGGATACGGATATGCAGGTCCCTCGAATCACGAGTTTGTGCGCCTCCCATAATAGGACAGGTGAGATATCGGGTGTGGAATTATGTTGTATGTATTCTTTAAGGGCTAGTTCTATATCAAAACAATAGGATTGGTTAGTTAAATATGCCTCATTTATACACCATGTGCGGTCTCTAGACTGAGGAATCAGGGTAGAGACAGTTGTGATCACTGCACAGTGGTCTGACCAGGTAATTGGAATAATGTTTGAGTGGAGTAGGGTTGGTGAGGACGCAACAGGTATAAAGATGTGATCGATCCTTGAAAAGGATTTGTGTGGGTATGAATAAAAAGTAAAGTTTTTATTGGCAGGATTACATTCTCTCCACGTGTCTAGTAAAGAGGCCTGCTGGAAAAGTTTGCAAAATAATATAGAAGGGGAGTATTGTTCAGGGGCATAAGGAGATTTATCGAGGTGCGGGTGTAGTACTTGATTGGAATCGCCGCACATAAAAAGGGTGCCCTTACAGTGCGATCGTATTACCTGTAAGAGGTCATTAAAGAAGGGGTTGGGATTATTATTTGGGGGCATAATAGGCGTAATAGTAATAGTCATCACGTCTTGCAAGTGCCCAACTAAAATAATGTAACGACCTTCAGGGTCTTTAATTTCATTTGTTAGGGTGAATGGAAGGGTGTGGTGAAATGCAATGAGGACGCCACGTTGCTTAGTGGCAGCCGAGGCGGTGAACACTTGGGGGTATTTAGAACTGAAGTATTTAGGAGTTGCTTGGGTTGAAAAGTGTGTTTCTTGTAGGGCCACTATACTGGCCTTCACGTGTGCGAAGGTACGAAAGGCCTTAACCCTTTTGTTTGGGGAGTTGAGTCCCTTAACATTGAGGGAGAGTATGTTCAGGGGGGCCATTTATGTGGGCTGGGGGAGGTACTATAGGGTAGTTGTTTGAGGATCATGCGACCGACCCGACCTAGTGGGAAATGAGGAAGGAGGTGAAAAGAGAGGTGAAAGGAAAAGAAGGAGGAGGAAACAGAGGATAGAGCATGGGTTTTGTAGAGCAAATAAGTAAGTGTAATAACACTTGGTGCGTTGGACATTTTAGCCCAACAGGTAGATGCCCATACTTCCAAACCAGCCAGCTGGCGAGTGAGCATGTGCATCCTATAGGAGGGAGCAGTGACATTTCCCCGCCGCAGGTCGGGAAAAGTTAAGAAACTGTAGTGCTCAAACAATATAAACAGTACGTACTAAGACTGTATCACTATATTCAATTGTAAAATACCGGTAGTAGCCCCGCCTTGGTGGGAAAAATTTAGTGCCAAAAAATTTAAAAAAGAGTGGGAACAAAAATAGGTGGTTAGGGAAGGGCGGGGAGGAAGAGTGGAAAGGGGAAGGAGGAGGTTGGGGTGGGTGTGGAGGTACTAGGGGGGTAGGGAGGGAAAGAGAGAGAAGGGGGGTAGGGGGGGAAGAGGGAGGAAAAAGGGGGGATGGGGGTGGGAAGAAGGCATCCATTGGCACAACTGAGATCAAAATCACCAGGGGGGATGTGGAAGTCTAAAGAAAAAAAAAAAAAGGGTATCAACTTAACTATACTCTTATGAGTATTATAATTAGCATTTTTGAAATCCTAACTTAAACAAGTAAGGTTAAACGGAACAAAGCAAAAGGAAAGTATCCAAGACATATGCACCCTGAAATGGGATTAAGGGGGTCACATATGTTGAGTCCCGCAACAATGGGAAATCTTACCAGAACACAAACTTCTGCGTCTCGGTGACGAGAGAGAAAGAAAAAAAAATCACAACTATCTCAGTTCAGTGTGATATTAACCGTGTAACCAGGAGTTCTCCTGAGGTGTTGAATAAGAGCAATAGAGGATATATTTTTCAGCGAGATATGTGTGCTTTAGGATCAAAAAGGTTTGCTTGATGAGACAGTGTTCCTTTTCGGATCGAGGAAGGGCCAGATTGATTCCGCTTAGGAGTGGTGGTGTATGGATAGGCTGCAGAGCGGGCTGGAGTACGCGGTAGCGAAGTCTCGGATTGATGTACAGGGGGCGACAGGTGAAGTGATTCAAGAAGACGCTGTAGTGATTCTGGAGAAGTGGAGGAGTGTTGCTGCCCCTGGAACGTAAACTGAAGAGAGAAGGGGAATCGCCAGGTGTATTTTATCTGATGCTGTATCAGGATTTGTAATTGCGGTTTCATGGCTTGCCGTTTAGCAATGGTAAGGGGTGCCAGGTCAGAGAAAAGTTGGTAGTTGTGGACATGAAACTGGAGAGCGTCCTTATTCCGGGCAGCTGCGAGTAGTTGCTCTTTTGTACGGAAAAAGTGTAGTTTACCGTATATACTCGAGTATAAGTCGAATTTTTCAGCCCTTTTTTTTGGGCTGAAAGTTTCCCTTCGACTTATACTCGAGTCCGCGCTGTCTGTCTGCATGATCAGCGTGTCATGCAGGCAGACGGCGGCCGGCGTGTGCTGATAATGCACGGAGGCTATTCCAGCTTTCAAAAGCCGCGCCTCCTGCTCTTCTGTGATAGGCTGAACAGCTGTCAGTGTACAGCCTATCACGGACATTCTCTCATCCTCGTCCGTGGTATGAGAATGAGAGAATGTCCGTGATAGGCAGTCAGCGGTCAGCCTATCACAGACGAGAAGGAGGCGCGGCTTTTGAACTGTGGAATGGCCGCCGAACAGTATCATCACACGGCCGCTGTCTGAGGATGGAGATCGCCACAGGAAGGCTACACAGGACACAGGTAGGCTGCACATGCACACAGGACACACATGCACCCATGCACACAGGACACACATGACACACAGGACACACATGACACACATACACACAGGACACACATGTACAGGACACACATGTACAGGACACACACACGTACAGGACACACACACATGTACAGGACACACATACACACAGGACACACATGCACACAGGACACACATACACACAGGACACACATGACACACATGCACACAGGACACACATGCACACAGGACACACATGTACAGGACACACATGTACAGGACACACATGTACAGGACACACACACATGTACAGGACACACATGTACAGGACACACACACATGTACAGGACACACATGTACAGGGTACAGGTAGGCTGCACAGGACACAGGGAGGCAGGCAGCTGCAGATGGACATTATTGACCCTCTGCATTTCTCACCCTCGACTTATACTCGGGTCAATAAGTTTTTCCCAGTTTTTTGTGGTAAATTGGGGGTCTCGACTTATACTCGGGACGACTTATACTCGAGTATATACGGTAAATATTATGTCCCGTGGAGGGCCGTCTTGTTGGCGGCCAGTAAGCGCCCTGTGAATCCTATCAAATTCCAGGCGTTCAGTGGGTATGGAGGGACAGAGTTCTTGGAAAAGGGCTGTTGTAATGGATTGTACATCCTCAACCACTTCAGGGATACCCCGGAGGCGTAAATTGGACCTGCGTGAGCGGTTCTCGGCGTCCTCCAAACGTGAGAGTAATGTGGCATTTTCCTCACGGAGGGCCGCTTGTTCCTGAGCATGTTCTTGTATAGTAAGCTCTATATCATCCACCCTGGTTTCCAAATCTGCTGTACGCTGACCTAGTTCCCTTATCTCCCGTGACAGTCTGTTAGTAATTTGGTCAGATGTAGCTTTCAGGGCCTTGTTTAACATCTTCTCCATGTGTTTCAAGAAATCAGGCTGAGACATACCTTGTTGTGCAGGGATGGGAGAACTGCTGTATACAGGGAATGTGGCGTCATCCTCCTCACTGTCTGCCTGCTCCATTCTAGCTGGAGATGCAGCGTGCTGTTTGGCGAGGGCTTTCGCCGCCATCTTGGATGAGGCGCGGGCCAGGGCCTCTTTGATCGGTTTGGTCTTATTCTTGCCTCTGTGGCCCGTCAGAACCATCCCGGTTGTGGCTAGGGTGACGCTGGGGATGATCGCGGTCAGAGTGTGCTATGCGGTCCCGAATCTGCGGCGGGGAATGCGGAGCTCTAAGAGGTAACGTCCTCCATGCTGAGCCTCACGCATGCGCCCGGGGTTTTTCTTTTTTAAGTGTCACTATGGACACTGCATGGTATACGGCTGTATGCTACGCTGTAAGGTCTTTTTCTTCCTTACTTACAGTCTTTTGGAGCCACCTAGTGGCCTTTTTTTGTTTATGTTCAATTTTTTGTTTTAATTTGATATATTGGTCTTCTTCCCCACTGATCCAATGTGAATTTTCCTTGATGTTTCTGTTTACTATTATCAGACGTGGGGATGACGACCACGACCGAACCAAGTGCTTATGTATTACCCTAGTCCTACTGACCTGTATCACCCCCTCTTCTTTTTTTTTTCTCTTTTTGTCTGCTTTCCCTTCTCTTCTATCTCCCCCCCCCCTTCAACTTTTCTCTTTCTTTTTCTAGGCCTTCTGTGGCACTGTTTTCATCTTCAAGAGCTGCTGACATATGAGACACCTGACACGTCTAACTTCTCCCCTTACCCCCCACACCTGACTATATCATGGCTTCTGTTTGCCCGATAGCTTTAGCATCTTTCAACTGCGAGGGGTTTAACACACCGGAGAAGCGGAGCCAGATTCTCTATCACTTTCATACAAAGCGCTCAAGTATTTTTTTACTACAGGAAACACACTTCCGTACGGACTCTGTACCTGCCCTACGCAACAGGTACTATGGTACCACAGTACTAACCCCAAGGCCAAATCCTTGAGTATCCATCGCCTTCCATAAATCTTTTAAACCTAAGGTCCTAGACTCCCTTGTTAATGGTCGCTTCATCTTTCTTAAACTGAAACTAAACGATTTTCTCTTCACAGTGGTCAATATATCAGTTCTCACCAGACTATCCTCATTCGGGGGTCCCTGCTTTGTCATTGGTGGAGATCTCAACATCGCCATGTCCCCGTCTGCAGACACATCCTCGGGTAAGTCCTCTGTTCCATTCTCTACACTGACACGCATCAAAGCCCTACTACATTCCTCCCACCTGGTGGATGTTTGGCGTGTCCAGCAACCCACAGAGAGGGATTACAGCCATTATTCAGCGGCACACAATTCCTACAGCAGACTCGACCACTTTCTAATATCCCAATCACTACTAGATACCCCCATCCAGGCATCCCTGGGTCACCTACTCTGGTCTGACCGTGTTCCAATCTACTTGACCCTTGCACACCCCCCAACATCGCCTAGAGGTACACAATGGAGGCTCAATGACAATTTATTGCGGGCCTCTCGTCTGTGTAGTGGAAATCTCCAAGACCATTCGGAACTTTAGCTCCGACCACTCCTCAGATACTACCTCCCCCTTATTCAATGGGAGACCCTGAAATGCGTAGTTTGGGGTGTATTTATACAACACGGCTCCCGCTTCAAAAGGATACGAACAGGTGATATCCGCCGTTTCCTCTCCACTACAGCAGAACTTGAACCTCTACACAAACGAGATTTAGACCCTGCCATTTTTGTCCAATTGTCGAATGTTCGCAAAGACCTACTCCTACTCTTAGACACATATTCCTTAATAGCTCGAGATAGGGCATGCAATTACCACTACTCCTCAGCAAATAAATGTGGCAAACACCTGGCATGGGTCCTCCATCCTAGGCCACCCCGATACTCCATTCCCTTTATTACACATCCCAATCAAAATAAAACGTTCAACCCGAAAGGTATATCCTCTTACTTTCGGGAATACTACTCCCAACCCTACAACTTACAGCCCACAAACCCAAATGCACGTACCACCTCCTTGAGCGACAACATGCAAGACTACATTATGGAGACGGCATTACCCGCTATCAACACACCAGCTGCTGCAGAACTAGACAAACCTCTGGTCACGCCCAAATTTCTAGGCGCCATCAAAGATTTGAAGATAGGCAAATGCCCTGGCCCAGATGGGTACACCCCCCGTTTTTACAAAACTTTTGCCCCTCAATTGGCTCCATTTATGACAAAGGCGTTCAATACCATAGACGACTCCCAGCTGCCGCCTAAAGGCTTATTGTCCGCTAATATCTCCATATTACCTAAGCCAGGCAAAGACCTATCCCAATGTAGCAGCTACCGGCCAATATCTCTACTCAACATAGACCTTTAACTGTTCGCAAAGGTATTGGCCAACCGCTTATCCCCTCTACTCCCTGGAGTGATCCATAGCGACCAAGTGGGATTTGTCCCAGGTCATCAAGCAAGGGACAATACCACCAAAACTATTCACCTCATCTCCTTTATCCAACGCAAAGACCTAAAATCCTGTCTCCTCTCCTTCAACGCTGAAAAAGCATTAGATAGAGTCAACTGGAGATTCCTTCGACTCTCATTAGAACAGTTAGGCTTAAGAACAACCTTTATCTCTAAGGTGCTGTCCTTTTACTCCCAACCTTCGGCCTCGGTCTTGGTCAGTGGCACTGCCTCTGAGCCATTCGATATCTCCAATGGCACTCGGCAGGGCTGTCCCCTTTCCCCCCTCCTATTTGTTATTGTTATAGAACACCTAGCCTGTGCCATTAGACAAAATACCTCCATCCACGGTATCCAAACTCCCTCCTCCCATTATAAATTATCCCTCTATGCCGATGACCTACTGGTCTATATGCAACACCCCCATATCTCCTTACCATCCTTTTTCTCAGAATTTCATCGATTTGGCTCCTTTAGCAATTTCAAACTTAACATATCCAAGACTGAAGTTCTCAATATCTCCCTCCCCTCCACCACGATGTCCGCACTTAGGTCAAACATTTCTTTTCAGTGGCAGGCAAAGGGAGTTTCGTACCTAGGGGTCATTATCCCCTCTAACCTCTCCAATCTTTTCTCTTTAAATTATGTTCCTTTGCTTTCCCGCATACGGAAAGATTTGGAGGAGTGGGGTGGGTCTCCCTTACCGTGGTTTGGGCGAATCAATACCCTAAAAATGGACACCCTACCCAAACTTTTATACTTCCTCCAAACGATCCCCATTATAGTTCCCAAATCCTTCTTTACATCTCTACATTCACTCGCTATTAGATTTATGTGGAACCTTTGGTTACCTAGGGTGAAATACAATTTGCTCAACCGTCCAAAACTGCAAGGTGGGGCAGTCCTCCCTGACTATGAGACATATTACAAAGCCACCCACGTAGCACGCATCCTAGAATGGTTCCCTTGTCCCTTCCCAAAGGCTTCTGTCGCCATAGAACAGGATCTGGCTCCCGTAAACTTCTGGGCACCACTATGGGGATATAAAACCGATATCACTCGTTTGCCCTCTCCGCTAACGCTCGCCTCTCTTAGACTCTGGTATAATAGGGGTCTGTGTTCCACTCTGTCCTCTGATCCCTCTCCATTATCATCCCTATTATTTGATAACCCCGCCTTTCCTCAGGGTATAGGAACGACAACAATAGGTACCTTCAAAAGGACTGACTGGCCCCAAGCGCACTCCTTTGTACACCCAATACAAGGGACACCTGTAACACCAACAGGATCCTACAATTGGCTCACCACCGTACACTTATCTACATTCACGAAACGCTTACATTCTTCTTCCCAAATCCACCACTCCAGTATGGAATTTGAACGGCTGTGCTCCCTCTCTGAGACACCCAGACACCTCCTCTCGACCATATATTGTCTCTTACAAGCTCTTACACATAATGATCTACCATCTTACACCAGGATGTGGTCTGCAGACTTGGGAGAGGATCCCACGACCAGATTGGCAGACCTCGTTCCATTTTACTCATAAATCCACGATATCCTGCTACTCGCAGGAAAAGAACTACAAGATTCTGTCAAGATGGTATAGGGACCCCTCCACATTACACAAAATTTTCCCATCCACCTCAGCATCCTGCTGGCGATGTTCTACCTCTACAGGGACCTACCTACATGTCTGGTGGGAATACGTGAGGATCCGCCCCTTCTGGATATAGGTATTTGAATGCTATAACAAAATTTATGATGAAACGCTGACTCCCTCCCCTAAGATTGCCCTTCTCTCTATACTCCCGGGATCAATAACATCACAGAAACGGAACCTCCTCCGTTTCTTTATGTCTTCAGCTAGACAGCTCATCCCATCCCTATTGGAAGTTATCCACCACTCCTCCCTTATCACAATGGGCCTCGATTATGAATGACACCATGAGAATGGAGGAGATGCTAGCCCTTGACAACGACACTTTGATAAGTATAAGATAATGTGGTTCATCTGGCTTCGCTTCTCCTCCTCCGATACTCTCGCAAACATGTTGTCGAACCCGACATGATCATCCTCGCAGGTAACATGACAATGGGATGGGCAGGGCATATACCTAAGGGTCCCCCTCCCCCCACTGTCCCTTAATTACCCTTCTCTGAATGTCTCCTCAGCAGCTCTCACACTTTTCTCCAATTTCTTCTTACTTTCCTTCTGTCTCTTCTTCCCTCTCCCCCCCCCCCCTTTCTATCCCTTTCTACCCCACCCCACACCCAACAATTGATCCCCCCCTCATTTTTCCCTTGTCTTTTCTCTTTGTTTTAACATTTAATTCCTAAAAATTATGTTTACAATCTTATCTTGGACGACGAGGCTCTCCTAGCCAAATTCACTTTCTATACCAAGTAACGGTCATTGATGTCAATGTTATTTTGCACAGCAATAGGAGTTAAGCTGTAGGTAATAGCCATTTGGCCGACTCATCACACATGCTTACTTGTGACTGTTTCCGGATTGTAACTCCATATATTGCTCTATGTATTCTCTGTTAAAATACCAATAAATATATTTTCAACCCTAAAATGTGTCCAAATGGTATGTGTGTCCTTAAATTAATTTATAAGCCCCCCCTTAAAATGTGTCCAAATGGTATGTGTGTCCTTAAATTAATTTATAAGCCCCCCCCCCCCTTAAAATGTGTCCAAATGCTATGTGTGTCCTTAAATTAATTTATAAGCCCCCCCCCCCCTTAAAATGTGTCCAAATGGTATGTGTGTCCTAAATTAATTTATAAGCCCCCCCCCCCCCCTTTAAATGTGTCCAAATGGCATGTGTGTCATTAAATTAATTTATAAGCCCCCTTTAAATGTGTCCAAATGGTATGTGTGTCCTTAAATTAATTTATAAGCCCCCCCCCCTTAAATTTTATCAATGGGCCATAAGAGGGGGTGAGGAATCTGATAAGTGGGCCTTATACTTTAGTCTTTAAATAATACTTAAAATAAATGTTATACTGATGTTGGGCAAGAATGTTTTTTGTGTAATCTGCTTGCAATGTTATGTGCAAAAGTACTTATATTTTTTTCATGTTTGACTCCCCAGTTTACTTCAACGTCACACAAAACGCCCATTTTGCCACCCGTTGGGACTTTCCCAACTGTGGAGGGGCTATAGATGGGAAGCATGCCCATATTGTGCCACCACCCAATTCGGGGTTATACTATTTAAACTATAAGGGGTTTCATAGTATCGTGTTAATGGCGGTGGTGTCAGCACAATATGAATTCCTGTATGTGGACTTGGGGAAGAATGGCCGGATGTCGGATGGAGGAGACTTCGCCCAGACAGAGTTCTACCAGCGTCTTTAGAGTGGTGGCCTGGCATTGTCACCTGATGCGGATAACGTGGAAGGACTCCCCTTTGTCTTCATTGCAGATGAAGCCTTCAGTCTGGGTGAGCACCTGATGAGGCCATTCCCCCAAAGGACCCTCACCCCGGAGAGGAGGGTTTTTAACTACCGGCTGGCCAGAGCGAGAAGAGTTGTTAATTCCTTTGGGATAATGGCCAGCCGGTTCCGCCTGTTTCTGACAGCAATCCATATGGCGGACTACAAACTCAATCATATCGTCCTATCATGCTGCATCCTGCACAATTTTTTAAGAAAAAATTCTACAAATTATATTGCCTCAGTTGGGCCTGAGGCCGGACTTATTACAGAGAATCCTCTGACGGGCCTGGATACTGGCCGTGCTGGCTTGGCCCCCCAAAGCGTCGTGAAGTTAGGGAGAAATATGTTAATTATTTTACGGGTAGGCGTGCCTTTGCAATGCCAGACAATGTCTAATTTTTATTATTTAAAAAAAATGATCAGATAAAATCTAGAATTGTATTTATTGCTTGCTTTTCTTTTTGGCTGTCTCCTAGGTTCTCCTAGTGCACTTGTAGTGCCAAGTGGATTTTCCTTCAGTAAATAAGCCCCATTGTCACTGTAAACACAAAATTACTTACAAAACTGGTATTGAGCATTGAAAGAAAAAGCCATACATTGTTGATTAGCAAACTTTTTAATCTGTGCACATTCACATGTGTGTTTATAATTATTTTAACCACTAGGTGTCCGCGCTATAGCCGAAAGACGGCTACAGCGCGGGCGCTAATTGCCGGGAGGCCGTCCCTGGACGGCCTCCTGTTTGCTTCCGCGTTGCGCGCTCCCGCGGGCGCGCATCGAGGAAGTTCTGTGCTGGCCGTGTCCCTTGGACACAGCCAGTCACAGATCGCTGACAACGGCCAATCCTAGTGGCCGTTTTCATCGTGATCGGCGGTGCCAATGAGAGATGATCTCATATGTAAACATATGAGATCATCTCTCATCGCCGGTGTTCTGCGGCTCTCCCTCCCCACAGAGACAGCGTGTGAGGAGGGAGAGCGAACCGCTGCGGCGGTAAGTAAAAAAAACAAAATGAAAAAATAAAGTGTCCCCACTTGCCATCTGTCCTTGTCATCATGTCCCTGCCATCTGTCCCTGCTGTCATGTCCCTGCCATCTGTCCCCACTGTCATGTCCCTGCCATCTGTCCCCACTGCCATCTGTCCCCAGTGCCACGTATAAGTACCATCTGTCATCAGTGCCCCATAGTGCCATCTGTCATCAGTGCCACCTGTCAGTGTCACGTGCCTTCTGTCATCAGTGCCACATATCAGTGCCATCTGTCACCAGTGCCACAAATCAGTGCCATCTGTCACCAGTGCCACAAATCAGTGTCATCTGTCATCAGTGCCACATATTAGTGCCATCAGTGCCACGTATTAGTGCCATCTGTCATCAGTGCCACGTGTCATCAGTGCCACATATTAGTGCCATCTGTCATCAGTGCCACATGTCATCAGTGCCACATATTAGTGCCATCTGTCAGTGCCACGTATTAGTGCCATCTGTCATCAGTGCCACGTATCAGTGCCACATCAGTGTCAGTGCCACGTATCAGTGCCATCTGTCATCAGTGCCACGTATCAGGGCCATCTGTCATCAGTGCCACATCAGTGTCACATGTCATTGTCCTGGTGCTCCAGGGCCTTCAAAAGTGTAATAGGTAGTCAACAAGTTAGATGTGTAATTTCTGCTCCTAGAGCACGTGATGGTGCTCCCTGCATGTTGGGCCTCTCTATGTGGCCAGGCTGTGAAAAGTCCCACACATGTGGTATCCCCATACTCAGGAGGAGTAGCAGAATGTATTTTGGGGTGTTATTTGTGGTATACACATGCCATGTGAGAGAAATAACCTATTACAATGACAATTTTGTGGGGGGGGGGTCTTCATTTTGCAAAGAATTGTGGGAAAAAATGACAACATCAAAAACCTCACCATGCATCTAACTAAATACCTTGGAATGTCTACTTTCAAAAAAGGGGTCATTTGGGGGGTATTTGTACCGTCCTGACATGTTAGGGTCTCAAGAAATGAGATAGGCCGTCCGTACATCAGGTGTGATCAATTTTTTATGATTTGCACCATAGTTTGTAGATTCTCTAACTTTCACAAAGACCAAATAATATACACTAATTTTGGTTATTTTTACCAAAGATATGTAGCAGTATAAATTGTGGCCAAAATTTATAGAGAAAAAATAATAATTTGCAAAATTTTATCACAGAAACGAAGAAAAATGTGTTTTTTTTTCTAAATTTTCGGTCTTTTTTCATTTATAGCGCAAAAAATAAAAAGCCCAGAGGTGATCAAATACCACCAAAAGAAAGCTCTATTTGTATGAAAAAAAGGACAAAAAATTAATTTGGGTACAGTATTACATGACTGAGTAATTGTCATTCAAAGTGTGAGCGCGGTCTGGTCACGAGGGGGGTTTAAGTGCCCAGTTGTCAAGTGGTTAAAAAATATATATATTTATTTTTTTTTATCAATATATATATTTTTTTTTAACAATCTTTTTTTTGTTTTTTTGTTTTTTTTTTGTTTTTACAAACAGGCATGTTTTAAAACATAACATACACACAACTCTGGAACTTACAAAGTTCAACATCTAAAAAAATTAAGGCAATATCAGACATTATAGTGCCAAAAATGTCTTGATATTGGCATAAATCAGATGGGGTGATGTCACCCCTGTAAAAGCCAAATTTTGAAGATGCACACAAATTGGGATTCCAAATGGGTAATTTCAACATGTGCTATCTCCCATCATGGGGGATCAATGGACGTGTTTTGGGGGTGAAACCCCTTCCTCTCACCTACTAGAGTCATGAGGAAGGGGTTGCCCTCACAAAACGTGTACATTGAGATCCTCTGATGGCAGATAGCACATGTTGACACACCGTGTGCATCTTCACAATTTGGCTTTTAAAATGTACAAATCTTAAAAATATATTCTGGTCATCTAAAAAGAAAATGAAGAACATGATCGATTTTGTTTTAGAGAAAAAGGGATTATATTCTCCCCAAAACATTGATCATGTTCTTCATTTCCTGCTGCATGATGTCAAGGAGATTGCGTCTATCTCCCCATTCCACGCCATGAGTTATATAATGAGGGTTTGGGCGCTGGCCCTAGTAAAAGGTTCAGCCGCTTCCCCTTCCACAACCAGAACATCACCTAAAATTGATGAAAAAACATGTATTTAGAAATATGCATAGATTACCTGGGGTGTCAGACACTCACCTGGTAGGGTGCCCATGTCCCCCACTTCCTCCACCTCTCCTTCCTCCACAATTGTCTGTTTGGGAAGGGATCCAAGTTTAAGACATGATTAAAATTCCTTTTTTTACCAAGCTGGAATACTTACTTTTTTGGCCAAGTTTCACAGATGGAGACACCCCGAGTATCCACTGGAGCACCTGTGTGGGTTACCCTAAAAAAAGTGCTCTGGTTTCCCACACCAGTGCTCCTGAGTCCAGATGTGTAAACAGCTGCTGAGTGTCCTCTCCTTAAACATTCCACTGAATCAAGTTTGAAATTCATTCAAGTTTCAAAGACATCTACACAACAATGTCCTAAACTTATTTTAATAAGACAAATTAGCAAGACCAAAATGTAGTTAAAACCCTGTATCAACTAAATACATCATATTTATTTTCAATTGATGTTTCCTACAATTGATGTTTCCTACGAACGATTACTGTGTCCACGAGCATGAAAGTAGCCATTTAAAACTGTACAACAGTAAAGAAAAGCACATGGAGCAGCATGCAAGTTAATAATCGTAATAGGAACACACGACAAGTGCTTACTTTTTTTTTAAGCACCTTCTTTATTCTTCGATACTGATCTGGCTCCCTCAGTTTTTTTTTTTTTTTTTAAAGAACATGTTTTTTATTGAAAAGTTAGGTCAGCATACAATTATAGTACATATCTTGCAATCACAAAAGAGGGTGTTTCCCACCAAGCGTAGGAGGGTATGGATAATTTATACAGTGTACAAGTGCATAGATACATATATGGTTACAGATATCATAGCATAACTTTTCCTCCCCATATACCCCTTATTATTAAACCAAGTTTATAGCATTCATTGGGGATTATAGCTTGGCCCATTATGACGTTATATCTCAGGGTAGTCGTGGATAGCTCATTAGACCTTTAAGTTACATCAAGGTTAATTAGTACACGTATTAACATTGTTCAACCATTTATCCCATATTTTATGATACTTATTCGGGCAACCCCTGTGTTTGTACATACCTTTTTTGTATGGTAATGACGCATTCACCTCCCTAATCCAGACCTGTACGGTGGGAGAGTCTGTGCCCATCCAATGCCTAGCGACTAGTTTTCTAGCATAGAATATTGATTCACTAAGGAATGTGATTGTGGATCTATCCTTGATGGTGTCCGGTAGTAGTCCAAGAAGACATAACTTGGGGTCTAACTGGATCGGTGATCCCATGTGATCGTGAAGGAATTTTATAATCTGTACCCAGTAGCTTTGTATCTCTGGGCACAACCATAATAAATGGTAAAATGTGCATGGGTTACTAGAGCATCTTGGGCAATTTGGGTTCTGTTGTGAGGAGAATTTGGCGATTCTAGCGGGTGTAAGTTAGGATTTATGTATTATATATAGTTGGGTCAGGCGTTCTGAAATTTTAGGTGATGTTTTTTTAACGTTCTCTAGTATGTCTTCCCAGTCAGAATTATCTATTGGTCCTACGTCATTTTCCCATCTAATCCTTGCATTGTCAGTAATCCTAGCTACCGGCTTGGTACGTAGTGTGGCGTATAAAGTGGAGATAAGTTTGTCAGGGTTCGTTCCTATGATCACATCCACCAGTGTTAGTTATTGTGGGTTGGGAAAACCATTTGCGAATTGTTTTTGAAGTGCGTGTTTCAATTGTATATATCTAAATTGCATATGGGGAGAGAGGTCATACTCTTCGCAGATTGTTTGAAAGTTTCTTATACCAAATATAGTAATGACCTGGAATAAGAACACTATTCCCTTAGCAGCCCAGCTGGAGGCACCAGGCAAAAACGCCAGCTCCTTCAGTTGGGGATTGTGCCACAGGGGTGTGTGCGAGTGAAAAAAATCAGTTCCAATAAGTCTGACTGCTCTCTCCCATACACGTCTGTGTTGGGACAACAGCGAGTTTCGGTCCTCTCTCTTATGCTTCATATTGCCTCCTCTAAAGAGCACTTGCAATGGGGAGTGCAAGTCTTTATTGACTTTCTTGCATACTAGGGTTTGATATCTTTCTTCATCTGTTTTGTGGATATAGTAAAAGTGTGAGAGCTGAGCTGCTATGTAGTATGTATATACATCTGGTAGGGCTGCACCACCAGAGGAGGTTGGGTTCTTGAGTGTATTCCAGGCCAGTTTGTGCCTATTAGGACCCCAAACAAAGGAATTGAGAATTTTATCAATTGTTTTGAAGGTTTTAAGAGGAATAAAAATTGGGGAATTCCAGAGTACGTAGAGGAACTTTGGCAATAGTATCATCTTAAATAGGTTAATTCTACCCATTACGCCTAGAGGGAGTCTCGCCCAGGTTTGCGTGCGGGATTTTAAATAGGAAAAGAGCGGTTCAATATTATTGATGATGTATTCCAGCGGGTCTCTAGTGATTTCTACACCTAAATATTTGATAGAGGCAACTCTTTGCAAAAGAAGAGAGGCCGCGCTGTGTGTTGGAGGTGACACATCTAAGGGGAGAATCTGAGATTTAGTCCAGTTCATACTGAGACCCGAGTGTTTTCCGAATTTCTCAATGGTTAGCAGGGCTGCTTGTAGAGATGGGCCAGTATCCTCTAAGTAGAGAAGCATGTCATCTGCGTACAAGCTTAACGTCTCAGTTAAAGGTCCCGCTCGTAGCCCTCGTATGTGTGGGTTCTGTCTAAGGGAGATAGCGAGAGGTTCCACAGCCAAGGCGTACAGTAAAGGGGATAGTGGGCACCCCTGACGGGTTCCTCTACCCAACGGGAAGGGATCGGACGTCCATCCTTTCACCACCACTCTTGCCACCGGGAAGTAATATAATAGTTGTGCCCATTTTATGAAATTGGGACCGAAGCCATATCCCCGCAGGCATTCCCAAAGGTATCCCCACTCCACCGAATCGAACGCCTTTGCGGCGTCAAGAGCCACTACTGCTCTATCTCCCATATCCTCGTGGTCCGCTTGAATGTTCATGTGCAGGCGTCTTAAATTCATGGCTGTGTTTTTCCCAGGCATGAATCCTGTCTGGTCGGGATGAATAAGGGAGAGAATACTATTATTAAGGCGCATGGCTAGTATTTTAGCTAGTATTTTTATGTCTGCTTGAAGGAGTGAAATGGGACGATAGGATTCTGGTAGTTGGGGATCTTTACCTGGCTTGGGAATTACTATAATTACCGCCTGGCGGAGGGTTTCAGGAAGGGATTCAGTTTCAAATATATGATTATACAATTTCAGAAGTTCAGGGGCTAGTATCTCTGAGTATGCTGCGTAGAAATCCAATGGGATACCATCTCCTCCCGGTGCTTTAGCTGGTGCTAATGATGCTATAGCTAGGGCAATTTCATCTAACGTGAGAGGAGCCTCTAATTCTTGTACTTGAGATTCAGATAATTGTGGAAAAGAGACCTCCTGAAGGAATGATCTGGTTTCCTGTGTAGTGGCTGATACCTTAGATGAATACAAATCCGAATAGTATTTGCGAAATGCTTCCGCAACCACAGGAGGATCTAAAAGTATAACATTATGGGGACCTGACAAGGTTACTACTACTGGGGGGTTAATGTCTTGGTGGGACAAGTATGCTAGTAATTTGCCAGCACGTTCCCCTTGCTCAAACACGCGTTGTTTTAGGAAGAAAAGCTTTTTTTTTAGCTTTGTCGTAATGTAATTGGTCTAAGAGTCGTGTGTGAAGTCTAAGTGTTGCTGCTCTATCCTGAGTGGGGTCTTTGTGGAATTCCTTTGTTAGTAAGTCAACCTTGGCTGAGGCCTGATCGAGAATTAAATTGGAGGAGGTTTTTATTCTGTTTATACGTGAGGATAGGATAGTGCGGATATGTAATTTGTACGCTTCCCAGACATGTCCCACTGAGGCAGTGTTTCTTTCTCGAACATCACGGGACACAGAGCCACAGTAATTACTGATGGGTTATATAGGTATCACTGGTGATTCGACACTGGCACACCCTATCAGGAAGTTCAACCCCCTATATAATCCCTCCCCCTTGCAGGGGTACCTCAGTTTTTACGCCAGTGTCTTAGGTGATGGACGTGTAAAGATGTCCTGTGCTGAGCTCCAAAGGGAATATCCTATATCCTATACTGGGGCAAGCCAGGCGAACCGGATCCATTCAAAGTGTCTTTTCATGGCCGAATTGAATGGTACCCGGGCCTTGTGTCCGAAGAAACGAGGTTTTACCCGTAACGCTTCTCTTTTTAGAGAGCTGGACCCCGCAGATCAGAAAATGGCTTTAAACTTCCTAATTTCTGGCAGGGTGCTTTACGGTCCCAGAACTGTAGGATCCCCCTATTCGTAGGGGGCCCCAGTCTCTGACGGTTTTTTCAAACGGAGCCCACCGTGAGAGGTGAAGATTGGGTCTGTGTAAACAGCACCCTGCGGCTGGATAAGGTAAGAGGAGATTCCACTGAATTTTTGAGTTCTAGTGGCTTTTCTCCTTTAAGGTAAATGCATGCTATGCCTATTGTGACCACCGGGGGCTGCCAAGAGCACAAACCTTCACATGCTGACTGTCTGTCTCAGTGTTTTCATCGCTGCACATGTGTTCAGCGTCTCAGGCCGGCTGCAAAGGTAAGATGGAAGGGGGGATTTCTCATGTTTGAATGTTCCCCCCCAGGCTAGAGAGGGGCCACAGGGGTCTAGAAGGTGGTTATACCACTCGGGCTCTGCGGCCTCAGGACACCATCTCTGACTATAGCCGTTCAGGCAGATCTTACTACCAGCCTCTCTCCCTCCTCCCCCGCCCCCCGCCCCCAGCCTTCCTCCAGAAGCATGACAGGAGAGTCGGCCAGCGCGGGAAGCGCTCGTTTTTTTCAAAACTCGAGGGGGGGGGCGGTAGAGGGGGGGCGGGACGTCAGCACAGGTGCTTAGACTGCCACTCAGGCCAGCTGCAGGCTATTAAAGGCACTCTGTACAGGTGCACTCAGCCTTTTGGAGAGACACAGAGCTGACGGTCGCATGTAAGGTGGGACACAGGCATTCTCCTAGGCAGCATTTACTGAAGTAACACCAGACTGAGCATTGGGTAGCAAGGCTTTTAGCCAGACTACATCGCTCAGCAGGCAGTGTTCATTTGTATACCTCACACCTTGTTGCTTTGCACTATGGGTAGAAGAGGTTCAAGCACCCCAGGAACCAGAGACACTAGGGGATCTCGTTCAGGTTCTGAGGGCCCCCTGTCGGCAGCATCCTCCCCCCCTAAAGATGGGCCAGAGACGGCTAGCCAGGGAGAGCCGTTGGGGTCAGGGGCTACACCTGCTTCTGGCACTTCAGCCCCTGTATATATTACACAAGAGGTTTTTTCCTCAACCATTAATGGTCTAGAGGAAAGATTAATCGCCGTGATTAAGTCTTCACTCAGTGGAAGAAAACGCACTAGGCCTTCCTCTGTTCCCCAAGACCCTCAGGAAGAGGAGCTCTGGGATAAAGGAGATGAATCCCTTTCAGAGGATCGGGATGGGACAGATGATTCCTCTTCGGAGGAATCAGGTGGAGAGGGACCCTCTGCGACTTCCCAAGAGGAGAAAGTCTTAGGGCAGATCCTCACTGGATTGGTCCGCTCCACATTTAAGTTGCCCATACCTGAAACTGCTAAAGAATCCTCTTCTGCTTTGGGGTCACTGAAACTTTTCCAAGCAGCACATGCTTTTCCTGTTCATACTTTACTTGAAAAGCTCATTTATTCTGAGTGGGATCACCCAGACAAATGTTTTTTTCCGCCGAGAAAGTTTTCAACACTTTATCCGATGGAAGAAAAGTTTATTAAAATGTGGGGAATACCGGCTATTGATGCCGCCTTTTCCCGGTAAATAATAGCCTGACTTGTCCTGTAGACAATGCTCAGATGCTCAGGGATCCTGTAGATAAAAGGATGGAATCCCTATTGAAGGTCCCGACGTCTTTTGGGCCATATGCCAAAGATGGGGGGTACCAGATGTAGATCTCTTTGCATCCCGATTCAACAAAAAGATAGACAGATTTGTGGCAAGGACAAAAGATTCTCTTGCATGCGGGACGGATGCGTTGGTGATTCCGTAGCATCGGTTCTCACTGATTTACGCATTCCCGCCTATTCTGCTATTGCCACGACTCCTTCGCAGGATCAGGCAGGAAAGGAAGTCAGTACTTCTGGTGGCCCCCGCTTGGCCCAGAAGGACTTGGTATGCAGAAATAGTAAGGATGACAGTAGGTTCCCTGTGGACCCTACCGGTACGCCCAGACCTGTTATCTCAAGGTCCAGTGTACCATCCTGCCTTACAAATGCTAAATTTGACGGTTTGGCTATTGAGACCCACGTTCTGAAGAGTCGTGGGCTCTGAGGTCCTGTCATATCATCTACCTTGATTAATGCAAGGAAGCCAGCTTCCAGGATGATTTATCATAGAGTCTGGAAAGCTTATATAACCTGGTGTGAATCCAGAGGTTGGCATCCCAGGAAATATGTCATAGGTAGAATTCTTGATTTTCTACAATTAGGATTAGAGATGAAGCTGGCCTTGAGTACCATCAAGGGCCAGGTCTCTGCTTTATCAGTATTATTTCAGCGGCCACTTGCTTCGCATTCTTTGGTCCGAAACTTTATGCAGGGGGTGATGCGTCTTAATCCTCCGGTTAAAGCGCCCCTAAACCCCTGGGACTTGAACTTGGTCCTGGCTGTGTTACAGAAACAGCCTTTTGAACCAATAAGTCAGATTCCTTTGGTCTTGTTGACAAGGAAGTTAATTTTTCTGGTGGCCATCTCTTCTGCTAGAAGAGTATCATAATTAGCAGCTCTTTCCTGTAAGGAGCCTTATTTGATTATACACAAGGATAGAGTGGTACTACGCCCTCATCCTAGTTTTTTACCGAAGGTGGTTTCTGATTTTCATTTAAACCATGACATTGTTCTACCTTCCTTTTTTCCAGATCCCTGTTCTCCGGAAGAGAGATCTCTACATTCGTTGGATGTAGTAAGAGCAGTTAAGGCCTATCTAGGGGCAACTGCTCAGATCCGCAAGACGGATGTTTTGTTTGTACTGCCAGAGGGTCCCAATAGAGGACAGGCAGCGTCAAAAGCTACCATTTCTAAATGGATTCGACAATTGATCATTCAAGCTTACGGTTTGAAACAGAAGATTCCTCCGTTTCAGATCAGGGCACATTCCACAAGGGCTATTGGTGCTTCTTGGGCAGTGCATCACCGGGCCTCTATGGCTCAAATCTGCAAGGCCGCAACCTGGTCTTCAGTCCATACATTCACCAGATTCTATCAGGTGGATGTGAGAAGGCATGAGGATATCGCCTTTGGGCGTAGTGTTCTGCAGGCAGCGGTACTGGGTCCTCAGGTCTGATTGCACCCTACTTGGTCGTGGTTCCCCCCCCCCCCCCCCCAGGTAGCATTGCTCTGGGACATCCCATCAGTAATTACTGTGGCTCTGTGTCCCGTGATGTTCGAGAAAGAAAATATGATTTTTTAAAACGGCTTACCTGTAAAATCCTTTTCTTTTGAAGGACATCACGGGACACAGAGGTCCCGCCCCTCTTCTAATACACTATATTGCTTGGCTACAAAACTGAGGTATCCCTGCAAGGGGGAGGGATTATATAGGAGGTTGAACTTCCTGATAGGGTGTGTCAGTGTCCAATCACCAGTGATACCTATATAACCCATCAGTAATTACTGTGGCTCTGTGTCCCGTGATGTCCTTCGAAAGAAAAGGATTTTACAGGTAAGCTGATTTAAAAAATCCTATTTTTTGTTAACCTTAAAAAAAAATTGCCATTCTGTGTGTATCTCCTCTTGATCTTTTAGCATTGATAACCAAAAGGGGTGTAAGCACCAGGTTCGAGGTCCTATGTTCTGGGTTAGTTGCAATGTTGCCCAACAAGGGGCATGGTTAGAAAGGGATCTAGTGTGGTATCCTGAATCTATTAGTCGGGGAAGTATCATGTCAGAAATTAGAATAAGGTCAATACGGGACATAGTGGAGTGAGTCGCCGATAAGCACGAATACGCCAGGTCGTGGGGATGTCTATATCTCCAAGTATCAGTTAACGAGAATTATTTTAACGTGCGCCCTAGTCTGGTAGTGTCGGGGGGATGGACATTTTGATTTGACTGTATTCTATCTGTCTGGGGGTTCAACACCATATTAAAGTCCCCCAGCCAGATAGCAGGTACATTGGGGTGTTGAGCCATATATAGCAGGCCTTCTGTGATTAAGTTAGATTTATACGGTGGGGGTATGTAGAATGCCATAATCAAGTATTGGGAACCATATAGTATACAGTGTATGAAGACGAAGCTACCTTGGGGGTCTGTGCGTACTGAAATTAGCGCAAAGGGTGTAGTTTTAGCTATAAGAACCGAGACCCCACGGGAGTAATGAGAGTGGGTGGCATGAAACGCCTAACCTATCCAAGGCCGCTTCAGCGCAAGCTGGAGCTGCCCAGTAACATGGGTCTCAACTAAGACAGTGATATCTGCACGATATGTTTTAAGGCAGGTGAAAACTGCCAGGCGTTTTAGTTTGTCTAGGATCCCACAGATATTCCAGGTAAGGAATTTCAAATTAGCCATGTTAATGACACATCCAATTTTTTTAGGATACGACTAAGGTACTTTTTAGGGACGTATGCCACCCCTCTCCCCTCCAAGGCGATCACAGTTACTCCTTTCCCCTCCACATAATAGTACTTCAGTGAATTGCAAGTTATTATACATGTTCTTTAGCTTAACTTGAACCTTAACATTTTCCCTACCTGCCCTCCCTGCCCTCAGTCGCCCAAACTTGACTGGGGCTTGTATCCCAAAACTTGTGCAGCTGTAAAAAAAAGATGTTACTGTAAAGGCAATTAGAATAAAAAGCAAAAAACAGTTGCACATTGAACAGGTCGGCACCGTTGATTACAATGTTCATTGAACATCCATAAACATGTGGGGTCAGTAGAATCACACTTGTGGGCAACGTCAGTGTCGACATAACCAAACTCCCGTTAGGGGCGAACAAATACTGGATAGTACACCAGCGATGGAACAAACGTAGTGATAGTTATGCGGCAAATAAGAACGTTTCCGTAAAGTGGAATCCATTCTTCACTGTTACATCTAGCAAGAAAAATTGTGCAAGGTCAAATGAAAACCCCCATGTTTAGTGTGCGGTGGTGAGGCAGTAACATTTCTCCGTATTCCATTTTGGCACAGTTAGTGGTAAGGTGGGGGTTTAAGCAAAGTAAAAAATATAAAGAGGAGGAGAAGACTGGTTAGGTGATCCGAGGTATTTGTTCCAGTCATAGATGGTTGCCGTGCAGGCACTTGTAAGAGAAACATGCAGTTCCTGTGACATAGGCCGTATATGATTCAAGTAGTGTATAAGGCACGATGATGTCAGAGGATTTAATCAGTGGAGGGCTGAGGTATGTAATAGGTAGATTCAGGGCAGCGTATTACAATGTTCATTGAACATCCATAAACATGTGGGGTCAGTAGAATCACACTTGTGGGTCCGTATTATGGCAGTCATAAAAAAAAGAAGGGGGTAGTGTGTTTCAAGGAGTCATGCGATGTCACTTACTTTGGTTGGCGGCAGGAACTTGCGTTAGGCAGGGCGATTTCTCTGCGCATCTTGTTGATCCAGCCACGTTGAAGCCAGAGCTGGATCCTCAAAAAAATGTACCCGGTCTTCACCTACTATGCTAAGTCGGGCTGGAAAAAGAATTGCATACTTTATATGGTGTGCTCTCAGGTGGCGTTTGACTTCCGAGAAACGGGCTCTTTGGCGCTGGACCTCCGCCGAGAAGTCCGGGAACGCTGAGATGGATCCGGATTGATATGGGATATTTCCCTTTAGTCTTGCCAGCCTTAGGACCGCATCTCGGTCCCTAAAGTTCAGCAGCTTTGCGATGAACGTACGTGGGGGTGCGCCCTCAGGTGGACGGCGGGCTGGCATGCGGTGGGCCCGTTCCACTACAAATGTGGCTGAAAATGCCTCTCTACCATATGTTTTGATCAAGAGTTGCTCTAGGAAGGTGGCTGGGTCTGTGCCTTCAGAGAAAAAAAAAAAAACTAACACATGTATGATTACAAAAGTGCAAAGGTAAACCTTATGTGAACATATAATATAATGTGACAACACCAAATCAGGTTGATGAATGAAAACAACCTCCCCTTAAGTAAAATATAAAAAATGAATTATAAAAATTATATATAAAAAAAGTCCATGTACAAAAATTAGATATAAAAGTCCATATACAAGAAGCCCCAAAAAGAGTGCAGTAATGTGCAAAAAAATTAATTGAATGAAATCCCAGATGTGTGGGTCCACCACCATAGATGAAGTGCCTGGCCGCTTACCGGAACCCCATGACCCCCCGTTACAGAGGGTCTAACTGGGCATTGTAGTCTTGTTGCTTCGGGCAACTCAGGAATCAGGATGGAACCGGAATGAAACCTCAGAAGCTGTGGTGCAGATGGATCCACAGGGAAAGATAAAGCCCAGCCCTCAATGGAATGTTAACATCATGTGGGGGAAACAGAAGAAGGCTCCCATAGTGTAAAATCCAATGGTATTTATTTGAAAAAATGTAATAAACACTCACATATAGAAAAACAATTTGTCCTCTGATGAAAGGACAGTCTGTGATACCGGCCGGATGGTCACAGGCCGCCCGTCCTGCTGGAGTGACAACGACAGAGGGAGGTGACGTGATGACACCGCTCAGCCTGTGCCTTCAGAGCCCTCTGGCAATCCAATAAACCGGAGATTGGACCTGCGGGCCCGGTTCTCCAAGTCATCACGCTTTTGTGCCAGTTGTTGCAGCTGACGCTGCATGTCCTCCTGTGAGTTCTGCATAGGGTATACTGTGTCCTCCACCTGCCCAATTCTAGTCTCAGCCTCAGTGACCCGTTCCCTGATTTTGTCATATCATGTCTGATTAGTGAAATGTCCACCTTCACCTCCTCTATTTTGGTCCGGTGATGCGATTCAATCCAGTCTGTACAGAAAACCTCTCAGTGGCAACACTCTACTTAGAGCAGACTCTGCACACCCTAAACACACCATCAGAGGCATTCCATATAGCCAGTTTTTAAGGTTAAAGCGCCTATGTAGCTCTCCTGATGCTTTTGAGGCTGAAGCCAAAAGCATGGCAAACAGGTTTAAAGCTCGTGGCTATAAAGAAACATCAATACAAAAAGCACTCAACACAGTAAGATCCATCCCAAGACCTTCACTTGTAAAGAAAAAACCAGCTAGAAACATTCAACAGAGAAGGGACATGTCCCCTAGAATCCCGGTATTTTCTACTCCATACAGCTCAGAATTTAATACAATCAAGAAAATTATCATGAAACACCTTCCTGTTTTGTATAATGACCCTATATATAGTAACATCCTTTCTAAAGGGATCAAGGTTGTATCCCGCAGAGCACCCACATTGGGACGTTCACTGTCTCCCAGTTTGTTCTCAACCAACCGAACAAAATCCAATTGGCTCAATTTCACAGGCAATTTCAAGTGTGGAATAAAAACTTGTAATTACTGCAGGTACATTAAAACGGGTCAACTCATAAAATCATGCAGCAATCAAAAAGAATTCTCGATCCCCGTGTTTATTAATTGTAACACCAAATTTGTGGTATATGTTATCACATGCACCAGTTGCCAGGTACAATATGTTGGACGCACAACACGGCGTCTCAGAGACAGGTTACATGATCACCTGTATAATATTGAGAAGGAGATCTTAACCAATGTATCAAAGCACTGGGTTCACACACACCACAAAGACACTTCCAGTTTAACTATTCAGGGCATTGAGAAAATCATCACACCGGTGAGAGGAGGTGACAGATTCCAGTTACTGTGCAAACGAGAAGTCCTTTGGATATTCTCGTTAGACACCAGGATTCCACGGGGGTTAAACTTTGAGTGGGACGTTTCACATTTCTATGAATAAAACAACATTGAAGCTATATCCCCGAGCAATACATCTGTAACCCTTTCCTCCCAACCTTTTCCTTGATTACACATCCACATTCTTTTTTGGTG
Source organism: Lithobates septentrionalis (assembly GCA_037952835.1). NCBI lineage: Eukaryota > Metazoa > Chordata > Amphibia > Anura > Ranidae > Lithobates > Lithobates septentrionalis. The sequence goes on along the minus strand of JBBDGP010001598.1, from coordinate 519,099 downwards.
GATGATGGAGCAAAAAAACATATAGGGACACATATCAATATATCAGTTCCCTTTTCTACACATATCCCCAGTAACCGACACATTTTATTGGGCTACACACACTCCAATCCATACGAGCAAATGACTAGTGATATGCATATATGTTTTCATTTAAAAGAAACAATTTACTATATCTTTTGCATTCACTGTCACTTGAATCTCGTTTCTAATTAGACATTATTGTTTGATGGTAGCTGCAGGTAGACCATAACACTAAAGCTGGCCATACACCATGCAATTTTCTTGTTCAATTTTCTTTGGATTTGTCTTCAGCTGTGTGGTAGAAGGGCCTGCCTGATTGCATGCAGGTTGGATGTTTGGGTTTGGCCCCCTATTGTATGGTTTTGGTGAATCTAGACCAGAGTTGCACGGGAGAATTGTATGGTGTATGGCTAGCCTAACTTTGCACAAATGTTTTTTACCACATGTGTACATGGTTCATTACCTTCTTTGCAAAGTTCCCATGTGTTTTGAGTTGATTTAAGAGCTGTGGTCTTCAAAGAGGTAGACCAGTTGTTTATTTCACATAGTAATTGGTTTAGTGAGATTGTTACTTATCTATTGATATAAACACATATATTGGAAGAACCTGTCATATGGTCACTGCCAATATTATACTATGTATAGAAAGAATGGAGACAGGTGCATAAACACTGCATTTTGTCCCATTTTTATCTACCTCATATAGTTCTGCCCATACACTTGAAGACAACTCATCGAGAGATGTGATTGCTTCAAAGAAAGACGTTCAGCAACGTTAATGTTGTTACCTGATTGGGATTAATGCATCCCATACGGAGTGATGCAAGGTTTTAAATGAGCACTTTTGTGAAGCTGGAGTGGCGGGGTTATCAGAGAGTGATAAGTTTCACAATCCTTTATATGTTGCAAAGAATAATATTCACACATGTAGGAATTGAAGCAAAAGCATTTATTCACACATAGACTCCTGTAAACCAGGAGACTTTTGGTCGCATTATTGCGACAGGACGCCAGTTTTCTGCCCAGCTTCCAATTCACATATGTCACCACGTTTTTTGAAAGTTGAAATCATCATGTATATACACATACACACACATATAAAGAATTGCTTTTCATCATTATTTTTATCTTTATGTCGTTAAAAATTGTTGCATATATTTATGCACCATACACACATATTTAGTCTTTTCTTGTAGACACTGATAGTGGTGTTGGATGCACATCTTTTTATCACATGTATATAGACCCAATTCCAATTCTCATCCTATACACCGTTTACATTATACCGCAGCCACCAGCTCACATAGTTTGCCTATACTCGCGCCTATCCGTATGATAATTTATACGTTTGAACGTCAAATTCCAGCCCCCATCTCATTATTGTGGTTTTGAAAAATAACAAACATGTTTTTCAAAAACCTTGAATAGAATTTTTTATTATTTATATATGTTGACATTTGCCAATATGAATACATTTCATTTATATATTCATGTCTTCATTAGTGATTCCACTATAGGACGCACATCCAATCACATCTATGCCAAAAAGATCCCACACAGACTAACGATCAGCTGTTTCAAATCAGATAATCAATATGTAGTCATGTGGTAGATAAATTATGTGTATATAAGTGGTGATCACTTTCGTACAAACCAGCTATGAGTAAGCGCTCTATGGGAGCGTGAAACGCGTTAGCGGTTATGCTGCATTATCCCAACAAAGCCATGTACGGATTTTAATCATGTTATTACTTTTTCAATAAAGAGGATTTTATTTTTCACTTTTCCAATCCGGAGTGCGGCTGTCCAGATTTTTCCATCACACACATCCTCTATTTTGGTTGTCAAGGTGGACTGACATAGGGAAATTGCCTCCAGTACCTTTGTAGTGCCGTTTGGCTCCTGCTCTATAGGAGAGGCCACGTGCTCTGCTGGCGCGGCGCCATCTTGGCCCTCGGCATCCCGCTCCGTCCTTCGGTACCGCTCCAGCGACGAGGAGGCTGTATTGGCTCGTTTCGGCGGGGACATGGTGTGCTCGGATCACTGTGCCAGGTCTCAGGTTATTAGAGGAGGATTCCGGTGTTCCTATTGTGCAGGATGGATGTAGAAGGATCTGCCACAAGCGGAGCTACAGTCTCGCACGTCCGCTCACATCGCTGTCCAGGCCACGCCCCCCGGCTCTCTCAGTTTAAGGTCGGACCAGCGTTTTCTTAACTGGTCTTTGGAGCGTCATACCCCAAAATCCTGCTTCAAAGTGTTCACAACGGTTGTCATGATTTGGTCCTTGTGCAAATTGGGATGGGTGTACGGCCCATGTTTCCCATCATAATCCTCCCTCCGCAAGATGTTCACCATCTTCACCATTTCTTCAAAGGCCATATTGAAGGCCTTAAATCTCCTCTTCCGGGATCGGGATGTTTCGGGCTCCGGGCTTTCCTCGTTACTGGAATAATTAACAACCACCTGCTGTGTCTCCGCCATGTTGCTCCTTCTGCGCACCGTAGAGAGAAGGGGCGGGGAATATTCATGATAAAGAACGTCAGGGGCGGGCGGAGTTTCACGCATGCGCAGTGTGTATAAAGCTAATACGCATATGTCATACGTTCTGTGCGCAGAGGAAGAGGAATGGAAGTCTCTGAAACGAAGGTAACATTTTTTAAATTTGGAACATCAGTGGCCTATAGTGCTTAAAGATTGAGGCCTATATTGGGATAAGATTATGAGAGTTTAGACTGCCATTAGTGTTTTTGTCTTGTGTATTGTCTTACAGAAAAAAATGAATAAGTTTAAGGACCCAGAATTTATGTCCAGTTTTATTGACAAGTACTGGGTGATGAGGAATCTGCGGGAGGTCAAACACAGTTTACAGATGGGACAGAAAGTATTCAGACCCAGTTAAATTTTTCACTCTTTGTTATATTGTAGCCATTTGCTAAAATCATTTAAGTTCATTTTTTTCCTCATTAATGTACACACAGCACCCCATATTGACAGAAAAACACAGAATTTTTGTAATTTTTGCAGATTTATTAAAAAAGAAAAACTGAAATATCACATGGTCCTAAGTATTCAGACCCTTTGCTCAGTATTTAGTAGAAGCACCCTTTTGATCTAATACAGCCATGAGTCTTTTTGGGAAAGATGCAACAAGTTTTTCACACCTGGATTTGGGGATCCTCTGCCATTCCTCCTTGCAGTTCCTCTCCAGTTCTGTCAGGTTGGATGGTAAACGTTGGTGGACAGCCATTTTTAGGTCTCTCCAGAGATGCTCAATTGGGTTTAAGTCAGGGCTCTGGCTGGGCCATTCAAGAACAGTCACAGAGTTGTTGTGAAGCCACTTCTTCTTTATTTCAAAAAAAAAGAGCTTAGGGTCATTGTCTTGTTGGAAGGTAAACCTTCGGCCCAGTCTCAGGTCCTGAGCACTCTGGAGAAGGTTTTCGTCCATGATAGCCCTGTACTTGGCCACATTCATCTTTCCCTCGATTGCAACCAGTCGTCCTGTCCCTGCAGCTGAAAAACACCCCCACAGCGTGATGCTGCCACCACCATGCTTCACTGTTGGGGACTGTATTGGACAGGTGATGAGCAGTGTCTGGTTTTCGCCACACATACCGCTTAGAATTAAGGCCAAAAAGTTCTATATTGGTCTCATCAGACCAAAGAATCTTATTTCGCACCATCTTGGAGTTCTTCAGGTGTTTTGTAGCAAACTCCATGCGGGCTTTCATGTGTCTTGCACTGAGGAGAGGCTTCTGTCGGGCCACTCTGCCATAAAGTCCTGACTGGTGGAGGGCTGCAGTGATGGTTGACTTTCTCCCATCTCCCGACTGCATCTCTGGAGCTCAGTCACAGTGATCTTTGGGTTCTTCTTTACCTCTCTCACCAAGGCTCTTCTCCCTCGATAGCTCAGTTTGGCCGGACGGCCAGCTCTAGGAAGGGTTCTGGTCGTCCCAAACATCTTCCATTTAAGGATTATGGAGGCCACTGTGCTCTTAGGAACCTTAAGTGCAGCAGAATTTTTTTTGTAACCTTGGCCAGATCTGTGCCTTGCCACAATTCTGTCTCTGAGCTCTTCAGGCAGTTCCTTTGACCTCATGATTCTCATTTGCTCTGACAAGTACTGTGATCTGTAATGTCTTATATAGACAGGTGTGTGGCTTTCCTAATCAAGTCCAATCAGTATAATCAAACACAGCTGGACTCAAATGAAGGTGTAGAACAGGGGTCTTCAAACTGCGGCCCTCCAGGTGTTCAGGAACTATAATTCCCATTATGCCTAGTCATGTCTGTGAATGTCAGAGTTTTACAATGCCTCATGGGATGTGTAGTTCTGCAACAGCTGGAGGGCCGTAGTTTGAGGATCCCTGGTGTAGAACCATCTCAAGGATGATCAGAAGAAATGGACAGCACCTGAGTTAAATATATGAGTGTCACAGCAAAGGGTCTGAATACTTAGGACCGTGTGATATTTCAGTTTTTCTTTTTTAATAAATCTGCAAAAACGTCTTTTCTGACAATATGGGGTGCTGTGTGTACAATAATGAGGAAAAAAATGAACTTAAATGATTTTAGCAAATGGCTGCAATATAACAAAGAGTGAAAAATTTAAGGGGGTCTGAATACTTTCCGTCCCCACTGTATATTACAATAAACAAGTAAGGAAGGCAACGCTGGAGAAACTTCTGGGATTTGTGAAGACTTGGATCCCAGAAGCAAACATAAAGTTTTTGGAAACTAAAATTGGGATCTTGAGGAACATGTATAGGAAGGAGCATAATAAGATCCAGGCATCCCTGAGATCAGGAGCATCAGCAGATGACGTATATGTACCCAAGCTGTGGTACTTCCAAAAACTGCGGTTTCTGAATGACCAGACTGAAGCCAGGGAATCGCTTTCGACCCTTCCCTGCAGCCTTCCCTCCACCCCAGCAGAGGCTGACGAGGAACAACCTGGGCCTTCCATCCTGGAAGAAGTGGATGTGCCCAGCTGGAGCCAGGTATATTATTTTTCAACATTTTTTATTGTCTTAATATTAATGATGTTATAATTGATTACCTATTAAGGATTTTATCCAAAAAATGATGTATACATATCAATTGACAGTAGTGGCCAAAAATGTTTGTGACCAGCTTGAAAAATGCTGGGGTCAGAATGATACTCTTTTATATGTATTAACATTGAATTTGCAAGTCATGATCTGAAAATTGTGTGTGATTGATGAACCAAAAACTAAAACTATGTCCCTTTTTTATACACAGGATGAGCTCAGCCAGGAGGAGGGTCTGGAAATTGGCAGGCAGGAGGAGGCCGTGCCCAGTGACAACCAGGAAGTGGCCATGCCCAGTGACAGCCAGGAGGTGGCTGGGCCCAGTATGAGCCTCAGTCAATCCCAGGCGCCTTCCAACAAAAAGGCCCAGGAAGGGGACGGTGACTGAGGCAGCACTGGGCCTCATTAAGGAAGCAACAGATGTCCTCAGGAGCCCGCCCCCACGCCGAAAAGGCCTATATAGGGCTGCTATCTAGCTACCGGTTTGCTAGAATTGGAGAAGGGCCAACGCCTCCTCTGTGAGGGAATTTTTGCTGAGGCCCTTCAGAAGGGGCTGAGGGGCCAGCTAACTGAGAACAGCCACATATATGAGCAATGGTAAACCGTAACCTCCGCGCCAAAAAAATTGTACAATAAAACCTATACCAAAGTAAATCACCCGTGAATAGTTGCATTTACTTACAAAATAACATATATCAAGCTGCTCCCCTTATCTGAACAAAAAAGTCAAATCTAAAAATAATACATTGATCGGTGCCTACCCGGCACTGGGACTGCTCGTATGTCAGGGTAAATGGTGTCAGGGACCCCTCGCATCACATCATGTGCGGCGTGCGTTCCACATACATGTGGCATACATATTTATGGTGTGTTTGTTTTTTTGATTTGTTTAGTACTATTCACCAATCTTTTTTGAGATTATAGCGCCCCCTATTTTATATTATTTATATTACATATATGAGCAAGCCCATCCTCCTCCTCCTGCCACAAGTCCACCACCAGAGCCACAGCCTCCAAGGAAGGCTGCAGGGCAGCGTGGAGGGAAGGCTGCAACGAAGGGAAGAAAGTGATGGCCTGGTCTGACAGAAGACGCAGGCTGGTGTAGTACCACAGCCTGGGGACATATGTGGTCCTTATCTCTGGGATTCCTGGACCAGATTAGGATCCCTATTATATGGACTCCTCAAGATCCCAATTTTTTTTCCCACAGACTTGATGTGTGCCCTGGGGCCAAAAGGCTTCACAAATTCAAAAATTTTCTCCAGCGTTGCCTTCATCTTTATTTTTTTACCCAGAATAAATGGATATTTTATTTTCTGAAAATACTTGCCTATGTGTTTTTTTTCAAATACATTTCTAAAAGACAATGTTTAATTAACAAGGGACACCAACCTCCTTGAGGTTCAAAAAAAAAAAAAAAATAATGATAATGTTATTATATTATTATATGTTATTATATGGAGAGCACTAGAAAATAATTTTAAAATAATCCTAAAAAAAGATCTTGAAATAAAAAATAATAAAAGATGACTATAAAAAAAAATGGAAACATTATTATGGAGATTGGGCTTTTACAAAATACAATATTATTCATGAGATCAGGAGATATAATCCAGAAATCAGTTTGTGAGAACTCTGTGTGAATATGAGCAGCAAAACAACCTCATTCTTCTAGCATTATAAAGAAGAAAAAAATGTGCTGCATTAAACAATCACAGAATTTGTAGCATGAGGAATGTGCTAGCTCCAATACGAATGCTAGTTTTACCACACCGAATGCTTTCGTCTCGTACTTGCTTTAGAGCATGCGTCGTTTTTGGTCCGTCGGAACAGCCTACAGACGAGCGGTTTTCCTGATAGGAATTGGTTCCGTCGGAAATATTTAGAACATGTTTCATTTATAGGTCCGTCAGAATTTTCTAAAAAAAAAGTACGGTGAGGCATACACACAATTGGAAAAGACGATGAAACACTTCCGTCGGACTTTTTCTGTCGGACATTCCGTCTGTGTGTACGCGGCATAAATGTAACGGCTTGGCTATTGAAACCCACATTCTGAAGAAACGTGGGCTATCTGGGTCAGTTGTCTCTACCTTGATTAATGCATGGAAGCCAGCTTCCAGAATCATATATTATAGAGTCTGGAGGGCTTATGTTTCCTGGTGTGAATCCAAGGGTTGGCACCCTCGGAAAAGTATAGCATAGGCAGGATCCTTGCCTTTCTACAATTAGGGGTAGAGATGAAGCTGGCCTTGAGTACAATTAAAGGCCAAGTTTTGGCTTTATCAGTGTTATTTCAAAGGCTGCTTGCTTCGCATTCTTTGGTCCAGGTTTTTATGCAAGGGGTGATGCGGCCAAGTCCACCAGTTAGATCCCCTTTGAACCCTTGGGACTTGAACTTGGTTTTGTCAGTGTTGCAAAAACAGCCCTTTTAACCAATACAGCATACTCCCTTAGTGTTCTTGGTTGCTATATCCTCAGCAAGGAGGGTTTCGGAATTGGCTGCTCTTTCTTGTAAAGAGCCACATTTAATTATTCACAAGGACAGGGTCGTGTTGTGTCCTCGTCCAAGTTTCCTGCCTAAGGTGGTCTCGGGGTTTCACCTGAACCAAGATATTGTCCTACCATAATTTTTTCCAAAACCATGTTCTAGGGAAGAGAAGTCACTACATTGTCTGGATGTGGTGAGAGCGGTCAAGATCTATTTGAAGACAACTGCTCAGATCCGGAAGACTGATGTCTTATTTGTGCTGCCAGAAGGTCCTAGGAAAGGACAGGCAGCGTCCACTATTTCTAAATGGATTAGGCAAGTTATAATTCAGGCCTATGGATTAAAAGGTAAGGTTCCACCTTTTCAAATCAAGGTACACTCTACCAGAGCAGTTAGTGCTTTTTGGGCAGTGCATCACCATGCCTCCGTGGCTCAGATCTGTAAGGCCACAGCTTGGTCTTTATTCCATACATTCACCAGATTTTATCAGGTGGATGTAAAAAGGCATGAGCATATTGCCTTTGGGCACAGTGTGCTGCAAGCAGCAGTATAGGTCCTCAAGTCTGTGGGCACCCTGCAGGTTGTGTCTCCCTCCCCTCAAATAGAATTGCTATGGGACGTCCCATATAGTTAATACTATGGCTCTGTGTCCCGTGATGTACGATAAAGAAAATAGGATTTTTATAACGACTTACCTGTAAAATCCTCTTCTTGGAGTACATCACGGGACACAGAGGTCCCTCCCCTCTTTTAGGATTTATGTATATTACTTTGCTACAAAAACTGAGGTACTCTTGGTAAGAGGAGGGGTTATATAGGGAGTGAACTTCCTGTCTTGGGTGTGCCAGTGTCCATCTCCTGAAGGTGCCTATATACCCATATGTGTCCCGTGATGTACTCCAATAAAAGGATTTTACAGGTAAGCTGTTATAAAAATCCTATTATTCTAATTATATGGGCTTTGATTAATTATTTTGCAATTATTCCTGCATAAAGTCTCTAATTAGATCTTTCATTTAATTTGTCTTTGTTCTCAGCAATTTGATAACTTTTTAATTGTGTATGTAAAACATTCCTTCTCTGTATGCTCTATTTGCAGAGACCTTGTCTTTATCTATTCCTCAGTGTTGATGGTGTTACTTAATGCCCATTTCAATACCAATAAAACATTTTTTGAACAAAAATAAAAAAATTGGCAGAAATCTAATTTAACTGAAACAGATCTTGTATTTATGATAATTAGACCCATGCTATGCCCCTAGATGATATGAGATATCTATGTTTCTTTGTAGTGGAGGCTCACAGGAAATTATACGGGAGTTTGTGGATATAGAAGCATTTAAATCCTTAACATCTGCTTCATCGGTTATGTTGGCACGAGCAGCAATGTGGAATCCCTCTATTTTCAGAAGAGAAGGCATTTTGTCTATAGATGATGTCATCCATGATTACATTAGACATGTAAGTAAACCTTTTTTTTTATCCATGGCATGTGTGATGGACCGCCTGGTAACCTGCCTGGGTGCCTCTGCCAAACAGTGTCTCTTGCCCTCCAAACCCTTCCAGCAGACAATAGCTAATGCCAGCCCTTTACCTCAAGTATCATACACAGACAAGAGGTTGAGGTAAAAATCCAGAGGAAATACTCTTTATTTAAACCCAGACACATACTTTATACCCCCCAGGTGGACCTTCCACTCTTGGGGATATTAGCTTAGATAAGATATGATGTACAATCAGTAAAAAAATGACAATGCAAACCTTTAACCACTTCAGCTCCAGAAGGGTTTACCCCCTTCCTGACCAGGCCATTTTTTGCGATACGGCACTGTGTTGCTTTAACTGACAGTTGTGCAGCCGTGCGATGCTGTTCCCAAAATGATGCTATTTGATCACCTCTGCGTTTTTAATTTTTTGCACTATAAACAAAAAAAAGACCGGCAATTTTGAAAAAAAAAAAAACAATATTTTTTACTTTCTGCTAGAAAACATATCCAATAAAAAAATGTAAAAAATCTAATTTCTTCATAAATTTAGGCCAATATGTATTCTGCTACAAATTTTTGGTACAAAAAAAATTCAAATAAGCGTATATTGATTTGTTTGCGCAAAAGTTTTTTAGCGTCTACAAACTATAGGATCAATTTATGGACTATTTTTAACATTTTTTTTACTAGTAATGGCGGAAATCAGCGTTTTTTAGCGTGACTGCGACATTGCGGTGGGCAAATCTGACACTAAGTGACACTTTTTGGGGACCAGTGACACCAATACAGTGATCAGTGATAAAAAGAAAATGCACTGTCACTGTAATAAACGACACTGGCAGGGAAGGGGTTAACATCAGGGGCAATCAAAGGGTTAAATGTGTTCCCTATGTGTGCTTTTTAACTGTAGGGGGAGTGCTTTGACTAAAGGAAAACAGAGATCTGTTTTTCTGCTTAGTCCCAGGGTCTGTCAGCATGCAAGAAATAAGTTACCATTTAGTGGGTATGTCAAACGGATCTTACTAACAGGTAAAGTTGATCCTTTTGTTAGATGTCAGCCACATAAAAATATGGCCATTGACTGGTCTAATTTCCTCTTGAAAAAAGCTGGTGTGTTAGCAATAATATACAAAAGCTGTGCGATCTCGAGACCTTACACCACATCTTCCTCCTACAGATCCTTATTTGTGCTACTTTAACCCCAATTAACTTACTATTTGCATTTGGCTCCTAATACATGAACTACAATTCCATGGAATCTTGGAAACATTTCACTCAGCCCTACATCAACTTTTAACTACTTCAATACTAGGCACTTTCACCTCCTTCCTGCCCAGGCAATTTTTTAACTTTCAGCGCCATTGCAGTTTCAATAACAATTGCACAGTCATACAGCACTGTACCTACATGAAATTTGTATCATTTTTTTTTAATTTTTTTTGTGACAAAATTTTGAGGGGAAAAATGTTTTCTGTTATAAAATTTTGCAAATAGGTAATTGTTCTTCTTCAATGATGTGCACTGATGAGGCTGCTCTGATGGGGCTGCACCAGAGGCATAACTAGAACCTTCAGGGTCCTGGTGCGAGAAACCATGAAGGGCCCCTCTGGACCTGGGACCCTTCCCTCTGAGGCCCTTTCTACTGTTCCCAAGACCCTTCACTTCCATTGGTGGTCCCCTGCAGCATAGGTGGGTCACAGTGGCAACCCCTGAAGCCAGTGGATCAATATATAGTGAAAGGGGAATAACCGTGAGCAGTATACCATGGGGTGAGCAGTATACAGTGGGAGTGGGGGAGCAGTGAGCAGTATACAGTGGGGGGGTGGAGGAACAGTGAGCAGTATACAGTGGGGTGGGAGGGGAGCAGTGAGCAGTATACAGTGGGGTGTGGGGGAACAGTAAGCAGCATGTAGTGTAGTAACCAGAGTAGGGAGCTGAAGCATTTCTGATGGGGGGAATTGCCTCAGGAGTCACTTACCATATGGATAGAGGTGAAGACTCTCGGGGGTCGCCATCTTTGTTCCTCCTCCCAGACCATTTTTAACCAAAGTGGCCACCTGTTCATGTAAGAGAAGATGGCCACACCCCTGCCCCGCCCACCATCTCGGTCAGCCCGTGGTGAAGCTGCCAGCTCGGAGAGAGATCATTTAGGCTGCCAGCCACAGGAGGCTACACATCAGGCATAGAAAGCTGCAATGCACCCAGGAGAGAAAGCCAGAAGCAACCTGTAGCCCCCTATGGGCAGTACGTTGTTGCAGAGATAGAAGGTGCTTGCAATATATTTGGCGCTAGCCCTGGGGACAAGGAGGCCACCTGGGCCATCTGCAGCATGGGTGGTGTCGCAATTGCGACCCCCTGAAGGTCCACAAGTGGGCTGCAATGATGTGCACTGATGAGGCTGAACTGAGGGGCACTGATGGGACTGCACCAGAAGCATAACTGGAACCTTCGGGGTCCTGGTGCGAGAAACCATGAAGGGGCCCCTCTGGACCTGGGCAGAGGAGTATGCCCATGACGTAAGAAAATCTACAAGATTAGGATCTGTCTGACTGTAAAGATGTGTAAGAAGAGGAAAATATTGAAAAATCACAGGAAGTACCATCCACATATAAGCAGCCACATCTAAGCAGCCAGTCTTTCGGTTTCTTTCAAAATGCTGCAGAAGACCAAGGCAGAGCATCTCCCCAAACAGGCAGCATAGAGCAGCAGATCAGTCTGACTGGTAATCCGGTGCACACAATCCATTTTGCTGTGGCCTTCTCGGTGGCCTGTTGTTCCTTAGAGTCAATTTTGCATTTTGAAACACTTAAAAGAGCAGTGCAAATAGTTTGCTGTGGTATTGCACTGGCTTGACTTGGCCCGTCATTGGAGATTTTATGTATCCGTGGGGTTGAATTAGGGGAAAAAAAGTTATTCTGATTTTATGTTCTCTCTCACATCACACAGTTAGCCCTAAGTTGTCTCTCTATAATATACTACATGTATGGCCCGGCCTTAGGCCTTTAGGCGCCCTGTGCCATGCAAAAATTATTGACAGCGCGCCTCCCAGTGACCACATCCCTTTTTATATATGTTGGTTGAGATACTTCAATTCTGGGAAAAAAAAGCCTAAAAGCCGCTCGGCTGTTATACCGGAGGAGCGGGAGGGGCCGTTTCACCGGGAGGCCCGATGGCCAATCCGCCGCCTCCAGCGGCTAGGGACACACTGGAACGAAGCCGTAAGCGGCTTCGTTCCAGCCTCCTAATTGTAAACACATAAGCGACGTCATGACGTCCTCTGTAACTCTAACTTGGTAAGCGTAAAAAAATTAAAGTGTCGCCTATGGAGATTTTTAGGTACCGTAGTTTGTCGCCATTCCACGAGTGCGTGCAATTATAAAGCGAGACATGTTTGGTATGTATTTACTCGCCGTAACATCATCTTTCACATTATACAAAAAAATTGGGCTAACTTTACTGTTTGTTTTTTTTAAATTCATGAAAGTGTCCCTTTTCCCAAAAAGTTGCGTTTAAAACACCGCTGCACAAATACCATGTGATATAAAATATTGCAACAATCACCATTGTATTCTCTAGATTCTCTGCTAAAAATTATATATAATGTTTGGGCTTAATTAATGCTCTAAGTAATTTTCTAGCAAAAAAATATGGATTTTAACTTGTAAACACCAAATGTCAAAAATAGGCTTAGTCATGAAAGGGTTAAAGGTAAAAAAAAAGACCTTTAGCGCTTCCGGACCAGCCGCCCCAGTTATACTGTGGCAGGTTGGCTCCCCTGCGCGAGCTGTCATAGCTGTATGTCGGCTCTTTAAGACGCTTTAGCAGGCGTGTGCAGCGTGTCCCCAGAGCCGATGACCGCTGGGCACGCGTGATCACTTGTGATAGATCGAGAAACAGGATCTGTGTGTGTAAATATACAAATCCTAGTTCTCTTAGGGGAGTAGAGACAGATCATGTGCTCCTACTAAGTAGGAACACTGATCGGTCTCCTCCCCTAGTCAGCCCCACCCCCACAGTTAGAACACACCTAGGGAACACAGTTAACCCCTTGATCGCCCCCTAGTGTTAACCCCTTCCCTGCCAATGACATTTATACAGTAATCAATGGCTATTTTTAGCTCTGATCACTATATAAATGTCACTGGTCCCAAAAAAGTGTCAAAAGTGTCTGATCTGTCCGTTGCAATGTCGCAGTCACGATAAAAATCGCTGATCACCGCCAATACTAGTAAAAAAAAAATAATAATAAAAATGCCATAAATCTATCCTCTATTTTGTAGACGCTATAACATTTGCACAAACCAATCAATATACGCTTATTGCGATTTTTTTTTTTTTAACCAAAAATATGTAGAAGAATATATATTGGCCTAAACTGGGGAAAAAAATAGTTTTTTGTTTTTTTTTGTTTTTTTTAAATGTGGGATATTTATTATTGCAAAAAGTACAAAATATTGTGTTTTTTTCAAAATGATCACTCTCTTTTGTTTATAGCACAAAAAATAGACCACAATGGTGATCAAATACCACCAAAAGAAAGCTCTATTGGTGGGGAAGAAAGGACATCAATTTTGTTTGGGTACAACGTTGCACGACCGCGCAATTGTCAGTTAAAGTGATGCAGTGCCGTATCAAAAAAAAATGGCCTTTCTCTTGGGGGCAATCCGGCTGCATTTCTATTAAATGATGTCCCCCTATCGGTGGAAAAATACAGGAAGTCCCTGCTCAAACACCTTCTCACCGCCGCAAGGGCGTGTATCCCGGCCTGGTGGAAGAGTACAGTTCCTCCGACTAAATCTCAATGGTGGGCTAGAATCATAGAAATTCAACAAATGGAAAACTTGACGATGATGCTGAAAGAACAAGATGAGAAATATCGGAGGACTTGGTCTCCCCTAGTAGAGTATAGAATTAGGGAACAGGAGAAGGGGGATAGATAAGTTCGAATGGACCTGAGGAGAGGGACTCCCCCCCTCCCCCTGGGGGGGGGGTGGGGTAAATAACGTTTTTTTTTTTTTTTTTTTTTTTTTTTGTTGTACTGGTGGGGTGGGGGGGGTAATGGGAGTAGGGGAAATGAAAAAGGGGGAACTATATGATTGCCCTTGGAACAGAAGAGATTTAGACTTAATTGGTAAGGAAACGAGTGATAAAGCTATGTCATGATAGAAAGAATGTGCATTTGTTGATATGATGTTTAAAAAGAAATGTTTCAAATGGCATGTGATATATTGGAAAATAAAGAATTTAAAAAAAAAAAAAAAAAAAAAAAAATGGCCTGGTCAGGAAGGGGGTAGATTCTTCTGGGGTTGAAGTTGTTAAAAAACATCATACATGCATATATTAGCATTAAAGCTATAAAAACAAAATTATTGGAATACATGTTTAGTAAATTGGGAATGCAGAGTGAGGGAGGTGCTAAGGAGGGCACACAGGAAAGGAACAAAACAAACTACTTTATAAACGCAAAGATCTTTATGAGAGAAAATCCAGAATTTGGTGAAACATATATTTCTTTGGAAAATATATTCAGGAGAGTAAGTATTTATCCAAAGGGACTGAGAATCCAGATATTCTCTAAGATAAGAGAGGTCAGTAATGACTTCAGAGTTAAATGGGAACAGAATTCATAGGTTGGACTTGATGGACTTGTGTCTTTTTTCGACCTCACCTACTATAAGAATTTACAACAGTGCACAAGAAATATGATTGTTTTGTTAGTGGACTTTTATGAACAACAATTGTTCCAAATCAATAGGGAAATACAGGAAACTCTGGATTTGCTCACTCCCTTTAGACAAAGACCCACATGTGTACAGAAAGAGAAGGATATCTGTCTCTCCATTGAGAAAGCGAACAAAAAAATAGTAAGTAGTAAACGTTTGAAACTAGATAGAGACAGATTCGCTTATACCATCAATAAGGCGTATCGGTGGAATCTGTCTCATAACATCAATAGACAAGGGTACCCTCGTAGAAACTATAGGATCCTCTATAAACTAGAGGATAGTAGTCAATCAGAACCCTCTTGTGGGCATGGTCTACCACCCCGGAGGGGTAGAGGGAGGAGCAGAGGCCAGGGTAGACCCAATAAGGATGTAAATTCACAAAAATGGAAGATCAAAGCAATAGAGGACCTAGACAACACTTATTCATCTCAGGCGGAGGGTGGAGTGGAGAAGGGGGCCCCCTTGTGGATGCAAGTGTAGCAAAAAAATGGGGGGAGGATCAGAATGCGCCATAGGGGAATACCCAGACGGGGACTTCCTCAGTCCACCATGTTGGTGGATGTACACAGTCCCCCAACCCACTACTCCCCACCATCAGCCCCCCCCACCATATACGTCCCCTCAGTACCCTAATAATGAAGAAATTTGGGATGGACAGGTATGTGAAACCAGGGGGGACAGAATCAATGGAAAATTTTAAATCTATCTACATACAAACTTACAGACACACAGACTACCCTTTTGACTAGGGGCCTAACTTTCTGTCCCACTATGAAAGGCCATATATTTTACATAGTGAAAGACATCTTTCTGTTTGCTAGAAAGTTGGTATTCCAGGTGTTCCATGATAGAAAGAAGAATAGTACTCCTTTAGGACCCTTGGTTGACTGGTCTAGTTTGACCAGCCGTGAATATCAAACTCCTAGAGATCTGATCGATCTATGGGAGGAGGGACACGTGGACCAGCACAAAGAAACAGAGGTGGATTCTGCAGAACTCATGCTCAATTTGGCCATTTAAATTTGTGAGGACATGGAGGGAACAAGCAGGTGGCTCTATCAAGGTCACTACATTGAAGGATGTGTGTTTGTATAATAGATCTAGAGTCTTCCCCCCTTTGTCTGCAGTCTCTGTGGTGGTCTGCTTTGTAGAATGAAATATGGAAACTTCGGACAATATGTCTCCTGATGAGAGGACAGCACTCCAAACATTACGATCAAATACAGATTTGGTCATTAAGGCTGCGGACAAAGGGGGAGGGGGGTATTGTTTTGATGAATCGTACTAGGTAATGTGCCAACGTATACTAGGCAATAGACAGTGGTACACCCCAATTCCTAGCGTTATTTAGGAAAGAGACAAAAAGAGATTATTCACTATCTTGGATTGTGACTTGGCGAGGAAGCTCATTGACAGGAGACAGTTGAGTATCTTAAAGTTGAATTCCCTAAGGTACCAGTTTTTCATGCGTTACCAAAGGTCCACAAGTTGTTGGGTGATCCTTCTGGATGTCCAATTATATTGGGATGGGCTCACTTACCGAGAAGATTAGTGAGTATTAGTGAGTGTGCATAGAGTTGTATAGCCCTTTGTGGGGAATCAGTTCTCATATGTCAAGGACATGTCTCACCTGCTTACACTATTACATGATTTGACTTTACCGGAGGGTACTGGATATTGAGGCTCTTTATTCCTCCATACCCCACAACAAAGGTTTACAAACTATCAAGAAAATTTTGGACAGTGGACCATTGGCAAAAGAGCCCACAACATGTTTATTAAATTATTGGAGTTTGTTACAGAACAACAAATTCCAATTTGATGGTAACCATTACCGTCAGGCCCAAGGCACGGCCACGGGCACTATATGTGCCCCGGCCTATGCTAATATCTAATTGGGTGATTGGGAGCAATGGCTCTTTGATGGAGGGGGGAGCGTCGTCATTCCTGCCCAGGATTTTGTCCTGGTACAGGTACATCGACGATGTCCTCATATTGTGGTCTGGTAATGAGGAGGAGTTGCGAAATTTCATGGACACATTGAGTGTCAACCCCTACAATTTGAGCATTACATTTTAATTTCATAGGGAAAAAGCAACTTTTTTAGACATGACGATTTTCCTGGACAAGAATGGTCAATTTGGGACAAAGTTGTTTAGGAAACAAACTGCTGTCAATAGTTTGCTACACGCAGACAGTTTTCATCCTAAAACATTGATCAAAAATATACCGGTGGAGCAGTATCTGAGAGCCTGCCGAAATTGCACAAAGGAACAGGATTTTGAGCAGGAAGCCGTGGTCCTAAGAGAGAGAGATTTCACTCAAGGGGGTATAAACAAAAATGGCTTAGTAAGGCCTATCATAGAGCAAAGGACAGCAATAGAGAATTGCTTATCTTTCAATGGAGGAGGGGAACACGGCCAGGGGCAGGGACCCATGAGATTGAGCATACAGTATACCCACGAGGTAAGCAAAGTTAGGGATATTTGCTCAACACACTGGCATTTATTAAAGGAGGATAATTCAGTGGGCAAGTTTGTGTCTCGGGATCCTCAGTTGGTATACAGATGGGCTAATTCCCTTAAAGACCTCTTAGTATACAGCAACATCTCTTGGACCCACCGACGCTATATGGTGCGCAGAGGTATGGCCCACTGCGTTGGCTGCGATTTTTGCCCCTATGTTATAGAGGGTGACTCATTACAGTTACCAATGGGAAGACATCTCATGTGCAGACAGAGGGCCAACTGTGACACCATGGGGGTCATTTATGTCATTGTGTGCTCCTGTGGTTCTTTTTTTTTTTTTTCAAATATAATTTTTATTTATTTTAGAAAAGCCCAATGTGGGCTCAAACAATACAATACATACATATATAGGGAACATGAGGGAAGGAAGGGAAGAGAAAAAAAAAAGGAGGGGGGGGGGGAGTAATATTTACTTCATCACATAAATGGATGGTGAGGCAGGTTATACATACATTTCAAACCCATTTGTGTACAGTAGGTAGACAATTAAATGCACAAGCAGTTTTCCTATACCCCCTCTTCCCCAACCCCCTTCCCCACCACCCCAAGTCAAAAGCCACCCACCCGAAGGCGGGGGATCTCTGGATGAAAAATGAAAAGAGGGGGGGGGGCATCTCAAGGGAAGGGGGAGGAAACAGGGGCAGGACGTTATACATAAACCAGGGAACACCTTCAAAGTTCTGCTTGTAACAGGACATCACACTAACCTTGGACCCCTCACGAGGTTCTAAGGGAGGTACCCTCCGAGGAGAGAATAAATTGGCGCCAAAGTGCCCATGTTTTATTATATTTTTCTTGTTGGTGCCTCACAGAGAGCACCAGGTCTTCCATTTTACTAATGTCCTCTACTCTCTGGATCCAGGACGCCACCGATGGTGGGGTTTGACTTTTCCATTGGAGTGGGATACACGATTTGGCGGCGTTCACCAAATGACGTATCACCGACTTCTTATATCGTTTTGTGGACATTGTGTTTACGTGCAACAGGAAGAAGGCTGGATCATCTGGAATGTTGTATTCCGTAAATTTCTGGATAGTTGACCTAACCATGGACCAAAAGTGAGCTAACTTCGAACAAGACCAAAACATGTGTAACAGTGTACCCCTTTCCGTTTGACATCTCCAACACAGTGGTGAGGCAGACGAGTAATAAGTATGTAAGGCTTGAGGAGTTAGATACCACCTCGTTAGAAGCTTATAGTTGGATACCTGTATTTTCGTACGGATTTTAGGGCAAACGTTAGAATATGTTGAGTCTGGTTCGAAGTAAAGGTACAATTCAGATCCCTTTCCCATTTCTTCAGAAAGGTCAGGTGTGTATTGTCTGCCGGGGTAATGAGGAGATTGTACATCGTGGACAACGTTCTCGGGAGTGCACCCGCCTCAGAGCAGAGATTATCAAAAATCGTTAAGGGTCTGGCAAACTCTCTCGGTTTAGATAGCGATATAAGGAAATGTCTTAACTGGACGGCAGGCCAGAAAAGGAGCTTAAACGGGCCCGTACTTTGGCTTAGTGTTGCTACGGAAGGCCATGAGTCGTTTATAGAGAAATGTCTTGCTTGCGTGCAATTAATGTTGGTCAGAGCGGTCTTAAGCTGGGGATCCAGCCCTGGAGGGAATTGCGGATTCCCTACGACGGGGTATAACGGAGAGTTTGGTGTGGATAATACTTTCGCGAAACAAATTTGTGCCCCCACCCGAAGCGTCGTCCCTATCATCGGATTGTTTCTTAACTTCCGTTGTAAGGTGTTTATAGCACCAGATTGCTCCCTGTAAAGGTACTGGTACCTGAGCTTGTTCCAAGCGTGGCCATAGTTTTAGGTCTTGGTGAAGGCACCAATCTATAAATCTACCTAGATGTACAGCCTGGTAATATTTCCTCACGTCCGGGACAGCAAATCCCCCATTCATCTTAGGGGTGGCGAGGAGGGATCAGGACAGTCTAGGTTTCCTATTTGCCCAGATAAATCTATTAAACTGACTATGTATCTGTTTAAAAAATGACATGGGAATCATAATTGGGAGTGTTTGCAGCAAATAGAGGAATTTAGGTAAAATGCACATTTTAATAAGGTTACATCTACCGAACCATGAATGGAGGCCTTTCCGCCAGGATTCCAACAAGGTCTGAGTTTTGATCAGTAAAGGGGGGAAATTCAATTTAAAAATGTGATCCATATTAGCTGGGATATAAGTGCCCAGGTATGCTAAAGCTGTAGAAGTCCATTTGAAGTGGAAGCTGGAGCAGAGAGTTTGCAGTATAGTTTGCGGGATCTCTATACCCATGGCCTCTGACTTACTGTAATTAATTTTAAGATTGGAGATCTTTCCATACTCATCAAATTCCCGCAAAAGATTTGGGAGGGATGTGACTGGTTGTGAAAGGGAGAATAACAGATCATCCGCTTAGGCAGAAACCTTATATTGTACATCCCTGACCATTAGGCCTTGGATGTCTGGATTATTCCTAACTTTACAAAGAAATGGCTCCAATGAAAGGGCAAATAGAAGGGGGGATAGTGGGCAGCCCTGTCTAGTCCCATTCTTAATTGGAAGTGGGTCTGACAAAATCCCATTCACCTTAACTTGTGCTGTAGGGGTAGTATAGATTTGGGCAATCCATCTAAGCATTGTTTCCCCTAATCCGATATGTCGAAGGACCGTGAACATGTATTCCCAATTAACCCTATTGAACGCTTTTTCTGCGTCTGTATTTAAGAAGATTGATGGTGTATCATCAATCTTACATCAAACATCTTACAATCAAAATAATGGATCAAAGTAATGAATATATCACAGGTGTTTGTGAACACATACTTCTGGCCTACAACAGAAATGTAATAACTCACTACTGCTAGATAGATTTGGGCCAATGTGTAATGTTTAGTTCGTCTAGTATTTAGCTTATAGTACATCATAGCTATGTCCTATTTGGTATCATATGGTACTCAATGTTTGACTGTAATTTCTGCTATTGTAAACAGCTTTGATTCTAAGAGTTAGTAAAGGATAGTATAGTTAGAAAGTAAAGAAGGGTTTTTGGGGTAGGATATTGTAGTCAAAGACAACATGCCATAGGTACTTTTTTATTACTTCTATTATGTTATCTATCTCGTCTGGTGGAGAGTGGTCATTATTACTTACATGCGGCTTATGTTTCTTTGTTATATCTTCAATTTGAAATTCTCATTGCATCATCAACTCTTCATAAGTTTTAGAAAATTTGAAAGCAAACCACGGAGACCATGTTTTTTGGAATTGTTCTGCTTTGTCTGTGGACTGTGCTATGGTGTCTTCCATGTAGCAGATTTCGCAACTTTTTTTAACCAGGTTTGTATGGATGGAGGGTTCTTATTCTTCCAATTAAGTGGTATTAAGGACTTAGCTGCATTAAGTAAATTTTTGTTAATGATTTTTTATACCGTTTAAGTGGAAAATTTGAGATATGGAGTAAACAGCAAGGTGCGTCTAGTTTCAAACTTGTCTCCGTGATTAGCTTCACAAGTTCCCTGACTTTATTCCAGAATGTCCTTAGTACAGGGCACTCCCACCAGATATGTATCAGAGTGCCTTTTTCTTCCTCACATCTCCAGCATCTGTCAGATGATTGAGGGAACCATTTCGAAAGCTTGTCAGGTGTTATGTACCAGTGTGTCAGGTGTTTGTACGACGTTTCTTGTGTTTTAGTATTTATGGAGCATTTGTGTGACATAATGCAGGCTGCGGTCCACTGTTTGTCAGTAATCTCTGAAGTTGAGACATACCATTTGAGGGCCCCGGTAGCCAGACATGTATGTCTCAAACACGATAGGGACCCCCGTTGCCTTAAGTGTTGGGTCCTTGAAGTACTCCCCCAGGACAGAAGGGGGGTAACTTTGATCAGATTGTTCTCCAACGCGAGTCGCGTTGGATATGGGAGTTGGAGGCTACTAAGTCTCCTGGCTTGAATGACAGTTTAAGCTTTGTCCCTTTTCTTGGATGATTCTCAGACTGGGGTGTACTCAGTGCTGCCTGAGCAGTAATACTAACCACTATGCATTTTTTTTTTTTTTTGTGTCAGGAAGTGGAATTGACACACATGGACACAAGTGTTGGTGTCCATTTAAAGCCTGGATGCTTCACATGGCGAGGGGATTGCATTATCAACCAGCCTCTGACGCAGCCACCTTCTACCGTAATACAATCATCAACTTTTCCACAGTTCTTCAATGCAGTTCAGGAGAACGATTGATATCATCTCATAGCTTTTACTTCATGGTATGACCACATCTATCCTCCCTTTTTGGAATAACATTTTTTCCTTGATTCAACACTTGGGTCACTTTTCATGGATCATTTAGATCTGGGGATATCATCCCAGCTGTATTACAGCATTCTCTTTTTTTATCATTAAAGAAGTTTTATTGAAAAGTTATAAACATCTTACAATCAAAATAATGGATCAAAGTAATGAATATATCACAGGTTTTTGTGAACACATACTTCTGGCCTACAACAGAAATGTAATAACTCACTACTGCTAGATAGATTTGGGCCAATGTGTAATGTTTAGTTCGTCTAGTATTTAGCTTATAGTACATCATAGCTATGTCCTATTTGGTATCATATGGTACTCAATGTTTCACTGTAATTTCTGCTATTGTAAACAGCTTTGATTCTAAGAGTTAGTAAAGGATAGTATAGTTAGAAAGTAAAGAAGGGTTTTTGGGGTAGGATATTGTAGTCAAAGACAACATGCCATAGGTACTTTTTTATTACTTCTATTATGTTATCTATCTCGTCTGGTGGAGAGTGGTTGTTATTACTTACATGCGGCTTATGTTTCTTTGTTATATCTTCAATTTGAAATTCTCATTGCATCATCAACTCTTCATAAGTTTTAGAAAATTTGAAAGCAAACCACGGAGACCATGTTTTTTGGAATTGTTCTGCTTTGTCTGTGGACTGTGCTATGGTGTCTTCCATGTAGAAGATTTCGCAACTTTTTTTAACCAGGTTTGTATGGATGGAGGGTTCTTATTCTTCCAATTAAGTGGTATTAAGGACTTAGCTTCATTAAGTAAATTTTTTGTTAATGATTTTTTATACTGTCTAAGCGGAAAATTTGAGATATGGAGTAAACAGCAAGGTGTGTCTAGTTTCAAACTTGTCTCCGTGATTAGCTTCACAAGTTCCCTGACTTTATTCCAGAATGTCCTTAGTACAGGGCACTCCCACCAGATATGTATCAGAGTGCCTTTTTCTTCCTCACATCTCCAGCATCTGTCAGATGATTGAGGGAACCATTTCGAAAGCTTGTCAGGTGTTATGTACCAGTGTGTCAGGTGTTTGTACGACGTTTAGTGTTTTAGTATTTATGGAGCATTTGTGTGACATAATGCAGGCTGCGGTCCACTGTTTGTCAGTAATCTCTACTTGTAAGGCCTTGGACCAGGCAACCTTGAATCTATCGTCTGTTAACTCTTTTGTCTTTTGTAGCCAGCTATATGTGATTGAAGTCGCTCTACAAAGTTGCGTGCCTTTTAGGCAAATTTCCTCTAGTTCTGATAACTGCCTAAAACACAGTGATTTTCTTGGTTTGCTGGTTAGGTAGCTGCGTATTTGAAAATATGACCATATGGGGAGTTTCAGCAGTTCACTATCTACTTTGAGTGTGTTGATATCTTTAATGTTGCCTTTGTGTATACAGTTCGTAGCGAGTAGTGGTTGTTTACCTTCAGGTGTCTGTAAAGTCCTATTTTTAAGTCCTGGGGGAAAGTCAGGGTTGTCCATCAGCGGGGAGAGTGGACTAGGGACTGAGGTCAGTGTCGTGGTGTTTGCTATTTTCTGGAATAGGTTGAGCGTGGTGCCTGTCAGGGGGTGTTCTTTAAATTTTGAATCTTCCAGGGTATCCAAGGGGAAAATTTCAATGGAGTTTGGTGTAGTGAGGTCTCCAGTGTTACCCAGTCTTTGGACTCAGTGTGACAATGCCAGTCAATCACCCTTGTGAGGTGAGAGGCTAGGTAGTAGTTATAGAAATTTGGTATTCCCATACCCCCCTGTTCTTTTGGTCTGGTGAGTAATTGGAATTTGATTCTGGCTTTTTTATGTCCCCAGAGAAATTGTATAAGGATAGATTGTAAACTCCTAAAGAATACTTGTGGGAGCTTAATTGGGAGTGATCTGAGTAGGTATAGCAATCTGGGAAGGATGACCATTTTTAGTATTGCCGCCCTTCCAAACCATGAGAAATATTTATTGTGCCATTTTTTTAGGTCTTTTTTTTATTTCTTGTAGCAGAGCTGGAAAGTTGTGTTCGTACAGGGATGTTATTTTTGGTGTTAATTTAATCCCTAAGTATTTGAGGGATTTAGTTTCCCACCTAAAGGGGGAGTTGTTTTTGGTTTTGTTCAGACTTTTGTCCGTGAGAGATATATTCATCACTTCTGATTTTGTGTAGTTTATTTTAAGATTTGCCAGGTACCCATAATGTGTAAATTGTTTCATCAGGTTAGGGATTGTTACGTGGGGGTTAGTCAGGAAAAATAGCAGGTCATCTGCGTAAGCCGCTGTCTTGTATTCCTTGTTTGCTACTTTAAATCCCGTGATTGATTTATCTAGGTTTATCTTTCTAATGAATGGTTCTAAAGAAAGAATGAATAGTATAGGGGACAGTGGACACCCCTGTCTAGTACCGTTTGTGATCAAGACCCTATTTGACAGCGTACCGTTGATCTTCAACTGAGCTGACGGTTTGTCATAGAGAGCTGAGATCCACTTCATCATCCTCGGACCTAGTCCAATATATTTACATGTGTCTAGCATATAGTCCCATGAGACTCTATCGAAGGCCTTCTCCGCATCTGTGGACAGGAGAAGGCCCTCACAGTCTCCATTGTTAGCTGCATGTGTCAGTAAAAGGGCCTTGATCACATTGTTCCTTGCCTCTCTGTTGGGCATGAAGCCTACCTGTTCCGGGCCTATTATAGAATGCAGGATGGACCTTAATCTATTTGCCATCACTTTTGCTAAGATTTTTAAGTCTAAATTCAGTAGTGAAATAGGTCGATAGCTTGTGCATTCAGTAGGGTCTTTCCCTGGTTTTGGTATTACTGTAATGTGCGCTGCTAGGAATTCAGTTGGTGCGATAGAAGTTGAGGACAGAGCGTTTAAAGCTCTATGTAGGGGGGGTGTTAGAATTTGGTCAAACGTTTTGCAGTAAATGGACGTAAAGCCGTCCGGGCCCGGACTTTTCCCTGCTTTGAGATCCTTTATTGCCGACTTAATTTCTAATTCTGTTATTTCCTCTTCTAAGGGGGAGGTCTCTGTGTCACTGAGTTTGGGAAGCCCACTCTCAGTGAGGTAGTCTTGTATTGCTTGTTGTCTGTTCACTTTTATGTTGTGGGGTTTGTGTTGTGTGGGTAGGTTATATAATTGTGAGTAAAATTTTTGGAAGTGTGTTGCTATTTCCTCTGTTGTGACGTCTAGTGTTCCCTTTTGTGATCTGATCCCAGCAATGTTATTCTTTGAATTGGCTTCTTTCAATGCTCTGGCTAGTATTCTGCCTGTTTTTTCCCCTGTCTCATAGTATATTGCTTTTTTAAAGAATAACATTCTTTTAGTTTTGTGATCAAAGAGTTGTTGTAGCGTCTTGCGGGTGTCAAGTAATTCCTGAGCTGATTTCAGTGATAGTGACTGTTTATGACTGTTTTCCAACTTATAGATTTTGTTTATCAGTGTAGTCACTTCTTGTTCTTGTTTTTTCTTTCTTTGGGATCCTAGTTTAATTAATTCTCCTCCAATGCAGCATTTGTGTGCCTGCCATATTGTCATGGGGTCCATTTCGGGGGTAGTGTTATTTCTAAAGTAATCGGACAATGCGGTGGTTATTTTGGGCATCAGTTCTGGGTCTGTGATAAGTATGTTTGATCTAGGGGTTGGTGTGCTTAGGTCTATTGTCAAAGATACGGGTGCGTGGTCAGATAGCACCTGGACACCTATTTGTGCGTCTGTAACATTAGGTAAATCTCTCTGGGTTATGAACAGTAAATCTATGCGGGAGTATCTATTGTGTGGGACTGAATGATAGGAAAAGTCTCTGTCGCCAGGGTGAAGGAACCTCCATGAATCCACTAACAGTAAGGAATTAAGAAGGGTCTTAATTTTTTTAAGAGCACTGTATTTGATGCAGGATTTCCCCGAAGAGGAATCAACTGCTGTGTCTAACGGCACGTTAAAGTCACCTCCCATTATAAGTAGTCCTGATGTGAACCCTGACAGTTCTCGTACTATTTTTTGGCAAAAGGTGACTTGTCCTGAATTACACGAAAATGAAATGAAAATGAATGAAAAGTATACGTTTGCTAACGTGATGGGTCTGTTATAGTATAAGCCTTTAAGAAAAATGTATCTACCCTCTGGGTCTATCAGACTCTCTCTGAGGGTAAATGGAGCATCTCTGCTCACCAGGATTGAGACTCCTTTGGTTTTAGCGTTATCGTTCGTTGCATGATACGCCTCAGTGAAATAGGTATTGGTATGTGGCCTGTTTTAAAATGAGTCTCCTGGAGGAAAACAAAGTGTGGCTTACCCTTTTTCAGTTCCCGTAGGAGCGATGTCCTTTTTTCTGGAATATTGAGACCTCGCATGTTATGTGAAATCACCCTGGGGGATTTCCCCAATGTCGAGTAGGCCATCATTTTAATTGGATATCTGAAATCGGTGCGTAGGACCTGTAAAAGATTTGAATGTGCTAGTTAACGACCAATCTCCACCGTAGTATAGTATTGGTTGGTAGGGGGATAGGGGGGAGAGGTAGGTAGAGAGGTAAAGAAGGAAAAGAAGTTATTAGAAGAGGAGGTAACAACGAGGTGAATACACCTCCAAATAGAGTAATTGTATTTACTTTAGTTAGTTAACTCACCACGCTAAAGTAGTTAAGTAGTGTACCGGAGTCAAGAAAACTCAACTCAGATACACTTTTGAGGGTACGTGGGAGGTCAGCGAGCAAAAGTTCAAAAAACAAAACAGAGAAAAAAAAAAAAGAAAAGAATAAAAAAAACACTTGTTGTACACTAGATAACTGTTGAAACAGGTATAACGGAGAAGAATGAACGACGCAGCCTCTTTCAGGCTATAACTATGTTTGGATCCCGGAGAAGCATCCTGCTCCTGAGTCCCTCCCTTAGGTTCTCTTCTGTTGATAGTTCCTTGTCGATGATTCTTGTATTGGGTCACTGTCTACCCTCAAGAGACAGTATCTACCTTTCAGGTTTTATGGGGTAAACAACATTGCATGACCGACCTGTGGCCTATGGTAGGTCATATCTAGTGATTTGAATGCTAAATACTGTGAATAGTCAATATAATACACAACCCGTAAAACTATAGATCCGTTTGGAGCTAATGTCTCAAAGCGTCTCTTCTCAAGACAAATGAGGTGGTATACCGCTTATAGACCGTAACTGCAAAGTACCAAAGTCAACTTTATAATAAGAACTCTGTTTGGTTATGTCTGCTTTAGTCGTTAACTGTGGTGATAGATGTAGAGCTAGTTAGTCTCTCTTATCTGTGAGTTCCTGAGGGCAGACAGTGGCCGTGATCAATCCTGTTGTTCATTCCTTAGTGCAGTAGTCTCTTAGAGAGGTTCCGGGAAGAAGTTCACTGGATTAGTCAAGATTGCGGAATCTAGATGGCGTGGAGCGCGAGGCGGGAGTCCCCCTTGTTGATCCCCCTCCCCTTCCGTGCTTCATTTTTTTAGAAAGTTGCTTCTCAGGGGTAGATAAAGGGGAACTGGGCGGGCTTCTGGTGTGGGGAGGCAAGGAAAACTCCTGATACCATTCAGGTAGATCAATTAAGTCTAAATCCAATGCAGCACAAAACTCAGGAAGGTCGTCTGGTGTGCGCAGGATAAGCTGTTTTCCTGCAATTATTGTCACTAGGGCAAAAGGAAAGCGCCATGTGTATTGTATGTCTTTTTCTCTCAGTTTATCTAGGAGGGGTCGCAGAGCCCTGCAGTTTCTCAAGGTGATCTGTGAGAGATCTTGATATAACATGATGTTTGCCCCATTAAAGATTATGTGTTTGTTTCTCCTTGCTTTCCTCATGATTTCTTCCTTGAGGGGAAAACTCTGTAGGCAGCATATTATGTCTCTTGGGGGAGCAGTATCTGGGCCTCTAGCTCTGAGTGCTCTGTGTGCTCTAACAAATTCTATGTCTGAGTCCTTCTGCTTTTCTAAGAGGCTGTTGAAAACACGTTTCAGGGCAGGTATTATTTGGTCACTATCCACTGACTCAGGGATCCCTCTCACCCTTATATTGTTCCTTCTTCCTCAGTTATCGAGGTCTTCTATGTGCCGGTTCATTTCAATGAAATGAGAAACATGCGTGTCAGCGATCTTGTCTAATCTAAGGAGGGCTCTGTCTCTGTGCCTTCCCTGCACTTCCACTGCTTCCATCTTGTCTGATAACACCAGCAGATTAGACTTCAGGTCTGTGATGGCCGCTGATAACGTTGCTTTAATGTCTGCAGCAAAGCCAGACATGTCAGCATAGGTTAGGGGTTTGTCCGAGCGTTTCCCACTCCTACCTGTGTCCTCCAGTGTGGATTGCGAGTCCTCACTATACTCGTCCTCCTCGTGCTGTGAGCCCGCCATCTTGTGTTCCTTCACGCTGCCGCGGTCCGCGGGTTTAGCTTTCTGTAACTCCGAAATGCTCCTGGAGGTGGCAGAGGCTGGGGTGCGGCGTGTTTTGGGGTGAGGGGTCTGGTGAGTCAGTCTGCCCATCTCCCGATCCAGGTGCTCAGGGTAATGCGCTGTCGGCTGCATCTATCCACAGAGCTCCTCTAGTGTGCTGCCATCTCGCTCGCTGGCTAAGTCATGCCCCCTGTATTACAGCATTCTCAGTGCTTCTACAACTTGGGTGGATTTGCTTCACCCATCCATAGATGGTGTTTTTTTTATATATAGCTTTAATGCTATGATGTTTGATGTATGATGTGTTTTAATGTCTTTTTCTTACCTTTTGATAGCAATAAATCTTTTTTTCTAATCATGTTTGTATGGTGAGTGAAGTTCCATAGATATGTGCTACCATAGCTTTGGTTTAGCTAATACAGGTTTTTATTTTATTCTACTCAATTCTTTTGAGGATATCCAATCCCCATACTTGAGTATTGTTTAACCCCTTTTGACACACTAATATGTTAGGTGGCACCTTGAGGGTCCAGTAATATTCTTAGTTTATCCATTATTCAGATGTCACCGCTCAAACCCGGCAACGTCATATAACGTGCGGTGGGTGGGAAGTGGTTAAAGGAGGAAGGACATCTAGTATGAGGAGAGGAAAGTACTTTCCGCAACTCTACTCTCCTACAGCTTTGTGTTGAATCTGAGGGTGTTAAAGCCAGGGCCTCCGAATCAAACCTATTAAAAAATGGTTCAGTTCATTTGCCCTCTCCACATCACCCCTAGTCCCTCCACCAACCTGCTTAGGACCTGTAATGCTTCTCATGCCACTCCAGACCTCTCTGACTTTGTTTTGCTGGAGTTTCCACTCCAGCTTTCTCCTATATTTCTACTTCGCCTCTCTAATCTTTATCCTCAGGTCCCTCTGAATCATTTTTACTCCTCCCTATTACCCACTCTAAAAGCCATCTTCTTGGAGTTAATAATATCCTTCATATCCCTAGTTACCAACGGTTTATCATTTTAATAAAAACAAACAATTATTGTTGGAACAATGGAATCTACACAGAAATTAATATAATGTGTAACCCCTATTGGCAATCACTGAGGTCAGATGTTTCTTGTAGTTGGCCACCAGGTTTGCACACATCTCAGGAGGGATTTTGTCCCACTCCTCTTTGCCGATCCTCTCCAAGTCATTAAGGTTTTGAGGCTGACGTTTGGTAACGCAAACCTTCAGCTCCCTCTACATATTTTTCTATGGGATTAAGATCTGGAGAGAAATTTTTATTGTAAGATCAAAAATAGAGCATCTGTACAATCATAATAACATTTGTACATACAGCTTGAACATATTTAATTTAATGATAAGTGTAGCATGTTACAATGTTAGAGCTCTCTTTAATGGTAATCACTCAAACCATAACTGGATTCTTGTCTTCTCCAATTTTAATGTGAAAAACATATGCAGTAACTTAATCTTACCCCTTTCAGTTAATTGCACAGATGTTCAAATGCTGCATGAAGAAAATGTTTTATCTCTGTAATTAACATTTTTTTGTACTTTATTGTGGCACTTCCTGTCTCTCCTCCCATGGGAGTAAGCGTGTTTATTGCCTTTCCCCGGCGCTGCACTGTCTCCTGGGAGCTTAGTGTCAGGCTTCCCAAGATTCAGTGCGGAAACAATGATCATGTGCGTGAACAAGCTGTAAATGAACAGCATTCACCGCATCCCGGAAATCAATGCTTGTGGGCTTCACATGCCCCCAAGCAAGATGGAAACAGCCAGCATCACATTTTTTAAGTTATTCTTCAGTACAAAAACAGACAGAGGCGGAAATATTACACCCAAACTGTGAGTATTATTTTGGGATTAGCAAAGTGTCTCAATGACCTAAAAAAAAAAAGATTGGTCGCCGGACTCCCGCTTTAAGTGGAAAAATAGTGTGATATGATCGGCCGATCATTATTCCAATATCTGTATTTGATGTGTGCTCTAATTACGTGTAAGTTGCACGAGAAGTCGAGGTGGGTAGAAAAGAGATATCAGACCCAAGAGAGGGTAGCATTTGAGGAAAGAAAGGAGGTGGTAGGAAAGAAGTAGTAAGGAAGGTAGTAGCTTGCCAGGGTCCCAAGGTTATCTGGGTTTATTTCTGCATCAAGGACTGTTTTAGAATATTTGAAAATGACCCAGGGTTGCCAGGTTTTATTTAAGTTTCCGCTCGTTTAGTGGGCTGTTGCCCTTATCTCTTCCATTTTATAGAGGAGGTGTACCCCTTCTAGCCATTCCTTAGTTGTAGGGGTGGTGGTATTTCTCCAGTGTCTGGATATCACTGCCTTCGCAGCTGTGAGTAGAAATCTGGTCAGTGATCTCTTGTACTTTCTCATTGAACAATTAGTGATGTGTAATTGGCAGCATGCTGCGTTTAAGTAAATCATTGACTCTGTTATAAGCTTTATGATTTTGCACTCCTGTCTCCAGAATGGCTGAATCAGAGTGCATTCCCACTATATATACTGTAAAGTGCCTTTCTCCTAGTTGCAACGCCAGCAAAGGGCAGGAACTGTAGGGAACCATCTATGTACTTTGATCGGTGTGTTGTACCAGTTCATTAGAAGCTTAAACAAGGTTTCCTGTAGTCGTGTGCTAATTGCACACTTGTGGGCGAACACACAAGCCTGTAACCATTGGTCCTTAGTGAAGGACATATTTAATGCTGTTTCCCAAAACATTTTATGTTTATTAGGTTCCTGAAGATCAGAGGCTTGCAACCAGGTGTAGGCTAAGGAAATTTTTTTTTTTTCGGATGTGTTTGCCATGTAACAAACTTTTTCAAACGGCGTTAGCGGTCTTCTGAAATATTTATGCCTCTGGGGGCTCATAACATAGCTATGAATTTGACGGTATTCCCAATGATTTAAAGATGGCAAACCCTTTTCCGTTTGCATTTCTGAAATTGATTTGATTGTGCTGCCTTTGAAACAGTGTGTGGCCAAAAGCGGTATGTTCCTGTTGGTGTACAACTGAAGCAATGTATTCATTCCCGGGGTAAAGTCTGGGTTAGCTGTCAGCGGTGTTAGTGGACCTGGGGATGTAGTTGGAGATTTGAATCACTTTTTGCAAGTTTGGGGCACAAGTCCCATGGTATCCAGGGTGAGTATGTAACATCTATTGGACCCATATTATTTTCCAGTGCCACCCAATCCTTATTATCTGCGTGACAGGTCCAATCTATATTGCTAGTAAGGTGGGAGGCCAGATAAGTTAAGGAAACCCATACCTCTATTTTGTTTATCTCTTGTAAGTAATTTAAGACTTTCTCGTGTTTTTTTGGACGCCCAGAGAAATGTCTTGAGTAAGACGTGTAGTGATCGGAAAAAGTTTGCTGGTAAAAGGATTGGGATGGTCTGAAAAAAATACAGGATTCTAGGCAGGATTGACATTTTGATGATGGCTGCTCTGCCAAACCACAAGAAATGTTTTAAGGACCTATTTATGGCTTGTAAAAGAGGTTGGAAGTTTCTTATGTATAATGAATCTAATTTTTGTTTCAACCAGATCCCTAGGTATTTGAGAGCTTCTGTTTCCCATTTAAACTTGTTTTGTGTGATTTTTTTTTTTTTGTGTTTTCTTGTAGTGTCAGATTCAGTGCTTCAGATTTTTTATAGTTGAGTTTGAGATTTGATATATAACTATATTGAGTAAATATATTGCATAAGTTGGGCATGGGGATGTGTGGTTGAGTTATGAAGAATAAGAGATCATTGGCATAGGCTTTGCATTTGTAAGTTTTGTCCCCTACTTGGAAGCCGTGTATGGATGGTGAGGCATTAACTGTGCATAATAATGGCTCCAGATTGAGAATAAACAACAAGGGTGAAAGGGGGCAACCCTGTCATTTTCCATTCTGGATTATTACCGTGTCTGATATTGCCCCATTGATTTTCATTTTCGCTGTTGGGTTATGGTATAGGGTCTAAATCCAGGCTAGCATATGGGGTTTCAGTTCGATGCGGTTACAATTGGCAAATAAAAAGTCCCACGACACACGGTCGAAGGATTTCTTCGCATCTGTGGAGAGTAGCATACCTTCAAACTCATCTGTTTGTGATCTATGGATAAGATTTAGGGCTTTTATCGCATTATCCTTTTCTTATACTAACTATGTATCTATGTCTCATGGGCTGTCCTGGAAGACCACACCATACAATTCCTTCTCCACACCATACAAACAAACAAGGTCGGGGGGGGGGGGGTCTGGTACGGCTCTGAGATCGCCGCTTAGTCCCAGAGCTCAGTCTACCCGAGGTCAAAAATCCCCTAAAGTGGAGGCTCCCTTCAGCAGAACATGAACAAACCATACCGCAGCCCTTCAGCCACAAGATCTCAATCTCCCAGAGAACCAGGAATACAGCACATCGACATCATCATGGAGCTATTCCGCTCCCAACAGCAGAAAGACGCTGTCAGTCTCTTCCAGGAGATCCCGATCCCCGAGCAGAAGCCCGCAGTTACCTCATGAGGGCCCCGTTCCTCTGAACACTGGTGAGACCCACACTCTCAATCTGCATGGTATGCAGGAAATCACTGCTGCGATCAAGAACACCTTGTCAGCGGCGATCGCAGACCTGAGGGGGAACATCCAGGCAATCAGCTCCAGAGTGGAGGAGGTGGAGATTACAACCGCCCGCCATGATACTTCTCTCTGCCAAGTGCAGCAGGTCACAGAGCCACATGCCATCCATCTCAGAGAGCTGCATCGTCACTTAGAAGACCTGGATAATCGTAGCAGGCGCCACAACCTAAGGGTAAGAGGAGTACCTGAAAATATTGACCCCAATAGGCTTACCCAGACCACAATAGCCCTATTCAATGACATACTGGAAAGGCCCTAGGATGCCCCAATTGAGGTTGAACGTCTACACAGAGCCCTCAGACCTCGCGGTAGGGACACTGATCTACCTAGAGATGTAGTCTGCTGCCTAGTAAGCTTCCCCCCCAAAAGGAAGAGATCCTAAGAATGGCTCGCTATAGAGGACGCATAACGTCACATGGAGCAGAAATGAAAAACTACCAAGATCTTTCTAACCTCATGCTGCAACAAAGGAAAGGGCTGAGACCCCTCCTGGACCTCTTACGCTCCAGATCCATTGCATACAGATGGAAGTTTCCTTTTTTCCTCTCGGCATCAAACCAAGGTCGCACCGAGGCTTTAAGAGTCACCGAGGATCTGGATCACTTCTGCAATGTTCTGGAGATCCCAAAGATTGACTTACCTGACTGGTATAGCAACTTTCGCCCTTCCACCAACAAGAAATGCTACTTCAATGGAAGGTATCCATGAGGCCGGGCATAGGGGTCCAGGTTGCCGCCACTCACTTGCTCCACAATATCCTCCTCCGTCAGCCCTTGGCACACCAAGAAATGATAGCCCAACTGCTTCTCCAGCACACCGTCGAGCCGGGATATCTGCTTAAAGAAGACAATTGCCAAATTCAGTTTGCTCTCTATGGACCAAGGTTGGTACATCTCAGCATTGACTGTCCATCCATAACGTGACTTTCATTATCCCACACGTTTTCCATTGCATGCAATGATCTAAAGCATAACTTTATACATCTTTACCTGTGACTTTTCCCCCAACCCCTACAGGGGAAACCAACTCCACATCCTCCTGATTCACCTAACAAACTTGACTCACAATTTTAGTAGCCCTTTAACATTTTAGGAGGTACAACATCACTATGACCACTTCCCCCCTGCTGAAGGGTTTTTCTTCATTATGCCACAACCATAGGATATGCAGCAAATAGCTCCCCTACTCGTGGGGCACTGAATGGACCACTAGAAATTCAGCAATACTGGCAGCCAATAATCCCTCTGCCGAACAAGACACACAAAATGTTGAAAGGACTCAGAAATCAGAACCCTACACCCCATTTCTCGAAGCCCCCTCTACACCACAGAGTGCAAAAGAGAACATTGAGATGCATGTACACCTTCACGGAAAACTTATCCACCCCCCCATCATACCCCCTCATACCCCTACCCCCCACCCCACCCCGTCCCTACATCCATCCATCCTTATGCCACCACCCGCTAGAGCAAAGACGGGACAATATCACCCTCTCCAGTAAGTGTACCTAATGTGTTGTAAAACACTATTTTTGACCAAACCAAATGCCTTGATCACGGTTTGAGCTGCTTTGTTCTGTTTTATTTCTTCCATTGTCTTTTTGAATTTACATTTTTTCTTTTTACCTTTATGGTTTTCTTCACAGTTTGTGTTCAGACAGGGAGATCCAGAGGGGGCTACTAGTAAAATAATGACTAACATACACCATGATTCAGTGCTCCCCCTTTCGTTCATGTCTACTTGGCATGTGGCACTGATTCAGAGTAACTCTGGCCACATATTACTTCCCCGAACCATACAGGAAACCAATAAGGCAACCCCTCTCTCACATTCTTGAGAGGCCTTGATATCTCCTGACCCACCCTCAGGATCTCCCCTTAACACTTTTACAAATGTTGATCTGTTATCATTGTTTTGGGTTTTTTTTGTTCCTAATACCGCTAAGTGTAAAATGATAAATTGCTTGCCTTACAGTGTCATGCCTAGGATGGCATAACAAACCCTGCTTATTGCCAATTTTGTACGGTTTCACCCAAGTGAGTCACTCCTTAGCTAGACTCTTCTTAATGCTACACACCCTATAGATCCTCAGAAGTATTACCCCCTGAACCAGACATGTCCTACTACTTAAATTACCCGCTTTTCAGATCCCATCTCTCCCAATACCTCCAAATACATTCCAACGCTTCACCCTCCCACCCAAATGCCGTCAATAACTTGCTAGCACAATAAAATCAACACCAACCTCAAACCTATCTCCCGAATAAGTCTCTCGAATCACTTACACATCTTTCCTAAAAAGGCGTTACGCTCTCAATTTCTCCTATGACACATATTCTATTTTTACGCCTCCACTTTAGCACCTTAAACCTCACAGGTAGCGGAGACCTTAACCGTCCCAAGACCTGCTACCCCCACACTCAGCAAACTCAGGTAGTTTCTGCTGACCCATTCCGTATATCCCCCTCTATCAAGGGTAAGCTAGCTGGTCTATACTCACCATCGTATTTACACTCCCACTCCTCCCCTACCCCTCCTCTATCCTCACCCCCTCTCTCCTTTCCCCTCCTAAACCACCCGAGACCCTTCGATGTCGCGTTTCCACCTCTCCTTATTTTACCTAATCCCCTTTTATCTCCTTAGATACCCCTCACCCCTCCCCTCTGACTACCCACACATCTCTCTCTCTCCCCCCTAACCCAATAACTCCATAACCACTGAGTTAAAACAACGCCACACTAAATCCACACGTTATAGCTACCTAATTTACACATCACGCATGACATCCACCATGACAAATCCAAACCCATATCCCTGAATGTGAAAGGTCTCAACAAGCCTGAAAAAAGGTCTCAAGTACTAACCGGCATGCATAATATGAAGGCAGACATCATATTTTTACAGGAAACCCGCTTCAAAGCAAACTCCATCCCCAAACTTGAAAACCACCGCTATCCACTGGCATTCCATGCAACAGCACCAACATCCAAAACAAACAGAACCTCCATTCTATTAGCCAAGAATCTCCCCTTTCAAATTTTGGACACCTTAATAGACGACCAGGGGCCCTACAATTTTCCAAAGGGCACGCTATGGGACAAACCAATCACATTGGCCAATATATACAGCCCAAACATACCACATGTCCCGTTCTTCAGATCGATCACTCGCCTACTTACCTCCTTTCAATCAGGAAAACTAATCTTAGGGGGTGACTTTAACATCCCTCTTGATCCCTTTCTTGACTTCTCCACAGGCACCTCCCATCTTCCATTCCGCACACCACCTTCACGATACGTGGAGGACCCTACACCCCCGAGACAAAGATTACACCTTCTTCTCATTCCCACACAACAAATACACCCGCCTAGACTACATCTTCATCAGCTAGCAAGAGCTACCTTTCCTATCCAAATCCACAATTGAACCTATGACCATCCCTGACGACCATCCGGTCACTCTCCGACTAACCTTTCCTGAATACGCCCACAGCTCTAAAATTTGGAGGCTTGATCCCAACCTACTGACAGACAAAGACAGAGTCAGCAAGCTGAACACGACTATCATCAATTATTTCCAAGACACCGACGCTCCAGACATCTTACCTCTAACCCAATGGGAAGCACATAAGTCTGTGATACGAGGACATCTCATCCCCCTTGCCTCGTCCATAAAATGTGATAAACAGAAACATATAAATGATCTACTTTCCAAAATACAATCGCTTGAGAGGAAACACAAACGCGACTTAGTCCAACATACCTATGAGGAACTCACTGAGACGCAGAAAAGTCTCTTAGAGGTACTTGACCAAAAGACAAGGAGAAAACACTTTCTCTCACAGAAACTCTTTTATGAGTACAGTAATAAGAGTGGAAACCTACTAGCACAAGCTTTACGCCAAAGCAACAGTCCACCAATAAAAACCCCAACAGGGAATACATTACAAAGCAACCCGGATATAGCACAAGAATTTGAACACTTCTACGCGAACCTGTATAACCTCTAAACCTCAGAACCACAACAAACAGGTCTGACCCCTAGGCCGACCCTCATTGAAAGTTTTATGTGCGCTCACTGCCCCAGATCACTCTCCCCAGACACCACAGCCCAGCTTAGACCTCCCCATCTTGAAACAAGAATGGGACACAGCTCTCAAACACTTAAAACCAGGAAAAAGCCCTGGCCCTGACGGCCTCCCGGCTGTCTACTACAAAACATTTACAGATACACTTTTGCCCCCTTCCTCAAAGCATTCGACTCTCTCTCCCCTGAACACCCACTTACCCCCACTTTGCTGGAAGCTCATATTTCAGTTATCCCCAAGGAAGGGAAAGATCCTACGCAAACAGCAAACTACAGACCGATATCCCTACAGAACCTCAATGTCAAAATACCGCCTGTTCCCTCTCCTCTCATGCATTATTGACTGTGACCAAGTAGGCTTTATCCCTGGCAGAGAAGCTAAGGATAACACCATTAAAGCAATAAACCTACATAATTTTTTGCCCTCTTCCAAAAAAGCAGGTTTTGTCCTTTCCCTGGATGCGGAGAAGGCATTTGACAGGGTAGCCTGGGACGATATGGAAGCGGTCCTCAAATCCCCGGGCCTGGGTTGCCGCCTATTAAGCTCTATAATGGCTCTATACTCCGGCCCAGTTGCAAGAGTACAAGTAAACGGCTTCCTTTCAAATGCCTTCTCCATCCATAATGGCATGAGGCAAGGTTGCCCCCTCTCCCCAATTTTGTTTGTGCTTACCTTAGAACCCCTCTTACGATGCCTAAGAAACAACCCAGATATTAAAGGAGTATGAACCACCAATAAAGAATACAAGTTATCGGCTTTCGCTGATGATATTCTCCTTTTTCTTACCGACCCACATACCTCACTTCCCAACCTCTTAAAATAATTTCACCAATTTAGATTATTTTCTAACCTTAAGATACATTTTTCCTAATCCTATGCCCTGAATGTCTCTCTCCCTAACCAACTAATCACCCAATGCAAGAGCAATTTTCCTTTCCAGTGGAAGGAAGATGACATAACATATTTGGGAATTCAACTCCCTCGACATTTTAAAGACTTATACAGAAAAATGTATCTACCTATCCTACAAAGCCTTACCAATGATTTCAAAAGGTGGAACAAACCCATCTTTTCATGGTTCGGTAGAGCAGCCATTCTAAAGATGAACGCTCTACCTCGCCTCCTCTATATTATGCAAGCGGCAACAATCCACATCCCCCCACTTTCATTCACAATTATAAGAGTCTTTGCACCCGCTTTCTCTGGGGAGGTCGTAAACCCAGAATTAGCTATTTACACCTCTCCCTACCCAAGCTCAAACGTGAGAGTTGCTTACCAGACATTAGAAATTACTACTGTGCATGTCAGCTCACCAGAATTATAGAATGGAATATCCATAATGAAATCAAACCACCTTGAGGCTTCCACTACCCCATTTCCACTGCACTTACTACCCTGGACACTCTCCAAACACGTCCCAACCGCTTCCAAGATGCATGTAAATTGACGTCATTATCTTCAATACCTGGTCCTCTCACCCCGGTACACCTGAACCCTGACTTCCCACCTGGGTTGCACAGCAACTTCTTAAATGAAGCTTGACCCCACAAAAACGCCTTGGCCTACCATCTTTTTGCACAAGGTAAACTTTTACCATAGGACAAATTACCATCTGATGGAGACAACCCCCCCATCTCCCCCTGGAACTACACACTACTGGCACACTATCTTTGTGAACTAGATAGAAAGTTCAAGGTCTCTAGACCTCTATCTCCTTTCAAAACCCTTTGCCTAACACAAACACCCCAACGTCATTTATTCTCGTTGACGCACTCCCTTCTATTCGCCAGCACTCCCCCCAACACGTGTATGGCATGCTTCACCTGGGAAAAGGAACTCTCCCTATCACAATCCCCTGAAGACTGGGAACAAATTTACCTGATTATACACAAAGGGTCTGTGAATGTCACCACACAAGAAAATGGATACAAAATCCAAACACGGTGGTACTGCACCCCCACCCTAATCCACAAATCCCAACCGGATCTTCTTGTTGGAAATGTCGAAGTGACAGAGGGTCTCTCCAACACATTTTCTGGAGCTGCCCCAAAATCCAATCGTTCTGGACCAAGATTCACCGCATTATCGCTAAGGTTACCACATATGCGCTAGAGTTCATCCCAGCCCAATTCCTCCTACACTATTCCAATTCTACAAACAAAAGATACTGTAAGTCCCTTGCCATGCACATGGTAAATGCTGCCAAACAGTGCCTACCAGTCCATTGGGGAACCTCACAAACCCCCTCAATCAAAGAGTGGTTATCCAGAATTGCCAAGACAGAGCAAATGGAACACCTCATCAGCATATCCAACGACATACCCACAAAATTCTCTCTCAAATGGGCCTGCTGAACCCACTTCCAGACAAAGACATAGTACCATGACCTTATTACCCCTAACATAACACAATCATGTACCCCACGAGATATCCCAACTTAAAATGCCCCAACACCAACCTCATACACAGCACCCTCTGCAACACACAACTAAAATAATGTCCCCTTATTAGCAACCCTCAATTAAAACCCAACTCACCCACCCCCACGGAGGGAAAGAGAGATGGTACCCAATCCACCCCATCCGCACCCCATACCCACCCCCACCCCCTACCCTCACCCACACTCTTCCCTACCCGGGCTATTCCTCCCTATCTACCCACCCATCCCCACCTTTCGCCCACTCCACCCTTGAACCCTACTCACACCATATACAAACAGAAGCCTTATCTTCTATTCAGACAAATTCCTAACTTAACAATTACATCCTACTCTCGACATGACAGGCCTGCAAGAAGACAAGATTGTCTATACTTTAACCTCTTTACCTCACTCACTACACAAACACTAATTTTCATTACTTACATACCTGCGATACATTTAACAACCTCCAAATTGTCTGCCAAACATTACGCACCTACCCAACTACAGCAGAAACAGCCCCCAAATCTTCCCTTGGTTCCCCCTAAACATACTCCCTTGTGGCAGTCACAGCAAATAACTAAAATTGTTCTTAAAGTAACCAGTACTTATTTGACCCTATTCAAACCTTCTCCCGTTTATAACACCAAACCTATACTATGCTCAACTTTCCTGTATTGTGTTCTGTTTAGGATAATTGTTGTTTCTTTTATGTGATATTATCTGCTTCTGTAATTTACTCCATTATATTGGACCTTCTTACTTTCAATAAAAATCTTTATGGGAAAAAAATAAATAAATAAACAAGGTCACTTGATCATTGCGTTTAGACCATAAAAGCCATGTGTGATGCATCATTCTGTACAGCTCCCATATGGGTAGCTCAGAGCACAGGGTAAGCAGCACACATGAGCCCTGGGGCTTCCTCACACAGACTACAGTTGCAGAAATATCTCTAGCATTGTGCAGATGTATACATGCTGTACTTAGTGTTACTGTATCCTTAGTGATTTTGCAATGTATGGTCTGTGACTAATCCAGTAGAGTCTGTTAGTCTTAGTCAATTGTTACCTGAATACCTCCTCAGGGGACAGATATGGCTTATCTGCTTTGGATTATTGGGGAAAGCAGTGCTTGCAAAAGCAGGGTCCTCCACTAATCAAAGAAGGATATGAAGTTTGTACTTACAGGCAGTGTAGATGTATCCTGGAGAGTGAGGAGCGAGCCAAACTAACCTACTCGTGAAGTCTTCCTGGTTTACCAGACTGAAATTGCCTCTCCGTCTGAATCAGGAAAGGGGTAGGACGACCTGCGGTCCTCGTGGCTCCAGCTCCTAAAGATTCTATAACTGAGGAATCATCCAGTTGGACACTTACTTCCTGATATAGATGAACTGAAGGGTATTGTGGGGCTTTAAGTCTTCCGCTGATGACCCTGCTCTGTACCTTGGAGTGTGCACACTTGTAATGTTGTCATACGGGGAGTCCCAGAACTTTGCGGCTGCTGCACATAGCTATTACGGGCTTTCAATGCAAGAGGTCCTATGATGCGATAGTGACGTTAACGTGTTTTGCTACGTACTTGTGTGGCTTCGTCAGGACAACTATGTCAGAATATCTTTAATACAGCCTTTCCTGTCCAGAGCTCAAAAGCAGCAGGCTTCTTCCCCGCCACCAGCTTCTCTACCATAAGCCATAAGTGGAACTCTCTGCTCTAGAAGATGTAGACATATCGAAGAAGTCCCAGAGGTGATGTTGAAAGGGCCAGGGAAGATGTATCTGTAATACCTGATGCTGTGGCTTCATTCAATATGTTTGTCAATGTAGATATGCTCACTGCTGTGTGCAGAAGCCTTTGTATAGTTGCACTTGATTCTCCTCTGTGATAGTCAGGAAACTAGATGCATAATTTATGCGCCTTGACAGCCCAAAGGTGGTCCTTGGATTTTGGAAAGCTCCGAAGCTGATCTGTGACAGTACCCCTCTCTTATGAGGTCCCCCCACATGTCTACTAGGGGCTGTCTTGGAGGGAATTTCTGATGAAAAGTGGTCACCAAGTGTGGGGATGAGACATCTGCAGCAGGAACCCAAGACCTCTCCTCCGGGCCATAGCCCTACCAATCATTCAGATTGAGTAACCTCCCCGTGAGTATTTGGAGTCCAATATTTATTTCATCTCATACTGATCCGTGGTATCTGCAACAGGAGTGGGGTGAGAAAAAGGGCGAGAGAAGCGATTGTGGATCAGTGGCCTGAGCAGGGAGACATGGAAGGCATTGGGTATCCTGAGATGAGAAGGCAGGTGGAGCTTGAAAGTAACTGGATTGGTCTGATGGAGGATTGAAAAGGCACTAATGAAGCAAGGGGCAAATTTAATCAAGGGCACCCGGAGTCGGATGTGCTTAGTAGAGAGCCAAACTCTATCGCCAGGTAGGAACTTAGGACCAGGACAACAACAATCTTCTGCCGTTTTATGTCTGGAAGCAGCCAGATGAAGAGTCTTAGAAACCTCTTCCCAGATTGAGTTGAGGGAGCTTTGGGTTTCAGCTGCTGCTGGTACGAGATACGAGATTGGAACAGGAAAGGGAACGGATGAATGCTGCCCGTAAATAGTGAAATAGGGAGATTTTCTAGTACTGCCATTGGAGTGGAGGTTTAAGGCAAGAGGTCCACCCAGTCATCTTGGTGGGCTGATATGAAGGCACGGAGATAATGTTCTACATTTTGATTGACACGTTTTATTTGCCCATTGATCTGGGGATAAAAGGCAGATGAAAAATCCAATTTAATCCCGAAGGAGCTGGCCAAGGCTCTCCAAATCCGAGATGTAAATTGAACTCCCCTGTCAGAGACAGTGTGTGAAGGCATCCCATGGAGATGAAAGATCTCCTTGATAAAAGTCATGGCAAGACTGGTAGCTGTATGTAGACCTGGGAGAGGAATCAAGTGACACATTTTGGAGAAATGATCCACCACTACCCGGATGACCATAGAAACTGCTGAGGGAGGCAGATCTGAGATAAAATCCATGGAAAAACAATGCCAAGGTATATTGGGGACTTCTAAGGGTAGAAACAGCCCAGCTGGGGCACACTTGGAAGACTTGGATAGTACACAAATCGTACAAGCTTGGACGTACTCTTTGACATCCTTACGAAGAGAGGGCCTAGAGTAGTGACACAGAAGGAGGTCACAGGTACGATGTATACCAGGATGTCCATAGAACTTGGAGTCATGTGCCCATGGAAGGAGTTTGGGGCAAAGTGTGGGCACCACAAATGTTTTATCTGGAGGAGGCTGCTTAGGCAGGAGCTGAGTAGTGGCTAGAATTCGGTGTGAAGGGATGATGGGGCCAGGATCTAGGTGCTTCTCAGAATCGTTGACATCGAACCACCTGGACAAGGCATCGGCCCAAACAGAGCACAAGCTTGTGGAACCATGGTGTCAGGGAATAGGCCGTGAAAGTACTGGCAATCCTGCCAGTAGAAGAAATGGGCACCCTAGGCGCATCATGCGACAGATGGTTCCCCCTGCTGGCCTATATAAGGCTGCCTCTGTCTGACCCAAGTTGCTGGATTGTCTTCAGCTCTTCCCTGTTCCTGAGTTTCAAGTAGAGCTGCACAATTAATCGTTAAAAAATTGTGATCTCGATTCACCTCCCCTGACGATCTCTCCTGCAGTGGTTGATTCTTTCATATAAACAAGTGAAGAGACTTTATCTGCTCACTCACTGTCAAAAGAAAGCATCTGGGCATTCTGCCAAGTCTTTTAACTTGAAACATTGTAACTAAGCTTCCTTCTTAGATCAAAGGGATAGAACTTCTGTGTAAATAAATAATCTGGGCAGTCTGCCAAGTTTTCAACAACATGTAAATGCAGGAAGTTTAACCACTTAAAGTCTAAATCTTTTTCTGACACTTCTTTCTTAAGTTAAAATCAATATTTTTTGCTAGAAAATTACTTGGAACCCCCAAACATTATACACATTTTAGCAGAGGCCCTAGGGGATAAAATGGCAACTGCTGCAATATTTTATGTCACACTGTATTTTCCCAGCGGTCTTTCAAATGCAATTTTTTGGGAAAAATACACTTCAATGAATTAAAAAAAAAAAAAAAACGAAACAGTAAAGTTAGCCCAATTTTTTTTGTTTTAATATGAAAGATGATGTTACGCCAAGAGAATCGTAATCTATCTTCTAAGCAAAAAAATAGTGATTCTCATTTTAGCCAGAATCGTGCAGCTCTACTTTAAAGTGATTCCTGTTGTGACCTTGGCTTGCCTCCTGACCTGCTCTGATCTCCTCTCCAGTGTTTGACCCCCGTCTTGGCTCACAGACTTTGCTATACTTGCACCTGCCTGATTACCAGT
Organism: Lithobates septentrionalis; assembly: GCA_037952835.1. NCBI lineage: Eukaryota > Metazoa > Chordata > Amphibia > Anura > Ranidae > Lithobates > Lithobates septentrionalis. The sequence continues at coordinate 475,621 of JBBDGP010001598.1, read as the reverse complement.
GTTTGACCCCCCAGCTTGGCTCACAGACTTTGCTTTTTTTTTTTTTTCCCACATCAGTGACTGTTTTCAGGGGAGTAAGTTTCAATTTTGCAGTTCAATATTAACCCGACTCGTTGTTCACATCATAGTGGCATATATTGGGTGTTTTTTTTTTTAATAATTTATTTTCTGTCCCTTCTTCATAATTACATATATCACTAAAAATCTCCAACGCTATCGACCCGATCTTTTCTTGGGGCCTCTCTTCGTTAGTGACATATGAAACGAGTCTAGTACCAAGCCTGTCTGAACCCCCCTGCTTTCTCCCTAATTCTTCCCCGCATCCCCCTTACCCCCCAATTTCCCCTGTCCCGGTCCTATCATTCCACCGCGTACCGTAAATCCTACCAGTTCTGATCCACTCATGTTCTCCACTCATGTTGCTTCTTACAGGTCTCTAACTAATTAAAGGGCCAAACCACATGTTCATTTTAGATTCCTAGCACCTCTGCGGACCTTATTGAACACTTGAACTCTAGCCAATCCCTCCATTGTTCTCCGTACTCTTCCATTTCCACTCCCTCGCTGTATCTCAGGTATTCGAGATTTGAATTTTGTTTGTTTTATCGTACCAATCCTGTAATGTTGGGCACCTTCTTTCCTGCCAGTATCTGGGTATAAGACTCTTGGCTGCGTTCAAAAATTGTGGTAAGAGTGTTCTCATATATGACTCAGTTGGCATTCTGAAAGCATGAAATAAGCATGCCCATGGATCGTCGGGGACCTCAATATGAGTTATCTCACCAATGATTTGCCTGATCTCACCCCAGAATTTTTTGATTTCTGGACAGTGCCATCAGATGTGCGTCATTGTCCCGATCACTTTGCATCCCCTCCAGCACTATTGTGAGGTTTCGCTCTGAAACTTAGATGCTCTATCTGGGGTAATATACCATCTTGCCAAGCACTTGTAGTTTAGCTCGGATACCTTGTAATTTACTGATGTTATATGTACTTGCTTTAATAAGATTATAGCCTCAGAGTCTGTGAGTTTTGAATCTAATTCCATCTCCCACTTTTTGATAAATACCGGTGTTTCTATTCCCTTCAATTCTATTAACACCTTATAAATCCTCGAGATCAGTGTTTGACCCCCGGCTTGGCTCACAGACTTTGCTATACTTGCACCTGCCTGATTACCAGTGTTTGACCCCCGGCTTGGCTCACAGACTTTGCTATACTTGCACCTGCCTGATTACCAGTGTTTGACCCCGGCTTGGCTTACGGACTTTGCTTATCACTTACCTGTGATTGACTCTCAGCTGGCCTCACCACAGCCTCCAATCTGCTCTCCTGTGTTCTACCTTCAGCCATGTTTTTACTAAGTGTCCGGAATACTCCTTGTCCTTTTCTCAAGCAAAGTCTCCAAGTGATCATCAGCTCAAGCCTTCTCAACCTGCTGGCAACCCGTGCTTCTTTGAGCCCTATACCTCCTGTACCACCTTCAGGGGTATACTGCGCTTAGCCGCAAGGGGAGCCTCTCTCAGCATCTTGGCCTTGGATAAGGTACCTGACACATGGGTGCCAGCAGACTTACAGCAGCAAAAGGTAAAAAACATATGCAACCAGTAAGACAAATCAGCTCAGCAGCGGATCTGTGACACCTGGACCTAAAATCCCTCAGCCAGAACCTTTGTGTTCCCAAGTTTTGCATGGAATCTGAAAGGTCAGTTTTTGCCTCTTTGAGACAAGAAGAATAATTGGCATCAGTAGACATCTAAGATGCCTACCTACATATTATTTACCCATCTTATCAGTGTTTTTGGCACATAGCAGTTATATAAGAAAGGAACGTGGGACTTTAAATGAGGCAATTGACTTGTGGAGGTAGAGTAGTTGGTAAACATAGTTTATTTAGTAACAATAGTATGAAACAAGTAAAAAAGTATATATATATATATATATATATATATATATATATATATATATATATACATACATACATACATACATACATACACATGCACACATGGCATGAACATGATGGATACAAATGTTTCAGCTTGGCCTTTGTTGTTCTATATGACTTTATCCACACTGAGGCTGGTCTGGGTTGGGGATGGGGGGGCACCTTTTTCTTGTCTTGATTCCGGAGCTGCGATGCGTGGCAGTGCTTCTCTTCTGTGTCTCTCTCGAGATATTGATGGGGTGCCCTCCTACGCATCGGCGTCATGCCACGACCTGTGTGTGGCTTTTTTTATGTCGCGATGCATGGACCTCCTTTGTCCATCTCACACCGGAGATAGAGTTGGCATGGCTCCACTTTGACACTTGCGCCGGTGGTGGATCTCACTGTCAACTCCTATTCTTATTCGAAATTGTGCATGACGTTGGTCAGGAACCCGCCCCACACCTGGATTACATAAGCAGGTGAGCTTGATTGCCTTACCATTTCACTATGTGTTTTACACCAGGGAGGTAGCACACACAGTTCATTCACTGGATAAGAAGTTGTAAGTCATGCACCTTTTTCCTAGCCTTTTTTCTTTTTATTATTGTTTTTATTTATAAATATATATGTTTATATATTTATATGTTTATATATTATATATATATATATATATATATATATATATATATATATATATATATATATATATATATATATATATATATATATATATATATATATATACACTTTTTTTTTTAACAGAAAAGTTTTTTATTAACAAATCAGCATTACAGTAAGCTCATTATTCGACATTCAAGTGATTCTCAGTACATCTGCAGTCTAGAATATTCATTTAAGATATAACATCTTGCAAGTCCATTATGGCATCTTCCTACCACTTCTCAATCGGTGGAGTCTAAGCATGTTCCCCTCCCATACTCACCCTCAAAATACAAAAGGGTGTTCCATCTCTTCCCCGTAAGAGGCTGTCTGGCACATAGCCCACGTAACTGTTGCATTTAATCAAATTAACTCACTCTTCCTTCTGTGCGGTCAAGCGGAGTCCGACGCGGAGGGGGTGGGTAGCCCATAGGCCAAGCAGAGGGGGAGTCCATCACTTGGTCCCCCTCCTCCCCGGCACCTCATCCACGCGCGTCCCCCCATGCCGACCAAACCTTATCAAATTTAGCAGGGCGCTGCCTGCTCTCGTAGGTGAGTTTATATAAGGGTAGCACTGAGTCCACTGCCTTTTTCCAGGTTGCAAGGGTGGGAAGTTCAGCCAACTTCCAGTGCAGCATTATTTCCCTCCTGGCATAGAACAGCGAGAATGTAATGCAAAGCTTGGTATATCTATCCCCTCTACCCCACCTAAGTAACTCAGTAGGAGCATCATGGGGTCTACTGGGACCCTTTTTCCCCCCATGTCACCAAGCACTTCCGCCACCCCTTCCCAGTATGCTCTGAGTCTGGGGCAGGCCCAGACCATATGCCAGAATGTTTCCTCCTCAGTTCCACACCTGGGACAGTTTGGGTCTAAATGTGGATACATTCTGGCCAGTTTGTGTGAGGTAAAATAGGCCCTATGTATGAATTTGAGTTGGATGAACCTGTCCTTGGCTGCTATCATAGTTGGGATATAGGTGGAGATGCAGTCCTGCCATTCATCCTCCCCCGGAGCTGGAATGTCCTCCCTCCATTTTTCCATTGAGTGGGTGGGTTTGACGTTGTGGGCTACCGTCAGGTATAAGTATAGAGTGGAGAGGGGTTTCCCCATTGTGCTCGAGGTCAACAGTCGTTCAATTGAGTCCGGTTCCAGAGTCAAGTTGTCCGGGAATTGAGCCCTCATTCCATGCCTCAGCTGCCAGTAGTTAAATTCAAAGGACCTGGGCATAATCATACCGTTTGCTATTACATGTTTAAGGGTGGTGATCCCCCATTTGGTCCATTGTGAGGGGTCCTGTATAGTCCAGAGGTGGAGCAGGGTCGGCTTACCCCACAATGGGGTGTGTGGAGATACATGATTCGATGTAGCATAAATGGCCCTAGCCTCCCGCCACACTTTAATGGTTGTCTTCATAAGGGCTGTCAAGGGATGGGAGACTTTAAGTCCTCTATACACCAGGTTGGTCAAGGCCACATATGAGCCCAGGATGGCTGCCTCGAGTCTCACCACTGGGTTCTGTCTGGGCTGTGAGAACCACCAGCGTACCGTAACCAGGACTGCTGCCCAGTAGTACAGTAAGATGTTTGGAAGAGCCAGATCTCCTCCCGATAGGGGAAGATATAGTATCTTTTTTGCCACCCTGGGTGGTTTCCCAGCCCAAATAAATGTGGTTAGCACTCCCTCCAAGCGCCTAAGAAAGGATCTAGGTATGTGGGAGGGGGTGTTGCGAAAGAAGTAGAGAAATTTAGGAAGGAACACCATTTTTAGAAGATTGACTCTGCCCACTGGTGTGAGCGTGAGGGAGCGCCATGCTGTGCACTTAACTACGAGGTGGGAAAGAAGGGGTTGCACGTTCTTTTCTACGTATTCGTGTGTGGTGTTGCTGATTTTAATGCCCAGATAGGTGAATTCCTCTACCCACTAGAGCGGGGTTCCAGTGTCTGTTCTGGGAAGTGAGGGATGTAGCGGAAACAGGACTGCCTTGCTCCAGTTTATGCGGATGCCAGGGAATCTGCCAAAGTCTTCAAATAGTTCTAGTGCCTTTCGCAACGATTGTGAGGCATCCACAAGGTAAAGTAGAGTGTCGTCGGCATATAGGGATACTTTCTCTTCTATCTCCCCAACCACTATGCCCCTCACCCCTGTCTCAGCCCTCAAAGCAATGGCAAGAGGTTCCACCGCCAAATAGTCCCGGCGATATAGGGCAGCCCTGACGAGTACCCCTACCCAAGGGAAAGGTATTGGAGAGAGCGCCGTTGGTGCGGACCCTCGCTGTTGGGCTGGCATAGAGCATCCTCAGCCATGACATGAATTCTGTCCCAAATCCGAACTTCAAGATTACCCCCCACACAAACTCCCACTCCACTGAGTCGAAGGCCTTTTCGGCGTCAAGTGATGCCACCACCCCCACTGACTCCAGCTGTGCCCTGTCCATGGGCGTGAAGAGCCTTCTTATGTTGATGTTGCATGGCTAACACTTCAGCTAGGAGTTTTGCATCAACATTAATCAATGAAATAGGATGGTATGAGGAACACAGGAACGGATCTTTGCCGGGCTTAGGGATCACCACCACCACTGCCTCACTCAGGGATCTTGGGAGCTCCTCCCGCTTCTGTGCTTTAGATAACATGGCATGCAGTTTTCCCGTCAGTTCTGCAGCATATTGTTTACAAAATTCCACTGGTATGCCATTGGGGCCTGGGGACTTACCCGATTGGAGAGTTTTAAGGACTTTTAATATTTTGTCTGTGGTTATAGGGGCGTCTAGCGTCTCTCGGTATTTTGCTGTCAGGACTGGGATGTCGATTGGGTCCAGGTAGGAAGTTAATTTGTCAGGGGTGAATACAGCCCTAGAGCTGTATAGGCTACTATAGAAGGAGGCAAAGCAGTTGTTTATTTTGTCAGGGGCGTACAGTAGGTCTCCATTCTGACCCTCTATACAGGGCACACACATCCCTCCAGCTTGTTCCCGTGCCAGCCAGGCCAGCAACTTCCCAGACCTCTCCCCTTGTTCAAATATACATTGCGTTTGTGCTAATAGTCGCTTCTGAGTGAGAGAGGTGCAAATTCGCAAAACCTCTCAGTCAGCGACTGAAGTGCGTTATAATCTCTGGGGTCCCTGGATCTGACAAATTGTGCTTCCTGCAGGTCAGCCTCCCTCTCCCCTCTAACCAAGTCAGCTCTTCTCTCCCTACGGATCTTCGGTATGATAAACTGGTATCTTCCCCTAGTATAAGGCTTTAAAAGCATCCCATACCATCAGTGCATTAGCCGTTCCAGGGTTGACTCCCCAGTACTCCTGCAGTGCCCCTTGGAAATGTCCATCCACTGCCTCATCAGACACCCAGAACCTAGACAATCTCCACAGGAAATTTTCTGGAGCCGAGGAGAGTTCCAGTGTCAGGAGAAGCGGCGCGTGATCGGATACACCCCTGGGAGTATCTTGATGTCGGCCACCCTAGACAGAGCTAGGCCGCTCAAATATGCTAGATCTATCCTCGAGAAGGATCTATGAGATACAGAGTGACAGGTGTATGCCCTGGAGTGAGGATTCCTCCAGCGCCATACATCCGCCAGGCCATACAACTCAGCCCATTCCACAAGACCTGAGTGGGAATATGCGCTTGCGTACATCCTATCCATATTCAGTTCGGGAACCATATTGAAGTCTCCCAATATGGCCATATTGTCATTGGCCAGTGCCGCTATTTTAGAGGTGATCTGGTGTAAAAGGGACAGTGATGCTGGAGGGGGCAGATAAACCCCTGCTAATTCTCACTTCATGGAATGAATCTGTGCATGGATTATTACATACTGGTCCTCTGAGTCCAACACCAAGTCTAGTAGTCTGAAGAGGAGAGATTTGTGCACCAGGATACTAACACCCCGTGCGAAGTTCGAGTATATGGAGTGGTAGTGATACCCGATCCATGGTTTTTTAAGGGCCAATGTTTTGCTACCCACCAGGTGGGTTTCCTGGATAATGCAGATGTGTGGATTGTGTGCCTTGATAAATTGGAACACCAGTGACCACTTAACCGGGGAGTTCAGGCCCCTGGTATTCCATGACAGTATGTTAAGGGACACCATACGTGCGTCTTGTAGAGGTAATAATTGGATTGGAAGTTTTGCGGGGTCAAGGAGTGAGCCGAGCTGCCTCCTCCTCCTGCCTAACTTGAACTGATGGGGACAAGGTTCAGGGGGAAATAGGACGTTTAACTGGATCTGTCATATATAACACTTTTTACATTTTTTTTTTTTTTTCTTCATCCTAAACACTCATCATGTTTTTTCTCTTTCCACATTTTTTCCCTTTCCACATTTTTTCCCTTTTTACATATTTTTCACATATCTATACATATTTTTTTCAGAACACTATATTTGCAATCATCCTCACACATGTGGAATGTATTGTGGCAGTCGAGTATGCTATGTGGATGTTTTCTTGGCTGGGGCGGGGTCCCTTGCCTCAGCTCCGGAATAGACAACCATTTTGGGGTCCCATCTCTCTTGATGCTAGGCCAAGCACAGTGCTTTAGCCGACCTGTGAGTATAGATCCCTTTCTCCCCATGAGGTTCTTTCTCCCCTTACGGGTAGTGTACTAACTAATACTATATATCTATTTGTATTTACAGTTTATTTCTGTACCCAACTCCTGATGAAGGGCATATAGCCATGAAACGCGTTGTTTCCATGGGGTGCTCAGTCAAGTCTGGCTCATGATCTAGTTACTGACCCATATATACCTTTCATACATTCAAAATTCATTGAGTATCTATGTGTATGTGTATCTTTGTTTTTATAGCAGCTCTGTTGCATATGGTGTACCATTGCCTGTCAATAGGATCTATGCTGTATTATATCTACAATGAATCATGCTCAAGATTGATATTGCTCACCTTATTGCCAGATGCTGTTTCCTTGACATGTTACATATTTGTATTTATACCTTTTTATCAATCCTTTCTTATTCTTATGTACATTTATTGTGCCTCATTTACAGTCCCCCCCCCTTTTTATTGATAGGCACATAGCGGTTGGAGACAAAAATTTCCAATTTGTCACACTGCCGCTTGACCTATCCTCTGCACCCAGAGTATTCACAAATGTGCTTGCACCCCTTCTTGCCTTCATAAGAACTCGAAGCATCCAGTTTATGGTTTACCTAGACCAGGGCTTGACAAATTTGCTTGGAATCTAGGAGCCAGCTAAAAAAGTTAGGAGCCAGGGTTTTTTTTTTTTTTTTTTTTAAAACGACCGACAAAGCTTTATTTTCAATATAAAAATTAACCAATCTTAAATTTATACAGAGACGACTAGAACTAATGTGACTGCTTTTATTTCCTGCCATGCAGGGACACAAGACCACCATATTCTCGCTAAGGGTCCAATCAGGTCCGCCTGAAAAACTGACAGGGGAACCTGATCAGACAGCCCATGTGAAAGGGGCCAAGCAGGGAGATGACAAATAATAAATTCATTTTAATGAACCACTTCCTTCCCGCAGGACGACTATATACGCCCTGTCTTTGAAGAGAAATACCGTTGTTATGGTAGCAGCTAGCTACCATAACCCCGGTATCTTCTTCAAGAGCCGGCGGTTCTCTTTCAGATAAAAGTGGTCTCTGCAGCAGATTCGCAGCAAGATCACTTTTAATCGGCGGCAGGAGAGGGCCCCCCCTACCGCTGCTCTCCTCCGGTGCCCTTCACCGCTTACCGTGGCCGTCGGTAACGGCGGAGGCGATCCGGTTCTGTCCCTGGCCTGACATGGAGACAAGTGAGAGGAAGATGGCCCCCCCGCCCATCTCCAAGTCATTGCAGGGCAGAAGCGACATCAAATCTTCACTTCCACCCATAGCTCTTGAAGGGACATTTTATATTTTTTTTTTTTCAAATGACAATTTTTTTTTTAATGCATTTTAGTGTAAATATGAGATCTGAGGTCTTTTTGACCCCAGATGTCATATTTAAGAGGACCTGTCATGCTTTTTTTCTATTACAAGGGATTTTTACATTCCTTGTAATAGGAATAAAAGTGACTTTTTTTTTTTTTTTTAAAAGAACAGTGAAAAAATAAAAAGTTAAAATAAATAAGAAAAAAAAAATAAATAAATAAATATGCCCCATCCCTTGTAATAGAAATAAAAGTGACACAATTTTTATTTTTTTTTAAAAACAGTGTAAAAATAAAAAGTAAAATATATAAGAAAAAATAATATTTTTTTTAAATGCGCCCCGTCCCGCCAAGCTCGCTTGCAGAAGCGAACGCATATGTGAGTAGCGCCCGCATATGAAAGCGGTGTTCAAACCACACGTGAGGTATCGCCACGATCAATAGAGCGAGAGCAATAATTCTAGCCCTAGACCTCCTCTGTAACTCAAAACATGCAACCTGTAGAATTTTTTAAACGACGCCTATGGAGATTTTAAAGGGTAAAAGTTTGTCGCCATTCCACGAGCGGATGAAATTTTGAAGCGTGACATGTTGGGAATCAATTTACTCGGCGTAACATTATCTTTCACAATGTAAAAAAAATTGGGCTAACTTTACTGTTTTCTTATTTTTTAATTAAAAAAAGTATTTTTTCCCAAAAAAGTGCGCTTGTAAGTCCGCTGCGCAAATACGGTGTGACAGAAAGTATTGCAATGACCGCCATTTTATTCTCTAGGGTGTTAGAATAAAAAATATATATAATGTTTGGGGGTTCTAAGTAAAGGGAAGGAGATGAGCAGGCAGTGAAAACAGGTAGGGAAAGCTCCATTAGCATTGATGGATGTCCTGTCATACCAACGGCCACCACCAGAGGGCGCCCGATTGCAGAAGGAACCAGGAACCATAGGACTGCAGTAGGCCGCAAAGCCGGGGCCTCAATTACCGGCGCGGCCCAGCGCGATCGCGGCGGGAGTCGAACGGACACAGGATATCCCAGATGTGCCGCCCCAGGCGCCAGGTTGCTAATTCTAGTCGCAAATGCGACCTGGTGCCCGGGGTTTGTCGAGCCCTGACCTAGACCAAGGTTTTTCAACCAGGGTGCCACCAAGAGTTCCCAGGGTTCCGCGGGAAAGCGACATTTAGCCCATTACAGTCATATCATGAAAGGATTACTCTTTTAACATCTGTGTACAGAGAAGAGGGGGAGAGCTCACCTCACACCTCCTCCCGGTTCTCTCCTCCTCTACGCTGTTACCTGTACTCTTGCTGGCAAAACTGTAAGCTGTGCAAGCTAAAGCAAGTTGAGTTTAAGGAGGCTTGATTTAACATTTAACCATATATGAAATAATGTACCATAAGAGTGTGATTGCCTTTCAGCCCCTGAAAACCCACCATTAAAAAAGTTGTCCCAAACAGAGAGGGGACCAAGAAAAGATGGGGCTCATAGAGAGGCAACACGTAGTAATAAAGTGATATCAAAATATGTTTATTAAGGTACAAAAAATATATTGCATGTAGATAAGAGTATAGACCACTCACTATACTGCCCTGGGTATAAAAGATTGACTGACCTCACGGGATCAGTCAATACAGACACAACATGTAACACTGGACAAACAAAAACGTCCGGACGTCAAAGAAATTGATGTATGCTCAACCAAATACAATGAGGAGTAATCAGCAATTGCTGAATGTGGTTGCCAGCTGACATCAATCCCCCAGGTGGCGGCTCGAGCCAGGGATGACGGGGGAAAGGGAGAGGATGGAGGGTGAAGAAGGGGGGGTTGGGAGGGAAAGGGGATGGGGAGGAGGAGGGATGGGGGCCGTGGAGAAGGGCACCCAATGGAGCACTAATGATTCACAAGGAAATAAGGTGCATGTATGATAAAATGTCCATGAACAGTGCTAAGCAGTCAAAAGGAAGCAAAAAATCCAACAGTGTGTTTGTCCAGTGTTACATGTAGTAGTGTCCCTTCAGTCTGTGTCTGTATTGACTGACCCTGTGAGGTCAGTCAATCTTTTATACCCAGGACAGTATAGTGAGTGGTCTATACTCTTTTATCTACATGTAATATATTTTTTGTACCTTAAACATATTTTGATATCACTTTATTACTATGTGTTGCCTCTCTATGAGCCCCATCTTTTCTTGGTCCCCTCGGGACCAAGAAAAGGTTGAGACTGGCTGTGCCTTAACATAAACAGTGGTACATCAAGTTGTCTCGAGAACTAAGCAGGAACATTAACCACTTGCCAACCGCCGCACGCCGATGTACATCCCTACTTTGGGGACGGATATCGTCGTTATGGCAGAAGCTAGCTGCCATAACCCCAGGATCCCCGTGTTTGGCCGGTGGTCGGCTACAAGATAAAAGTGGTCTCTGCGGCGGATTAGCCGCGAGATCACTTTTATCGGTGGCGGGAGAGGGCCCCCCCTCCCGCCGCGATCCAGTGCCCTCCGCCGCTTACCGGAGCCGTCGGCAGCGGCGGAGGCGATCGCGCCTGTCCCCTTGCTGGGTATGGCCCCCACCCGTCTCCATACCATAGCAGGGCGAAAGCGACGTCTTAAAGGCACATTTTTCTGTTGTCATTTTTTCAAATGACAATTTTTTATTTATTTATTTTTTATTGCATTTAAGTCCAAATATGAGATTTGAGGACTTTTTAACCCCAGATCTCATATTTAGGAGGACCTGTCATGCTTTTATCTATTACAAGGGATGTGAAGGGGGAGGGGTGCTGCGCTAACCAGAAAAAACTGCTATAGATCTCCGTGTGTGGTCCCTTACTATGTGCCCTTAGCACATAAAATCGAATAGAGAGATAAAATCAAATATATCGCATGGTGAAATAAAATCGCATGGTGAAATAAAATCACATAGGTAGGTGTAAATTACTAAAAACCTGGTGAGATGTAAAAATATTGTAATGTTGTGATAATCCAAGGAAATAGTGTAAATAACTTCATGTGAACAATAGAACATAAAAATATCTATAAACCATATGATACATGTAAAGCAAATTAATATTGTAATCGATGGTGCAAAAACATATAATAAAGTGCTAGTGCTCAGGTGACCTGAATATAGTTATTCAGACAGATTATTCCAAAGCATAAATAAATGAAAATAGAAATACAATACACTATAAATAAATGCTGTAGTGAACAGCTGCCAAAATGATAATATGATGACCCAATAATAGTGATTTAAGGTGCTAGTATAAAAGGTAATAAATGACATGCCAGTAATCCAGCAAATAAAGTGCAAAATGTCTTATAGAGGTGCACAGAAAACAGTGCTCAAAAAAACAGCAGCAGTGAGGTGTTTTAGGGATGCAATACACTCTGTGTCCTCTTCGTGCAACATACACTAGTGTGGGTAATGGCCCCTTACCTAGCGGTGCTAGGTCAACTGCAAAAAGAGTCGCTAAAACACAGGGTCCTGAGCCTCAATCGCGTCACTATGTCCACGCTTGCCGGCGTTAAGAAATCCTTATGGCAGCTGGATGTGTATAGCTATAGTCCTACCTGGGGTCCTGGACCAGTGCGGGTCCTAGCTCATCCTCCACATCTCAGATGTATATAAAAACGGATATAACGGACAAAGATACCAGATAGTGAAGTATGTTTTGAACAGGGGGGTCGCTTTATTCAAAAACATAGGTAAAAAGTACTCACATTAAGCAGTATACAGATCAGAGCATTTCTCCTACGAGCAGCGAGCTCGTAATGCTTCCAGCAGTATGAACAAGCCTATTCCGTCCCTACGCATGACGTCACCGATCACGTGACTTCTTCAGGGGATTTTACATTCCTTGTAATAGGAATAAAAGTGACACATTTTTTAAAAAAAAAAACACAGTGTAAAAATAAAATCAAGTAAAAAAAAAAAGAAAAAAAAAATTAAACGCCCCGTCCCAACGAGCTCGCGCACAGAAGCGAACGCATACATGAGTAGCACCCGCATATGAAAACGGTGGTCAAACCACACATGTGAGGTATCACCGCAATTGTTAGAGCAAGAGCAATAATTCTAGCCTTAGACCTCCTCTTAACTCAAAACATGCAACCTGTAGAGTTTTTTAAACTACGCCTATGGAGATTTTTAAGAGTAAAAGTTTTAAGCCATTCCAAGAGCGGGCGCAGTTTTGAAGCATGACATGTTGGGTATCAATTTACTTGGCTTAACATTATCTTTCACAATCTAAAAAAAAATTGGAGCTAACTTTACTGTTGTCTTATTTTTTTTATTCAAAAAAGTAAATTTTTTCCAAAAAAAGTGTGCTTGTAAGACCGCTGCACAAATACGGTGTGAAAAAAAGTATTGCAATTACCGCCATTTTAATCTCTAGGGTGTTAGAAAAAAATATATATAATGTTTGGGGGTTCTGAGTAATTTTCTAGCAAAAAAAACTGTTTTAAACATGTAAACACCAAAATCTCAAAACGAGGCTGGTCCTTAAGTGGTTAATAACAATAACCAAACAGGAACTTTCTATCCAAAAATAAAATAGAAAATATAAAGGGGGTGAAAAAAGTTGTACTATACTCTGTTAGTCCTAGTGATTGATTTCCTATAGGGGTGATTTATTCCCACTCCATTAAATAAAGTTAGGCAACCGCGACCATCTCGTCACCCCCTTGGGAGCAAACTGTGGTGAGACGGGTGCTGGCAGCCATCTTAGGGTCTTTCTCTGATGTTTCTGGATTGAACATGTCATTGTTTAAAACTTTTAGGTTTACGGTAGTAGGAATAAGTAAAGAGTGAAGCAGAATTTTCCAGTGAGTTTATCACTCTAGTGGTGTGGTCCATGAGTCATAGTCAGAATTAGCTGGAGGTAGTCAGACTGCTTATAAGTGCGTCAGGGCTGTCTGTGTTAGGGACATGTCAGGAGGTGTTCTTTGGATGCAGGTGTTTTGCTACGCCTGACCATTGTAGCCATGGTTGCCACAAGAAGAGCATTTTGTGGTAGTTACCTCTGCTGGAGGCCATAATGAGTTTGTAGCTACAATGTGTGTGTACCATTTCAAGGGTGTTTTTAATAGTGGGAGTTGTGACCGATTTCCACAAGCGAGTAATGTTGATTCTGGATGCTAAAATAATGTGGGTGATTGCTATTCTTAGGTGGGTAGGAATGACTTGTTGTTAGATTTAGGAGTGCCAATGCGGGAGAGAAGGGGATGGGACAATTGGAAACGTTTCGTAAGATTTGGAATATAGTGGAACAATAATGCCCCGTACACACGGTCGGACTTTGTTCGGACATTCCGACAACAAAATCCTAGGATTTTTTCCGACGGATGTTGGCTCAAACTTGTCTTGCATACACACGGTCACACAAAGTTGTCGGAAAATCCAATCGTTCTAAACGCGGTGACGTAAAACACGTACGTCGGGACTATAAACGGGGCAGTGGCCAATAGCTTTCATCTCTTTATTTATTCTGAGCATGCGTGGCACTTTGTCCGTCGGAATTGTGTACACACGATCGGAATTTCCGACAACGGATTTTGTTGTCGGAAAATTTTATATCCTGCTCTCAAACTTTGTGTGTCGGAAAATCCGATGGAAAATGTCCGATGGAGCCCACACACGGTCGGAATTTCCGACAACACGCTCTGATCGGACATTTTCCATCGGAAAATCCGACCGTGTGTACGGGGCATAAGTCTGTATTTTGGGACATGCCCATAAGATATGGAGTAGATCTCCTCTTGCTGTTTGGCATCTCCAGCAGGAATCAGATGCCTGGGAGTCAAAAGAGGATAACCTGGTAGGAGTCAGGTACCATCGTTGAAAAATCTTTTGGGATAGTTCCCATAGGGCTAAGCAGCTGGTAGATTGGTATATCGATTTGAATGCCTTTTGCCATTGTTCCTCTGTGAAGGGTTCTCCCAGGTCCGATTCCCAGTGCAGATGTGAGGTATGTATATATGTATATATATGTATGTATATAATAAAGGTATATAAAGTCCTTTTTTGATGTAAGGTGTTTTAGAGCAATGAGATACCTTTTTGTGTAGGGGATGGGTGGGGTCACAAAAGACCATATGGTGGATGGTAAGAAGTATATTGGTTTTGATTTACGTAAGGAGGATAAGCAATGGGTTACCCGTATGTGAGTAAAATATTCAGAGGATGGGAGGACAAACTCTTTTCTCAGTTGAAAGAAGGTTATTAACCACTTGCCGACCGCCTCACGCCTATATACGTGAGCAGAGCGGCACGGGCAGGCAAAATCACGTACCTGAAACGTGATTGCCTTCCCGCGGGTGGGGGGTCCGATCGGACCCCCCCCCCCCGGTGCCAGCTGCGGTCGGCATTTGGTTAGAAGCGATGGGAGACGAGGGGGAGGCCATCCGATCGTGGCCCCCCCCCTCGCGATCGCTCCCAGCCTATGAGAAACATCCCCTGCCTCTGTATAGTACACAGAGGCAGAGGATGTGATGTCATCTCTCCTCGGCTCGGGAGTTTCCGTTCCAGCGCCGAGGGGAGATGACATGTAAGTGCACCAACACTCACACACACACAGTAGAACATGCCAGGCATACATTACACCCCCGATCGCCCCCCCGATCCCCCCCCAATCACCCCCCCCTGTCACAAACTGACACCAAGCAGGTTTTTTTTTTTTTTTTTCCTGATTACTGCATAGTGTCAGTTTGTGACAGTTAGCAGTGTTAGGGTAGTGACTGTTACCCCCCTGTAGGTCTAGGGTACCCCCCTAACCCCCCTAATAAAGTTTTAACCCCTTGATCACCCCCCCTCACCAGTGTCACTAAGCGATCATTTTTCTGATCGCTGTATTAGTGTTGCTGGTGACGCTAGTTAGGGACGTAAATATTTAGGTTCGCCGACAGTGTTTTATAGCGACAGGGACCCCCATATACTACCTAATAAATGTTTTAACCCCTTGATTGCCCCCTAGTTAACCCTTTCACCACTGATCACCATATAACCGTTACGGGTGACGCTGGTTAGTTTGTTTATTTTTTATAGTGTCAGGGCACCCGCCGTTTATTACCAAATAAAAGTTTAGCCCCCTGTAGGTCTAGGGTACCCCCCTTACCCCCCCTAATAAAGTTTTAACCCCTTGATCACCCCCTGTCGCCAGTGTCGCTAAGCGATCATTTTTCTGATCGCTGTATTAGTGTCGCTGGTGACGCTAGTTAGGGACGTAAATATTTAGGTTCGCCGTCAGTGTTTTATAGCGACAGGGACCCCCATATACTATCTAATAAATGTTTTAACCCCTTGATGGCCCCCTAGTTAACCCTTTTACCACTGATCACCGTATAACCGTTACGGGTGACGCTGGTTAGTTTGTTTATTTTTTATAGTGTCAGGGCACCCGCCGTTTATTACCGAAAAAAGGTTTAGCCCCCTGATCGCCCGGCGGTGATATGCGTCGCCCTAGGCAGCGTCAGATTAGCGCCAGTACCGCGAACACCCATGCACGCACCGTACACGCACCGTACACCTCCCTTAGTGGTATAGTATCTGAACGCATCAATATCTGATCCGATCAGATCTATACTGGCGTCCCCAGCAGTTTAGGGTTCCCAAAAAGGCAGTGTTAGCGGGATCAGCCCAGATACCTGCTAGCACCTGCGTTTTGCCCCTCCGCCCGGCCCAGCCCAGTCCAGCCCACCCAAGTGCAGTATCGATCGATCACTGTCACTTTTTTTGTAGCGTTTTGGTGAACTGGCAAGCGCCAGCGGCCTAGTACACCCCGGTCGTAGTCAAACCAGCACTGCAGTAACACTTGGTGACGTGGCGAGTCCCATAAGTGCAGTTCAAGCTGGTGAGGTGGCAAGCACAAGTAGTGTCCCGCTGCCACCAAAAAGACAAACACAGGCCCGTCGTGCCCATAGTGCCCTTCCTGCTGCATTCGCCAATCCTAATTGGGAACCCACCGCTTCTGCAGCGCCCGTACTTCCCCCATTCACATCCCCAACCAAATGCAGTCGGCTGCATGAGAGGCATTTATATATCCTCCCAAGTACCCCTACCCAACGAACCCCCCCAAAAAAGATGTTGTGTCTGCAGCAAGCGTGGATATAGGCGTGACACCCGCTATTATTGTCCCTCCTGTCCTGACAATCCTGGTCTTTGCATTGGTGAATGTTTTGAACGCTACCATTCACTAGTTGAGTATTAGCGTAGGGTACAGCATTGCACAGACTAGGCACACTTTCACAGGGTCTCCCAAGATGCCATCGCATTTTGAGAGACCCGAACCTGGAACCGGTTACAGTTATAAAAGTTACAGTTACAAAAAAAAAGTGTAAAAAAAAAAAAAACACAAACAAAAATAAAAAAAATAGTTGTTTTATTGTTCTCTCTCTCTATTCTCTCTCTCTATTGTTCTGCTCTTTTTTACTGTATTCTATTCTGCAATGTTTTATTGTTATTATGTTTTATCATGTTTGCTTTTCAGGTATGCAATTTTTTATACTTTACCGTTTACTGTGCTTTATTGTTAACCATTTTTTTGTCTTCAGGTACGCCATTCACGACTTTGAGTGGTTATACCAGAATGATGCCTGCAGGTTTAGGTATCATCTTGGTATCATTCTTTTTAGCCAGCGGTCGGCTTTCATGTAAAAGCAATCCTAGCGGCTAATTAGCCTCTAGACTGCTTTTACAAGCAGTGGGAGGGAATGCCCCCCCCCCCACCGTCTTCCGTGTTTTTCTCTGGCTCTCCTGTCTCAACAGGGAACCTGAGAATGCAGCCGGGGATTCAGCCAGCTGACCATAGAGCTGATCAGAGACCAGAGTGGCTCCAAACATCTCTATGGCCTAAGAAACCGGAAGCTACGAGCATTTTATGACTTAGATTTCGCCGGATGTAAATAGCGCCATTGGGAAATTGGGGGAGCATTTTATCACACCGATCTTGGTGTGGTCAGATGCTTTGAGGGCAGAGGAGAGATCTAGGGTCTAATAGACCCCAATTTTTTCAAAAAAGAGTACCTGTCACTACCTATTGCTATCATAGGGGATATTTACATTCCCTGAGATAACAATAAAAATGATTTAAAAAAAAAAAAATGAAAGGAACAGTTTAAAAATAAGATAAAAAAGCAAAAAAATAATAAAGAAAAAAAATAAATAAATAAAAAGCACCCCTGTCCCCCCTGCTCTCGCGCTAAGGCGAACGCAAGCGGCGGTCTGGCGTCAAATGTAAACAGCAATTGCACCATGCATGTGAGGTATCACCGCAAAGGTCAGATCGAGGGCAGTAATTTTAGCAGTAGACCTCCTCTGTAAATCTAAAGTGGTAACCTGTAAAGGCTTTTAAAGGCTTTTAAAAATGTATTAATTTTGTTGCCACTGCACGTTTGTGCGCAATTTTAAAGCATGTCATGTTTGGTATCCATGTACTCGGCCTAAGATCATCTTTTTTATTTCATCAAACATTTGGGCAATATAGTGTGTTTTAGTGCATTAAAATTTTAAAAAGTGTGTTTTTTCCCCAAAAAATGCGTTTGAAAATCGCTGCGCAAATACTGTGTGAAAAAAAAAAAATGAAACACCCACCATTTTAATCTGTAGGGCATTTGCTTTAAAATAATATATAATGTTTGGGGGTTCAAAGTAATTTTCTTGCAAAAAAAAATAATTTTTTCATGTAATCAAAAAGTGTCAGAAAGGGCTTTGTCTTCAAGTGGTTAGAAGAGTGGGTGATGTGTGACATAAGCTTCTAAATGTTGTGCATAAAATGCCAGGACAGTTCAAACCCCCCCCAAATGACCCCATTTTGGAAAGTAGACACCCCAAGCTATTTGCTGGGAGTCATGTCGAGTCCATGGAATATTTTATATTGTGACACAAGTAGCGGGAAAGAGACAATTTTTTTTTTTTTTTTGCACAAAGTTGTCACTAAATGTTATATTGCTCAAACATGCCATGGGAATATGTGAAATTACACCCCAAAATAAATTCTGTTGCTTCTCCTGAGTACGGGGATACCACATGTGTGGGACTTTTTGGGAGCCTAGCCGCGCACGGGACCCCGAAATCCAAGCACCGCCTTCAGGCTTTCTAAGGCCGTAAATTTTTGATTTCACTCTTCACTGCCTATCACAGTTTCGGAGGCCATGGAATGCCCAGGTGGCACAAAACCCCCCCAAATTACCCCATTTTGGAAAGTAGACACCCCAAGCTATTTGCTGAGAGGTATAGTGAGTATTTTGCAGACCTCACTTTTTGTCACAAAGTTTTGAAAATTGAAAAAAGAAAAAAAAAAATTTTTTCTGGTCTTTCTTCATTTTCAAAAACAAATGAGAGCTGCAAAATACTCACCATGCCTCTCAGCAAATAGCTTGGGGTGTCTACTTTCCAAAATGGGGTCATTTGGGGGGGGTTTGTGCCATCTTGGCATTTTATGGCCTTCAAAACTGTGATAGGTAGTGAGGAGTAAAATCAAAAATGTATGCCCTTAGAAATCCTGAAGGTGGTGCTGGGTTTTCGGGGCCCCGTACGCGGCTAGGCTCCCAAAAAGTGCCACACATGTGGTATCCCCGTACTCAGGAGAAGCAGCTGAATGTATTTTGGGGTGCAATTCCACATATGCCCATGGCCTGTGTGAGCAATATATCATTTAGTGACAACTTTTTGTAAATTTTTTTTTTTTTTTTGTCATTATTCAATCACTTGGGACAAAAAAAAAAATATTCAATGGGTTCAACATGCCTCTCAGCAATTTCCTTGGGGTGTCTACTTTCCAAAATGGGGTCATTTGGGGGGGGGGGTTTGTACTGCCCTGCCATTTTAGCACCTCAAGAAATGACATAGGCAGTCATAAACTAAAAGCTGTGTAAATTCCAGAAAATGTACCCTAGTTTGTAGACGCTATAACTTTTGCGCAAACCAATAAATATACGCTTATTGACATTTTTTTTACCAAAGACATGTGGCAGAATACATTTTGGCCTAAATGTATGACTAAAATTTAGTTTATTGGATTTTTTTTATAACAAAAAGTAGAAAATATCATTTTTTTTCAAAATTTTCAGTCTTTTTCCGTTTATAGCGCAAAAAATAAAAACGGCAGAGGTGATCAAATACCATCAAAAGAAAGCTCTATTTGTGGGAAGAAAAGGACGCAAATTTCGTTTGGGTAGAGCATTGCATGACCGCGCAATTAGCAGTTAAAGCGACGCAGTGCCGAATTGTAAAAAGTGCTCTGGTCAGGAAGGGGGTAAATCCTTCCGGGGCTGAAGTGGTTAATTTGGAATCAGAAAACAGGTTTTGAATGTGGTGGATACCTTTGCTTGTCCACTGGGACAACTGGAGGTCTGGCGTTAGTTGTGTGAGAGTTCCTATCGGGAGGAGGGGGTGATGTGTTCGAGGGTGGTAGTTCTATGTCTGTAGTTGTTTTCCATACACGTACAGAGGCTTTCATTGTAAAGGAAAGAGCGTTCGGTATAGTGATGCCTAGAGGGATCCCTAAAATCCAAGTTTTTAAGTCTGATCTAATAAGTGAAGAGGATAATATTTGACTCCAGTGTTTGTTAGGGGTCGGGCTGAACCATTCTTGTATTTAAATAAATTTAAATTTAAAATAGCGAACAAATGCCTAGAGGGATCCCTAAAATCCAAGTTTTTAAGTCTGATCTAATAAGTGAAGAGGATAATATTTGACTCCAGTGTTTGTTAGGGGTCGGGCTGAACCATTCTTGTATTTAAATAAATTTAAATTTAAAATAGCGAACAAAAGTCCTGGATGGCTTAACCCCAATGTAAAAATGCATTACAGGAAGCACATCCATGGTTAACAGAGGACAGAATTAAAATTAGACTTGGGAAACGTAACATTATTAAATCACCGGGACCAGATGGCTTGCACCCGAGGGTACTTGGGGAACTCAGTCAAAAAATTGCCAGACCATTGTTCCTAATTTTTACTGACAGTCTACTGACTGGAATGGTACCAGCTGATTGGAGAAAAGCCAATGTAGCACCAATATTTAAAAGGGCCCAAAATACATCCCTGGGAATTACAGACCAGTTAGCCTAACATCAATAGTATGTAAACTCTTGGAGGGGATGGTAAGGGACTATATACAAGATTTTAGTAATGAGAACGGTATCATTAGCAGTAATCAGCATGGATTCATGAAGAATCGCTCTTGCCAAACCAATCTATTAACCTTCTATGAGGAGGTGAGTTGCCATCTAGATAAAGGAAGGCCCGTAGACGTGGTGTATCTGGAATTTGCAAAAGCATTTGACACAGTTCCCCATAAACATTTACTGTATAAAATAAGGTCCGTTGGCATGGACCATAGGGTGAGTACATGGATTAAAAACTGGCTACAAGGGCGAGTTCAGAGGGTGTTGATAATTGGGGAGTACTCGGAATGGTCATGGGTGGGTAGTGGGGTCCCCCAGGGTTCTGTGCTGGGACCAATCCCGTTTAATTTGTTCATAAACGACTTGGAGGATGGGGTAAAAACAGTTCAATCTCTGTATTTGTGGACGATACTAAGCTAAGCAGGGCAATAACTTCTTTACAGGATGTGGAAACCTTGCAAAAAGATCTAAACAAATTAATGGGGTGGGCAACTACATTGCAAATGAAGTTTAATGTAGAAAAATTTAAAATAAAGCATTTGGGTGGCAAACATATGAATGCAATCTATACACAGGGGGGAGAACCTCTGGGGGAATCTAGGATGGAAAAGGACCTGGGGGTCCTAGTAGATGATAGGCTCAGCAGTGGCATTCAGTGCCAAGCTGCTGCTAACAAAGCAAACAGAATATTGGCATACATTAAAAAGGGGATCAATTCCAGAGATAAAACAATAATTCTCCCGCTCTACAAGACTCTGGTCCGGCCGCACCTAGAGTATGCTGTCCAGTTCTGGGCACCAGTCCTCAGGAAGGATGTACTGGAAATGGAGCGAGTACAAAGAAGGGCAACAAAGCTAATAAAGGGTCTGGAGGATATTAGTTATGAGGAAAGGTTGCGAGCACTGAACTTATTCTCTCTGGAGAAGAGACGCTTAAGAGTTGATATGATTTCAATATACAAATACCATACTGGTGACCCCACAAGAGGGATAAAACTTTTTTGCAGAAGGGAGTTTAACAAGACTCATGGCCACTCATTAAAATTAGAAGAAAAGCGGTCTAACCTTATACTATGTAGAGGGTTCTTTACTGTAAGAGCGACAAAGATGTTGAATTCCCTTCCACAGGCAGTGGTCTCAGCGGGGGGGGGGGGGGGGGGGCATCGATAGTTTCAAGAAACTATTAGATAAGCACCTGAACGACCGCAACATACAGGGATATACAATGTTATACCAACATATAATCACACACATAGGTTGAACTTTCAATCTCACCTACTATGTATTTGCGTTATTATGGTGGCTTGATAGTAGTCTGCGAAGTCTATGTACCCTGATCCTCCTGCTAGTCTGTGTTTGATAATTTTTGAGTGGGCACTTTGGGGTTTCTTACCTTGCCAAATGAACTTGCTTAGAATTGTTTGTAGTGACTTAAAATAAGATTGAGGTATTGGGATGGGTATTGTTCTAAAAAGGTAGAGCAATTGTGGGAGATTGTTCATTTTAAATGACGCTAGTCTCCATGACCATGAAAGTTCATGTTGTGCTAGTTTTTGTAGGTCATTTTGCAGTTTTTTGGTAAACATTGTGTAGTTAACTGCAAAAAGTTGTTTAACTGATTTGGTGAGCTGGAAACCAAGATATATGATACTTTTTTTCTGCCCAGGCATAAGGAAACTTAGTTTGTAGTAGTTGTGTAGTCGTAGCATCTATACCAAGGTTGAGTATGAATGATTTGGTGTCATTAATTTTGTAATGCAAGATCTTGCTAAACCTTGTAAGAGTGTCTTGAATTGCAGCTAGGGAAGAGGATGGGTTGGTGATCATCAGGATGACATCATCAGCAAATAAACTGATTTTATGGTGGGGTCTATTGATTGTAATACCAGAGATGAGGGGGTTAGTTCTAATGTGTTCTGCAAGGGGTTCCATAAGAAGATTAAAAATCAGGGGCGACAATGGGCAACCCTGGCACGTGCCGTTGGTTATTTGGAATAATTGGGATTTCATTTCAGAGGAGTACACTTTCGCGGATGGTGTTGTATATAGGGCTAGGACAGCTTGCAGTATATTACCTTTGAAACCAAATTTTTTTTTTTTATCATTAAAATTTTTATTTTCGTTTCTCATCAAAAAACAAACAAACAATGTGAGAAGCATAAAAGTAACATATTGCTACATTTTAACATTGAAGGCACATTGGTAACTTGCGTAACTAAGACAAGGTTGGAATTATTCAGGTTAATGATTAGAGGTCGACCGATATATCGGCCGGCCGATATATCGGCCGATATTTGGCTTTTTTTACTTAATCGGCATCGGCCGATTGTGCTGATAAAAAAAGCCGATTATAACTTCAGCGGGACTTGCAAATGACTTCTGTAATAGAAGTCAATTGCAAGCTGTTTGAAGTTTGTCTTCTCTCCTCCTCTGGGCAGCCTGCCAAGTCTGATAAGAAGATACATTTGTATCTCTTCGGGTTCTTTTTATCAATAGACTGAACTCCGTGGAGAATTTCTCAGTTTAACCATTTAAAGACTAAATCTTTTTTGACATTTGTTGCTTACAAGTAAAAATCCTGTATTTTCTGCTAGAAAATCAATTGGAACCCCCAAACATTATATATATTTTTTTTAGCAGAGACCCTAGGGAATAAAATAGCGGTTGTTGCAATATTTTATGTCACACGGTATTTGCGCAGCGGTCTTTCAAACACAATTTTTTTTAAAAAAATACACTAATTAAAAAAAAAAAAATAAACAGTAAAGTTAGCCCATTTTTTTTTTCGTCCAAAAGTTTTGATTACCTGTTTTTGTGTATTTAATATTTAAGATATAGTTCTTTTTTTTAATATAAATTATACATACAAGTGAACTGATTGGAGGTTTGTTTTGTTCAATAAATGTTTAAATGTAAAAAATTTTCTGTATCACTTATTACTTAAGATTGCTTTCACACTGGAGCGGGCATGCGTTGACGGTAAAACGCTGTTAGTTTTAGCGGCGCTTTACCGTCATTTTAGTGGTGCTATTCGGCTGCTAGCGGGGCGCTTATAACCCAGCTAGCGGCCGAGGAAGGGGTTAAGTGCGCCCCTGAAGTGCTGCTGCCAAAACGCTATGCAGGTGCTTCGGCAGCGGTGCGCATTCATTTTAATGGTCAGGATTGGTGGAGCAGCGGTATACACCACTGCAAAGATGCTGCTTGCAGGACTTTTTTTTACATCCTGCCAGCGCATCGCCTCAGTGTGAAAGCACTCGGGATATCACACCGAGACTGCAGGGGAGCCGTTTTACAGGCACTTTACAGGCGCTATTTTTAGCCCAAAAGCGCCTAAAAAAAATGCCCCAGTGTGAAAGGGGTCTAACTGTTAGATTTTATGAGATGAAGGGGGGAAAAAAAAAAAATCGGCCTAATATATCGGCCCAAAAAAATCTGCATCATATATCGGCCATCGGCCACCGCGATTTCTAAATATCGGCATCGGCCAGAGAAAAACCCATATCGGTCGACCTCTATTAATGATCTTCTGGCCATTCGGCCGTACATGAAGTAACTCACATTATTGCGAGGTTTTGAGGCTCTGCTCCCCACCGGACACCCCAAAAGGGATCTCACTGTGTCCAATGAGGTGCCGAGGCCTCTTCTCACCATGTCTCGTGAGGCTGTAGTAATGTCACCTGACAACTAGAAAAAGTGATATCAGCTTCCTATGATCACATAGAAGAGGAGTAACCATGTCTCTAAGTAAGGTAAAGGACCTCAACAGTAATCTAGTGCCCATCTCGTGAACTTATGTTATCTCCCTAAAGAAGGGAGCAGAAATCAAGGAGAAAAAAGAAGAAAAAGAGAGAAAAGACGGGGGGGGGGGAGAAAGGGGAGAAGAAAAGGTGCCTGCCCACCTGATGTCAGTCCCAGCAATCAGCATCCCGAGCTGCCCGCCACACCTGGGATCAGGGATATTCCCATATATTGAGCCCAGGGCTCCCAGATTGCTTCAAACTGGGGAGTTGTATCCAGGATAGAACTGACCAGTTTTTCTTGTGTCATTATCCATGAAATCTTCTTTTTCATGGCCCCAATGGATACTGTAGGTAACTTCCATGCTTTGGCTATAGTCATTTTAGCTCCTGTCAAAATAAACAAAATCAGTTTACGAGTAGTTTTGGGGATGCCCGGAGCCAGTCCATTAAGTAGAGCTAATGCTGGCGTTTGAGGGATAGCACAACCCGTAACAGTACGGATAATGTGAAAGACTTTGTTCCAAAACCCACAAAGTTTTGGGCATTCCCACCAGATGTGGATCATGGAACCCACGCTTTGACATCCCCTGAAGCATAAAGGTGATGTGGAGGGGAACATGGAGGCCAATCTAGTCGGCACCAGGTACTATCTCGTAAAGAGTTTGATATTGGCTTCCAAGAGAAAGGTATTGTAAATGCCTTTGAGCGAGTAGGAATTAGTATTTGTGTCAGTCCTCCAATTCCCAAGTGGTTTGGAGGTCCTTTTCCCATGCAATCATATAGGGTAGTTTGTTTAGATTAGTGGCTAGTGACGCATAGATTACGGAAATCCCTCCCCTCAGCTCCATGTCTTGACCACACCATCGTTCATAATCCGTAAATCTTGGAGGGTTAGGTTTGTTTTTCCATATAGAATAAATTAAGCTAGAAATCTGGTGAAATCTGAACCTTTCTGAACTAGGGATGTCTAGTTCCTTCTCAAAGTGTTTGAGGGGTAGTGGACCCGTGCAGGAGAAGAAATTCCCAATGCGGTACACACCCCTGTCCAGCCACCACTTGGACGCTCCAATGTCCATGCCCGGCTGGAAAAGAGGGTTTCGGAATAAATGAGCTAGTGGTTGGAACTCAGAGACCAGGGAGGGAAGTCTTCTGAGCACATCCCACATGGAGAGTGAATGTGAGAGGGTTGGAGAAAGGATTTGTTGGGGGGGCACCATAACAAATAATCAAGAGTAAACATAGGTACTGCTTGTCGCTCTATAGCTATCCAGTCTGGTTTCTCCTTTTTGAGATATATGGTAGATAATTGTGCTAACTGTGCTGCCTGGTAATACCATAAGAGATTCGGGAGTCCCAAACCCCCCTGTGAGGGAAGATTAAAAAGATTGCGGGTTGAAAGGCGAGGATCTTTCTTGTGCCATATGTATTTGGTGATTTTACTCTGAAAGGCTTTAAGATGATCTCGTTTAATCGGTATAGGAAGGAAACGAAATAGGTATAGTATTCTGGGTAGGAGGTTCATTTTAACGGAATGAATTCTGCCTGTCCAAGCTATTTCATGAGACCCCCAGTTGCTGAGATCAGCTGCTAGTTTACGGAACATTGGCGGTTAGTTCGCCTGGTAGAGGTTTTCGACCTTTGAGGTAATATTAAGCCCCAAATATTTAATGGAAGAATCACTCCAGTCAAAATTATGCTTGTTTTGTAGGAAGGAGGCTAGAGAACTAGAGAGAGATATATTTAGAGCCTGGGACTTAGACATGTTTACCCGAAGACCTGAGATCTCCGCAAATCTGTCCAACAGAGTACATATTGCTGGGAGAGAGGAGGTCGCGGAGGTTACAAAAAGCAAGAGATCGTCTGCAAATAAGGCACATTTATCTGTGATGTGACCACACTGTACCCCCCCGATATCTGGATGTGTACGAATAGCAATTGCCAGTGATTCTATCATTATGGCGAATATCAAGGGAGACAATGGGCACCCCTGGCGTGTACCCCTAGCTGTCTTGATTGGGTCAGAATAGAGCCCCTGGAGTCTAACTCTGGCCACGGGTCTCGAATAAAGGGCTTCAAGGATTCCTATCAAATTTGGGCCAAAACCCCAGCGGCGCAATACTGCGAATAGATATGGCCAGGATACTGAATCAAAGGCCTTCTGGAGGTCCAGTGATAACATGCCCTCTTGTCTATTGCCTCCCGCCCAGCCCGATTGTAGTATCGATATGAGGTCCACTGCTCTTCTCACTTGGTCTGGTCCCTGATGACCAGGAATAAACCCAACTTGGTCTTTATGAACATATAGTCCAATAAACGACGCTAATCGGTTTGCTAAAACTTTAGTTAAGATTTTTAAGTCATTATTAATCAAGGAGATGGGTCTATAGTTACCAATCTGACTAGCATCTTTACCTGGTTTGGGAATAACAGATATAAATGCCATGTTAAGTTGGTTTCCTACCGGGGAGCCCTTAGTCATTGAATTAAAAAATCTAGTGAGATAAGGTGTTAATATTTCAGAAAAAGTTTTATAATAGGGTGTGGAGAACCCATCTGGTCCCGGCGCCGTTCCCCCCTTTAACGATTTAATAACCTCCGCGACCTCCCCCACAGAAATGGGGGCCTCCATTTCCACTCTGTGATCATCATGCAATGTAGGCAAGTTTAATCCCTCAAGGAATTCTTCCACTTTAGAGAGGTTTAAATTGTGATCTGCTTTATGTAAGTCTGTATAAAATTCTTGGAAGGCCGTCATGATGCGTTGGGGATTCATAGTGAAGGTACCGTTAGCCTGTCTAATTTTGGGCATGGAATTCGTGAAAAATCTGGGGGAAAGTTTTGAGGCGAGCATCGGTCCTATTCTGTCCTTTTTCTGGTAAAATCTGGCCCCAGTCCATCTAATGGACTTGTCGGCTTGCGCCGTAAGGGCCAAGTTTAGAGCTGCTTGAGCAGCATCTAGCGCATGTCCAGGAACTTCGGACGGGTCCTGTTTGTGTCGTTTGCTCAAAGTTTGGAATTCCCTCTCCAGTCTCTCTATGTCTCCCAGCCTTTCTTTATTCCGTTGGGCAGCAATTTGCAACTTTATGTGCTGCCCAAAGGTTCTCCTCTGAGACCTCCCCTACATCATTAAAGTGAAAATATTCACGTAGTGCCTCCTTTATTTCTGTCACCCTGATGGGGTCATTCAATAGAGATTGGTTGAGAGTCCAATGGGAGGGTCGTTGAATGGGGATGTCCCTGCGTAACGTTAGAAGAACCATAGAGTGGTCCGACCAGGCTACCTCCAAGATTTTGGATGTGAGAGCCAACGGAATGTGACGATTAGAGATCAGAATACGGTCAATGCGTGAGTAAGTCTGGTGCGGATGTGAGAAATGGGAAAAGTCTCGAGCAGTCGGGTTCAATTCTCTCCATATGTCAGTCATGTTGGACTGAAAAATCAGTCGCGCTATGTGGACGCTAGCTTTGCTGGGTTTGATCAGAC
The DNA here is from genome assembly GCA_037952835.1 of Lithobates septentrionalis. Taxonomy (NCBI): domain Eukaryota; kingdom Metazoa; phylum Chordata; class Amphibia; order Anura; family Ranidae; genus Lithobates; species Lithobates septentrionalis. The sequence goes on along the minus strand of JBBDGP010001598.1, from coordinate 447,787 downwards.
GTGTACTAGTGGGTTTGGATTTGTCTAATCCCGAGTCAAATGCCATATTGGAATCCCCGCCCATGACTATGATGCCCTCCATCATTGGTCTGAGAGTGGCAAACATCTGTCGAAAAAACCTTGACTGTCCCTTATTAGGGGCGTAATAAGATATGAATGAATAAAGCCGATCATCTATAATACCCTTCACCAGGAGGAATCTTCCCTCCGGATCCCTGAGTTCCGAACTAGCTGAAAACTTACCATGTTTGGAGAATAAAATTGCTACACCCCTCGTTTTATCCTCTGCATTGGCTAAATAGAATGTGGGCAAATGAGCATGAAGAAAAGAGGGAGTGTACCGCCGTGGGAAGTGAGTCTCCTGCAAGAGTACCACATCTATACGGTGAGATCGATAAACTTGAAGAGCTTTCCGTCTTTTTACTGGTGAATTTAGTCCCTGAGAATTGTGGGAGATTACGCGTAAGGGATGTGGGGAAGTGTTGACATTAGCCATGGAGCTGAGAGGGATGGACGCTATCCATTCTATGGTCACTTACCTCGTTCCAGATATGGGAGGGGAGATGTGCAATCTCTTGTCGGTATAGAAGAAAGCCCAAGGGCCTCTTGCCGGGGAAAGACACCAGGAGGACAGCTGAAAAATAAAAAAAGGTTAGTGCAGTTGTAAGAAAGAAGAGATAGACATATCAATAACATCACATGAACTTTAAAGCTTGAATCAGGCCCGGAATGAGGGAGGAGTATCTCCCTCCTCTCATTCAAAATCAAAATCTTTCCATAGCCCATAGGTAGGGCTACGTTCCCACTGTCCAAGATCGGAAGCGATCCAACTGAATAGTGGGAGGAGGCACAAGGCAACAGCCCCGGCCCTGAACAGCACTGAAATATCAATGTAACTGAAAGGTATGCGGGTGCGACTAACAGAAACCCCTAATAACAGCCTATGTAAAAGTATCCAACTGGGGAAGACCATATTATAACAGAGTGCCATAGACCGGGATAGATAATAAACAGTCATATGGTGGTATCCAAAATTCGGCCTATGCCCCCAAGACTACACCGACCCTAGACTCAAAAATAGGGGGCAAGTGAAGTCCGAACAGACTAACAATAAAAAAAAAAAGGGGGAGGAAAACAATTTTTAGTTCTCTGACTGCCGACTCCGTTTAGGAGGAAAAAGAAGTAGAGCTATTTGGTAAATCCGGTTCTCCATCATCAGGGGGGCATGTTGTCTCTTACTCTCTTGGGTTTAGCTGTGTCCCATACTGGGGAGGTAGGACTATGAGGGGTATGACGTTTGGCAGAGCCCTGCTGAGTGTTGGAAGTGTCCATCGCTGAATCCTGGGTGATGAGCTTGAGATCCAAAAGTAGACGTTCACCCTCCGGGAAGCTGTGGATTGTATGTTGCTTTCCTTTAAAGGAGAATTTCAGGGCGAAAGGGCCCAACGGTATTTGATATCTCTCTTGGTGAGGGCGGCAGGAAGGGGTTTCATCAATCGTTTCATCGATCTCAGCTTCTGTATGGTAAACGGAGAGATGTCTGCGAAAATTTGGATAACCTGTCCCTGGAACTTCAGCTGGTCTTGTTGGCGGGAACATTTCAACACTTCTTCTTTAACGGAGTAATAGTGCGGTTTTACCTCAATGTCTCTGGGGGCTCCGTCCTTTCGGGGGGTCCTAGTGATCTGTGGGCCCTGTCCAGTTCCAATTTATGTTTTGGGACCGAAGGTATCAGAGTTTTAATAACTTCTTATACAGCCGATTGAACGTCAGCAATTGATTCGGGTAACCCTCTGATTCGGAAATTATCTCTTCGTGAGCGATTCTCGAGGTCATCGATCCTTGCTTGTGCAGTATCCAGCTGCTCCTGCAAGAAGTGTAGATGATCCGTGTTTTGATTTGCCCTTGAAATAGTCACGTCCAGCTTATGCTCAATATGTTCGATTCTAGAGCCAAGATTTTGGAAATCTGTTCTGATTTCGCCTGTAATCCTGTCTGCTGTTTGGGTCAGACCTTTATCTAGTAGTTCAGATATTTTGGAGAACAGGTCTGCAACATTTAAAAGTCACTTCTTGGGCCTGTGCTGTTTTAGAGTCTGTGTGGGTGGGGGTTGCTTCAAGTGGGGACAGTCCATCAGGCCCCACAGTTCTCTCCAGCAGTGACAGGGTGGATGCTGGTGAGGGGGTGGCAGCATTAGGGTTTGAGCCGCTCATGAGAGGGGTATATGTGAGGGTAGCAGGGAGCAGATCTTGCCTTGTTGCAGGAATCTCCTCTGCGGCCTGGTCTCGAGACTGAGACGCGGCCGCCATCTTTAAAATGTCTGCAGCCTCGAACTGGGGTTCCAGAGCTCGTCTGGTCTGCCTACCCTGCATATATTGGTGCACGGGTGTTTCCGCTACCGATTCCCGTTGGTCGTGGGGTTCCCGTCAGCCGCACGCTGCAGCTATCGATGCTGTGTGGCCGGCGGTGTGCGGAGCTCCGGGCTTACGCCGCCATCTTAGCGGACTCCGCGCATGCGCCTCTCCCTTGAAACCAAATTTAAGGACTCTGTGTAGGTAAGTCCAGTGAATCTTGTCGAACGCCTTCTCTGCATCCAGAGATAGAAGCAGAGAAGGCGTTCCGTTAGACTCAGCATGGTGGATAAGGTTGATAAGCCCTCTAGTGACGTCAGGCGCTTGGTGACCCATGGTGAAACCGGATTGGTCACGGTGAATTAGAGTGGGCAGTATGTTTAGTCTGGTGGCGATGGCTTTCGCGTACATTTTTAAATCAAGGTTTAATAAAAAGATTGGCCTAAAATTTTGGTGGGTAGGTTTTTTCCCTGGCTTTGGTAAGGTAATTATCAGTGCTTATAGCATTTCACGAGGGAATGAAGAAGAGGGCACTGCTTCATTATATAAGGTAGTCATATGGTTAGTGAGTATGAAGGAAAATTGTTTATAATATTCGCTAGTCAGTCCATCAAGACCTGGAGCTTTCCCCGTAGTTTAGAGATTTGATGACAGATTGTAGTTCTGAGGGCGTAAAAAGATGCGTTCAGGGAGTCAAGTTGTGTTTCATTTAGAGTTGGAAGGTTAATGTGGTTTAAAAAGGCATCAATGTCGTCAATAGTGGGTTGATGAGTCAGGGCGTCAAGTTTAAGGTTATATAGGTCACTGTAATATGAGCTGAAGGCGTCAGCAATATCTTGTGAGTTTAGCAATTTTTCATGTGTGTGGGGATGAATAAGTTAGGCTATTGCGTCTGGCTAGAGCTTTCCCCGCCTTGTTTGAGGTGTAGTAAGCCATAGCTTTCAGTTTACGCTGTGTTTTTTCAAAGGCGTGCAAGAGGAGGGTTACATAGTTAGTCAGGTTGAAAAAAGACACAAGTCCATCCAGTTCAACCTTAAAAACAATAAATAAATAAAACATATCGTACAATCCAATATACCCAATTTTATACCCTCAGTTGATCCAGAGGAAGGCAAAAAACCCCAGCAGAGCATGCTCCAATTTGCTACAGCAGGGGAAAAAATTCCTTCCTGATCCCCCAAGAGGCAATCAGATTTTCCCTGGATCAACTTTACCTATAAATGTTAGTACCCAGTTATATTATGTACATTTAGGAAAGTATCCAGGCCTTTCTTAAAGCAATCTACTGAGCTGGCCAGAACCACCTCTGGTGGGAGTCTATTCCACATTTTCACAGCTCTTACTGTGAAGAAACCTTTGCGTATTTGGAGATTAAATCTCTTTTCCTCTAGACGTAAAGAGTGCCCCCGTGTCGTCCTGGTTTGACCGTAAAGAGAATAACTCAACACCAAGATCACTATATGGACCCCTTATATATTTAAACATGTTGATCATATCCCCCCTTATTCTCCTCTTCTCAAGAGTGAATAAATTCAGTTCCTCTAATCTTTCCTCATAGCTGAGCTCCTCCATGCCTCTTATCAGTTTGGTTGCCCTTCTCTGCACTTTCTCCAGTTCCCGGATATCCTTTTTGAGAACTGGTGCCCAAAACTGAACTGAATATTCCAGATGAGGTCTTACTAATGATTTGTAGAGGGGCAAAATTATATCTCTCTCTCTAGAGTCCATACCTCTCTTAACCACTTCAGCCCCGGAAGGATTTACCCCCTTCCTGACCAGAGCACTTTTTACAATTTGGCACTGCGTCGCTTAAACTGCTAATTGCGCGGTCATGCCCCCCCCATGCTGTACCCAAACAAAATTTGCGTCCTTTTCTTCCCACAAATAGAGCTTTCTTTTGATGGTATTTGATCACCTCTGCCGTTTTTATTTTTTGCGCTATACATGGAAAAAGACCGAAAATTTTGAAAAAAAAATGATATTTTCTACTTTTTGTTCTAAAAAAAATCCAATAAACTCAATTTTAGTCATACATTTAGGCCAAAATGTATTCGGCCACATGTCTTTGGTAAAAAAAATGTCAATAAGTGTATATTTATTGGTTTGCGCAAAAGTTATAGCGCCTACAAACTAGGGTACATTTTCTGGAATTTACACAGCCTTTAATTTATGACTGTCTATGTCGTTTCTTGAGGTGCTAAAATGGCAGGGCAGTACAAAACCCCCACAAATGACCCCATTTTGGAAAGTAGACACCCCAAGGAAATTGCTGAGAGGCATGTTGAGCCCATTGAATATTCATTTTTTTTTTGTCCCAAGTGATTGAATAATGACAAAAAAAAAAAAAATTACAAAAAGTTGTCACTAAATGATATATTGCTCACACAGACCATGGGCATATGTGGAATTGCACCCCAAAATACATTTAGCTGCTTCTCCTGAGTATGGGGATACCACATGTGTGGGACTTTTTGGGAGCCTAGCTGCGTACGGGGCCCCGAAAACCAATCACTGCCTTCAGGATTTCTAAGGGCGTACATTTTTGATTTTACTCCTCACTACCTATCACAGTTTTGAAGGCCATAAAATGCCCAGATGGCATAAACCCCCCCCCCAAATGACCCCATTTTGGAAAGTAGACACCCCAAGCTATTTGCTTTGAGGCATGTTGAGTCCATGGAATGTTTTATATTTTGACACAAGTTGCGGGAAAGTGACAATTTTTTTTTTTTTTGCACAAAGTTGTCACTAAATGATATATTGCTCACACAGGCCATGGGCATATGTGGAATTGGACCCCAAAATACATTTAGCTACTTCTCCTGAGTACGGGGATACCACATGTGTGGGACTTTTTGGGAGCCTAGCTGCGTACGGGGCCCTGAAAACCAATCACCGCCTTCGCGATTTCTAAGGGTGTAAATTTTTGATTTCACTCTTCACTGCCTATCACAGTTTCGGAGGCCATGGAATGCCCAGGTGGCACAAACCCCCCCCCCCCCCCCCAAATGACCCTATTTTGGAAAGTAGACATCCCAAGCTATTTGCTGAGAGGTATAGTGAGTATTTTGCAGACCTCACTTTTTGTCACAAAGTTTTGAAAATTGAAAAAAGAAAAAAAAAATGTTTTTTCTTGTCTTTCTTTATTTTCAAAAACAAATGAGAGCTGCAAAATACTCACATGCCTCTCAGCAAATAGCTTGGGGTGTCTACTTTCCAAAATGGGGTCATTGGGGGGGGGGTTGTGCCACCTGGGCATTCCATGGCCTCCGAAACTGTGATAGGCAGTGAAGAGTGAAATCAAAAATTTACACCCTTAGAAATCGCGAAGGCGGTGATTGGTTTTCGGGGCCCCGTACGCAGCTAGGCTCCCAAAAAAGTCTCACACATGTGGTATCCCCATACTCAGGAGAAGCAGCAGAATGTATTTTGGGGTGTAATTTCACATATTCCCATGGCATGTTTGAGCAATACAAGGAAGAGTGGCGCCCCTCTTCCTTGTTTTTCTCTAGCACATTGGACCTGGCTTTTTGGTTCTCTCTGGCGGCTGCCTCGAATGACTTTTTACTTCATCCATATATATGTGATATATATATGTTTGCATGGACCCTGCCCTTGTGTACATAGGCAATGGTATATAAGGTATCTTGTATTGTGCCTTCTTTTACTTGTCTTACTGTTTGAGCAATATACCATTTAGTGACAACTTTGTGCAAAAAAAAAAAAAAAAAAAAAATTGTCTCTTCCCGCAACTTGTGTCACAATATAAAATATTCCATGGACTCGACATGACTCTCAGCAAATAGCTTGGGGTGTCTACTTTCCAAAATAGGGTCATTTGGGGGGGGGGTTTGAACTGTCCTGGCATTTTATGCACAACATTTAGAAGCTTATGTCACACATCACCCACTCTTCTAACCACTTGAAGACAAAGCCCTTTCTGACACTTTTTGATTACATGAAAAAATTATTTTTTTTTGCAAGAAAATTACTTTGAACCCCCACACATTATATATATTTTTTAAAGCAAATGCCCTACAGATTAAAATGGTGGGTGTTTCATTTTTTTTTTCACACAGTATTTGCGCAGCGATTTTTCAAACACATTTTTTGGGGAAAAAACACACTTTTTTAAATTTTAATGCACTAAAACACACTATATTGCCCAAATGTTTGATGAAATAAAAAAGATGATCTTAGGCCGAGTACATGGATACCAAACATGACATGCTTTAAAATTGCGCACAAACGTGCAGTGGCGACAAACGAAATACATTTGTAAAAGCCTTTAAAAGCCTTTACAGGTTACCACTTTAGATTTACAGAGGAGGTCTACTGCTAAAGTTACTGCCCTCGATCTGACCTTCGCGGTGATACCTCACATGCATGGTGCAATTGCTGTTTACATTTGACGCCAGACCGACGCTTGCGTTCGCCTTAGCGCGAGAGCAGGGGGGACAGGGGTGCTTTTTTTTTTTTTTTCTTTATTATTTTTTTTGTTTTTTTAGCTTATTTTTAAACTGTTCCTTTCATATTTTTTTTTAAATCATTTTTATTGTTATCTATTAGACACTAAATTTCTCCTCTGCCCTCAAAGCATCTGACCACACCAAGATCGGTGTGATAAAATGCTTTCCCAATTTCCCAATGGCGCTGTTTACATCCGGCAAAATCTAAGTCATAAAATGCTCGTAGCTTCTGGTTTCTTCGGCCATAGAGATGTTTGGAGCCACTCTGGTCTCTGATCAGCTCTATGGTCAGCTGGCTGAATCACCGGCTGCATTCTCAGGTTCCCTGTTGAGACAGGAGAGCCAGAGAAAAACACGGAAGACGGTGGGGGAGGGCATTCCCTCCCACTGCTTGTAAAAGCAGTCTAGAGGCTAATTAGCCGCTAGGATTGCTTTTACATAAAAGCCGACCGCTGGCTGAAAAGAATGATACCAAGATGATACCTAAACCTGCAGGCATCATTCTGGTATAACCATTCAAAGTCGTGAATTGCGTACCTGAAGACAAAAAAATGGTTAACAATAAAGCACAGTAAACGGTAAAGTATAAAAAATGACATACCTGAAAAGCAAACATGATAAAACATAATAACAATAAAACATTGCAGAATAGAATACAGTAAAAAAGAGCAGAACAATAGAGAGAGAATAGAGAGAAAGAGAACAATAAAACGACAACTATTTTTTTTTATTTTATATTTTTGTATGTGTTTTTTTTTTTTTTTACACTTTTTTTTGTAACTGTAACTTTTATAACTGTAACCAGTTCCAGGTTCGGGTCTCTCAAAATGCGATGGCATCTTGGGAGACCCTGTGAAAGTGTGCCTAGTCTGTGCAATGCTGTACCCTACGCTAATACTCAACTAGTGAATGGTAGTGTTCAAAACATTCACCAATGCAAAAACCAGGATTGTCAGGACAGGGGGGACAATAATAGCGGGTTTCATGCCTATATCCACGCTTGCTGCAGAAACGACATATTTTTTTGGGGGGATTCGTTGGGTAGGGGTACTCGGGAGAACATAAAGAAAATGCCTCTCATGCAGCCGACTGCATTTGGTTGGGGATGTGAATGGGGGAAGTACGGGCGCTGCAGAATTGGTGGGTTCCCAATTAGGATTGGCAAATGCAGCAGGAAGGGTATTATGGGCACGACGGGCCTCTGTTTGTCTTTTTGGTGGCAGCGGGACACTACTTGTGCTTGCCACCTCACCAGCTTGAACTGCACTTATGGGACTCGCCACGTCACCAAGTGTTACTGCAGTGCTGGTTTGACTACGACCGGGGTGTACTAGCCCGCTGGTGTTTGCCCGTTCACCAAAACGCTACCAAAAAAACTGTTAGCGATCGCAGGGATCGGGCCTGACTCTGCGAATGCTGCAGTTTAGTTTAGTTTAGTTTAGTGTTTTGTAAGTGACAGTGATCGATCGATACTGCACTTAGGTGGGCTGGGCTGGGGCGGGCGGAGGGGCAAAACGCAGGTGCTAGCAGGTATCTGTTCTGATCCCACTAACACTGCGTTTGTGGGAACCCTAAACTGCTTGGGACGCTAGTATAGATCTGATCGGATCAGATATTGATCCGATCAGATACTATACCACTAAGGGAGGTGTACGGTGCGTGCGTGGGTGTTAGCGGTACTGGCGCTAACCTGACGCTGCCTGGGGCAGGTGCTTGCCAGTTCACCAAAACGCTACCAAAAAAACTGTTAGCGATTGCAGGGATCAGGCCTGACTCTGCGAACGCTGCAGTTATGCGTTTAGTGTTTTGTAAGTGACAGTGATCGATCGATACTGCACTTGGGTGGGCTGGCCTGGGCGGAGGGGCAAAACGCAGGTGCTAGCAGGTATCTGGGCTGATCCCGCTAACACTGCGTTTTTGGGAACCCTAAACTGCTGGGGACGCCAGTATAGATCTGATCGGATCAGATATTGATCCGATCAGATACTATACCACTAAGGGAGGTGTACGGTGCGTGCGTGGGTGTTAGCGGTACTGGCGCTAATCTGACGCTGCCTGGGGCGACGCATATCACCGCCGGGCGATCGGGGGATAAACCTTTATTCGGTAATAAACGGCGGGTGCCCTGACACTAAAAAAAAAAAACGAACTAACCAACGGTTATACGGTAATCAGTGGTGAAAGGGTTAACTAGGGGGCAATAAAGGGGTTAAAACATTTTTTAGATAGTATATGGGGGTCCCTGTCGCTATAAAACGCTGACGGCGAACCTAAATATTTACGTCCCTAACTAGCGTCACCAGTGACACTAATACAGCGATCAGAATAATGATCGCTTAGTGACACTGGCGACAGGGGGTGATCATGGGGTTAAAACTTTATTAGGGGGGGTTAGGGGGTACCCTAGACCTACAGGGGGCTAACACTCACTGCCCTACCACTTCTAACTGTCACAAACTGACACCATGCAGTAATCAGAAAAAAAAAATACTGCTTGGTGTCAGTGTGACAGGGAGGGGTGATTGGGGGGGGGGGATCGGGGGTGTAATGTGTGCCTGGCATGTTCTACTGTGTGTGTGTTGTGCATTCACTTGTCTTCTCTCCTCGGCATCGGAACGGAAACTGCCGAGCCGAGGAGAGATGACATCACATCCTCTGCCTGTGTGTACTACACACAGGCAGGGGAGGATTCCCATTGGCTGGGAGCGATCGCGAGGGGGGGGGCACGATCGGATGGCCTCCCCCTCGCCTCTCAACACTCCCAGACAAATGCCGACCGCCGCTGGCACCGGGGGGGGTACGTGATTCTGCCTGCCCGTGCCATTCTGCCGACGTATATCATCGTTAGGCGGTCGGCAAGTGGTTAATAAAAGAAAGGACTTTGCTCACTTTGGAAACCGCAGCTTGGCATTGCATGCTATTATTGAGCTTATGATCTACCAAAACCCCCAGATCCTTCTCCACCACGGATTCCCCCAGTTGTACTCCCCCTAGCATGTATGATGCATGCATGTTCTTAGCCCCCAAATGCCTAACTTTACATTCATCAACATTAAACCTCATCTGCCACATAGTCGCCCAATTAGAAAGTGCATTGAGGTCGGCTTGTAAATTGGAGACATCCTGTAAGGAAGTTATTCCACTGCATAGCTTGGTGTCATCTGCAAAGACAGAAATGTTTAAAAACATATAATAATTGATGCACTCTAATCAATCAATGTGTACAAACACTGTGCTAAAAAATGTGAAAAAGATGAAAATAAACCATTGACTCAAATGAATAAATATGTGAATGAATAAATAACTGACAAGTGAAAATAAAGAAAAATCCTAGTGCCAATACATGTAAAAAAAACCTCCCCAAAAGTGCTCAGTAGCAATATATAGAAAATAAATAAATGCCAATCTGATGGATAAATACTGCCAATAAATTACAATCATAAAATAAAAAATCAGCGGAGATAATTTAGTCCAGAATATAAGTATAATTGACCCAGCAGTTCATTCCTTATTAGAATAAATTGATTTACTGTGTTTGATCGTTGTTCATGATTACTTTCTTTTTTCACATCCCGCTTCAGCCAAAGTAATGTTGGTAGTTTGGTTCTCAACAAGGATGATTTTATGAAAAACAAGCAAAGAAATAGATCATTGCGTGATGAACTATAAGAAAGTACACAAGCAAACAGCACAGAGATATACTCACGTGCGCCCGGTTTAGTAAAGGCATACAGGTATGCAGATCGCAGTCAGCCGCTATGGACGAGGCTTATCACAAAAGCCGCTGCTGTTCAGCTCAGTGTGTCATACAGCAGTGAACGTCCTAGGCTCCTCCCACGCGTTGCGTCACTGACACGTGACTTTCTCAAGGATAAACCTGAGATGCCACAGTCTCCGTATTTAAGTCCGATGGCATTCCGGTTACCATGGAGACAGCGCTGTGTTCATTGGATCATCATACTGCTTACTGCTTGTACTTGTGTATATATATTTGTTTAAAAACAATGTTTATTTGTTACATACTTTAAAAAGAAATTTATGGTAACAGGATAAAGAGATAAAAAGATACAAATAAAAAATAAAAACATTAATTCTGTCATTCTTTTGGGAGGTTCTCGGGTTAAACCCGAGGTTGGCATCTCGGGTTTATCCTTGAGAAAGTCACGTGTCAGTGACGCAACGCGTGGGAGGAGCCTAGGACGTTCACTGCTGTATGACACCCTGAGCTGAACAGCAGCAGCTTTTGTGATAAGCCTCGTCCACAGCGGCTGACTGCGATCTGCATACCTGTATGCCTTTACTAAACCGGACGCACGTGAGTGTATCTCTGTGCTGTTTGCTTGTGTACTTTCTTATAGTTCATCACGCAATGATCTATTTCTTTGCTTGCTTTTCATAAAATCATCCTTGTTGAGAACCAAACTACCAACATTACTTTGGCTGAAGCGGGATGTGAAAAAAGAAAGTAATCATGAACAACGATCAAACACAGTAAATCAATTTATTCTAATAAGGAATGAACTGCTGGGTCAATTATACTTATATTCTGGACTAATTTATCTCCGCTGATTTTTTATTTTATGGTTGTAATTTATTGGCAGTATTTATCCATCAGATTGGCATTTATTTATTTTCTATATATTGCTACTGAGCACTTTTGGGGAGGTTTTTTTTACATGTATTGGCACTAGGATTTTTCTTTATTTTCACTTGTCAGTTATTTATTCATTCACATATTTATTCATTTGAGTCAATGTTTTTTTTTCATCTTTTTTCACATTTTTTAGCAGTGTTTGTACACATTGATTGATCATCTATTAGAGTGCATCAATTATTATATGTTTTTATGCCTTGTGGGATTCTGATCACCTTTTATCGATAGCAGCTTAATTTTTATTGATCAATCAGCCTTCATATATATATTTATTCTTATTCACATTTATTTATATCCATCTCAGCGCTTGTTTTTTTTGCTTATTAAAGACAGAAATGTTACTTTTGAGCCCAGACCCTATATCATTTATGAAGATATTAAAAAGTAAGGGTCCCAGCACTGAACCTTGGGGTACACCACTGAAGCACTGGGTTCTAAGCTCTTGCCTCAGGGATAGAAGCTTTGCTGAATGTATGGCCTGTGGGTGAGCTTTGTTGGTTTTTTCAAGGTCTGCTATGGTATTTGTGAGATAGTCTAGTCGCTGTGGCCTATCTTTTTTCATACGAGAGTTCATTTGTATTAGTACACCCCTTATAAATACTTTGTGTGCATTCCATACCATGCTGTGGTCGGGTACCGAACCCACGTTGTTCTTAAAAAAAATCAGAGAGTAAAGTGTTGATCTCTGCAGAGTAAGTTGGCTGTTGCAGTAGAAAATTGTTGGCTTGCCAGAGATTGGTTTCAGATTGTGGTGGGGAGTCCTCAATTGATATGCTGATGGGTGCGTGGTCCGACCACAACATGGTATCGATAGTCGAGGAAGTGTTTTTTTGAAGAAGCCATTTATCTGGAAGAAAAAGATCAATTTTTGAATATGTTTTTGTGAAGTGGGGAAAGATATATGTGTAATCCTTCTCAGATCCGTGGTGACATTGCCAGATGTCAAACAAGTCCTGTTCGAATAGGAATTTCTTCAGAGGGGATTCCCTTCTCTTGGACAGTGTAGATGAGTCCATGTGTATTATCAGGTACCAAGTTAAAGTCACCGCACATAATCACGTGGCCTCTTTGGATAGGTTTGATGGATTTCATGAGATGCCTTAAAAAGCGCGTTTGAAAAAAAAAAAAAAAAAAAAGCGCGTTTGATGGAGGTTGGGTGCATATAGGTTTATTAGAGTGTAGGTGAACTTGTTAATAGTGCATTGCAGAATAATATATCGACCGTTCGGGTCTAGAGTCACCTGATGGGACTGGAAGTTCACAGAGTCTTTGACTGCAATTGGGACTCCTCTTTTTTAGAGGAAAAGGAAGCCTGGAAGATGTGTGTGGAACGGTTGTTAGAGCATTTTGGGGTCGCGGATGAGAAGTGTGTCTCCTGGACACACAGAATGCCACAGTGCTTTGGGCAGTTTTCCATAGGGAATGGCGCTTGGCAGGATGGTTGAGTCCATTTGCGTTTATAGATGTTGAGTGGCATGGTTCGTGGAAACAGTCAGTGTGAAGTATGCAGGAACTTAGTTGGTGCTGTTGGCGGAGGTGTTCCGATCTGTGTTTCCGGTTTTTCTGCTGTAAAGAAGTGGATATGGATGAGGGATGTCAGTGGAGCTGAAGAGTTGAGCTGCCTATAAGTACAAGAAAAGGAAGGGGAGAAAAAAAACGTAAAAAGCCAAGTCAACTGAGACGAGCTGGAAAGTATTGAAGGTGTGTCATCATAAAATAACTGGTGGCGGCTCGAATAGCCTGGGGATATTGAATCCGCAATGTGGGGAAAGCAGTCAGTAACAACAATTTTTAAACAGATCACTGAGATAACTATAATTCAGTAACCGGGGAGAGAAAGGTGTATATATGAGAGGCCCATCCAGGGAATTTAAGGCTGCACATGTTATTCGTGGATCTTTGGTTGCTTGCAATGGTTGTATGGAGATTTATGTTGCGGGAAAGGAAGGCTGGAGTCTTGCGATTGGTCAGTAATAATGCCCCAGGTGTATAATGCCGCGTACACACGGTCGTACTTTTCGTCTACAAAAGTCCAACGGACGCTGACGGACTAAAGCTGGCTGGTAATCCGATCGTGTGTGGGCTTCTCCGGACTTTCAACGTACTTTTTTAGCCTCAAATCCGACGTACTTTAGATTTGAAACATGCTTCAAATCTTTACTTCGTAACTACGACGGACCCCGAAATCCGCTCGTCTGTGTGCTAGTCCGACGGACAAAAAGCCACGCTAGGGCACCTATTGGCTACTGGCTATGAACTTCCTTATTTTAGTCCGGTGTACGTCATCACGTACGAATCCGTCGGACTTTTGTGTGGTCGTGTGTAGGCAAGTCCGTTCGTTAGAAAGTATGCCGCAAGTCCGCCGCAAGTCCGCCGAAAGTCTGCCGGAAGTCTGTCGGACAGGCTGTCTGACTTTTGTAGACGAAAAGTCCGACCGTGTGTACGCGGCATAAGAGTTTCAGTCCTCCTGTTAGGGTGGATATAGTGTTATCAGCGCCATTTTTTGTGATTAGCAGGGTTGCTGGGTAACGCCATTTGTATTGAATGTTATGGTTATGCTTGGCCTTGGTGACTGGACTTAGTTGTCTGTGTTGTTGTAAGGTGTTTAGAGAGATCTGGATAGAGCTGTATGTCAGCGAATGGTGCAGGAAGGGTTCCAGCTGACCTGGCAGCCGCCAGGAGCATTTCTTTAGCTCTGAAAAAAATGTACTCTCATAAGCACATCTCTAGGTACTGAGGCAGCTAGATGAGGCAGTTTGGAAATTCTATGTATGCGGTCTATGGAGATTTCAAGTGAAGTGGCGTTGGGAAGGATGGCGTGCAGGAGGTCATTTGCATATTTTGGAAGCTCAGCAGGTGGTATTGATTCAGGTATACCGCGTATTTTCATGTTGTTGCAGCGAGAGCGGTATTCCAAATCTGCTAATTTAGCCTTGATCCATGACTGCTCATCTATCACCTCATCATATGCGTCCACAAAATCATTCACAGTTGTAGTGCATGCCTCCATTTTGTATTCTATATAAGAAACTCTGTTGCCCAGGTTGTTTGTGTCAGAGGAGAATTTGTTTATCAGGGATGACAGGTCTGACATCAATGATGTCTGCAGTGAAAGGAGCATGTCCTTTAAGGTCGTGTCCAGTACTGGCTGTCCTAAGGTGGGAAAAGCAGCTACCAAGGATTGCACGGCCTGGTTTGACTGGAGGGGGTTAATCGAGTAGGCCTCACTATGTGCTGGTGATGAGAGGTCATCAAGCCTCATGTGGGCCTTTGCTGGGCTCCCTGAGTGTGGGCTTCCGCTTGCCAAGTGGTCGAGGGATAAGGGCATCAATTGTGGTTCCTGATCTCCCTGCAGATCGTCAGAGAGATCCGTGTATGAGGACTGCGGCGCGGCCGCGCTGGCGCTATTTTGGGCAGCACTGACCCTAAGGTTGAAGATTTAAGAAAGAAGGCTGTCGGTTTTTTTGGTCGTGCGTCCTCCTTTCTCTTGCGGGACGTGATGCAGGAGGGTGTCCTGTGCTTTAGGAGGCTGGATGGCTGTGATTTGTCCCTGGATGCGGGCCTTCGTCGCTCCGAAGCTCTCCCCAGTGTATGGAGCTCTGAGTCTAAGCGTCCATCACGACAGACCATGCCACCCTTCATATGTTCATTTGAATGTTACTGCCTTACTTCTTCGGTTCCGAGACTGTTTGGCCCATTGATAAGTTAAACACTGTTTTTATGTCATATCTGATAAAACCCAATGAAGAATTAATCTCCTTCAAAACTGTCTGCAAACATCCAAAGTTCTGTTCAGATTCTTCAGGCTTTTTTGTGGGTAATCTACTTTCAAGTCTGCTCCCCAGCTTCATCTAGAACAGGGATCCTCAAAGTACGGCCCTCCAGCTGTTGCAGAACTACAGGTCCCATGAGGCATTGTTAAGCTCTGACATTCACAGACATGACTAGGCATGATGGGAATTGTAGTTTCTGAACAACTGGAGGGCCGTATTTTGAAGACCCCTGATCTAGAATGTTTAGACCTATTCTTAGACTTGGCCCAGGCAAAAATGTTCCTTTCAGCAAACAAGTGTCTCACTCTAAGATTTCACGCTCTTGCCTAAAGATCAAAAGGACATGCTTTATTCAAGGCTGTTCTCTTTGCTCAGTTCCACTCAAAGCCTCTCCAACACAACCTTCTGTTGGCTCAGAACAAACACACTCCCTTTCAACTTACCTATTCTAATCTCCAGCCAAACAAGCCAATTGCCAATCCAGCCTTGGGAATAGGAAAGTAATTTCTCCCACACTAATGGTAACAGATGCCAGGCTGGGAATCGGAGCTTCCCATCAACATATTTAAAGCATACCATCAGGATTAGTCTCTGGGTTGCCGAATTTTTTGTTTCTGTCAAGTTGGCAGGCACCAAGATTGACAATTGATTTAAAATAAGGGACGGTTTTTGTGAAGTTTTAACCATTTATCTGTCAAACCCTGAATTCCACCTTTAAACTTAGGTGGCCATCCATTTTTGCAATTTTATTCCATAGTTTTTTTTGTTTTTTCCCTTACAACTTTTGGAGTTTGTGAAAGACCCCCCCCCCCCCACCAAACCAAATATTTTTTAAAGCAAATGACCAGTAGAATTTGTTAGGTCACACAATAGTCATGCAAATGTTTATCAAAACAATATCCTTGCTAAAAATATACTAAAATCGTTGATTAGACAATTCATTGAAGTGTGTGGGACTTTACATGTACCCTCCAGGGTTTAATAAATGCTGAAACAAGCAATTTAAAAATTACACATAATTTATTTAAAAGAAGCACATGAATAATTAAAATCAAAGTTGCAAGCTAGTTGTCCAGGGTATGATAATCCTGACTAAGAGATCCAGTTAGATTGTCTGACACATTTCACGGGCTAACTCGCTTTGTCAGGGTCTCGAAATTCTCAAAATACTGTACTTTCACCATAATTTTCACCATTCATTTTTAAACCGTAATTATTCTCATTATAATAATTTTCCAAAATAGCTCTTTATGACATGTTAATAATGCGTAATTTATCCCCTGTGACAGAGTATGAGTTAGGGTTGAGCAAAAAAATAAAAAAGGGGGGAAAAATTCACAACTTAATAATAAATTCACCTGTATGTTATTGTCACCAGCTTGATGGCAATTGAGCCTGAGAAGCCCATGGGGATTATCACCAGCCAGCCCCGATGGGAAGAGATATGTAAGTAGACTAAATTTGATTAGGACTTTGATAGTCGATGCTAACATGTACCTATAAAAGGCCAATATTGCTATGAACACTAAAAGCTAAGGGAGTGGGATTGCCAACAGGGGTGTGGGGGAGGGTGACGGAAGGGACAGATGGAGGGGGAGAAAGTGAGAGGAAGGGGACCGGAGGGGGTAAGGGAAAGAAAGGAACGGCGAGAGAGAGGAAGGAGGGGAGGGAAGAGGAGAGCAGGGAAGGAGAGGTAAAGGAAGGGGAGGGGGGGGAGGAAAGGAATACAAAGGAGGGGGAGGGAAAAGAAAGAGGGG
This sequence comes from Lithobates septentrionalis, assembly GCA_037952835.1. Taxonomy (NCBI): domain Eukaryota; kingdom Metazoa; phylum Chordata; class Amphibia; order Anura; family Ranidae; genus Lithobates; species Lithobates septentrionalis. The sequence goes on along the minus strand of JBBDGP010001598.1, from coordinate 430,783 downwards.
GAGGGCAGAGAAGAGAGAGGGGGATACTCACCTAAAATCTATTAAATATGATAACGAAACCCCAAAATTGGGGGGGGGGAAAGAAGAGGAAATATCCAATGCACCCTGGGGTGCCCTAATAGATGTTTTGAGCTGGGTGGTTCTTCCAAGCGATCTAAATAAAGATCAATAACATCATGTTCATGAAAGACTACCTCAGTGAAAAGAAGGTGAGGGAAAACATTAAATGTTCACAGACAGTGTGTGTTTGGGACATAGCCAAACAACGGTGAAAAGTACTATATGAATAAATACATTTTTCCAGAGGCATCCTACCTTCATTTCAAATGTTAACAATAAACATCCAAATTTGTGTTTCCCTGTGTTACATAGTTACATAGTAGGTGAGGTTGATAAGACACAAGTCCGGGGGGCGTGGCCTGGACATGGCCGAGTAGAGACACTTGTGCACTGAGCTCCCGGCCACCTTCCACTTACCCTGGCATATATTGTTTTTTTTCACCTAAGAATGCTCTCAGCTAAGAAGCGGAATTATAAACGGAACAAAAAGAGGACCAGCCCGACCAGCAATACCCCAGTCACAGGCGACATCCAGAGACTTTTCCAGCAGTCACGATCCGGCTCACCGGACAGATGGCGGACCCTCGTGGCTCACACTCACCAACCCCGGATCTCACGGCGAGCCTGGCATCTCCGGAAAGATCTCAGAGCCCGGTGCTCTATCCAACCTCCCCGGTAGCTTCAGCCTTTGACCCGAGGAGCATGCCTCACCTACCTCTTACCGAGCCAACGAGGAACTAAAAGCCATCCTACAGGCACTTCTGACGAAGGCCGACATTGAGGCCTTAGTGGGGAGAGTAGAGGCCGCACACAAGAAGGAAATCCGGGCAGTCAAGCAGGAGGTACAATCGCTGAACACCCGACTGACGGCTGGAGAATCCTCCCTATCGACCCTGAAGCGGAGGGTAACCACCCTGGAGTCCCAACAGAAAGACCACGCTGAATCGGTAATAGAGCTCCAGCTACGCATGGAGGAGTTCGAGGAGCGGAGCCAGAGGAACAATTTGAGGCTCCGGGGGCTGCCAGAAGCTACAGGTCCAACAGATTTGCTTGCCATGGTGACAGAAATTTTCAAAAAGGTAGCAGGTGAACAGTTACCGGAACAAATAGAGATAGACAGGGTCCACAGGGCTTTGGGCCCCCGCTGTTCGTGCCCTTCCAGGCCCCCGGGAAGTTATCTGCCGGAGAAGAAGCCTTTGCCCGTGGAGCCTGGGGGTTGGGTGAGCTGGAGTTTGACGGCGCAAGTGTGAAGATTCTGCCTGACCTTTCCAGAGCAACATTACACCGTTGTGCCCTCCTGAAACCGCTCCTGGACCTTGCCAAGAGACGCAGCTCTACCTACAGGTGGGGATTCCCTCTTTCAGTCACCTTCCACAAAGACCAGAGATCCTTCCAGCTGCGGTCACCGGAGGCACTACCTGCTCTTTTCACTTTCCTCAGGACGGAACCCATTGATAACCCTAACTGGCTGGGCTACCTCCCACGCTACCAAGGTCGCCGACCATGCAGAGATCTGATGCACCACAGCCGCAGAGGCCCCAAAGGAGCGGGTGCCGGCCACGCTCTCTCTCCCAGGAGGAGATCCGGGAATCGTGAGTACGACCTAATACCACATGTACCCCGTGGCTCTGACAGTTGTTGGCCTATTTACCTACATGCCCTTGTCCCCATCTGCCGTTGAGGTATTGCCTGGGGAGATGACCTGCACCATTCCAGCACCTGCCCTTGGGATGTGCGCTGACACTTGTGCTCCAATGCAGCTCACCGGTTACCAAGCCGACTTGTCGCAGGCCTCTGTCCCGGCTATCCCTCCATGTGACTGCCTGACTGAGTTGCAAGCCTCGTTCCGGATTACGATCGAATCCCGGAAGTCCGCTGCAGATACACTAAACTAGCCGACAGCACAGAGGAACAAGGCTCCCCTTCATCTCGGACTGCAGAAATCAAGCATGGCTTCTACTGGAATCCCCTGCACTGAACAAACATGTTGTTACATGTGAGTGTTTTTAATGCATAGTTTGTCATTAAATGTTACAATCTTACTAAGAGGCGCCTGTTGCTGTGTTTTTTTCTTTTTTCTACATATTGAAGTGGCTTAACCTCCCCTAACAAGGCTGCCCTGCAAATAGACTGTCACTCTCACAAAGAGCTGTAATTTGCTCTAAAGGACTATTTGGCGTTTTGCATTATGTTTTAAACTTCTTATATTGTGACCTGCGCTTCTATTTGCTGTTATATTTGTTATTCCCTTTGAAGCTTATGTTAAATGGCTGCAACCATCGATATTGATAACATATGCAATTCATCCTGTGTCCATTTTTATAATAGCATTCCCCTTTAGTGCAAATCCCTCTACTTGCTTTTAATGTGAATTTCTTATCAATAATTTTTAGGTGTGTTTTTTCCATTTTTATTGATAATAACACATTATCTTTTATCACATATATGAACTACATAATTTATGTACACATAGTAAACCTCCAAATTCCATTCACTATTTCATTTAAATATATTTTGATATATATATATATATGTGTGTGTGTGTGTTCTCACACATACATATATTTTACATATATATATATATATATATATATATATACAATGTATTTCTACATATATTTTGTAAATTTACCCCATTCTCCCTTTTTTCTTTTAAGATGGATTTTATTGGAGAAATAGAATCTCTAAAATCTAGTATTTTATACCAGTTATATATTTTATTACAGAAAAAACAGAAATAAAAACTGCGCTATAGAATATGTGAACGATTAGTGATATAAACAGCAGCAATTCTAACAATAAACATCAATTGTAAAATTAGACATAGAAAAATAAAAGAATTGCGCTAGTTAAATGTGCAATTTAACATACATGACGTAAATAAAAAATCGCGTGAAGGAGGATAAATGCAGGAGACAGCTGCATATAATCCACAATAGTGTCCCATCAATTGAAGAAGAAAAATTAAATAAAGTGAAGTAGTGACTCCAAATCACCCATAAATGATCAAAGGAAGTCCGAGTGATAAACAATGATAAATCCGTGACAACCAAAGAAGATCCACCACCGGGAATAGAGGGGGTTACTTTTTACCGAATGGCCATGATCCCCCACTACAGAGGATCACAGCAGGCAGGTAAACTTTAAACAGGCTGTGAGAGCTTCTATCAGCATCCACTAGGGGTCATCACACCGTCAGCAACAACAGCAGCAGAACTCGTGGCAGAGATGCACCATAAAACACAAAAGGGAGCTCACATAGCGTAAAACCATAAGGATTTATTAAAATTCGTATACATAAATGAACACTTACAAAAATCTGAAGAGTAAAAAGCCTTAAGTCCGGTTGTTTGGCCAAATGAACACGGACAAACCCGTCCTACTGGAATACAGCACAGCTTGGAGGTGACGTCAGCGCATCGTCTGGCTCCGCCCTACGCGTTTTGTAACCCCCTCAGCTTGCGCAAACTGTGCGTCCCAGACAGGCCGACCGAGGCCTTCTCGCAGCGTGTGCTATTCCTCTTCCACCCGTAACATGTACACTTCCTTCCACCTTGTCCGATCTATTGTAAACAATAGTATTCTCGTCTTGCTGTAGTAGATCACTGATTCGCCACTGTTCCTTTTCGTAATACGTCCTAACTACCACAGTGGTAATATATATATGTGTATGTACTTTTCGTAATATATATGTATATGAACTTATTATTCATGTTTTTAAGGCAAGTAACCAAAATATAGTACAAGCTATGATGTAGCATAATATATATATATATATATATATATATATATATATATATATATATATATATATATATTATATTTTATACACTATAATCCCCCTTTCTTAGATGCCATAGACACAGTCCTGTTGTATTTACATGGTCTGTAATATTGGCTCTAACCATTAGGTGGCAGTGCCGAATAAGCACTTAAATAGGCTGCATATGACCCATTCACTCCAGCTTGGGAAAGGAGCGCGCCCCACAGCGCATGCTCTGAAACGCGTTGCTTTACGGCAGTACAGCCCATACCCGACTCTGCACTCCAGCCCTCCATGTGACTGCCTGACTGAGTTGCAAGCCTCGTTCTGGATTACGATCGAATCCCGGAAGTCCGCTGCAGATACACTAAACTAGCCGACAGCACAGAGGAACAAGGCTCCCCTTCATCTCAGACTGCAGAAATCAACCATGGCTCCTACTGGAATCCCCTGCGCTGAGCAAACATGTTGTTACATGTGAGTGTTTTTAATGCATAGTTTGTCATTAAATGTTACAATCTTACTAAGAGGCGCCTGTTGCTGTGTTTTTTTCTTTTTTTCTACATATTGGAGTGGCTTCACCTCCCCTAACAAGGCTGCCCTGCAAATAGACTGTCACTCTCACAAAGAGCTGTAATTTGCTCTAAAGGACTATTTGGCATTTTGCATTGTGTTTTAAACTTCTTATATTGTGACCCGCGCTGCTATTTGCTGTTATATTTATTATTCCCAGCTATCCCTCCCCCTGGTATTCTGGAACCTGACATTTTCTCCTGTATTTCACCGGTCTCACACTCATATACGTGCCGGAACGGTTCTAGACCTTTATCGAGACCCTTTTCCGTACGAGAAGACTCCCTGCAGGACACCACTGGGCCCCTTGCATATTACTGGAGCTGGAACTGGAACAACCCAATAACTGCAACACACCACGGGTGTTAGCTCCTCCAGCCTAGCACACCCCCTTCTCACCAACCCTTGCTGGAAGATGAGGAGTGCAGTGAGATCCAGGGCGCTCAACTGGTGCACTGCCGTCCTGCACAAATGATAAGGTGGCTGACGGGAGAACGAGTGCATGTCTGGCAAATTTGGCCTCCTTTTGACTATACTGGAGACTGGGGACCCCATTCCCGACACTAGTGAACCTCCAGGGGGGGACCTGGGGGGAGGGAGGCCTAACATAAGAAGAGACACACTGCTGTATAAACTATCCTCTATTGCAGCTATGAAGTTGCCTCTCCCCCTGGGAACCCGCAGGAACACTATAAATGATGAAGGTTTTGTGGGTCCTCAGGCTGGAGGGAGGGTTATGCACGTCGGCGGGAGAGGGGGGCACCCTTGGGCATCGCTGACCTGAGGCACTCGAGAATCTAACTAATTATGGTGCCTGTCTATCAGTACACGAAGCGTGTGCATGGTCCCTGGTGTATGAGTGAGCCACCCTCCTGTGAACTATGCCACACAGGAGCCCGGTCTGGGTGCCGGCCTCTTCCCGCTGACCTCTGGGTCGGGCAGGGCTACACAATATCCTACTGACTTTGTTTGTGGATGAGGCACGGTGAGGGAATGTTTTGCCATTTCTTTTTTTTTTTTTTTTTGCAGAGCTAGTGGGGACATTGGTCACTGTGCCACGCCCACGGAATGTTATCCATCAGTTCAACGTGGTGCACAGGATGTAATGTCAAAATGTCAATTTTTTTTTACCCAGATAAAAGTTCATATTGGTTTGGTTGAAACTTACCAGTTTATCAAGTTGCATTTTATGTTTGAGCTTCTAATGAATACTTTACTAATGCCAGAGTGGGTGGGAGACTCGGGCCCTCGGATACCGGCTGTTGACCGCTCACACCCCTAGTAGGCCCTTGTATACACCCGGGAACCCGGGATCGTATACATCACAAGTTTTTTTTTTACTTGTACACTTAGTTAATCCTCCCAGTGGAGATAGAATTTGTTGGATTTTCCCGACCTCCACCCCTACTCTTTTCTTAAGACATGGCAATGGACTCTATCAAGGTGACCTCTCTCAACGCTAAGATGTGGCCTTCATACAGGAGACTCATTTCAAGAATGATAGACTCCCCCTACTCCACACTAGGTCTTTCCCCCAAGTATACCACTCCACAAATTCTACATCCTAGACTAGAGGGGTGTCCATACTGATCTCTAGTACGCTACTGTGACAATGCCAAGGGATTTTGGCCAACCCAGAGGGGCGCTTCTTATTCCTTAAAGGGCTACTTGGTGGGATCCAATTTACACTGGCAAAACTATACGCTCCCAATGACCACCAAGACAGATTCCTTAGACATATCCTAGACAAATTGATGAAATACAAAAAAGGCCAAAGAATCCTAGGGGGAGACTTCAACGTCCCATTAATTCCCTCCTCAGACACCTCTACAGACAGCTTCTCTGTCCCCCTAACACGTAGAAAACGAATAGCACAAGCCCTTCACAACGCCCAACTATTAGATGTATGGCACCTACAACACTCAGGTGAGAGGGATTATACTTTATATTCTTCCCCACATAAATTCTGGTCCTGTCCTAGGTTAAAAGATTTCTGGGGAGAAGTCAGTTACACTACGCAGGAGTTCACTCTGTCCCAGAGGAGGCCACATTCTTCCTATTACATCACTCAAAGATCCCTACCAAAACATGCAAAAAGTGACTAATACGCCACTTACTTAATGCAGCAAAGGCGTGCATACCCCTCTATTGGAAGCAGAGTTCCCCCATGACTATTGCACACTGGATAAGGAAAATAGAGGAAGTGAAAAAAATGGAGGACCTAATCCTCACGGCACAGAATAAACAAGAGACCTTCAAGAAGACCCGGGACATATGGAATGCCTTTATCTATTCTGATAAGGGATAGCGTCTCCTGGGGGCACAGAGTACCCCGACTTCTCTCCTAAGCCCATAAACTTTGACCACCGTCATGTCTTTTTCCCCCTCTGCTCCCCCCCCTCTACTGCACCCCCTCCTTCCTCCTCTTTGAGAAAAAGTGAATGTGAACTGATACTAGAGGGTGTTGTCTCCGCCGCGGACAGATACTTGGCCTAATGTTCCATGCTAACACACGTGTTGCAATAGTTTTTGAATGTAATTACCATTGAGAATGTACATAGATAAATATGACTTTGGTACTGTACACACCCATGTTTGTAAATTGGGGGCCTTACCCCCTTTTTTGGAGTTGAATAAAAATTTATATTCGAAAAAAAAAAAAAGACACAAGTCCATCAAGTCCAACCTATGTGTGTGATTATATGTCAGTATTACCTTGTATATCCCTGTATGTTGTGGTTGTTCAGGTGCTTATCTATCTAATAGCTTTTTGAAACTATTGATGCCCCCCGCTGAGACCACCGCCTGTGGAAGGGATTTCCACATCCTTGCTGCTCTTACAGTAAAGAACCCTCTACGTAGTTTAAGGTTAAACCTCTTTTTTTCTAATTTTAATGAGTGGCCACATGTCTTGTTAAACTCCCTTCCATGAAAAAGTATAGTTACATAGTAGGATTGATGGCTAGCCATGCTACACCACACATGGTTCATAGTATATATAAGGAGGCTGATCCAATCCAGGAGGAAGGAAGGAGGAATCCCTAAGGCCACCCTCGTCGCTCGGTTCAAATATCTGGGACAAAGCCTGTGGATATGGAGGGGCGGGGGGCTCATCTCTCTTCCACAAATACCGGTATTAGGTGTGGGCCACGCATCCAATGCGATCCACAACCTAATGTTCCATCTCTGGGATGCATCGCCTGTCAGAGGATCAGCGATACCAACATCACATGCCACCTGTGGGGAGGGGATGTAGCCAGATGAATGGGGAGGTGGAAATAGTTCCAGCATCACACCGAATTGACGCAACCCAGTTGTCGCGTCACGGTGGCTGCCGCGCGTTCCACAGGACAGAAGTGTGCAACCAAAAATGACGCAGAGATGGGTACCCGGTCACTCCGGAAGGAACATGCACATTCAAAGCCCGGAGCCCTGGAGCATCCTATGCAGAGTTTCCTGATGGAATATTGGAATAGGAGGCATGTACGTAAATACACTAATGCTCCCATCTATCTGCAGTGCTCGGGGAGACACGGGCCAGACTAGAGCCAAACATTCCGGATGGCATTTTTAATCAACGACTGGTGTCAAAGATATACAGTTGTGCTCATAAGTTTACATACCCTGGCAGAATTTATGATTTCTTGGCCATTTTTCAGAGAATATGAATGATAACACAAAACCTTTTCTTTCACTCATGGTTAGTGTTTGGCTGGAGCCATTTATTATCAATCAACTGTGAAAACAATAGCATCAAAAAGTCCAACACATCTTATGTCCTTAAAATGTCATAAAGGCGCTCATGTCAGTTCATCCACATGTGACAAGCTTTTATATGACTTCACATATAAGAAAAAACTGTGAAGTGACTTCTTTAAATAGGTGAAGCTCTTGTTATGGTGATCCCAGTTGCTGTCACTCGTGCACCACATACCCAGAACGCCACCACGTGAGTAAGCCTCCCTTTAGATATTGCTATTTCATGCGCCTTAAAGTAAACTTTTTGTTGTCACTTCGAAGGCATCCCCTAATTCTGTTGGGATTCTATTAGGATGGAGGTATGGATGGCTCCAATGCAGTAGGATCATATGAAAGAGTAAAATTGCCACATAGCGTAATCCTGTTTTTCCAAATTTTATTGTAGCCAACAGCCCCCCATACATATTATACGTACTAGCTTGTTAAAACAATAGAGCAGTGTAAAGAGTAAATCGTAGCCTAGTCACCGATCCTGCTGTGTAGGAAGCTGCCTGTATCAAACGAACAGTCACTCTGATTCCTTCCTGGTGGTTCTCAGCTGACCGTGACACACAAACGTCACTTCCGGTCATCGTGGAAATCACACAGTTGACGCATTTTGGCACTTCCGACTTCAACTGAGGGCGTGATTTCACAACGTCACAATCCGGTTTAAAATAAAATAGGATCCGTGACTCAGCCAATCGTGTACCAATCATACCTCCCCTTGTGCACAAAACATAATATGGTCCGGCAACAGGGGGAGGAATGATTGGTACACGATAGGTTGATTGGCTGAGTCACGGATCCTATTCTATTTTAAACCGGATTGTGACGTCGTGAGATGACGCCCTTGGTTGAAGTTGGAAGTGACAAAACGCGTCAAGTGGGTGACTTCCACGATGAAAGGAAGTGACATTTGCATGTCACGGTCAGCTGGGAACCACCAGGAAGAAATCAGCGCGACCATTCGTTTGATACAGGCGGCTTCCTACACAGCAGAACCGGTGACTATGCTACGATTTACTCTTTACACTGCTCTACTGTTTTTTTTTTTTTTGTATAATCATTATTTTCATTTTCAAATTTTGCACAGACTAACATCACAATAAGGTAACATTAATGAGGGGGTGAAGGGGAAGGGAGACTGAGGTCAAAAGGGAGGGGGGTACATTTAACATGGTCCGAGTGCAGACAACCGTGTCAACCGGGAGGCATATCTACCAGACATTCGATCTATATGGACAGGCCTCCCCTCCAAACTGGAAGGGAGTAGGGTGCTCGTAAGTTATAAATGCAGAGTCCTTGTATACATGGCTCCCATATTACAAACATTATAAGTGAACTCAGAGTACCTGGGTCGGTCCAAAACCTGGTGACCGTCCAGGTAACTCAAACGGCGGATACTGGGTATCCTGGGGTTGTAACACAGCAAGAAACACATTACCAATAAGAAAGAGGGGAGAAAAGGAATAGTTGGAAAGGAAAGCTAGGGGAGGAAGAAGCATGTGTAATGAGTCTCTGGATTTGCTGATGCCTACTTCTAAGTAGTGCCTTTAGTTGTTGTCAGAAGGTTCGCCTGGACAAGTCTTCCAAAGGATGGATCTGCTAAAGCAAGAAGTGCAACATCTAGACTAAATAAGGCCACAGTTGTGTCATGTACGTGGGTTCTCCAGGCTGCCCATGTAAGTTCAAATCGTTCACGGGTGTCTCGACAAGTGGCTAGCCAACTCTCTGCCTCCATGATCTCCCCCACCTTCCCCAACCAGTCCTGCTCCCTTGGAATATGGGAGCTCTTCCAGTGTACTGATATAAGGCGCTTTGCTGCATTGAGGAGGTGGGGGAGAGCACTTTGTTTATATCGAGACAGGGGCATGGGGGGGATGTGGAGCAGAAAATGTTTTGGCAGGGCCGGGATGTCTATTCCCAGGCTATCTGAAATGTGTTTGCCAACCATGGCCCAAAACGGTGTTAACACAGGGCACTCCCACCAAATGTGGAGGAATGTGCCTTTCATTCCACAACCACTCCAACACCTATCGGAAGTGATGGGGAAAATTCTAGCCAATGTAGTGGGCACCCTGTACCATCTCGACAAAATTTTGTAGTTATTTTCTTGGGTCTTAGAGTCTATTGAGCTTGAGTGAGTCAGGCGGTACAGGTGATGGAGCTGATCCTCTGTGAATTTCGCGTTGGAGGTCTTTTTCCCACTCTTTAAACATAGAGGGGTTTGGGGCTGGGTGTAGCTGTCTCCAGCATCCCATATAGTGCCAAGATCATATGGGGCAGTGGGTTTGTAGATGCCCACATACTTTCAAATTCTGTCAGTGTGGTTCTAATTTGTGCTTGTCTGTGGCATTTGGCTATGAAGGTCTCTAGTTGGCAGTGTCTCCAAAAGTCAAAGGGGAAGCTACCGTATCGCTCTTGCAAGATGGAGAACGACGTCACCGAGCCCCCTCTACAAATCTTGCCAGGCTTACAATCCCATCGCTCGTCCATTTTCCGAGCGAGGCTACCTGTTCCCCCGGAGAAAACCACGGGTACCCGCTCACTGGTGACAGTGGAGATGTCCGTGGTGCCAGAGCTAAGCGTGCATTCATTCTGTCCCATATTTTCAGGGAGTGAACCATCAGTGGGGAGACCCAGTCAGAGAGCCCCCTATCCCCTGCAAGGACCCAGGGTGCATATGATAGGTCTCTGCCCGCCATTGTTTTCTCCAGGGGAACCCATAGCTTAAAGGGTGCGTGGAACTGCAAGTTCAAAATGCGCTGCAGGGCAATCGCCTGGTAATATTGGAATATTTTGGGTATGCCTAGTCCCCCCTTCAGCTTAGTTCTTTGTAGTGTTGCCATAGCGAGACATGGCTTCTTGCCACCCCACACAAACTTAATAAAGAGGCTGCGGAGGTCCGAAAAGAAGCGTTTTGGTATTTGTATTGGTATCATTTGTAGAAGGAAAAGGATACGGGGCAGTATTGACATTTTTAAAATGTTCGTCCGTCCAACCCAAGTAAAGAGTGCCTTGTCCTATGTCAGTAAATCATGTGAGATCTTCTTAAGTAGGGGTATGTAGTTGTGTGTATACAGGGAGTCTGGTCGGTCCGTGAGCTGGACGCCTAAATATTTCATGGATGGGGTGGCCCACGTGAAACGGAAAGATCATTTTAGGGAGGCCACCATGGTTGGTGGAATAGTAATCGGCAATATTTCTGACTTAGTGTAGTTTATCCGAAAATTGGATACCTCTCCATAGGCTGTCAGTTCTCCCATCAGGTTCGGCAACGAGACATGTGGGTCCACTACGTGGAATAATATGTCATCTGCATAGGCAGAGAGTTTGTGCTCGAGGGAGCCCGCCTGTACCACCTTGATGTTTGGGTTAGTTCTAACCTTCTGCAGCAACAGTTCTAGGACCAGTGCAAATAGAAGGGGCGAGAGTGGGCATCCCTGTCTCCTCAACGTTCCGGATGGGGAACGTTGAAGGAGAGGCCACCATTCACCTTAACCTGGGCAGTGGGAGACACGTATAGTGCCGAAATCCATCGCAGCATGTGTGGGCCCAAACCGGTGCCCCTAAGCACAGTGCTCAGGAAGTCCCAATCCACGCAATCAAATGCCTTCTCCGCATCTGTGGACAGAATCAGGTATGGAGGCATTCGATCTCGTGTACGTGCCCAGTGGATAAGCTGGAGGGCTCTGTTGGAGTTGTCTCTAGCTTCCCTTCCCACTATAAAGCCCGTCTGATCTGCGTGTATCAATTCGGGTAATAAATGTTTCAAGCGGTTGGCTATAATTTTAGAAAAGATTTTAAGGTTCGTGTTCAGTAGGGAGATTGGGCGATAACTTTGCGGTAGGGTGGGATCTTTCCCCTCTTTTGGGAGCACTGTAATGTGCGCCAGCGAAGTCTCCTGTGGTAGGAATCCGTTGGTTGCTAGGGAGTTAAAGAGAGTACAGAGAGGGGCCTGTAGTTTGTCAAAGAACTTTAGGTAGTAGGCCCTAGTGAAGCCGTCAGGCCCAGTGCTTTTGCCAGTAGGCAAGGATTTAATGGTGGCTAGTAATTCAGCTGTAGTAATTGGGCATTCTAAGTCAGTTGTCTGTTCTGGTGATAGGGTGGGGAGCCCTATTGAAGAAAGGTAAGTTTTTATGCGGGACTGTTTAAGAGCTACATCTGCTGGAGAGGAGGCGAAGTCCAGATTGTACATGGTCGCATAGTAGTCGTGAAACATAGATGCTATTTTAGATGTGTGTTGTGCAGGTTCTCCCGTAGGGGAGTGTAACTTATGCACATGAGCTAGGAGTCTTTTTTTTACGGAGAGCTTGTGCCAGTAGCCTGCCGCACTTGTTACCATGCTCTTGTAGGTGTGGGCCAGGTAGCGTAGTTTGCGATTTATTTTGCGGTCTAGCAGTTTAGAGAAAAGCTGTCCTAGCTCACTCAGGCGTCGGAATTCCTCAGGATCCAACGTTCGCTTATGGCCGAGCTTGGCTCGCTGTAATGCCTGCAGTACCCTCTGGAAGTCCGCCTGCCTCTCCCTATTAAGTTTTGCTCCCAGCGCAATGAAGGCGCCAGGGACCACTGCTTTGTGGCCTTCCCAGAGAATGCCATCATTTACCTCCCCATTGGTATTTTCTGCAAAAAAGTGTGTCAGAGTCTCCTGTACCCGTCACCACTCCCAGGTCATCTAGCAAGTTCTTGTTCAGTTTCCAGGTCCTAGCTTTGGTCAGGGCCTGGGATATTGAGAGTGTGAGTGTCACCGGGGCATGGTCAGAAATCGTTATCTGGTCTATGGTTGCTCCTAATATTAAGTCAAGGGAACCTTGGTCCACTAGTAATAGATCAATTCTAGTGTACACCTTGTGTACACTAGAGTAGTAGCTATAGTCCCTTTCGGAAGCATGTAATGCTCTCCAGTAGTCCACCAAGGTATATCCCTGGAGGGTCCTCCGGAAATGACGCAAAAAGGCGTGAGAGTGTGTTGATCTATTCCCCAAGGTATCCAACGTAGGGTCAGGGCTGACGTTGAAGTCCCCACCCAGGATTAGTCTACCCTCTCGAAAGTCTGCCAGCTTAGAGAGAACTTGGTCTATGAATGTGAGTTGTTGGGTATTAGGGGCGTATAATGTAGCAAATGTGTATGTTTGTCCCATTATGGTGCCCTTCAGGAACACGTAGCGACCCTGAGGGTCTATTCTGTGGTCTGAGGGTTGGAATTGGCAATTTTTGTGTATAGCTATGGCCGTACCCCTAGATTTAGGTTTTGGGGAGTTACTCATGTACCATTTTGGAAATAAGTGGGTGGGTAACTTGGGGAGTGAAGATTCCGTGAAATGGGTCTCCTGCAAAAACAACACCTGCGTCCCCAGTCTTCTCAATTCTAACCACAGCCTATTTCGTTTGTTAGAAGAGCACATATCACGTACATTGTATGACACTACCTTAATTGTGGCCATGTTGCATCAGAGGGGTGTGTCCAGGCGACCTTCTCTGGTCTGTAAAATCTGGTGAGGGTAAGTGTGGTCCTCCTTCTAGATAATAGACAAAGAGGTAGGATGGGGAGTGGGAAAACAGAAAGAGAGGGGGAAAGAGGGAAAAAGAGAGAGTTAGCATAACATAAAAAACACAACATTTTGCAGTATGGGTCCACTAATGCCTCAAAGGCTCAAAGGGTTTACCCTAAACTGTTTGCCCGATTCCTGTAGCCCCCCTAATATAGGGGAGTCACCTGAGTGTGGCAAAATACCCATGTCTGGGATAACATCCAATACGGGTAATCCTATCTGGGGGTCGTGATCGGACATGGGAAGGCAGGAAGTTCCTGCTCCCCACTGAAGTAAAGACAGTAATTACCGGGGGATCAATGGTCGGCTGGGTCCTAAACAAATCAGGATACTTAGTGATGCACTAAAGTGTCATGTCATGTGTAGTGTCATTCGACAGCCTCATTGGCTATTTGCCCTTTAACATAGGTTATAATGGGCTAACAGGGAGAGAAAGGGGAGGAAAAAGGGGGCTTCAAATGAGGTAACTGGGTCACACGTCCCTGCTGCGTGCATATTTGGAAGATCCATTTTTAGTCAGTGGGTACGACTAGAGCCTGCCAAAGGTGCATCCCTGAGAATGTGGTTGTGCATGTGGCACTTTCAGTTCCCTGCGAGGGGCTCCTGCCCCGCAGTTGTAGAGGAAGAGCATTTGCGGTTTTGTGGGTTTCGGTTGGATCGGGCCTGCTGCCAGGGCTGGGGTGCTGGCACCGTCTGGATATCTGTGGAAAGTCTCCACTCAGGGAAGTCTACATGTTTCAGGTTCAGTTGCGACAGGAAACGTGGGAGGTAATCCTTAGTGTGCAGGGTGGCAGATTTTACATCTTTTCCTGCGTGGAGGCTAAAAGGGAACCCCCACCTGTAGGTGATGCCTGCTGTGCGTAGTGATTCAAGGAGAGGATGCTCTGATGCTCTGTGCTGCATCAGAGTGCGCCGGGATAAGTCCTGGTAGAAGAACAGGTGGGCTCCATCGATGTCAAAGTAGGGACGTTTATGCATGAGCTGCATAATTTGATCCTTTACTGTGTATTTATGCAGTTTGCATATTATGTCACGTGGGTTATCTGCATCTTGTGAGGGGGGTCGGAGGGCTGTGTGCCCTGTCAATCTCCACTGTTGCATTAGGAGGGAGGCCTAGGAGCTCCTTGAAAATGCCTTGCAATGTGGGGACAATGTCCTTAGCTCCTGTTGCCTCTGGTAACCCCCTTATGCGTATGTTGGACCTGCGGCTACGGTTCTCATAATCATCTAGCTGTGAGATTAGAGCCTCTATTTGATGGTCCTGTGCTGAACATTTGTCCCTTAGCTGTGTGATGGCAGGCAATGCTTCCTCCACTGTCTGTTCTAGTGTTTCCAGCCTGTTGCCTAGCTGAGTGGTGTCCACTTTCAGCTGCTCTATGTCTTGTTTAAAGGCTTTTTCTACCCTGGCAGCAAAACAGTCCAGGTCCTCTCTAGTGGGGAGAGACCATATGTGCTGTTTTAAGTCTCTGTCCCCCACCAGCTCTGAGACGTCAGAGCCCTGGCCTAGTGAGGCTGCTGAGGAGCCAGGGGAATCGGGGGGGGGGGGGCAGAGTCCCTTACCATTTGCGGAGTCTGGATGGGGGACATAGCTGGTTGTGGCTGTACTCGGGTCCCCGCCATAGCGCCCTTCCCGGCCGCCATCTTAGGTGTCCCGCCACGCGGCTGCCCTCCGCCGCCGAAATATGCTCCTATGGAGCCGATGCCATGCTGTGAAGTGCCCCTGTTCCTTGAGGAGGCTCTCCGGTGCTGAGACATAGATGTGTGGTCCTTGTAGGAGCAAGGTGTCCGCCGGATCAGGCTGTTTTAGCTGCTGTATGTAAGGAGTTCTGGAGTTCTGCTTCCTCACTCGGCCATGTCCAAGCCACGCCCTGCTCTATTGTTTTAACAAGCTAGTACGTATATTATGTATGGGGGGCTATTGGCTACAATAAAATTTAGAAAAACAGGATTACGCTATGTGGCAATTTTACTCTTTCATATGATCCTGCTGCATTGGAGCCATCCATACCTCCATCCTAATAGAATCCCAATAGAATTAGGGGATGCCTTCGAAGTGACAACACATGAAATAGCAATATCTGGGGAGTCTTACTCACGTGGTGGTGTTCTGGGTATGTGGTGCACGAGTGACAATAACTAGGATCACCGTAACGAGAGCTTCACCTATTTACCACTTGACCACTGGGCACTTAATAACCAGACCAATTTTCAGCTTTTGGTGCTCTCACATTTTGAATGACAATTACTCAGTCATACAACACTGTATCTATATGAAATTTTTGTCCTTTTTTTCACACAAATAGAGCTTTC
Organism: Lithobates septentrionalis; assembly: GCA_037952835.1. Lineage (NCBI taxonomy): Eukaryota > Metazoa > Chordata > Amphibia > Anura > Ranidae > Lithobates > Lithobates septentrionalis. The sequence goes on along the minus strand of JBBDGP010001598.1, from coordinate 414,784 downwards.
TTTTGGTGGTATTTAATCACCGCTGGGTTCTTTATTTTTTGCGCTATAAAAGAAAAAAGACCGAAAAATCTGTAAACAAAATGCATTTTTCTTCGTTTCTGTTATAAAATTTTGCAAATTAGTAATTTTTCTTCATATATTTTGGCCAAAATTTATACCGCTACATATCTTTGGTAAAAATAACCCAAATCGGTGGATATTATTTGGTCTTTGTGAAAGTTATAGAGTGCAAAAGCTATGGTGCCATAGCTGAAAATTGATCACACCTGAAGTACTGACGACCTATCTAATTTCTTGAGACCCTAACATGCCAGAAAAGTACAAATACCCCCCAAATGACCCCTTTTTGGAAAGAAGACATTCCAAGGTATTTAGAAAGATGCATGGTAAGTTTTGAAGTTGTCATTTTTCCCACAATTCTTTGCAAAATCAAGTTTGTTTGTTTTTTTTCACAAAATTGTCATATTAGCAGGTTATTTCTCACACACAACATATGCATACCACAAATTACACCCCAAAACACATTCTGCTATTACTCCCAAGTACGGTGATCCCACATGTGTGAGACTTTTACACAGCGTGCCACATACAGAGACCCAACATGCAGGGAGCACCTTCAGGCATTCTGGAGCACCCAGGCCAATTCTGACATTTCTCTCCTACTTGTAAAAATCATAATTTATTTGCTAGAAAATTACATAGAACCCCAAAACTATATATATGTTTTTTTAGCAAAGACCCTAGAGAATACAATAGCAGTCATCGCAACTTTTTATCTCGCACGGTATTTGCGCAGCAATTTTTCGAACGCGTTTTTTTTGGGAGAAAAAAAAATGTTTTGTGCTTTAAAAAAAAAACAAAACAGTAAAGTTAGCCCAATGTTTTTGCATAATGTGAAAGATGAAGTTACGCCAAGTAAATAGATACCCAACATGTCACCTTTCAAAATTGCACACGCTTGTGGAATGGCGCCAAACTTTGCTACTTAAAAATCCCCATAGGCGACGCTTTAAATTTTTTTACTGGTTACATGTTTTGAGTTACAGGGAAGGTCTAGGGCCAAAATTATTGCTCTCGCTCTACCGATCGGAGCGATACCTCACATGTGTGGTTTAAACACCGTTTTCATATTTGGGCGGGACTTCTGCATGCGAGCACACGGGGACAAGGGCGCTTTAATTTTTTTATTTATTTTTTTATTGTTCATTTTACTTTATTTATTTTAGTTTGATGCTTTTTTCCCCAAAAACACTTTTTTTGATCACTTTTATTCCTATTACAAGGAATGTAAACATCCCTTGTAATAGGAATATGGCATGACAGGTCCTCTTTACAGTGAGATATGGGGTCAGTAAGACCCCACATCTCACCTCTAGGCTGGGAAGCCTGAAATAAAAAAATAAAAAAAAGATCCTGGCTCCGATCGTAGCGGTGAGTTGGTAGAAGCACCGGAGGGCAGCGGGAGGGGGGACGTCCACTCTCGCCTCCCGTAAGAACGATCAAGCAGTGGAACAGCCGCTATGATCGTTCTTATGGTGTAGGGAATCGCTGGCTGAAAAATCTGATATCTGAATGATGCCTGTAGCTGCACCCATCATTCAGATATCCCCGCACAAAGTCAAGGACGTCGAATAATGACCGGCGGGCGGGAAGTAGTTAAAACGCTTTTTTTTTTTTAACACAAAGTTGTCTATTTATACAATATTTCTAACACATAGCATGTACATACCAAAAAATGACACTTCAAAATTATCCTACTCCTCCTGAGTACGGCGATACCACATGTGTGAGACTTCCACAGCCTGGCCACATACAGAGGCCGAGTACGGCTGAGTATGGCTGAGTATGGCAGGGTATTGCAGGGTATCGCCGAATATGACTAGGTATGGCAGAGTATGGCTGGGTATCACCGAGTATTGCAGAGTATTTTGAGTATTGCGGGGTATGGCAGAGTATTGCGGGGTATGGCAGAGTATTGCGGGGTATTGCAGAGTATGGCGGGATATTGCAGAGTATGGCAGTGTATTGCAGAGTATGGCTGGGTATGGCAGAGTATGGCTGGGTATCACCGAGTATTGCAGAGTATGGCTGGGTATCACCGAGTATTGCAGAGTATGGCTGGGTATGGAAGGGTATAGCAGAGTATTGCAGGGTATTGCAGAGTATTGCGGGGTATTGCAGGGTATTGCAGAGTATTGCGGGGTATTGCAGAGTATTGCAGAGTATTTGGGGTATTGCAGAGTATTTCGGGGTATTGCACAGTATTGTGGGGTATTGCAGAGTATTGTGTGGTATTGCGGAGTATTTCGGGGTATTGCAGAGTATTGCTGAGTATTGTGGGTATTGCAGAGTATTGCACAGTATTGTGGGGTATTGCTGAGTATTGTGGGTATTGCAGAGTATTGCACAGTATTGTGGGGTATTGCAGAGTATTGCACAGTATTGCAGGGCATTGCAAAGTAGTGCAGGGTATTGCAGAGCATTGAAGGATGGCTGAGCATGGATGGATGAATGGCAGTTTTCACAGAGCAGCGCTGTGGGCACTACAGATCCAGCCCACAGCGCTGCTGCCATCCGATCCTTCCCCCTTTCCGCTCATAGTGTACCGATCGGTACAGAGAGGGGAGGAGAGGAACGCCGGTTTGTTTACATGTGATCGCTCCTTCAGCGATTACATGGTAAACGGCCGCGATTAGCGGCCATTTACCGGGATCCGTGATGCGCCGGGTCCTGTGGACCCGGTGGTCACGGATGTTCTTGGGTGCGTGCCCAGGGGGGTGCGCGAGAGCGGAATTCTGGGAGGACGTCACTGTACTCCCTCCCAGGGCTAAGAAACCGCCCTGTAGCCGTCATTCGGTTATGGGCCGGTTGTTAAGTGGTTAAAGAAGTCACTTCACTGTTTTTTTCTTATATGTGGAGTCATACAAAAGCTTGTCACATGTGGATGAACTGACATGAGCGCTGCTATGGCATTTTAAGGACATAAGATGTGTTGGACTTTTTAATGCTATTGTTTTCATTTTTGATATATTTTATAGCAGCTGCTAATCTAATTACAAATGCTATTGTGTTTTGTTTATAGAGGTTAAGATTTAGTTTTATGCAGGTTACATCAATTTTTGGAAGAGTTTTTCCTCTAGCGCCTGGGCGGTGCTATTTAGGCCGTTTTTTCTTGCAGCTTGGTTTATTTTGTCAATCAACTGTGTTTACTCTTTTTAAATCATAATGACAACAGAAATTACCCAAAGGACCCTGATCAAAAGTTTACATACCCTGGTGATTTTGACAAACAAAAAAAAAGGGGGGACACACTAAGGCTCATCCAATTTAGTCCAGATTGAATGGGAATAAAAATAATGACTTGAAAGGACGCCTTCCCGATATAACAATCTGTTTGCACCGTCACCGAAGGTATCCAACACAATCAGTTAAATCCCGCGGGGTGGTAATCCTCTGAATACACAAACATATAAGAAAAAAACGGGAAGGATTCCCAAAGGATATTCTTCAAAAAGGATAAACCGGGTGAAACTAAATTTCTTTATTGAATATCCACATTATAAACTACCTGTGTCCCATTAAGACAAAGTGTCTTAATGGGACACAGGTGGCCACCACAGCCAATCATACACAACTCTCATCCACCCCACGCTATAGATTTTTTTCAAAACCGTCTCATTATCTTGATGTATAATCAAAGAAAAACTAATTCTAAAAAATTAAAAAATATTCAAGATGAAAAAATATACAAGATTTATCTGTATTGAGAGTTCATTTCATTGCTCCGGTTGAATAAAGTGCATATGCATTATGTAGTGTTGTCAGTCTTAACTGTAAAGTAGAGACAGCAAGATGGAATTCACTGCATAAAGGATCTGCATGGATACGTTAAATGGTTATTAGGAAGATGGATCCGTGATCACGGACTGATAAATATAAAGGTGACAGTATTTAAGACAACACGGTTTAAAATCTGAATGACCATCCCCTTCATTTAGACCCCTTTCACACCAGCGTTTTAGCGCTAAAAATAACGCTATTAAAACGCTCATAAAACGCTCCCCATGCATCTCAATGGACCCTTTCACACTGAGGCGTTGCGCTGCGGGGCGTTGAGAAAAGTCCTGCAAGCAGCATCTTTGGAGCAGCTTTTGGGCGTTGAAAAAAGCGATTCAAAAATGCCCCTCTCCATTAAAATGAATTGAAAACGCTGTAAAAACGCCTAAATAACGCCTATAATCCGCCCTGAGCTGTAGAAAAGTCACATGATCTCACAAAAAGGTAAACATGCAAGCATAAATGAGAGCATCTACAACAACAGGACTGAAATTGTGGGAGAGTCAGAATGATTAAACAGACCATCAAAGTGCCAAAAAAAACTAAATTAAGGTGCCAAAAAAAGAATTAATCCCAGAAAAATTAATATTTGAAGTAAAACAAGACACTGCTTGTTACTTTACAAGACACTGCTTGTTTTACATGATCTCACAAAGGATAAACATGCAAGCAGAAAGATAGCATCCACAACAACAGGACTAGCTGTGGGAAGGTCACATGATCTCACTGAAGTGTAGGATGCTGGGAAATCAGGAAATCCTGTTTGTAGAGGTGGATAGGAGCTAAAATAAGATGGAGGTTGTGAGAGACCATAGAGAAGAAGAAGCAATGTCTGAAAATATGCCCAGAGAAAGCAGAGTATATGAGCCAGAGGAGTTCATCAGCACCATGAGGGGCTTCCCAGAACTATGGGATCTGAAAAATGTCAATTATGCAAATCGAAACAGGAAAAATAAGACATGGAACATTGTGGCACAGAGGCATATACCAGAGTGGGAAAAGCTGAACAAGAAAAGGGATTAGGGTTAGGGATTTGGGACTAGTGGGAGCAGGATTAGGGTAGGGATTTGGGACTAGTGGCAGCGGGATTAGGGTTAGGGTTCTGGTTTTGGGACTAGTGGAAGTGGGATTAGGGTTAGGGATTTGGGACTAGTGGGAGCAGGATTAGGGATTTGGGACTAGTGGAAGCGGGATTAGGGTTAGGGATTTGGGACTAGTAGGAGCAGGATTAGGGTTGGGATTAGGGATTTGGGACTAGTGGGAGCCGGGTTAGGGTTCTGGTTTTGGGACTAGTGGAAGTGGGATTAGGGATTTGGGACTAGTGGGAGCAGGATTAGGGATTTGGGACTAGTGGGAGCGGGATTAGGGTTAGGGATTTGGGACTAGTGGGAGCGGGATTAGGGTTAGGGATTTGGGACTAGTGGGAGTGGGGTTAGGGTCAGGGATGTGGGAGTGGGATTAGGATATAGATACTTACGTTGCAATGCTCATCCGAGTATAATTTTTGAACTTGTCTGGGTGCACTCTCAAGTCCTCATATAGCAATGCAAATTGTCAAATTGAGGTGTGCGCTTGGGGGATGGGATGAACTCAATAGCGACGGTGCTGCCTCTGTTGGTGGATATGCTCCCAATAGAGTAGCACAACTAACAATAACAGCTCCATGAACTCCATCTTCTTTATTTACCCTCTTTCACCTCAATGAGATACCAGGAAGTACACAGGAAGTGATGTAGGGAGGTGGGGTTGTTCTTTGATGCCCATGCTTCAATAACGCTTGAAAAACGCTGTTAAAACGCCTGCAGCGTTGCGTTAATTTTACTGCTGACGCCCCTAAAACGCTGTAAAAATGTGGTAATAACGCTAAGGCGTTTTAGGGCGTTTTTGAAGCGCCTTGGTGTGAAAGGGGTCTTACATGGGGGGCAGATACAGCTCATCATTTGACATCTTGTTTCGTGTCGTTATTCTTTTTATTTCAAGTCCATATATATATATATGGCCCAATTGCCTCAATGATGAAACGTGGACACAGGTCTTTTGTACAAAATCAACATGATCCTCACTTCACCAAGCACCCAATGTGTTCATCTCGGTCAGTTGAGGGGGGGGGGGGTTGCGATACCCAATCCAAGATTATATTTTATTGCACAATACAACACTGGCATGGCTGGGAGGTAGTGGACATGCAGGATCCTGCACAGAAGATAAGAATATCACAATTTAAATAACACCCTTTAGTTCAACTAATAGTAGCTCACCACTTTTATAGTAAAAGAAAATTCCCTATTTTTTATTTGATTCATAGGGTATGGGGAGCAGCCCAAACTATTACTCAACTTAAGGGCTATACAAAACATATGCCTATATGGGACAACTACTGCCTTTATGAATTGAATAAACTTTCGGAATTTTTGGATTGGAAAAAAAGCGGGTATAATATTTCTGTATCAGTTATATGAAGGGGACGTTTTACTTCCTTTTGAGATATTAAAAGACCGCTATCAGTTAACGAACATAAACTTCTACCAATATCTTCAAATATGCCACGCTTTACAGATTCAGAACTCGAAAATCCAACTACAGTATAAATACTCTAAAATATTATCAAAGGCAACTTCGGTTTCATATACGAAACGAGGATTAATAGCTGATCTTTATTCTAAATTACAAAAAACATGAAAATAGTTTTGCAAGGTGGCAAAGAGACATAGAGGATCTGGATGAGGAGGACTGGACATGTGCCCTGGAAACACTTCCCAGGACATCCCTCTCACCCTCCCAAAGGTCATCTCAACTTCTTATTATACATAGGGCTCACTATACCCCACAAAAACTCTATGCTTGGGGAAAATACACAACACCATTATGCCCGCAATGCTCATTCAATGGCTCTCTTATCCACATGCTTTGGCGATGTCCAAAGCTTTATAGTTACTGGGAAAAAATATTTGTTTATTATTTATTTGTTTATTACACACTCAAAAGAGAAAAAATTAACATATAAGAGGTACACCCCAAAGATTTGGTAAAATATGGTCATGCTGGATAGATCCTAGTAATCAACTATATGATGGTTTACCTAGTGAGAGGAGTGAGGTAGAAGAGATAGTTTGGGGCAAATAGCAGATGTAGAGGAGTGAGAAGTAGAAGTGGTGAACAACCTGTTGTGTAAAATGTATTTATGTCTCTAACGTTTTGTTTACTATATGTTAAGCTACTTTAGTCTGAGAGGTGCAAGGTTTATTTGTTTTATGTGTTTTCCTATTTTTGATACTTCTTGGATTAATGTGACACCTGTATGTGTGTTTAATAATAAAAATAAAAAAATTATTTGATTAAAAAAAAAATGTTTCTAAGCATCTACAGATCATGCAAATTATGCAGTATCGTCTGCCCCGGCTTATCAGTATTTCTGCAATTTATCAGTATTTCTGGAACAGTAATGATGGTTTCAATTCATTATTGCCACCCACATATTTTTCTATGCCTATTGTTTCAATGGAACACCAGGTACTGTTACCCACATGTTTTTTCATGTTGAATGTCCGCAACAATCTGTTTGCTATTGGCTGCCGACTCTCTGTGTATGTGCCAGCGGCTGTCTTTTTATGGTATATGTTTCAGACTTACTAAAATGTGGAGGTGATCCACCTTTTTTTCGCTATTTTGTTGCATAATGTTTGCAATGAGGGATTGCGTTTTGTAAATACTGTGTCTGCACTCAGTTTGAATGACGGGTTAATTGGTTGCAGCGCTATTGAGATGTCTGTGATGTTTGTAAATTATCTAATTAACACCATGAATATTTAACTGCTTGCCGACCGCCGGCCGTCAATTGATGGCCAGGCGGCGCAGCTCTCGTGGCGGGCGGGCGTCATATGACGGCCTCGCTTTCCTAGGCCACCAGGGGCCACCGTGTCACTAGGCACCCAGTGCGCGTGCCCGGCGGCCGCGATGTCCGCCGGGCACCCGCGATTACCGGTAACACAGCAGGACCGTGGATCTGTGTGTAAACACACAGATCCACGGTCCTGTCAGAGGAGAGGAGACCAATGGTATGTTCCCAGTACAGAGGAACACCGATTGGTCTCCTCCCCTAGTGAGTCCCCGCCCCCTACAGTTAGAATCACTCCCTAGCAACACAGTTAACCCCTCGATCACCACCTAGTGTTAACCCCTTCCCTGCCTGTCACATTTATACAGTAATCAATGCATTTTTATATGTATGTATAAATGTGAATGGTCCCAAATATGTGTCAAAAGTGTCCGATGTGTCCGCTGCAATATCGCAGTCATGATAAAAATCGCAGATCGCCGCCATTACTAGTAAAAAAATTAAAAAAATAAAAATGTTATAATTCTATCCCCTATTTTGTAGAGGTCGACCGATATGGGTTTTTCCCTGGCCGATGCCGATGCCGATATTTAGAAATTGCGGTGGCCGATGGCCGATATATGATGCCGATATATTGGGCCGATTTTTTTTTTTTCCCTTCATCTCATAAAATCTAACAGTTAGACCCCTTTCACACTGGGGCGTCTTTCAGGTGCTTTTGGGCTAAAAATAGCGCCTGTAAAACGGCTCCCCTGCAGTCTCAGTGTGAAAGCTCGAGTGCTTTCACACTGAGGCGATGCGATGGCAGGATAATAAAAAAAAAGTCCTGCAAGCAGCATCTTTGGAGCGGTGTATACCACCACTCCTGCCCATTGAAACGAATGTGCACCGCTGCCGAAGCGCCTGCAAAGTGTTTCGGCAGCAGCGCTTCATGGGCGCATTTAACTCCTTCCTCGGCCGCTAGCTGGGTTATAAGCGCCCCGCTAGCAGCCGAATAGCGCCGCTAAAATGACGGTAAAGCGCCGCTAAAACTAACAGTGTTTTACCGCCAATGCATGCCCGCTCCAGTGTGAAAGCAACCTTAAGTAATAAGTGATACAGAAATTTTTTTTATATTTAAACATTTATTAAACAAAACAAACCTCCAATCAGTTCACTTGTATGTATAATTTAGATGAAAAAAAAAAAACTATATCTTAAATATTAAATACACAAAAACAGGTAATCAAAACTTTTGGACGAAAAAAAATGGGCTAACTTTACTGCTTATTTTTTTTTTTTTTCATTAATTTTTTTTAAAAAAATTGCGTTTGAAAGACCGCTGCGCAAATACCGTGTGACATAAAATATTGCAACAACCGCTATTTTATTCCCTAGGGTCTCTGCTAAAAAAAATATATATAATGTTTGGGGGTTCCAAGTGATTTTCTAGCAGAAAATACAGGATTTTTACTTGTAAGCAACAAATGTCAGAAAAGATTTAGTCTTTAAATGGTTAAACTGAGAACTTCTCCAGGAGTTCAGTCTATTGATAAAAAGAACCTGAAAGAGATACAAATGTATCTTCTTATCAGATTTGGCAGGCTGCCCGGAGGGGGAGAGAAGACAAACTTCAGACAACTTGCACTGACTTATATTACAGAAGTCATTTGCAAGTCCCGCTGAAGCTATTATCGGCTTTTTTTATCAGCACAATCGGCAGATGCCGATTAAGTAAAAAAAGCCAAATATCGGCCGATATATCGGCCGGCCGATATATCGGTCGACCTCTACTATTTTGTAGACGCTATAACTTTTGCGCAAACCAATCTATATACGCTTATTGCGTTTTTCTTTACCAAAAAGTTGTACAAGAATACATATCGGCCTAAACTGAGAAAAAATTTGTTTTAAAGAAAAAAAAATTGGATATTTATTATCGCAAAAGGTAAAAATTATTGTGTTTTTTTTAAAGCTTGTCACTCTTCTTTTGTTTATAGCGCAAAAAATAAAAACCGCAGAGGTGATCAAATACCACTAAAAGAAAGCTCTATTTGTGGGGAAAAAATGATAACAATTTCATTTGGGTACAGTGTTGTATGACCGCGCAATTGTCATTCAAAGTGCGACAGCGCTGAAAGCTGAAAAATGGCTTGGGCAGGAAGGGGGCGAAAATGCACTGTATTGAGGTGGTTAAGGACATACTTTGAGTCACTGCGCATGCTCTGAAGAAGTTTGGTCACAAGTGAAACACGTAAGAAATACGTCATCACATTTTTCGTGGTGGGGGCACGGATGTTTACATCCATACAACGAACTACCTCCATCCATCCCGAGTCTCTGCTAGCCTATGCCTCGAGCGTCTGCTGGGAAGCCGGGGCGGATAATACTGCATAATCTGCATGATTTGTAGATGCTTTGAAACATTGCTACATGGCAACTGACCTAGATGAACACATCGGGTGCTTGGTGAAGTGAGGATCATGTTGATTTTGTACAAAAGACCCGTGTCTACGTTTCATCATTGAGGCAATTGGGCCATATATACATGGACTTGAAATAAAAGGAATAACGACACAAAACATGACGTCAAACGGTGAGCTGTATCTGCCCCCATGTAAATGAAGGGGATGGTCATTCAGATTTAAAACGGTTTGTTTCCTTAAATACTGTCACCTTTATATTTATCAGTCCGTGATCACAGATCCATCTTCCTAATAACCATTTAACGTATCTATGCAGATCCTTTATGCAGTGAATTCCATCTTGCTGTCTCTACTTTACAGTTAAGACTGACAACACTACATAATGCATATGCATATACAACCCCAGGCAAGATAAAGTTAGAATACTACCCGATCGCACCAGGATGAACCCAGCAGTCAGGACATTACAAGTAGATTTACAAATAAAAGAAAACAATCATCAGTCATTGGTCTCACCAGGCAGGGTCACACACAAAATAGATCCTGAAAATAATAGGCATACATTTGATTACAATATATGTTATACCCTATTGGTGTTAGATGAACGTCTCAGTCAAAGGAGGATGGAAAGAGACGAAGAAAAAAGGAAGAGGGGGGAAGGAAAAAAAAAGGGGGGGGGGAAGGATGGGGAAAAGGCGGCCACCATCAAGGTCAACAGTTGTATGATCAAAACAAGGTGGCGGCAGAGACAAAAAATGGAGCACATGAACTTGTTATAGATAAGGTTTATAAGAAGGGGCTTTATTAAGGCCCGGTGGAGTGAGGGCGTTAAGATGCTCAATCCAATAAGTTTCACATCTCAAAGTGGCTTTGTCCCAGTCGCCCCCTCGGGGGGTCTTCCAGGACTACTTCCAAAACCATAAATTTGATAACTTCAGGTTGATACCTGTGGTGGAGGCCTATGTGACGGCCCACCGTGGTGAGTTTGCCATTAGAGGCATGATATAAATGATCTTCCATCCTTTGCCATAGTTCTCTAATGGTCTTGCCTACGTAGAATGCATCGCAGGCACAGACCATTAGATAAATAACTCCCCTTGTACTGCAGGTGGCATGTTGCAAGGAAGAAAAGGTCCCACCGTTGGGTAGAATGAAGTTTGAGTCTTCCTAAATCCAGGGGCAACGGGGACAGTGACCACAGCGGAAGGTACCACGGGGACCCATCGTCTCTCGTGGGTTCACCTGGTAGTGACTATTAGTGAGTCTATCACTCAAGGACGTTGCTCTACGAAACACCATCTCAGGTTTTGGTCTAACATATTTGCCCAAGACATGGTGGTCAGTTCAGACAGCAATGTACATAATTGGTTATGGCGAGTAGAGAATTTAGTTATTATTTTAACTGTCTATGGAGGGTTTTCATGGGGTGGACCAAATAGAAGAGATGTTCTTGTTTGTGCAAAGGCTTTATTGAAAGCCTTTCTAAGGTTTGTACGTGTATAGCCCCGTGTTAGTAAACGCTCACGAAGAGCAGCTGCTTTGGCTAGAAAATCACCGACCACTGTACAATTGCTATGCAGCCTCAGGTATTGAGCATACGGGATGCTGCGTATCAATGGGCGGGGGTGCAAGCTGGAGGCATGGAGCAACGTATTACCTGCTGTGGGTTTGCGATATAGATCCGTTGCCATTTGGCCCAAAGGATTTTTGAAGATTTTTAAGTTAAGGAAGGAGATGTCACTATCATTGTAAGTAAATGTTAAGCGTAAATTGAATGAATTTTGATTTAAACATTCAATTAATTTAATTAGGAGGAGTTCTGTGCCGGTCCAGATGACAAATAAATCAGCAATGAATCTGTACCAGCACAGAACATGGTCTAGAAAGGGTTGCAAAGATTCATCTTCAAAGATGATCTTTCCCAGGCGACCAAGTAGAGATTAGTATAAGAGGTTGCACAGGAGGTGCCCATGGCCACCCCCTGGGTTTGTAGGTAAATTTGGTCCATATATGTGAAATAGCTTTTAGTCAGAATGAAGTGTAGTGATTTCAGAATGAAATGGTTAAATGGCCATGTATTCCGATCCTGCTCCATCGTGGGGATGCACCTTTCCAGTGTCTCCCGTGCTCGCCGCGGGGGGTTTACCCTATTTTGGGTGCCTCATCTACGGCAGTCCGTGACCCTGACTGGGTCCCCATCGGTAAGCCAAGCTCGCCTGCATATAAAATTTGCTCCAGAATTGTTGTCACTTAACATATACTTGTGGACCTTTTTCATCTAATATTTTATGACCTAATTAATTAGAGAATTGTATTTCCTCTCAGATGTATAAGGTCAATCCCTCCAGAAGAAGCAAATTTTTTCGCGAAACATGTAGAGGATTATACAGTACATTGGACCTACATCTCCGGAGGCTCCACCTATGTGTGGGGTTCCTATTGTTTTAAACTCTATACCATTTTTGCTCTGTATGCAATTATGTTTTATACGTGTTTCTATGTGATTTGTATTAATGTGTATCAAGTTGTTTTTCTACAATAAATATATTTTTTTATATTCAATTGTCCATTTCTGGGTAACGAGATAGTTCATACAAACTTTATGTCATGGGCATTTTTTAGAGCAGCCTCTGACCTCTATACCTCATCATTGTCAATTAAGGATGATGGTACCCGCCCCTACCCTGTATTATTGATCAAGGCACTCTTTTCTATGATGCTACCCAAGGCAAGTATGGAACCACATACTTGATCTAACCATCAACCTATATCCCCTCTTAACACAAACATCAAACTTTTGGGAAAAATACTAGCTAACAGAATCATTATGTTCCTGGGGAAGCTCATACACAATGATCAAGTGGCTTTTGTACCCACACTACAAGATGGAGACAATATAGGCTGAGTGCTTCAACTAATACAGATCTTAAACCGCGTTCTTATTCTTCAATGCGTGTAAAGAGTTCAGTTCACTGTCATGGTCAGATTTATTTTTCATGCTCTGTAAGTGGGGATTCTAGGAGGAATTTCTTGCGTGGATACACTTTATATGCTAACTCAGTCGCCTTGGTAAAATATGCCGGCTTCTCTTATGAATCCTTTGCTATCTTTTGGGGTACTAGACAGGATTGCCACTTATGCCCAATTTGTTTTATATTCGCTTTGGATCCTCTGACAGCGTCCATCCAATGAATCTGTCTATCAGAAGTCTCAAATTTGCAGCAACCATCTACAAAATAATGTTATTCATGGATGACATCCTCCCAAATATTTCTTCTCCACACAACTTTCTGAATCTCTTAAGCACGTTGACGGACTATGCAAAAATGTCAGGATTGACGGTTAATGAGAATTAATATAGGGCCTTGAATACAGTCTTGAACTCTCATACCTGTTCCCAGATAAAGTACTATTATCACTTCTTTTGGCCTTCTACCTTAGGGATCTATGCTACTCCCTCTCCTAACTCCATGCTCCAGCTAACTACCTGCCCCTATTTCAGAAATTTTCACAGCTTGGTGCTTTTTATCCACTGTCCAGGTTTGGCTAGATCTGTGCAAGAAATTGTACTTCCTGAAATTGCTTTTTTTTTTTAAGAGTTTTGCTTATCCATGTTCCAGCTCACACTTCTAGAAACTGCTATAGTTGATCTAGGGTGCCCAGAAACCGTGTTTGTAGCTCCCCTGTTTTACCGTAGGAAAACGCTAGGCGGCCTTAATGTCCCAAGCATACCCAAGTCCTGTCTGGCTCTTCAAATAGCACATTTTAGTGGTACTCCACACCACCTTTGAATTACCAGTGTGGACCTGTCTCAACATTATACATTGCTCTCTTATCCTGATTTATAATTTCATTTTGGATTTCCCAAAACTTGTGCCCTGCTATCGATGATCATACCTTACAGCAGTCATTCAAACAATGGGACTCAAGCAAGTACTGGACCGTTTGATTCTTTCCCATCTCCCACTTTCAGTATTCTCTATAAGCTTATGTTTCTCCCAGCATTTGATAACCTTTTGGCCTTCACTTGGTGGTTAACCTAAGGTATAGAATATATACAGTACATGAACTCTTAACATTAATGTTTTCTTTCTCCTCCTCTCCTATATTTGAAATGTCTTGTTTTGGAGGGGGTGGGGGCGCAGTTACCTGATTTTGACAGCTGCCTGCTCCCACTTTGGCTCCGACCGCCTAGGCAGTCAGAGCAGAAGTTCATCCCACCCCACCTCACTCTGCAGCCTCTTGGGACATGTCTTAGGTCCCAGGGGACTTCAGGACCATTCTCTGTTTGCTCTAGATCTCTCATTTTGCCCATACACTTCTTAAAATACCACAAACTGCCGGTTCTTATGACCCATTTTGAGAGTAAATGAAAAAATAACCTGCATTCGGTGGGCCTAATATCTCTTTTATATGCAGTCCTGGTTACCCCTAGTAACCATTCCAAGCTGCCATATATTCTGAAAGCAAAGATGCTGGACAGCTGCACTTCCAAAAATCCTCTTTATTGAAGCTTCATGTAACAGGTGGTTAACAGATGGAGCAGGGGACAAAGAGGTAGATGTGTTTCGCACAAATGTTAGCGCTTAGTCATTACCTCAAAAATAACCTGCACTCAGCAGGCCTAATATCTCTTTTATATGCAGTCCTGGTTACCCCTAGTAACTACTCCAAGCTGATATATATTCTTAAAGCAAAGATTCCGGATGGCTGCACTTTCAAAAATCCTCTTTATTAAAGCTTCATGTGACAAGTGGTTAACAGGTGTAGCAGGGGACAAAGAGGTAGATGCGTTTCGTGCAAATGTTAGAGCCCTTTCACACTGAGGCGGTAGTGGTAAAGCGCCGCTGCCATCTAGTTTTCTAGTATTTACGGCTTTTATATCGGCACTTTGGCGCCGCTATTCGCGTGGGAGCGTGGTGCTTTTAACCCCCTAGAAAGCGTTAAAAAGGGTTAAAAGCGCCAGGGTAGCGCCGCTGCTGTAGCGCTTTGCAGGCTCTTCGGCAGCGCTGCCCATGCATTCCAATGGGCAGGGGCAGTGGAGGAGCGGTGTATACACCGCTTGCAAACCGCCCCAAAGATGCTGCTTGCAGGACTTTTTCTAACGTCCTGCAAGCTCACCATCCCAGTGTTAAAGCACTCTGACTTCCACACTGGGACTGCAAATGAGGCATTTTTCAGGTGCTTTACAGGCATTATTTTTACCGCTAAAGCACCTGAAAAACGCCTAGTGTGAAAGGGGTCTTAGCGCTTAGTCATTACCTCAAAAATACCCTGCACTTAGCAGGCCTAATATATTTTTTATTTGCAGTCCTAGTTACCCCTAGTAACAATTCCAAGTTGCCATATATTCTTAATTGGGACTGCAACTTCAGGGAATCTTTGAAAATCTCAGAATGGAAAAAATCTGATCAGCAGCTGTTCAATACTCTATCAATATCCTGGCCCAGGAAAACGCCCATAAAATACTGTTGCGATGGTATTTGACTCCAGAACGGCTAGCAAAATTTACACCTTCTGTTTCTCCTCTGGATTCCGGGGATGTGGTGCCCTAGATACGTTGCTTCATATTTGGTGGCAATGCCCCAAAGTTTAGTGATTATGGATAGTTCTATAAAATTTGATATGTACCATTCTCAACAAAATCCTTGCGTGCAGCCTATGGGAAGCTTTGCTGCACAGGCCTATCCAAGGCCGTACTAGGTCTGAATGAAAGTTGGTATACTTTATAAATTTTGCAGCACGTCAGGCCTTTGTAAAAGTTTGGAGGCAGCCGTCATTGAACTTCACGGAATTGAAGCAGTGGCTCATAGGCACCATGGTTCATGAAAAATCCACCTCTATACTGAACGATACATACTCAAAATTACTGAAAATATGGTTCCCATGATAATAGCGGCCTCAACCTTGAACATTCGTTGCTCTGCCTCTGATATCATAGGAGGTGTATGTGGTTGTGATACCCGGACGGAGGAAACCCCCTTTCCCCTTTTCTTTTTTTTTTTCACTTTATTTATTTTTAAACATAGGACATGCTCGAGAACATAAAAAACAATAAGAGAATCTCAAACATTAACATTTTTAGGCATACTTAAAACACAATTTCATATCATCTAACAGTAAGTTGAGTGTATGTCAATAATAAGTCCTACTCAACCATTACCCTGCCTCCTTTATAGTCTGGAGCCGGTCCCAGTCTTTTTTATACCCCTATATAAACAAAACAGACACAACACAAAATAAATAAATAAATAAATAAATAAAAAAAGGGGAGAGCCAATCCATGGGAATATCTCTCAAGGGCCTTTACATCCCGCAAAAGAGAATCCAGGTAGATCCGGGTAACTTCCTGAAATAACTACTTTAACCATTTCGGTTACCCTCATGGAGGGTCCTTCCCTCTTCCGAGGCCAGGAAAGAGTTCCAAGGAGACCAGGTCTCGGAATATCTTTCCTGTTGATTTCGTGCAGAGAGAACCAGATCTTCCAATTTATTAATCTCTCTCACTTTACGCAGCCACATCTCTATCGTCGGTGGTGACGTTGATCTCCACGTCAAGGGAACACAAGCCTTAGCGGCATCTAATAGATGTCGTATCACAGATTTCTTATATACCTTTTCTGGTATCTGAGACCCATGAAGAAGGAAAAAGACTGGGTCTTCTGGTATCCTATAGTTAGTGACAGTCTGGAGAATATGTCTGATCTCTGCCCAAAAATTCTTCAACTTAGGACAATCCCAAAAAATATGCAACATCGTGCCTCTATCCACGTGACATCTCCAGCAAAGGTCTGAAGAGTTGGGAAAAAACGTCTTCAATCTCTCTGGTGTCCTATACCATCGAGTCAAGATTTTAAAATTAGTCTCCTGGGTTTTCACACAAATAGAAGATTTGTGTGTAAACCTAATAATTTGTCGCAACTCCTTTGCACTAAAGTTCCTTCCCAACTCTCGTTCCCAATCCTGGACACATTTCAAGGAGTCGGTTTCTCTCGCTACATTTAATATCTCATAATTCGCTGATAGAGTATGCAATTTTGCTCCCCTCTCTAAACACATCTTCTCAAAACTACCGAGAGGCCTTTCAAACTTCCTCGGGTCTGAGAGGGAGCTAAGAAAGTGGGTAATCTGGAGAGCACTCCAGAATCTTAATCTAAATAACTCCATCATCTCTGTAACTGTTAACCAAGTCCCTCCTTTTATATAAGTAGACACTTGTGTACCCCCCATAT
Organism: Lithobates septentrionalis; assembly: GCA_037952835.1. NCBI lineage: Eukaryota > Metazoa > Chordata > Amphibia > Anura > Ranidae > Lithobates > Lithobates septentrionalis. The sequence goes on along the minus strand of JBBDGP010001598.1, from coordinate 397,475 downwards.
TTGGTAAATGTTTAAACACTTTATCTTCATTCCCAGGGGGAAACAGGGGGTTCCCAATTATTGGGTATAAGGGGGATGTCTCAGGTATTACACCAACAGTAGAAAACGTAGTCGCACAGATTTTAAGAGTATTTCCTATGAGGGAATGTTTAATAAGCTCTTTGGGGGCATATGCCACACACCAGGGAACTCTTCCTAATAAGACAGGCGACTGGGCATATTCTATCTGTACCCAAAGTTTACAATCTCTGTCTGTTCCAGTCAACTACTCTGCTAAGATGTATAGCCCGATGATATCTGCGTATGTCTGGCACCGCCAGTCCCCCCTGTTTCTTCGGGAGAGTTAATTGGTTGCGACATAGTCGTGGTTGCTTACCCGCCCATATGAAATAAAAAATCAACTTCTGGCACTGTTTAAAATAAGTAGCTGGGATCCGTATTGGTAGTGCTTGTAAAAGATAAGGAAATTTGGGGAGAACACTCATCTTAACAATGTTACAGCCTCCTATCCATGAGTGTAAACCCAATTTCCATTTATCTAGTAATATCTTCACTCTTTGCAGCAATGGGGGGAAATTTAACCCAAAGATCTTATCAATATTGGGTACCAACAACGTGCCCAAATATGTAAGTGCATTATCCGTCCACTTGAATTTAATTTTTTTTTTAAATTGTTCAATTGACGTTTGAGGGAAATTAACCCCCATTGCCTCCGATTTAGTAAAATTAATACGAAGGTTGGATAATTGGCTGTATTTCTCAAACTCCTTCATTAAATTAGGGATTGTAACTAGGGGGTTTGTCAAGGAAAACATCATATCATCCGCGTAGGCCGAGATCTTGTATTGTGCTTCTCCTACCTTTACTCCTGTAATATCTTGATTTAAACGTATAGTGCAGAGAAATGGTTCCAACGACAGGGCAAAAAGGAGTGGTGAAAGGGGGCATCCCTGACGTGTCCCATTTGCGATCTGGAAGGTTTCTGATAATACTCCATTTGCCCGCACACGAGCTATCGGACAAGAATAGATAGAAGCAATCCATTGCAGCATTTTATTCCCGAAACCTCCATATCGCAAAACTGATAACATAAAATTCCAATTTACCCTGTCGAAGGCCTTCTCCGCATCTGTGTTCAAAAACACACATTGGATCTGAGAATTTTTCACTACATGCAGAAGATTAAGAACTTTTGTTGTATTATCTTTTGCTTCGCGTGTTGGAACGAATCCCACTTGGTCCAGATGTATCAAATTTGGAATGTATTGTTGAATTCTATTTGCCAAAATTTTTGTGAAAAGCTTAAAATCTACATTGAGTAAAGAGATTGGGCGGTAGCTTCCACTGGAAGTCGGATCTTTTCCCTCTTTCGGTATTACCGAAATGTGTGCTAACATTGTATCCCTTATAAATGTTGCTGATGATCCAAGAGCATTAAATAATTTGAGCATATATGAGGCTAATGAGGGGAGCAAGGTCTTGTAATATTGGGCTGTCAGCCCATCAGGGCCCAGAGCCTTATTCAATTTAGTTATCTTTACTGCTCTTTGAAGTTCTTCCATTGTAATAGGTTTTTCCATGTTATCTCTATCTTTCTCTGCCAGCCGAGGCATTAATGACCGAGACAGATACATATCTATTTGGGCTTGGGAAGATGATCTAGTCTGTAGGTTATATAATGACTTATAATATTCCTGGAATTCCCCCACTATGTCATATGGCTTTGTGATCCTATTCTTATTAGCTGAGAGAAGATGAGGTATATAATTCATCCGTTTCTGTTCTCGTAGTGTTTTAGCTAGGAAACTTCCGCATTTGTCGCCAGACTCATACGAGAATTTCCTGCAAACCTGTAATGCCGCTTTGGCCCTGTAATACAGAAGGTCTGAGATTTGTGTTCTCCTGACATGGAGCTCCCTCCCCAACGACAGTGACAAAGTCCGTTTATGACTGGTTTCTAGCTTAGCTAATTCTTCTAGTAATAGTTTTAATTGTTCCCCCCGCTTTTGTTTAATCCTAGCCCCATGTTTGATTAATACTCCTCTAATGACTGCTTTATGCGCCTCCCATATAATTCCTGGATTGCAATCTGGGGTGTCGTTGGTAGAAAAATAAAAATCTAGTTCTTTGATTACATCTTCTAAGACTTCTTGGTCCTGTAAGAGACTTTCATTCAGTCTCCACTGAGTTGATCTCCTATTCCGAGTATCCTGTAAATCATATGTCATAAAAATAGGTGCGTGGTCTGACCAAGTAATCAAGCCAATATTAACCTCACGTACTGAGTGGAGTTGGGCATGTGGGACGAGAAAATAATCTATGCGAGAATAAGATTTATGGGGCGATGAAAAAAAGGTGTAATCTTTTTCTGTGGGGTGGAATAAACGCCATATATCAATCAATTGACTTTTGTGTAAAATTTTAGCTATGCGATTACGAGCATTATAAGGAATTGATGATACTCCAGAGGAGGTATCTTCGGCTGGGTTCAATGAAACATTTAAGTCTCCCCCAATGATCAGCTGACCCTCTGTAAATTTAATCAGTTGCTTAAGCGCCTTACCCAAGAAAATCTCTTGGTGTTCGTTGGGGGCATACAACGTTGCCAATGTGATACAAACATCACCTACCCTGCCCTTTGCAAACAAGAAACGACCTTCAGGGTCGTTAATCATATCCGTAAAGAACCAAGGTAGTCTATTTGAAAGGAGGATAGAAACTCCCTTAGATTTTGCATTTTGATTTGCGGCATGATAGACTGACGGAAATGCCCGACTTTTTAAAGTAGGTACTTTATCCTGTCTAAAGTGGGTCTCCTGTATAAATACCACGTCTGATCCATAACGCTGCAAGTCATGTAAAAGTATCCGCCTTTTTTCTGGGGTGTTCAGGCCCTTGGTATTCAACGATATGATTTTTAAAGTCTCCATGGAATGGCTCTAAAAAAAAAAAAGGAAAACACGACGAAAAAATAGCAATATATTGCTAAATAAACGCTCACCGCTTAAATTCGGTATCTGAGCGTCAGCTTATCTGGGGTTGTGGACAGAGATGGTCGGATGAAGAGCTCCAGGGCCATCTCTCCTCTTAGTAGTCGGACGTTTTTAAGGACCAAGGCTAACCAACAATGGGGGGGGGGAAGTGGGGGAGGGGGGGAAGAGGCAGCTTTCTAAATTCCAAAAATAACCTAGCAGCTAACTTTGCTGCCTATTCTGTTTCAGCCTATCCTAGAGGTATAACTCTAGATATAACGAACAAGAAAAAAAAATATATAAGAGAGAGCGAGGCACAAGGGGAAGGATCCGTATTTTAAGCACTTCACTTTAAACCATACAATTCTGCTCATTTATATGAAACTCCTACTAGGAAAGGAAAAGAGATATATAGTAAAAAAAAAAAAAAAAATTGTTTATGATGGTAATCAAAGGGAGAGGTAAGAAGTTCAAATTAGGAAGAGAGAGGAGACCCAACCCTCCCTCTCCTCTCCCCCCCCCCCCATGGAATACCAAGGCTACAACCACCTCTCAATAATTATTTAACATGTGATAGCCAACGTGCCTTTTTAATTGTGCTGATTTAATTGTCAGTCAAATATCACCTACTATGTCTCTGAACAGTCACAACCATTCTTAGAAAAAAAAAAAAAAGTTAAATAAATTAATAGGTAAAAATAAGGCACATAGCCCAAACGTAAGCCCTCAAAGGTCATTTACCTTCCCTCCTTCTACCATTCTATTCCCCTCCTTTCCTTCTTCCCTCCTTCTCTCCCCCTCCCATCCCTCGAACCAAAAAAAAACCTGAAGATACAGTCAAGACAAAACAAAGGAAAAAAAAAAAAAAGATCTATGACAAGTATATACTCTTATATTTTAAGAAAAAAAAAAGGGGGGGGGGTGGGAAGGGGGACTAATATTTCCTACACTTCACTTCATACCATATTTTAACTATCCCTATATATAAGGCTCCTACGGGGGCGGGAAACAAAATGTATAATACATATCTATTACGGCACCAAAAAATAAAGAATACGTAAATCAATAATTAAATAAATAAAGAGTGAAAATGAAGTGACCAAAAAAAAAGAAAAATTATAACATTTGTGAACATAGTCATTATCAGAGGGCGAGAAGGGGGGTTAAAAGGAGGAGAAGAGAGAGGAAACTCCGTCCTCCCACCCCCCCCTCCCCGCCCATATGGATTGCCAAAACTACAACCACCTCTCAACAATAACGTGTGGCAATCAACGTGCCTGTGCTAATATAATTATCAATCAAGTGTCACGTGCTATATCTCTATACAATCTCAACCAAATCTCAGTGAGAAAAAAAAAACACAAATTTAAAAAAAAAAAAAAAAAAATACAGCACACAATCCAAAATGCCAAATCTCAAAGAGTAATTTCCCTTCCCTCCCCACACCCTTCTATCCCCTTCTTTTCCCACTTCCCTCCCCCTAAAACCATAAACTTAAAGATACAGCCAAAGCCAAAAAGATCTATATTCTATAATACGTAAGTACTCTTATATTATATTCAAAAAAAAAAAAAGGGGGGGAGAGGAAAAAAAAAAAAAAGGAAAAAATTCAAAAACAAAAAAACATATTAATCTAATCTCCTATCTCTCTAAGTAAATGTGGCTGTTATTATATTCGATCATGCACTTAAGTTCAATTAGGATCCATTGATTCCCTTTACCTTTTACCTCTTGATCTACTTCATCCCAAATCTATCTCATCCACCCCCCTCTCCCCTTCAATTTATGCAATGTTTATCAGTAGTCCCCCTCATCCTTTTAAGGTCCCCCTTGAGGTAACCGTTGGTTTCTTTGGGAGTCTATCCGCTGTCTTTGTCTGTTCAAGGGATCTAACCGCCCCCCCATATGAGGAATATATGTAAGCCAATTGGGAATCTGAACAGGGGCCACATCTAAGAAAGTAAATAGTCCCGGGTGCATAGACAGAAAATAAAGCTGCTTCTCTACGGAATCTCACTGCCAACGGGTAACCCCATCTATAGATGCACCCCCGTTTTTTAGCTAAATCCAGGATAGGGCGTAAACAGGCTCTACGCTGAAGGGTTGCTCGGCATATATCTGGTAAGATCTTAATAGGGGTCCTGTTGAAATCGATGTCTCCTGCCCCCCACACTGCTCTAAGTATTCTCTCCTTCTCTTGGTAGCTGTGGATACGACAAACAATGTCTCTCGGTTTCCCTAAGTCTTTTGGTCTAGGGCCCACAGCTCTATGTACTCTGTCTATATCTACCACCTTCTCAGGAGATTTCAATATTATCTGAAAAACCGCAATGACTGTTGTCTGGAGATCCTCAGTTCCCTGTGTCTCTGGAAGACCCCGAAGCCGCAGATTGTTCCTGCAACTTCTGTCTTCAAGTTCCTCAGTGTGGAGCTGCAGGTCCACCATCATAGATGTCTGGGTGGTCAACGTCTTTTCTAGTATCTCCACTCTTTGTTCCACTAGGGATATCGTTTCCTCTCCCACTTTAGTTCTCTCTGTCAAAGTGGTTAATTCAGATCTTACCGCTTGGATGTCTTGACGGTGTGTCTTCTCTACCCTGATTATCAGAGCTTCAATATCTCGGCAGGTAGGTAAAGTACTTAACAATGCTCGGATGCCACGGATGTCTCCCTGTAGACCTCCTTCCTCTCTCGGCAATCCAGCAAAAGCCGTTTTGCATGCAGGTTCACGAGCGGGATTCACAAGCAGGGACGCCGGGTTCTCCATTGCCGAGTCTGTCTCCAAACCTGTTACACGAGACAAGACAGCCGACGCTTCCGGCGTCTTCAAACCGTCACGCTGACCTCGATCCTGCAGTGTGTCCGACACAGTACCAGGGGGAGTACGTGGAGGTATAGTGAAATACTGTTGAATATCCCCCTGAACAATACGGGGATGTACTCTCTCTTTTGCGGAGCGTGTCTGATACCTGTTGCCTGTATTCATCCCGCACTGTCAGCCTCTAATCCATAGGCATTATCTGAGCGGAGATACGAGCCCCGGAGCTCTATCCAAACGTGTCCTCACCCGTCCATGTCCGAGCCACGCCTCTTCCTCCCGGAAAAAACCCTTTCCCCTTTTTTATACCCCTCCGCTCAGATCTTTTCTCTCACTTTTTTCCCTTTTTTTCCCCTCTTTCATTCAGCTCCCCCTTCTTCCTTGCTGCCATCGAGTTTTCCCCCAACTCCATATGATTAACCTCAAGGACAGCCAATCAGTGTTCTGCTCTAATGCATCCCTGTTACTATGGAGTAATCTGTGTCCTTTTCAATAACCTAGCTTATCATATGATGGTATTGACACCTTCCCCTTCTGCAAAAACAAAATGAAGGGTTCATGCACCTAGTGCATTACAAAAAAACATTTATTGGATAACAAAATCAGTAAAAAGTGGGTACTCAATCATTAGCTTAGCTCTGAGGAAGGGGGTGCGCCACCGAAACGTGTCAGTTTATACCCCTTGATGTGATACGGCATTTGTGTCCGCACTGCTCAACATTGTGTTTTGGCTCATTGATAGTTGCTACTTTGTGAGTACCCACTTTTTACTGATTTTATTATCCAATAAATGTTTTTTGGTAATGCTCTAAGTGCGTGAGCCTACCATTTTGTTCTGTTTTTGTAGTATCCACCGGATTACCCCATCTAAGGAGGGCAGCATCTGCCTAGTCCCGGAATACTGTTGTCCTTGCAGCTTTTTTACTACAGAGGACCTCTGGAAGTGACTGCTTGCCTTTGTATACATTCCCCTTCTCGTCAGCCTTTCCACACCTTTGGGAGTAACCCCTCATGCAGTATGCAGTCATAGTTCACTGGACTCCATTCAGGTTAGCATATGTCTTCCCTCCAGTGTGGATTCTTCCTCAACTGCTCTGCAAAATAGAAGAAAAGAAACCAGTGATTCTCATTGTAGTAAACTGGTCTAGTAGGCCCTGGTACATAGATATGGTCAAACTTCTGGGGGTCGACTCCAGGCCTCTTCCAAACAGGCCAGATCTGCTATCTCAAGGCCCCTGCTTCTTAGTCGCTGGCTTTAATAGAATGGCAGATACAGTTCAGAGTTAGAGGCTCTCTTGTAAGGAGCCCTTCCTAGTTCTTTCAAGAATAAAGTGATCTTTCGTCCAAGACCCTCCCTTCTACCTAAGGTGGTATCTTCCACCTCAAAAAATACTTTGTGCCCTGCTTCTAATCATCACAAAGAAACTGCTCCCCATTCCTGGACATGTTCAGAGCTATTAGATTCTAGCTTACACACAAGGTCAAACACAAGGCCGTGGGACAAATCTGACCCACCAGGTCTTACCATGTGGCCCTTGCGCCCAGTTTTGGAGCTGGAACATGGCAGAACTCCGTTCCACCGCCTTAGGATCTCAACCCTCCTCAAATCCCTGCACACCCTCACGGCATGGCACAGTGAGGATAGATCTCCAGGGATAGTTTGAATGATCTCCCTGCATGTTTGTCAGAGCAGCTTACACAGGGAGTTCCTAGAGCCGAGGGGGAGGCTGTTGGAGTTGAGGTTGCATACTGTGCATAGCGCACTCCTAATCCCTGCACTCTGTCCACAGTTTTTTCACCTCTGGTAGAGCACAGAGGAGAACTTGCATAGCTACTCTGGTTCGAAAAAGACATGTCCATCCAGTTCAACCAACATATAAATTTAAAAAATGCACACACAAATAGAAAACCTCCATATATACAATCCTATACCCACAGTTAATCCAGAGGAAGGCAAAAAAAAAAAAACAATAAAGCATGATCTAATTTGCTCCAGCGGGAGAAAAAAAATCCTTCCTGATCCCCCAACAGGCAACCAGATATTCCCTGGATCATCTTTATCTATAAATATTGGTATAGGACTATGTAACTATGTATCCAGTTAAATGTTGTGCATTTAGGAAAAAATCCTGCTTGGCTTGATTCTGTGGGCAATTTTGGATGCAGGGCTAATAATTGGCCCCGTTGTCAATGTACGAGGTGGTATCAAAAAGTTTTGAGTTTTAAAACACGCCAACTGATGGCAGCACAAGGCTACACACACAGTCACAAGGAGCACCGACCTTCATAAGTCAGTGTGCCAAAAGAAATTGTCCTGTGTACATCGGTAGCTGCGCAACTGGTGCTATTCTGACCACTTGTGTTACCACGTCTGCTATTTCATCATGGACAGCAAGTTGGAACAAAGAGCAATGTGCAAGTGGCAACCTAGTATGTATAAGTGGGATAGTTGTATATCAGCATTCAATGGCTGAGAGTTCAAGATTAAGTCTTTTATTAATTGTAATACATGGAATGTATCATATTTGATTACATACAATGGGAATAGAAAAGAATCACCCCCTTTAAAATAATCATATTTAGTTGCTTTGCAGCCTGAAATGAAGACAGACACTGTTTTCGTTTTAACCAACTGTATTTACTCAGTGCAACTTATAACATCCAAGTGAAAGATATTGTATAACGCCAACATGTCAGAAAAAATAAATTCAAAAACAGAATCACTGAGTTGGAAAAAGGATCTCTCCCTTGTGTCAGTATTTTGTTGAACCGCCTTTTGCTTTAGTCTGTTGGGATATGTCTTTACTACCTTTGCACGTCTAGACTTTGCAATATTTGCCCACTCTTCTTTGCAGAACTGTTCAAGTTCAGTTAAATTTGATGGTGATTGTTTGTGGACTGAAGTCTTCAAGTCATTCCACAGATTTTCAATGGGGTTTAGGTTTGGATTCTGACTAGGCCATGCAAGGACATTTACCTTTTTCTCCTTCAACCACTGTGTGGTAATTTTTGTTGTATGCTTTGGGTCATTGTCATCTTGGAAGGTAAACCTTCTCATTGACAACTTTCTGGCAGAGGGCAGCAAATTTTCCTCAATAATTTGATGGTATTTTGCCCCATCCATTTTTTTTCTTTTATCCTGACAAGTGCTCCAAGTCCCTGCTGCAGAGAAACACCCCTATAACAGGATATTACCACCGCCATGCTTTATTGTGGGAATGGCGTTGCTTGAATGGTGGGCTGTTTTGAATTTCCGCCAGACGTATTGGTTGATGTTGAGGCCAAATAATGCCATTTTATTCTCATCTGACCTTTTTCCATGTGGCCTCAGTATCTTCAAGATGCGTTTTGGCAAAGCTTAGTCATGACTGCCTTTCGTGAAGATTGTTTTTTTTTCTTGCAACCCTCCCATACAAGGTACATTTGTGGAGAATTTGTGTTATTGTTGTCACATGCACACAATGACCACTCTTTGTCATAAATCCCTACAACTGTGTCAGAGTTGCTGTAGGCCTCTTTCTCCCCTGTGTGCACTTTGCTGAAGAACAAGGGAGTTCCGCCATCCAGATCTTTTATTAGTGCCTGTACGTGGTGCAACTCTGCACTCTGTACATAGCATACTCCTGAACTCATTGAGAGAAATTTAGGAGAATGAAAAAATGGACTTTGTAGGCACACACTTAGAATAAGTAAAAATAATTGACGTTTTTTAATTGAATAAAGTTAAAAACATGGTTTACAAACACTTTTTTTTAAAAAACATAATGTTATTCAACAACCCCTGAGACTCAGATAACCTCCAAAAATTATTATATATTAATCCAAATTGGTGCAATTGGAAAAAGGGTAACCAGTAGTAGCATCCAATGGAGATAAAGTGTGTGGAGTAGTTGAGTCACAGTGTGGGGTCATACAGAGATTTTGCTCTACATGTTACGCACACACTTGCACTTCTTCAGGAGCTTGTAGATCGGATAAATATGTAAAAGGAACATCAGATAAGTGTATAATATCCAAGGAAAATAAAAAACACAAAAACAACTAAACAGTAAAATTATCATTTTGAAGAGGTTCAGCAAGGTAAGAAGCCCAAATCCAGTGACAACTAGGGGGCAGAAAGCAAAATCCTCCCATGGGGACACATCTATATTAGTAAGAGAACCCCATGAAAGAACTCAAGGATCTACATATATAAATAGCTATTCAGGTATTAGTAACTATGCTATGATCGAAGTGGTCAATACTTGGATAACAAAACAATTTTAAAGGTAGCGCAACATAAAAACTGCACAAAGATGTCGGTCAAACAAGTTGTCCCAGACAATCAAAAAAGTATCTATATACAATTAGAAAAAGGAATAATAGTAACGTATATATTGAAAAGTATCTGTATGTTATAAAACCATATAAAACGACATCAGTATGCAAAGTGCAGCAAGGTCAGGTATAACAAAAGACCGGTCGGATATTTAAAGCGCATATGCAAAAAATGAGTATAAAATAAGTAATACAAAGAAAGGGGGGCCTTACCAGGTCATTAATGCAGGCGAATATTCAACGCCATATGTAGCTGGTAAGCACAGAATACAGGGAGCATGATAGAAAGCACACACTATGATACAGGGTAATCTATCACAGTGATGTAACTGGATAGATGTCACTGTATTTAGAGTCAGTAAATATTGATGTCCAGTAATCAAAGCGGGAAAGGTTTGGAGGCTTAAAAGGCCAATACCTGATAAGAAAGAAAGGGGAACAAAAAGGCAATAAAATATTGCTAAAAATGTCAGCCAGGCTGGGTAAATAAATTATAGGTAACCATAAATGGATCATTGATCATACCTCTTATGGACAGCCAAATAAAAAAACGAAAGGGGAACAAAGCCGTGTGTGCTTTCCTGGATCAGGTGTAGCCCCACTACTGAATCCTGGATGTAACCCCATATAAATGGGTCCCGACCGGAAGTGTGTCACCCTCTCCGGAAATGACGCTGGCCAAAGGCTGGCGCGCATGTGCCGGAACCGCCACTGTTGCGACAGCAGACGGACAATAGAACGCCAGCAGAGGTGGGACAAGGGGAGGCGAGCAGCCAACCCCCCAATTGCAGGGACTGGAAGTACTTCAATCCATCCGGAGATGACGACGACCGGTACGGCCATAAACGATGCGCATGCGCCGGAGGACGCCAAAGTGGAGGGCGGCGGACGGCTAATGAGTGACAACGAGGGCACAAGAAGGGGGAGGGATGCAAACCATCCAAGGCCCGCCAATCGCTGCGCACGCAGTCAAAGAAGGAGACGGTGAGCAGCACTATATGGCTACATAGGAGGACAAGAGAGCCTCCATATCCCCACCAGGGTCACAAGGATAGGCAGAACCAGCTGGACCAGGACAAAATGACACATTGACATACATAACAAATAGAAACGTATATAGATGCAAAAAGCATCGCTTATAACAATGTTACACTCAATTGGGTTGATATATATATATATATATATATATTATATATCTAGGATTGTGGGATCAAGGAAGGAGATTAATAGACCAATGTAGCAGATGTGGAATAAAGGTTGGGCCATATCTGGGGATATTGAGATCCAGTCATACGTATAAATAAATAACATATTAGCTGAACTCAGCATTCTGTGTATAGTGTATAGTGAGACCTCTGGTCTAGCTGAAAGCCACAGACTAAAAAAAAATATTTTCCTTTTGACTTGCCAAAGGGGTCTTTAAAGGAACATCCTGCTTTTAAGTCCGCTATTGCCAGATAGAAAACTACTCATTGTAAGTATTTACACTCTAAAGGAAAAGGTGCCTCCAGTAACCTTACGTGCTCACTCCACCAGATTAGTGGGGATTTCCTGGGCATTCTGACATCAAGTGTCTGTTGCACAGCTTTGTAAGTCTGCCTGGTCATTAGTTCACACTTTCTGAGAATTCTATTAGGTGGATGTCCAAGCATCTGCAGATGCAGCTTTTGGTTGCAAGGTTCTTTCACCAGCACCCTGAGTTGGGTCTTTGAACCTTGTCTGTTTTGTTGGGCACGATGGCACAATTCTGTTTGCCTTGTGGTTGCCCACCCCTCTGATTCATTACTTGGTGACGTCTCAGGGTCTATGAATATCAAGTCCTGTATGATTAAGATAATAGAAATTTTCCCTTACTTGTAAATTCTATATCTTAGAGTATGGGACATAGGCCCCTTCCCCCCTTGTTCATGTGTTACTCTGCACTGTTTGATGAAAAACTGAGGTCTTATGAAGTTGGCTAGAGTTATAGGGGTACACCCAGGGGGACATGTCCTACAGCTTTGCTAGTGTCCAACCACCTGAAGGTAGAAGCCTATAAATATCCAGCCTGTACTGTACTCCAAGATATAGAATTTACAGAACTACAGACGTCAACCTTTCTTGAATTGTTTTTGTGTTATGTGATCAACAGAAAACCTTTTATTGTGGAGTTGATACCTTCAGATTTGGATGGTGAATGAAATTTGGGTCAGATGAGCACCTGAAACGAAAAGCTGATTCCTTGTGGCTGAGCAAAATTTTGAGCAGTGTATGGCCCTGCTGCGAAAAAAGGAAAGAGAAGCGCCAAGCCACTCCTAGTGCATTGTTTTAGTATCAATTGGCAACATTTAAAACAAAGTAAAATGCACTCACATAGTATTCAATGGGTGAAGTCATATCAGGTGCAACATTAGGAGCTACCGAGGAATCCTTGGATGTCAGCCACGAGCGTCGCGTGTCAGCGGGAGCTGGAGACTCGGGAAGACACCGGCAGGGTCTCTCGGCATGGAGATGTTCTGGAGCTGTCAACCTTGGTACCGCCTACCACTGTGTTGGCCAATCAGAACGCGCTTTGGAGGCAAGGCCACGCCTCCTTCATCAGCTGGTTGTTGGACGCTGACCTTGGGTTTAAATAGGGTATACAGTTAACCCAGCCTGTGCCGCAAGACCTAAAAATTACTTCAGCTGGATTAAACCTCACAGTACAGATTACCAGTAAGGTCAGAGCATTAATAAAAAAAAAATCTAATAAATCATCACTTTTTTGGTGATGGAGATGGACGTTCTTACGATGTATACAGTATATACAATACAATACAATATATATATACAATATATACAATATATACAGTACAACCTTGGATTGCGAGCATAATTTGTTCCGGAAACATGCTTGTAATCCAAAGCACTCTTATATCAAAGCAAATTTCAACATAAGAAATAATGGAATCTCAGATGATTCGCTCCACAAACATTTATTCATAAATCCTTCAGTTTATAGTCTGTATAAAAAGATTATAGCAATGTGATAGATTGAGTAACCATAAAATGCCCACATGGGGATTAGAAGCAAAATCCAGCTGGAACTACAGAGTATAAAAAAGGAGAGGTGCCTCTAAGTGTAGCAATATGGTTACATTTAATGAAGGTACAACATTTTGATTAAAACAGGCACATCTAAGTATACACGCATCCTGGGTAAAGTTATCCACATAGACCGTCCTCCGCACCACCGGCTACCACCACTGTCAGTCTGCAATCATGAGAAGACTACCCTGCAGTAAAGCGATCTGAAAGCGAGGCTTGAAGCGCTCGTGGAGCGCAGCGTGGAAGGGATGACATCGATAGTGGTGCAGAGGATGGTCTATGTGGATAACCTTATATAAGTATATACGTTGAAAAAAATAATGCTTTGAAAAAATAAATGGAGAAATTAAGAAAAATAAAATCTAAGTGGGAAAAAAGGGGGGAAAAGAAACAGTAAATGCAATTCGCCGAAAAAAAGTAAAAATGAAAAGTAGAAAAATAGAAAATAAAAACAAAAATCAAAAGTAAAAATGAAAAATATATACGAAAATGAAATTGGAAATCAAAATCAAAATAGTAATAAAAAGTATAAGTGAAACCTGTGTATGCCAAATCCCATACTTATGAATCAGTGTATGTGGGAATATAAAGGCAATGGATAAAAGTTATGCACTAAACTTGCAAAAAATAAGATAAAATGGTATAGATGATAATAATAGTAATGAACTTGAACGTGTGGCAGACAATTGGGCATTCAACATTTAAGCATGAAATATGAATAATGTCCTCATGTAACATTTGGAGATTATATATAAAGTACACTGGAAAGGAATATGTTTCCGGCATTCTGTATGGAATGGATAGAAAAGTATAGGGAGGGAGGTGGGGGAGGGGAACGGGATGCATGTGGGGGGGGATAGAGGAAGGAACAAAAAAAAGAAAAGGGGAAGGGTAAGAGGGGGGCAAAGGAAAGGACTGTGAGGGCTAGAAGGTGAGAGACAATAATATTAAGTTTAAAAATCCAGTAAGTCTCTTGTGCACACAGTTTTTTTAACCTTTCCCCATCAGGTAGAGAATAGGAAATTGATTGGATGGCTGTTACTTTAAGCAATGCAGGATTTCTATCATGATGGGCTAGAAAATCTCTTGGGATGCTACCTTTTGGGTACATTTCTTTCAGACTCCTCCTGTGTTCCCCAAATCTGGTATGAAGTGGCCTGATGGTGCGACCCACGTAACACATTTTGTAGGGGCAAGTGATGAGATAAATGATAAAGTTAGTGAAATATGTTAGAAATTCTACAATAGCGAAGGTGTTGCCTTTTGAGTCAGAGAATGTCTTTTTGTCCATGTGTCATGTGTGCACACAATTAAGGCATTTTTTTTGTGACACTTGTACATAACAGTGAGGGAGAACATTTTAGGGATGGAATCCAGGAGGGGTTTTTGGCTCCTGTGTAATTTGCTGGGGGCTATGAGATCTTTTAAGTTTTTGGCTCTTTTGAACACCAGTTTAGGCTGGAGGGATGAATGTCAATAATTTGGGGTCATTACAAAAAATCCCCCAGTGTTTAAGGATAGTCTTTTTAATAGCCCAGTGCCTGTTGTACTTGGTAATGAACATATTTAGAATAGCAGACTACCAAATCGCAGTAGGAGTAAATATGTCTATATATATGTGAAACCCCTCACCTCATCCCAAAAATCTAATAGAAGGAATGAGAGAAGAAATGTCCCCGGGATTGTATGGGTGTGGGGGGGGGGGGGGGGAGGTGAAGTATTAAAAGGGAAGTAATGGGTAATGTGATTGGTATGACAAGGTAAAAAAAAGTGATAAAAATATTCTCTTTGAAATGTACAAAATTTAGATTAGTTAAAAAATAAGGAACAGCTCATACAAAATTCATATACCATGTTAATAGAGGCTCTAAGGTAAAGAAGCACACATATACATGATATGATAGAAACCCAACATGTTTCGAATTTAAAAGTACAATTCCTTCTTCAGGGGTTTCCTGTGAGGATGTATTGTATGATCTAGTAAAGTACATAGATACTGTAAAACATACCAATCATTAATACAAGGATGCAATGAGTATGTACCATAAAATATAAATGGTGGGGATAGGTCTTGGGAAGCAAAAGAAAGAGAGCAGCCAATAATGGTGGAAAAAACGTACTAATTCACAAAGCTGTAACCATATCCTAGATAGGTGAAATCTTGATGGTTTATCAGATGGCACTCCGAGTGCCAGTCTCCATAATATCAGTCACATTTGCTTTTGAGAAGTAAAATGATATGTGGGCTCGTATATTTAGAGCTACAGATTAAATATTATCTGAAATTCCTTCACTGTATCTAGATGGAGTTCAACACCACCTCAGATGCATCGATTATGTCAAGCCAAAAGAGTCCACAAGGAACAGCAGAGGGGGAGAGGGGTGTAGGTCCTTAGATGTAAATATGTGGTATAATAGAAGTATAGACTTATAGTATATAAAGTAAAACTAAACAAAACTCAAAATCATGAAAAGGGGAATTTTCAAGATTTCATATGTATATAATCGTATGCTTGGTTGGGCGATATTTAAATGCCAAAAATGACAAACAAATATATGATAAGTTTACATATGTATGAGTTGTTTTAAGGAAAAAAGGGGCATCAAGGGGTAATCAAATGGCAGCTTAAAATGTATCAAAATGAAAAAAGTCAAATGACTTAAGCAAGGGCCCTGTATAAATCTTGACAGAAGTAAATTATGTGACATATACAGTGCAACTGAAAGCTGCACTCACAGACTAAGCCATTGATCATGTCCATAATATGGGTAAAAAGTGAGCGTTTAAGTAAGCCGTAAGGATGTAAAAATATATAAGGACAAGGCAGAGTAACAAAGCCAGGTACTTAATGGTTAGGTCTGCAATGAAATCACCCTCCTCCTAGATGTGCAGTCTAGGTGTGCAGCACAGAAGTGTTAGCACCTGGGAGTTGAAATAGCAGCTGAACTGGGGCGACCCCGCCTATAAAGGGCGGGGAATACCGCAATCACAGTGTTGTGTATTAGGAAGGGGGCAGACCAAGCTAGGCGTCACATCTCAAACAGCTAACTGGAGTGTCAGCAAGGAGATACTATGTGCCGAGTACTATTCCCTCGGCGCTTCGGCGTCACCGCGTCATGAGGCGCGATGACGTCAGACGTCGGAGCGCTGCCGACATGAGAGAGGAGGGCACAAGTGAGGCTGGTCCAGGGAGAGCAGCCGTATCGCGCATGCGCAAACGGCGGGTCGAACGGACTGCCAGGAGCCCTTATTGAAGCCCCAAACCAAAGGGTAATGAACATAGGGCCTTTATGGGTAAAACATGAGTCTATTGGGTTGTTTTCCTTATTGGCTTTATCCTCGGGGTGGGGCTGTTCAGAGTATTTTTGGAGATATTTTTGAAAGGGCTGGTTGATGTCTTCTTCATGATGGCCTTTCTCCAAGGATTTTTGTATCAAGACCTGACTCTGTGTTTTGTAGTCATCGATATAACTACAATTCCATTTTAAATGGCAAAATTGACTATACGGAATGTTGCTAATTTCACCATTTCTTATGGTGACAACTTTTCCTATGCAGATAGGAATTTCCAGCTGTAGGTTTAAAATGGGTCTGTGAGCATATTTTGGAATCTTGATCATGGAATAGTTCAAGGTCAAGGAATATGAGATCATTGGGATTGGCAACAGATTTAAAATGTATGCCAAATGAGTTGTTACAGTACTGGAGGAAATCTTTAATTCGGTTGGTGTCCCCTTGCCATATGTCAATAACATTGTCAATCTATTTGCCATAGTAAACCAGATGGCGTGAGTAGGGATGCTCAGCCCAGATGTAAAGGTCCATCCAGTATGCCATGAAAATATTGGCATAGCTGGGGGCAAAGCTGGCGCCCATCACTGTACCTCTGGTCTGTAAGAAGAATTCCTGTTCAAATTCAAAATAGTTATGTTTTAGGATGAACTTGATGGCTTGAATGACAAAAGGAGTGGGATTGATGTATAGAGTGAGGTAATGTCCAGCAAAACCCAATGGTAGTCCGTGTTCTATACATAATAGTTTAGAGTATCTAATAGATGACTAGAATCCTCTATATAGGCTGGGAGCTGTTGGACAATAGGTTGTAAGAAGAAGTCTTCATAGTCTGATAGATGGCTGGTAAGGCCATCTATAGCTGCTATAATGGGTCTACCCAGTGGACGGAGTGAATCCTTGTGAACTTTCGGTAGATAGTAAAAGTATTGGATAGCGAAGAAGTTTGGGCAAAGGAAAGATCTTTCGCTGGGATTCAGGATACCATCTTCACGGGCTGCATTTACCATGAATAGTAGTTCTCTTTTAAAAGTTTGTATAGGATTTTGTCCAAGCTTAGTGTATGTCTTCTGGTCTGATAGAAGTCACTGTGCTTGTCGAATGACAATGTTTTGGGTTGGATTGTAGGAGGGCTTGATGTTCTTGTTTCCTAAGATTGTTGTGCATGTTTCTTTGCCCAAAATATAATTTAATTCATTATAAACCAATGAATAGAAAGTTTCCACATAGGGGCTTTTGTCTTGATATGAATGAAACTTGGAGACAGGTATAAAACCTGTATGGGTGACTTTGCTTGGTTCATCTAGGTCCAGATATTCAAGAATAGAAAGATCTTCTTGATCCTATCCTGTCCAAAGCTCCTGTAAGATGTCCAGGGCATGTTTGTCTGGGAATCCTAGGGGTTCCGGGGATTCAGTGATGTCTGTATCTTGCCCTGCTGCCACCGCTTCATTTGACAGAAGCCAATTGTTCAATTGACTTTTGCCAAAATAGCGTGTCTGGAAATTAATATCCAAACAGTCCCTGCATTCAATCAGATGCAACCACTGTTCGAGTATTCTGACAGTTGGGTGGATTGTAAAGCTTAAATGTTTGTTTAGTCTAGGGAGTAGGAAATACTTTATTCCTCGCTCCTGCAGCCTGCCTCTCTGCCAGAAACTGTTCCTGCAGAAGAGGAGTTGATTGACTCTCAAAAGTTAAACATCAAGGGTCTTCAAACAATCATTTATAGAAGAAAAATGTATCTGACTCTCATGCAGGTAACATTTAACCAAAATATTTTATTATAAAAATAGAAACCTATAAATACACAAAACACAGGTTGCCCACTTTGAGACCAGCACTTTCACCCTCTTTCCAGTCCAGGCCATTTTTCAGCCTTCAACACGGTCACACTTTGAATGAGAATTACTCAATCATGCCACACGCTTACGCAAAATATATTTTTTTTTTTTTTTAGACACAGCTGGTGGATGTCCATGTTGTAATGTTCTGTAAACAACAGGCTCCACTTTGTGTGTTATTTTTACTCTAAATGATGGATTATGCTATTTCTATGTCACATACCCAAGCTCATTTTTAAAACTCTCAATAAATGTGCCTTTAATTTTTTGACAAAATAAAAGATTTTAAAATTCCAACAACATTTAATTTCTTCGCTGCTTAAAAACCCCTTGGGGGAAATTTTCAATTTTATATAACTTCTGGGGTGCGCAGCCTCATCGACTCCCTTATATGTGTTATTTTGATTCTAGATAGATAGAGCTTTCCTTTGTTGGTATTTAATCACCACTCAGGTTTTCTTTGCTATATATACTGTAGCTATAAAAAAATACTGAATATTTTGTAAAACAAAAAAGTCTTAGTTTCTGTTATAAAATGCTGCAAAGGAGCAACTTCAGGCATTCTAGAGGTATAAATGATGCATCTAATTTTCTGACTAGCTATCACATTTTTGGAGGCCTAGAGCAGTAGAAACACCCACAAAATAACCCCATTTTGGAAAGAAAACACCCCCAAGGTATTTTCTGAAATGCATAGTAAATCTTTTGAAAATGTAATTTTTTACCACAGGTTTTTCGAAAATGCAGAAAAAAAATGAAAATATATTTTTTTACACAAAATTGTCAATAAATAAGATATTTCTAACACACAGCATAGGCATACTTAGAATTACACCCCAAAACACATTCTGTTAAGTCTCCTGAGTATGGCAATACCACATATGTGAGACTTTTCACAACCTATACACACAGAGGCCCAAAATTCAAGGATCACCTTTAAGCTGTCTAGGGGTATAAATGAGGGACACTGTAACTGGTGTGGCATTGGTCATGGACACTAACTGTTAGGGACAATTTGATTGGTGTGGCGGTGATCAGGGACACTGAGTGATGACAGTATGTAAAAATAAACATATACATTTTAAAAAATTATAATTTTCTTTTTCTTTTTTTTTCAAATATTTTTTGTATGCAATTTTCTTACATACTGTCACCAGAGCAGCGCGGTGACACTGTAGTGCTCTAGGGAGATGATCAAGATTTTTTTTTTTTTGCTTAAAAACATTATGGTTGCTTATTACAGTGGTGATCAAACTGTTCAAAGGTTTCATTCATGAAACCTTGTTTACTGCTGTGATGCTATGATTGGTCACAGCTATCACATGGTACAGGGCTGTTGTGGTTGGCCCCCTTACCATGTGATTGCTGTGACCAATCACAGAGATCACACATTAGTAAACAATGACAGTCTTGTTTATTACTGTAACTGTGATTGCTGCAGTTAGTCACAGCAACCACACGGTACCAGGGCCACTCTTAGCAGCCCAGTGCAATGATCAGTGATATGCTGTGTCCATCACAGATCCCACCGCTACGTGCTCTAGATACATCCACCTGCATTGGCGCTGCTGCCGTCCAGCCGTATTTACACCAACTATATGAGTTCTGCATTTAAACCACACATCTAAAACATGCATATAGCATTTTAGTGGTCTCTGTAGAAGTCTGTGTATCACTAATTAAAGGTTAAACCAACCTGGGTCTTGGTGATACTGCACCAACTATTTATATGCGGTGTTGTTGGTCCCTGGCAAAGTGCATATGTGGATGTTTTTCTATCTGACAGGCCACAGGTTAAACACACCTTGAGCCTTTCTCCATGTATGATGTATTCTTGGATAACAGCACTGTAAGAAGTCTTTACAGATCCCTCCCGGAAATGCAATCTGGATAATATGTTGTTATAATTTCCGTGAAAAAAGTGGGTGACCTAGCACCTGCTATCCTACAGATATTCTATTCATTCTAGGATCACTTATTTCACTTGCAGAGCTCTTCAAGGAACTGTCGCCATTTTGGAATGAGTATCACCCCTCCTGCTACATGATTCCTACATCCTTACTATTCATACATAATTTGGTATACATTTTCTTTCTGACAATTTGATTTATATTCTAGGATGTATGTATATATTTTTTGAACATCGTTTTGGGAATTATGTGGGTTTTAATAGCTATACCGTTATTAAACATATTTTATTACAAAAATAGAATATTTTAAAGTCACACAGATACTTTTTTTTAATGTCGCGTGACAGTGGCACTAATATGCAGCACTGATGGGTGGGACTGATGAGGCGTGGACTGTGTCAGTATTTTATTTATTTATTTATTTATTTTTACAATTTTATTTTTTCCAATTTTTTTCTTTCATTTTTTTTTACAATTTATATATTTTTTGTTATTATTTCTTTACAATTCTTTTTTTTTTTGGGGGGGTGGATGGTGTTATTTTAGTTTTTTTTATTATTATTATTATTTTTACAATTTAACCTTTAAATATTTATTTATTATATATTTTTTAATCAGCCCTGTTGTGGGGGGGCTTTGGTGAGATATCAGGGGTCTAAACAGACCCCTTACATCTCCCCCACAGGGAAAGGGACCGAGGACAACACATTACCCAGTCCCTTTCTCTGCAGCCTCAGCTGCACTGAAGATGAATGGAGAGGAGACAGAGGCTTCTCTCAATTCATAAACTAAAACATTGTAAATGCAGTCTGTGCATTCAGAAAAGGAAGGAACTAGTAAATCACATATATACTGGTTCCTTCCTCCGCTCTCCATCCTGACAGATCCAGGACAACGGGGGGACCAGAGGAGGACCGGGAGAGAGCGAGCAGCCTGAGGGGGACCCAGACAGAACAAGGAGCACACGGGGGAGCTGGAGGGAGACCCGGACAGAACAAGGAGCACATGGGGGAGCCAGGGGAGGACACAGGGGGACGATCGGTGCAGCGGTGGGGGGAGGTACAAGCACCGATCTCCCTGTATAGCTTTCAATAAAACAGCTGACAGCTGTGGGAGGGAGATGAGGAGAAGCGTTTGTCAACTGTTTAGACCCCTTTCACAATGGGTCATTTTGCAGGCGCTATTGCGCTAAAAATAGCGCCTTCAAACCGACCTGAAACAGCCCCTGCTGTCTCTCCGGTGTGAAAGCCCAAGGGCTTTCACACTGGAGCAGTGCACTAGCAGGACGCTTAAAAAAGTCCTGCTGGCATCATCTTTGGAGCAGTGAAGGAGCGGTGTATACACTGCTCCTGCCCATGGGGCAACGCGGATATACCGCCGTCATATCGCCGCTGCTGCGTTTTTAACCTTTTTCGGCGGCTAGCGTGGGGTAAAACCGCTGCACTGATCATCTTTGAGGCTGCCCGCTATGCTGAGGATACCTGGCCCGATACAACAGGTATTGGATTAGGCATCGGAGCATTTGCACAAGTACCAATACTCGTGCAAAAGCTTGGTATCGGTGCTACCTTAGTTTTAAACTCCTGATATTTCATCAAAGCCCCCCCAGCAGGATTGTAAAAAAATAAAAAATAAAGTAATATTAAAAAAATAAAAATGTAAATAATAAAAAATAAAATTGTTTAAAAATTTAAAACAAAAACAAATTTCTGGCCATGGCAGTGCACATGTATCCGCACATACTGGATGCAAACTGAGCTCGTCATTCATCTCTATACCCATGTAACAACTTGGATGTACAGTTACCTGCATACAGCTGTGGCATCTTTGGTTTGTACAGGCTGCTGCCAATGATGTATGCAAATACCTGTGTCTTCTATGTGCAGAAATATTCTCCTTTTAATATTATATCTATAACCATTTGCGGCGGTGTGATTAAGAAGGACTATAAATATTGGGGTATGTTCCTGAAACTCATTTGAGCTGAGGAAACTATTTGGATGAGTGGCTAGGTGTTTTAAACATTAGAGATTAAGTCTAGCTAAATGTGACTTGACTTCTGCTAGTCTGATTCTGTTGTTTTTTTTTTGTTTATTTTCTTTAATCAGGCAGTGCACTATGATAACCATTACACCAATACAAAATACTGCTTGTGTCAAATGTTACGGGACCAGCTAGAATCTTCTCTGGGCAAAAAGCTTCACGCTGCACAATCTACCAAGGAAATTTGGTAAGTACAGTGTTTTAAAAGTATTATACCTTAAAAAAATAGCAGATGGAATATGCCTTTGTAATTTTCATCAGCACACCAGTGTGTAGTTTTCTTTGGCAGAGCATGTGGCATGGTGATTTACAGTCAGGGGATTGTGGAAATGAGGGGAAGAGCATTGTCCCCATAACACAAAGTGCTTAAACAATGAGCTTTCTGTCCGTATTTCCAGCTATTATTTTCATGAAAAAAATTGTGTTTTACAAACAGTGGCGTTGCTAAGGGGTGGCTTTTGGGGCTATAGCCCTGAATCTGGGGCCCAAAACCCAGAGTCTCTGCAGGGGTACCTAAGGGGAGGGGAGGTTCTCTGTGGACCCTGATGTAATTGGGGGTCTTTGGGGACCCTGATGCAAACGGGAGGCTCTCTGGGGACCCTGATTTTAAGGGGGAGGCTCTCTGGGGACCCTGATTTTAAGGGGGAAGCTCTCTGGGGACCCTGATTTAAGGGGGAGGCTCTCTGGGGACCCTAATGTAAGGGGGGCTCTCTGGGAACCTTGATGTAAGTGGGGGGCTCTCTGGGGACCCTGATGCAAGGGGTAGGCTCTCTGGGGACTCTGATGTAAGGAGGAGGCTCTCTGGGGACCCTGTAGTAAGGGGGGGGCTCTCTAGGGACCCTGGTGTAAGGGGGGGCTCTCTGAGGATATATACACACACACACACGTATATTACTGACATATATTACTGTTTATACATGTGTATGCCCGCCCAAGCGTATGACTTTCTTTACTACGCTGCTATGGGCTCTAGCCCCAGATCTTTTGTAGACCTAGCAACGCCCCAGTTTACAAATATATTAAAAGACTTTCCAAGTGACATTGCCATGGTAAAAGCTATATGGGATGTTTTATTGGTTGAGTTTACATATAGTATACTGTAACAAACTTTGCTTGAGTTCTGTGAATTGCAAAACATGGGTACATTTTCTTATGAGCCATGCCTGTATTCACAGATCTGTACTTGCACCAGGAAATCATTTTAAGGACATATCTGTCTGCAACAACTAATTGATTGCTAGCTCTTCAATTGTTAACACATTGTTAACACATTAGCTACTTTTTTTAATTGATTAGAGTCTTTCCCTTTAGAGCTTTTAAACCTGGGTAATTAAAGTGCATTGAGCAGTTGTTGCTAACCATCAATTCAAGAGCTGCCTTTTTTTCGCATCACAACACTGCATTATTTGAAAAGAAAAATGTATAAACACTGTGCACCCAAAACACCGTACAGCTTCACCCTAGATTCACTGCAATCCCCTGCTGTATCCCAGTATACAGAGTTTTTGAAAAATAATATCAGATCTATAATCCTTGGGTATAGTTTTGTAAGAAATCGGCCATCTGAAATGTACACACAGATGTTTTCAAGCAATTAGAGCTTCAACACCTTTTGGATTTTTTGGGGTAATTCCTTTTTATGTCAAAGGGAAGGAGGGAAAGGAAAGGTACCAGGAGGCAGAAATGCTGGCAGCATCGACAGGAACCACAGAACAAGACATGAAACTGTTTAGTGTTTTTCTTAGTTTATCAGATATAAAATTAATTTATTGATTTTATTTTATTCTGGTAGTCCTTTTGATCCAGACCTGAATTGGGTTAATAAAAGCCAGCTGGTCAATAGAGTCTGCAGACATGCAAATCCTCTTCTCATTCACAAGTCACAAATTACATTGGCAAGAGGGCATGCACCAGTACTTAGAGCACATAATAGGCCAGCTGCAGTCAGGGGTACATCCTAGGAACCCAGTAGTCCATAGTATCATCACTTGTAAGCATTTTTGTGACAGCTTTGCCATCCCTGCCCATGTTTGCATGACCAGGAAAGGGACATCTTTAGCAGGGAAAAAAAGTATATAGAAAGTATTAGGCTACAGTCATATGAGCAATTAGCACACCCGTGATTTCCAGTAGAAAGAATCTGTGAAAATCTGCAACTGGAATGACAGGTGTGTGCGAAGAGCTGCAATGGAATGAGAAACTGATGGTGGCCGCATCTACTCCTGACTGTTTGCACAGCTAGTGATTACCTACAGTGATCGTGGCTAGATGCACACAGAATGTGTCTAGCCATAATCACCACGAGTTATCACTGGCTGTGCAAACAGTTACGCATAGCTGATTGCATTGTGTGGGCTAAGTGGCCCTTTGCACACACCTGTTTTTTTAAAAACGCAGGATGTACACAAGTAGAGAAAAACAGGTGCAGTGGCCCCAATAGTGTACAGTAGTATTAAAAACAAACACTTTGGGGGGGGCGTGGCTTGCGAGCACTCTGAATGGCAGCATAATCCCGGAGCTCCGGTACTGAGCTAAGAAACAGCGGCACAAAACATCCCATCGGGTCCCGTTCTCTACACCCGCAGAGGCAGAATACCCCAGGGCAGAGTCTGGAACCATGTCCAGAAAACGAAAAGAACAGAGGAAGCCTCAGCGCCTGACGGACTTCTATGAAATGAAGCAGCATGACGGTAGGCAAGATGGCGCTGGGTCATCATCCACCCCAGCAAACAAATCCACTACCATCCTCCCTATGGCGAACAGGCACAATCACAATATAAGCATCCATAAAAGCCCACAGCAATACTCTCCCTCTCCACCCTCAGGCAGCCCAGCTAAAGCAAAACCCCGGATGGATGACGGGGGATTCGCTGATACAGCTAGCCCCGCGAGTGACTCAGGGGATGACACACGTGAATTACCTGTCTCCATTGAATCTTTTCCTACCTCACATCAGCCTGTGATCGATACTGTCTTAAAAGACATGCTATTATCCCTAAGAAGCTCACTGCAATCAGACTTAATGAAATGCATGCATAAGTTTAACAACAATTTGCAGGCTGTTGAGACCAGAGTTGAGCACATAGAACAAAAAATGGGGGAATATGCTACTACTATCAATGATCTGGTAGACTCACATGAGGAAAGAGAGGGGGATACTGAATGGATTAAGGAAAAAATTGCAGACATTGAGGACAGAAACAGGAGGAACAATTTAAAGATAAGAGGGATCCCTGAAACTGTACAACAAGCCGACCTGCGCACCTATGTCTCCTCTTTATTTAGATCTCTCCTTCCTGACCTCTCCGACATGGAGATTACGATTGACAGAGTTCACCGCCTACCAAAACCCTCTTACTTATCAGAACATATCCCAAGAGATGTAATCCTACGATTACATTTTTATCAAGCTAAGGAACAACTAATGATGGTCATGCGCAAGAAGGAACACATTCCTGCTCAATACCAGCATCTGCAGTTTTATGCAGACCTCTCTCAATACACTCTACAAAAAAGAAAAAATTTGAACACCATCACTAAAGTATTGAGAAACCACAATATCACTTATAGATGGGGATATCCTACCAAACTGTCCGTTACAAGAGAGGGACGCACCCACGTAGTGAACTCCCTAGAGAAAGGACTTTCTCTTTTGGAAGAGTGGAATATCTTACCTGCTCCAGAACCAGCAACCCCCAAACCTGTGGATCCAGTGTGGAAAACAGTCACCACAAAAAATGCTAAATCGCATAGCTAAACCCAGATGGACTATCATCTTTTCACTTTCTACATTTTCTGGGCTCAGTGCACCAACCAGGAGCTCCTAAGCCCGAACTTTCTTCCCCCCACTAACCTTAAACAGCAAACCGCTGTATACAAGTTTACTGTCTGTTAAATCCAGATTGACCTATGCAGAAGTTGCTCTTTTATACCAAAGTTGATTCTGCAATGTTAACGTTTCATTTTGTTTTTTATGTTTTCTCTTCAACGTTTTTGAAGTTGCAGCAGTTGGATACACAAAGACGCAGCCGGAATATCACAATCTCCCTGTCACCCCAAAATGAAAACAATCTCAGCAGTGTACGTGAGTACCTCTTTTGTCTTATTTCACTGAAAGAAGATTTCCTCTGCAATACCAGAAAACACCACATGAGGGCAACAAGACCTCAAAAATGTCCCCACGTTTCCAAACACTCTAGCATACCTTCCTTACAACCATGGGCATAAAAAATTATTTCTATTAATTCCAAAGGCTTGAATCATCCTGCCAAAAGGAAATCCATGTGGTTAGAAGCAATCACCCACAAGTCAGATGTGGTTTGTGTGCAGGAAACGCACTTCTCTGCCACTGCAGCACCCTCTTGTACCCATAGGAGCTTCCCTTTCATTTTTTTTGCTAACTCCCATAACAAAACCAAAGGGGTCCTCACAGCAATAAGAGACTCTGTGACTTTCACGCTTCACAAAGAAATTAAAGACACAAAAGGAAGGTATCTCCTATTAATTTGCGACATTAATTCAATCACTTATACCTTCGCTAACATTTACGCTCCCAACAAGCATCAAGTACGATTCCTCAACAAAACGCTACAAAAAGTGAAGACCCTCCAGAGGGGGAGATTAATCATATGTGGAGACTTTAACGCAACCCCAATCCCACATCTGGATTCATCTTCCGGAACAAGACGTTCAAACCCATCCCTCATGAACATCCTACATAAACAGGAACTTTTTGACGCATGGAGGTGTATGCATGCAGGAGAGAGGGACTATACCTTCTTCTCTTCTCCCCACAACTCCTATTCCCGAATAGACCTTTTTTTGGTTGATCAAAGCACATTAGCCCATGTAACATCCACAGATATCAATACCATTACTTGGTCAGACCATGCGTCCATCACCATATCTCTAAAAGACGATGCCACATGCAATACATCCTACCTGTGGAGATCAAACTCCTACCTAATGCAACAACCGGACTTCAGGAAAAAAATAGAAGATCAGATGAAGGAGTACTTTAGCATTAATGCACCCTCCGTGCAAAACCATTTTACCTTGTGGAATGCCCACAAGGCATATGTGAGAGGTGTCCTCATACAACTGGGGGCGAGGGTTAAAAGGCAGAGGCAGCGGTACATAAAAGAGTTGACAGACAAAATTTCTCTGTTAGAATCCAGCAACAAACAAAATACCTCCTACTCAACCTCACATCAACTTACACAATTAAGATATGAATTGAGATTGTTATTACTAGAAAATTTTGAAAAGTCCTCAAAAAAGCTTAAAATGACATATTACGCCACGGGTAACAAAGCAGGTAAAATCTTAGCTTATAGGATTAAGGGCATTAGATACAAAACAAAAATTCCATACATTCTACACCCCCTTACCAAACATAAACTGTACCATCCACAGGACATAGCAGACACCTTCAGTCAATATTACAGTAACCTGTACAATCTGAAAGATGACTTAGACACCCCCCAACCCACTACTGATGCAATTAATGCATTTTTACAACAACTAGACATTCCTACATTGTCACAAGAACAACTTCAAACTCTAAACCAAACATTCAGTATAGAAGAAATACATACTGCTATTGACTCCCTACCAAGTAACAAATCTCCAGGCCCGGATGGATTCTCAGGAGATTATTATAAAACCTTCAAACACATATTAAGCCCATATCTACAACGCACTTTTGATGCTGCTGCTGCCTCTGCCTCTTTTCCTCCAGAAATGTTAAATGCAATAATAGTAACTCTGCCTAAGCCAGGGAAAGAACCCAATATACCCCCAAACTTCAGACCGATCTCACTCCTCAATATAGATTTGAAAATTTACGCAAAAATTGTAGCATCCCGATTATTAAATCTTCTCCCACTTCTCATTCATCCTGATCAAACAGGATTTACCAAGGGTCGTCAGACATCCGACGCAACCCGACGACTGACAAATATTATACACCTGGCAAGAGAACATAAAAGGCCTTCTCTGCTTCTAGCTCTGGACGCAGAGAAGGCCTTTGACCGCATCCATTGGCAATACCTCGCCCAAGTATTGAGAAGGTTTGGTTTTTCTGGCACTATACTTTCTGCGATATTGGCACTATACTCTAAGCCTTCTGCCCAAGTGCTAGCATCTGGAACACTGTCTAAGCCATTCAGTATCACGAACGGGACTAGACAGGGGTGTCCCTTATCCCCTCTAATCTTCAACCTGCTAATGGAGCCCTTAGCTATATACATCCGAACAAACCCCCATATTACAGGTTTCCGTATAAATAATTCAATACATAAGATCAGCCTATTTGCTGACGACATAATCATGATTCTAACCAATGCGGAATCTTCCCTGGCTTCGGTACATAAGACCTTAGACATGTTTCATAAGATTTCTTACTATAAAGTGAACGAGAGTAAATCATACATCATGGGAATAGGCATTGACGCACCCCTTCAAAAGAAATTGAGTGACAAATTTCCATACACATGGGAAAATGAAGGGATAAAATACCTAGGGATAACACTTACAGCATTGACAAGTAATCTAGTCGCAGCCAACTACACCACATTCCTGGGTTCTTTGAACAAAAAACTTCTAGATATAGACAAAATGGAACTTTCATGGACAGGCAGACTGGCGGCGTTTAAGATGATCATCCTGCCACAGCTTCTCTATCTATTTAGGACGTTGCCAATTCCTGTTCCCAACACATTTTTCTCTAAAGCCCAAATTATGATAAATAGATACCTTTGGAAAGGAAAAAGGGCCAGGTGTGCCTATAAGAAATTAACTAACGCTAGAGATGCGGGAGGAATAGGTCATGTTATCTTAAAAGATTATCATACAGCAACAATCTTATCACAAGCAAAATCTTGGTTAAATACTGCCCAGACCCACAGATGGGTAGAATTGGAAGAAGCACAACTTCCGAGAGGTAATCTAGCTGACACCCTATTGACCTGCCATGCCCGACCTTACGTATACTCACATATGTCTCCTACAATGATAGCTACACTAACAACATGGAGGTCCTTTTTGACATCAGACTTCTCTAGTCAGATGACTAAGCCCATACCGATTGCCACATCTAGCCTCCCACTAAACATTCCACATTTAAATATATCACACTGGATAACCAAAGGTATTTTGGCACTAGACGACCTCAAAGTCGGTTCCTCATTCAAAACATTTGAGACTCTCCAAGCGCAATATGGTTTGGATGACACTGACCACTATAGATACCTTCAAATAAAGCACTATCTTCATAGAGTTCCAGTAACATCTATAAAGGTTCCGTGGAGGGTGTATCTATATCTTACTAATCCTAATACCAACATAAAAGGTATCTCACTTTTTTACAACATACTTAACAACAAACAAGAGTTCAAAAAGACTAATAACATAGAGGCGTGGGAAAGAGATCTGGGTATGTCATTTACAGATGAGCAATGGCAAAAAGCACTCCGCAATACCTTTATTGCAACTAAATGCGTCAAACTATGGGAGACAACACATAAAATAACACTCCGGTGGTATCTAACCCCACAAAGGATATCCAAATTTGCGAAACAGGTCTCTCCTCTGTGCTGGAGAAACTGTGGAGGAAGGGGTACATTACATCACATACTATGGAAATGCCGGGTTCTACATGCAGTTTGGAAAAAGGTATTCAACCTAATATCAGAACTCACATGCTCAGTAGTAATTCCAGATGCAGCATTAGCAGTGTTATCAATAGGAATAGAAAATATACCAATCAATACTAGAACCATAGTTACCCACATACTAATGAGCACGAGATTGACAATATTAAGGAAATGGAAAGACGCATCACCTCCTTCACTTAAAGAAATAGTTGAAATGACCAACACACATGCTACATACGAGCTGATGTTCGCTGCAGCTCAAGGCAATTATCATAAGGTAAATGTAAGGTGGCACAGGTGGACTGCATGGTACTCTTATGTATATAAAAGCAGAAACTCAATCCCCTGACTTTGTATAATCTAGTTAATACAGGAAGTTAAACTGCTGCATACTCTTTATACTCTTTATACTCTTTATACTTTTCACACTTTTATTTTTATTGATTATTTATTTTAGAGCTTAGTTCTTTAGCTCACAGTTTCTATATTATTTTCTTGTTATTCAAATAAGGTAAATGAACCCAATAGCGGGACAAATTGTCCCAGAACTAGTCTCGTTAAGTTACGCACCAATTGCACTAACTCAAATGATTGTAACATGTGCATAATGTACTTATAACGTACTAATATATGTATACATTGCCTACAAGATAAAGGTGTATGTAACTTCCTAACTGTTTTCATACCAATAAAAATTTATTGAAATTAAAAACAAACACTTTATTAAAAAATTGTATGTTGCACTCACAAAAGCAAATAGGAGACAGGCGGAAGTAACAAGATTCACAGCATCGGGGCTCAGCGTCCAACCATGAGGGAAGCCAACAGAGGAAATCCAAATTGCTGGTGAAGGGTGCCGGTTGTCGCTGTATAGAAGCCGAGACCCATCAATCCAATCAGAAAGCGGCCACAATGACCAGGAAGGTCCTCCTCCGCCTGGTGCTGATGACACTCAAGGAGCACGCTCAGTCAGTGAATGTGTGTTCATGCGTATCTGCCTCTTCATCAGCATGATTGGCTATGGCTACCCACTCATAAATAAGGGAAAAATAACTTGCCAATAACAAGGCCTCAAGTGGCTGGGAGTGCAATAGCAGCACACTCAGGAGCTTTAAGGACTTGTTTGCAATTTAACCATATGTATACCAAAATGTTTACCTGATGGCATATGTAATAAGGCCTTATACCGAAAGATAAAATGTGTAAGATAGTACAGAAGCTTTTATAGATGTCCCTTAACTGTTTCACTGCCAAGTCCATCTGAACAAAAAAATAGCTCTGATATCCGGTTAACAAGCCACTGATCAGAGTTATTCAGCTAAAATGACAACTCCACCCTCCACCGCCGCGGCCTCTCTACCTGTCACCAGCTGCTTCCTCCCCTCCTGCACTGCCTAAAATTATTGCTCTGCCCCCCCCCCCCCCCACACACACACACACTGTCCTCTGCCCACTACATTTATCTATCTATATGCCCAGCCCTATTTTTTACCCCCCAGCTTCAGTGACCCCCTGCTAACATGGATCTCTGTAGATCCATTGCAATTGCCGGGTCCCTCCACTTCTACTCCCACCGGCAGTCAATTGCAGTGTTAAACGTTTCTATTTTTTTACTATGTCACGGTTTATGAATGAAGGAGAGCGGCTATTCAGAGGCTTCCATCCATTCATAAGTATTGGAGCTGAGCCTGCAGGGAAAGGGACTGAACTCTTCAGTCCCTTTCTCTGTCTAAAAAAAAAAAAAAAGACATTAGAGGTTTGTTTAGACCCCTGATGTCACTCCAAAGACACCCCCCCCCCCAAATTAAAAAAATGAATGTAGAAAAAATAAATAAATAAATAAATGTGGAAAAAATGTAAAAAAAATAAAAAAATAATAAAAAATAAATAACAATCATACCAGGGCTCCTTTCACACAGGCACCTCCATGGGACGGGATCTGCTTGTTCAGCGGGGGATCGGTCTGCTAATCCCCCGTGGATGACATGTCCGTCTCTGGTCCGCTGAGCAGAGATGGACACAGTCCCGCTCTCCTCTATGGGTAGATTGGGTGAAAATGGACTGCCTGTCCGTTTTCATCCGATCATATCCGATCTGTCAGACAGATTGAAAATAGGACCTTCATCCGTTTATTTTTTGAAGGTAAGATCGGATAGCGGTGGATGTCAACGGACTTGTTACCGCTGACATCCGCCGCTCCATAGGAGAGACTGGAGGGTCCAATCAAGTCCACCTGAAAAAGGGACAGGTGGACCTGATCGAACAGCCTGTGTGAAAGGGCCCTAAGGGTAAATTTAGACATGCGTCTAAATCGCCCTTGCCTTTACCACTTAAGGCCACACTTCAGAGTCTACTGACAGGCAGTGAGGGAGTGATGCTATGCTTCCTCACCACCTGTGTTAATCCTATTTTTGCCAACAAATGCGCCGCAAACTGCATGCCACCCCCCAACCGTAAATCTGAACAAAGCCTAAAGCCTTGTTCACAATGGGCATACCACTACAGGGCCATCTTTAGCTGCAGAGGGATGCACAGGTGTTCCGTGCATCCCCATGCAGGCAGTCCTATTGATGTCAATTTGGACACAGCAGCTGCACAGGAATGCATAGGTGTTCCGTACATTCCTGTGCAGGCAGTCCCATTCATGTCAATTGGGATGTAGCATGAAAAGACGAGAAGAAACTGGTCAGAATAGCTGCCAAGAGGCTTACAGCAACGTTAAAGGAGCTGCAGGAATATCTGGCATGTACTGGCTGTGTGGTACACGTGACAACAATCTCCTGTTTTCGTCATATGTCTGGTCTATGGGGTAGAGTGGCAAGACGGAAGCCTTTTCTTATGAAGAAAAACATCCAAGCCCGGCTAAATTTTGCTAAAACACATCTGAAGTCTCCCAAAAGCATGTAGGAAAATGTGTTATGGTCTGATAAAACCAAGGTTGTACTTTTTGCCCATACTTCCAAAAGATATGTTTGGCGCAAATACAACATTGCACATCACCAAAAGAACACCATACCCACATTGAAGCATGGTGGTTGCATCATCATGCTTTAGGGCTGTTTTTCTTCAGCTGAACCAAGGGGCCTTAGTCAAGGTAGAGGGAATTATGAACAGTTCCAAATACCAGTCAATATTGGCACAAAACCTTCAGGCTTCAGCTAGGAAGCTGAACATGAAGAGGAACTTAATCTTTCAGCATGACAAAGACCCAAAGCATACATCCAAATCAACAAAGGAATGGCTTCAACAGAAGAAGAATAAAGTTTTGGAATGGCCCAGCCAGAGCTCGGACCTGAATCTGATTGAAAATCTGTGGGGTGATCTGAAGAGGGCTGTCCACAGGAGATGCCCTCGCAATCTGACAGATTTGGAGTGTTTTGACAAAGAACAGTGGGCAAATATTGCCAAGATGTTCCATGCTGATAGACTCATACCCAAAAAGACTGAGTGCTGTAATAAAATCGAAAGATGCTTCAATAAAGTATTAGTTTAAGGGTGTGCACACTTATGCAACCATATTTTATTTTTTTATTTTTACTTCCCTCCAGCTAAAAGATTTCAATTTGTTGTTTAAGTGAGTTGTACAGTTTATAGGTCACATTAAAGGTGGGAAAGGTACCAAAATTACTTATTTTTGTCTCATATTTTTACATCACATAAATTTGACGTTTTAACAGGGGTGTGTAGACTTTTTATATCCACTGTAGGTACTCCCCCCCCCCCCCAAAAAAAGTGGCATGTCGGGGTCACGAGTACTTAAAGCGGAAGTTCCATTTTTGGGTGGAACTCCGCTTTAAACCCTTTCTCTTGGATCTTGGTTGCTAAAGAGAGCTTTTGTTAGAATTAAGCATTTTTGCCAGTCTATGCATGATATTGGATGTCGCAATTCTGATTCCCAAGTCCGCATGTATGATGGGAGACCAGGAGAGGAGACATTGAGTAGTAATGAATAAAGTTGGGAAACTACATGGGTCGGGGGGTCGACCTGAAGGCGCGTTTCTTCTAATCCCGATGTGGCAGATAGGATGTCCGACAGGGAGGGAAAACTACAAATATACGATAGGACTTGTCTCCTCTGAAGCCAATGCGTCAGAGAATGAGGGAACGATCGGGGTATGGAATCTGTCATCAGGGATGGATCTGCGTGAAGGACCTGGGCTAGTCTCCTACATTCCACCTTACGCCAAGGTACAAATTCCGACTTACTCACGGCTGGTGGAACAGCACAGGTTCCAAAAATTGAGTCATGGGGCCTAACTTTTGACACATGGTACCAGTTGAGATCAGTCAGTCCCAGATTTGACATGTCTGGCGGGCAATATCAGCCAAAAGAGATTAATCTTTATGACAAACCACGGGAGTCCACGACATAGCGCAAAGCTCAATTGAGATTAAGTGACCTTCTAGCTGGACCCAGAGTTTGGATGCAGTATGGTGGAACCAGTCCACCATACGTGTGAGTACCGTTGCTTTGTGGTACAAAGAAGCAACCGGAACGCCAGCCCCCCCCCCCCAGTTTTCGGGAGAGATACAGTGTCATATTGTATCCTAGGACAAGCAGCTCCCCAAATAAAACTGGAGGACAACCGACGAAGCTTCCTGAAGTACGAGGTCAGTATGTGGATAGGTAAGTTTTGCAATAAATATAAAAACCGGGGGAGGACATCCATTTTCAATGCATTTATCCTTCCCAATCAAGAGAGCCATTTGGTTGCATAGGATGACAAATCCGCCTGAGTTTTAAGGAGGAGGTGAGTGAAATTCACAGAGAAAAGCCGGGATGCATCTGTTAGGATGTGTATTCCCAAATATCGGATAGAGGTGGAGCCAGTCTTAAAAGGGAATGAGGACTAAAGTTGATGTAAAGTTGCCCCTGACAATGAGATATTGAGGAATTCTGTCTTACTGTGGTTCACCTTAAAGTTACTCATTGCCCCAAATTCCTTAAACTCCTGCATGATGTAGGGCAGACACATATGGGGCTGGGTCACAAACATTAGCAAGTCATCTGCAAAGAGGGCGAGTTTAGAATGAACACAACCTATTGTAATACCCTTAATATTGGGGTTATTTCGCAGGGCTACAGCTAAGTATTCCACAGTAAGGATGTAGAAGAGGGGAGACAGAGGGCATCCATGTTGCGTCCTGTTTTGGATATGGAATGTGGGGGACAACAAACCATTAATTCGGATTCTGGCAGATGGGGAGGAATAGAGGGACATAATCCTGGATAACATGTGGGGGCCTAGACCTATCTGCTGCAGGGACAATCTAAGAAATTGCCAGTCCACTCGGTCGAATGCTTTCTCAGCATCAGCCATCAAAAGACAAAGGGGGACATTAGGTGAGCAGGTGTAGTCGGCTAGGAGAAGGGTTTTCAGGGTATTGTCCCTGGTTTTGCGTCCACTCACAAAACCAACCTGGTCTAAGTGTATCAAATTGGTTAATAGGGGCTGCAGTCTATTAGCCAACACCTTGGCAAACACTTTCAGGTCAATTACTATCAGGGAAATAGGCCTATAATTTGCACATAATGTTAGATCTTTATCTGGCTTTGGGATAAGAGAAATATGAGCTTCTAGCATTTGTGGGGGGAATGTAGCGCCTTCAGACAAGAAAATAAACACTTTAGTTAAGAAGGGAGTATGGAGGGAGCCAAAGAGTTTATAGAATTTGGAGGTGAAGCCATCCAGGCCTGGGCTCTTGCCAGATGCGGTGGCGGCTATGGCTCTTGCGACTTCGTCTTCAGTGATTAGTTTTTCAAGATCACTGATAGAATCAGTATCTAAGGTAGGCAATGCTGTCTTCGCAACATAAGATGCCTTACTCTCTTCTGATTGGAAGGGGATCTGGGGGGTGCAGAAGCAGGGATATTGTATACATATTGATAGTAATCCATTAACGTCTGAGCTATCTAGGAAGGTGAGGAAACAGAGTTACCAGACTTGTCCCGAATGTGAGATATAAATGTAAATGCTGTTTTTGGATGTAAAGAGTGGACCAATGGTCTACCACATTTGTCTTGCAGTTCATATTGGTGTAAAGCATATTTATCTGCATGCGTGCGGACGCCTCATCTAAGTCTGAGTTGTGACCGGGCCACAGAAACCTCTGTGAGAGTTTCCATGGTAGGAAAGCACTTGTGAGTAAGTTCCCAAGGTTTTGAATCACAGCCACTATAGCAGCTGAGTGCTACTTCTTCAGACGAGCCCCAATTTGTATAAACTTGCCTTGTAGAACAACCTTCAATGCCTCCCACTGGATGGGGAGGGGGGTGGTGTCTGTAGAGTGATCCATAAAAAAATGGGATATGGTGTCCCAGTCCCGTGCGATGCATGCTGAGTTCACGAATAATGAGTTGTTTAAACGCCATTTCCATTCCCTTACTGGAGTGGAGGGGATCAGAAAAGTTAGGTAGATGGGAGAATGATCGGACTAGACCATGGAGTCAATTTCACTTTCGGCAGACCAGTCTAAACAACAATGATCAATTAGAAAGTAGTCTAGGGCAGTGGTCATCAACCCTGTCTTCAGGGCCCACTAACAGGCCAGGTTTTATGTATTACCTTGGGGAGATGCAGACTAGAATACTGCAATCACTGAGCAGCAAATGATATCACCTGTGATGTATTTCAGTTATCTTGCAAACCTGGCCTGTTAGTGGGCCCTGAGGACAGGGTTGATGACCACTGGTCTAGGGGGTCGTGGTCTGGACATGGCCGGATAGACACGTGTGCCTGCTGAGCTCCCGGCCGTTTCTTATCCAACCCGGCTATTTCAGCTTAATATTGTACAATATGTACTCCTCGAAAAAGAAGACAGCAAAAAGGAATAACAAACCCACCAATCATCGCCCCCAGTCCCTCTGGCGAGCGATATTCATCATTTGTTCCAGCTTTCGCAGCTGAACACACTGGAACACAAGATGGCGGTCACACGTCCTGATTTAGCACAAGACCAGGCTTCACACAACTTCCCTGCTTTGCCAGTAGAACTGGAACCCGAGACACTATTTGATATTCCGACCACATTCAGACCACGGGGGGGCGCCATCACACTCATTGTCCTTTACTTACCAGGCAGACTCCGAACTTAGATCCATCCTGCAGGCGCTCCCGACCAAAGCAGCTATAGAAGCCCTGATAGGGAAGGTGGATGCAGCACACCGCAAAGAGCGGAGAGCTGTGAAAACTGATGTGCAGGCGCTTTCAACTAAGCTCACGAACGGAGAGGCTTCTCTGACCACATTGGATCACCGAGTGACCGCACTGGAAAATCTCCAGAGTTCGAATTTGGAGGTATTGGTGACCCAGCAATTACACCTGGAAGACATGGAGTACCGGAGTCGCAGAAACAACCTGCGCATCTGAGGACTACCGGAAGCCACCGAAGCCAAAGACCTAGCCCACACGGCTATAGACAACTTTCGGAGTATTGCAGGGGTCGAGCTGCCGAATCGGGTTGAACTAAATCGGATCCATAGGGCTCTAGGCCCTAAACTGACCGACCCCACGCGTCCTCGTGATGTCATCTGCAGACTCCATCATTATATACATAAAGAGCATATAATCCGCAAAGCTTGGGACGCAGGAGAACTGGAGTTTGATGGAGCCGCAGTGAAAATCCTACCAGATCTCTCACGAGCCACCCTGCAACATCGGGCTATGTTAAAACCGCTCCTAGACATGACCAGAAGCATGGATGTCACGTACTGCTTGGGCTACCCACTTTCAGTAACATTGCGGAAAGATCAGAGATCATTTACTTTCCGTACTTCGGACACCTTTCTGGCCTTCTTCGAATTTCTGGATGCAGACCCCATAGAGGTCCCGAACTGGCTAACCCTCCTACCGAAGTTTTCCGGCCGCCCACATCTCACTACAAACCGCAAAAACTTCCCGCCAAGGCTGCAGAGGAGTCGCCGCCGACCGAGGGCGCCATCCCCGGAGGACACACGTGAGTCGTAATGCATTTAGTTACTCACCCACAAAAAAAACAGGCTACCCCCCTTCTCCACACTCTGCAGGAATCTGATAGGAATGTTACTGACATGGCACTAGATGCCACCCCCTCCCCGATCCAGACGCCCCCCCTATTAGGAGACTCTCCCAACACATGCATTGCCTGCATAGGGACCCCATCGCTCAGTCTCCCCTGTAACACAACCCCCAATCTACAAAAGCACCATCTGTCCCAGATCTATGAGCGAGCACTCCTAACAGACTCCCAGTTTGTTTAAAAGGGACCATCTCCTGCGGGTGAGGAGCTTGGTTGCCTCGGGGATTGGGACAGGTTACACCCCACACCCCCTGACATTCTCTGTGAAACACCCCGGAGGTTTTCATTTATTTGCACCTCAATTTTAGTTATGGCGCCTCACCAGAGCCATACTGAGAGGGGACACTTTACACATGATGAGGTATTGCTGTCCATCCCAGCAAGCAAGGAGATCACACATCAAGGAGACTTACTTACCTGGACAGCTGTGGACGAAGTGATCTACCTAATCCAAAGGGACATTGATTTTCATATTGTTATTTGTCCAGGGAGACACTGCTACAATCACGAGACGATGGTGGAACTAGAACCCCACTAATTGTGAGGCATATTAGGGAGAGCTATCCCAGGATAATCTTGCAAAGAGACGGGCAACTGGTGAATGGGGTGGTCAGGTCTGGGGTGGGTGAAGGTATTCCCTGTTTAGGGGGTTCAATGGGAAATGTCGGTAGGAATACAATATGATGCAGAAATACCTGAACTGATTAACATGGTTTAAATGACTATATATAATGTGAGGAGACGAGTATCCATTCACAGCCCTATTTTACATTATGGAGATATAGTCTGGACTTAGTTGTCTAATTGAGAGGGATCTCTATTAGGAGAATAGAATACACACCTTTTTAGAGGCTTAGCCTACTGAGGTTTCCACAGAGACCCCCACTATAGACCGCACTTAGCCTGTGAATGGATTCTCCACAGCCTGCAATGCTATTTCTATATATATATTTATATGTTTGCTTTTGTTCTTCTGTTTCTTTTTACAGAGTTATTGTTATTACTTGCACCTTATGTTTTAAGCCGGGGCGGAGGGGATGGTCAGGACCTCACTTTTTGAGCCCTGTGTAACCTCTCCTCCACTTGGGATAAGAGTATCCCCCCTGGGAGATGTTGTTGCCCCCCCGAGGATTAGATACCACATACCTATAAATAGAACCTAGGGCTATAGACCCTACTTTCTCTAGCTTCTTTCCCCAATCTCTACTTAATCCTCAGCTACACTCTATTCTTTAACTTTTCTCCTTACCCTCTCGCTCCCTACCTCTCTCTTAGTACTTCCTTCCCTACCCTACTTCCCTACCCACACCTACTCCCCCACACCATGGCAATGGACAGCATTAAGGTGATGTCACTTAATGTGAAGGGCCTAAATACACCTGAGAAAAGACGTATGCTGTTAACTGACCTAAAACGGTCCCATACAGATATTGCTTTTATCCAATAGACCCACTTTAAAAAAGACAAGCTCCCCTTCCTCCAAAATAGATTCTTCCCCCTTCCTTATTATTCCACTAACCCGACAGCCATGTCGAAAGGGGTTTCTATATTGTTGTCAAGCAAATTCCCCTGAAAACATCAGGACTCTATTATAGACCAGGCGGGACGTTACATCTTTCTTAAGGGACTACTAGGAGAAAACCAAGTAACCTTGGCAACTGTCTATGCCCCTAATGACCACCAAGATACATTTCTTAAAGGAATACTAGACAAACTCCTAGAATTTAAAGAGGGACAATTAATCTTTGGAGGAGACTTCAATGCACCTCTAATCCCAACGTCGGACACTTCCTCGGGCTCCTCATCTATCCCAACAGGCCCCCTAAAAAGAATAGCTAAATCACTACACAGAGCCCAACTAATAGATGTGTGGCATCTACAGCATTTGGGAAAACGTGATTACACATTCTATTCTACCCTCCACAAAATTTACACCAGAATAGACTATATTTTGATCCCCCATGCCCAACTACACGCGGTCTTAAACTCATCGATAGAAAATATAACATGGTCCGACCACGCACCAATTTTCCTGACATTCACACTATTAGAGACATTGTCGCCTAAACAACGCTTCTGGCATCTTAATGAAAGTCTATTACAAACCCCTGAAGTATTGGCAGACGTGATAAAAGAATTAAATTTTTACTTCCAAACAAACGACCAGCCGGACTGTGACCCGGGTAATTTATGGGACACGCATAAGGTGGTCATTAGAGAGACATTAAGCACAGTTCATGTATTAAACGTGAACGCAATGAATAACTCTCCCGGCTACTACAGGCGTTGGTTAACACGGAAGCAAGCCATAAACATGCTCCCTCACCCACTTCTGAGACCGAACTCGCGCTCTTTCGTAAATAGATTGCAGATTTACTTCACTATAAAGCTAAAGCGGCTATACAAATATGCCGCAAGTCCAATTATGAATCATGGGACAAATGTGGGAAACTGCTGGCTAGGTTGGTCAGAGACCATAAACTCTCCACGTATATCCATCAAATTGTCACAACCAGAGGCCAAAAGGTAGTTCTTCCCACACAAAGTACAAAGGAGTTTAAAGAGTTCTACTCCCACCTATACAACCTGCCACATATATCGCCACCTCAAATAGACATAGAGTAATACCTCACAGCCTCTCAACTCCCTTCTCTTTTCCCCAAAATCCGGGAAGATTTAGAGTCCCCAATAACACTAATAGAACTCCAACAAGCCCCAGGCCCTGATGGCTATACTTTACAATATTATCAGACACTCCTCCTGATATTAGGTCCCCAAATAGTCAAGCTATTCAATGCCCAGACACCAATTTTACCAGGGACACCCTGCGAGCACACATCTCTGTCATACACAAAGAAGGGAAATATCCCTCTTCATGTGGTAGCTACAGGCCCATATCCCTGCTAAATGTTGATCTTAAGTTATTCACTAAGATCCTGGCTACCCGACTGGCACAACACCTCCAGAAACTGATTGACCTTGATCAGGTTGGCTTTATTCCCACCAGAGAGGCAAGGGACAACATGACTAAGGTCCTGAATCATGTAGCATGTAGCACAGTCCACAAAAACCCCATGTGTCTTTTTGAACACTGACGCCGAAAAGACATTTGACCGGGTTAACTGGATGTTTATGTTCTCAGTGCTCCGCCATGTTGGTCTGGGGGAGACGATGCTCGGTTGGATAGCCGGGATTTACTCAAACCCAACTGCGCAAGTAAAAGCGAACGGAGTCCTCTCGGACCCTATCCAGATACGGAATGGAACGAGACAGGGATGCCCATTATGCCCGCTCCTGTTTGCCCTTTCCCTGGATCCATTTCTGTCCACAATTAGATCAAACCCAGAAATTCAGGGACTAAAAATAGGAGGCATCCAACATAAAACCTCTGCCTATGCAGATGTTCTGCTCTTCTCACTGTCAAATCCGACAATATCTTTACCCAACCTCTTTAGAGAATTCGACAAATACGGTGCACTTTCCAACCTAAAAACTTACGGTACACTTTCCAACTTCTCCAAATCAGAAACACTAGGCATAGCCCTACCACCATACATACTGTCGACTGTACAATCCAACTTCCGCTTTAAATGGATGACAGCCGCATTGAAATATCTCGGCACATATATACCCCCTGACCTTTCCCGTATATATGAACTCAATTACCCTCCATTACTAACTAAGACGAGAACTTTTAGAAAAATGGAATACGGGCCTACATTCATGGTTTGGGAGATGCAATCTAATAAAAGTGAGCATACTACCAAAATAACTTTATCTATTTCAAGCTCTGCCAGTTAAAATACCCCCTTCGTATTTTAAAGAAGTTCAAGCCTTATTTACCTGCTTTATCTGGGCGCAGAAAAAAACCTGCATACCCTGCACTCAATTATCCCTCCCAAAACAGTTTGGAGGCCTAGCACTGCAGGATACCTGGAAATATTACCAAGCAATACATTTAGGAAGGGTAATTGATTGGAGACGCCACTCTAACTTAAAACTTTGGGCTCAAATAGAACAAAACCAAACCAATATCCCTCTGAAAGGAGCATTATGGTCCTATGACTCAATACCCCCGGAACTAAAATCTCACCCCCTGATAGGAAACACACTGCGGCAATGCTCACAAGCTACCTTCTCTACGACTGACAACCAAAGAATCACCACTGACACCAATTCTCGGACATCATTATTTCCCTCCGGGATTGTCGCAAACATCATTTAAAACATTACGACACACCAACTGCAAACAAACTTCCAAGTTTGTTATTGGGGGAAGATGGCCCACCATCCGGGAGCTGAGAGACCCCATGGGCCCCTTCCGGCTCCAGTTCTGGTGTGCAGCACAAATACACCACTTCCTACATTCAATACACAACCCCCAGAAATTTAACCGACAGTTGACCACCTTTGAGGAATATTGTTCTGGAGTCGACCCACTGCCTCGGGTCCTTTCCAAGACATACAAACTTCTTAATACCCCTTCAGAACAACCACAACTTCCCTGTCTAATAAAATGGGAAACAGACCTTCAACGCACCTTTACACCGTCTCAAAAACAATCTTTCTTTCAAAAACATTCTTCCTCAAATCATCACTGTGCACCAAAATCCAAGAGACAAACTTCAAAATACTGACAAGATGGTATTTGACGCCTAGTCGGCTACACACCATTTTTCCTGATACGTCAGCTTACTGCTGGAGATGCCAAGCCAAACAGATATAGGGACACTCCTACATGTCTTCTGGGACTGCCCTAAATTAACAGTTTTGGACAGTTGTCCGCAACATTTCACAAAAATTCAGACTTTCAGATCAACAATGACCTGGCATTCTTCCTACTACATGTATCAAAAATACCTATTAGAGTCTATAAAAAATCCATCCTGCACCATCTACTAAATGCAGCTAAATCCTGCATCCCCTTGTTTTGGAAACAACAAAGCCCACCGTCCGCTGCGACTTGGCTGCGGAAAGTGGAAGATATTAGCAAAATGGAAGATTTGATTCTTACATCACAAAACAGACAAAAGGTTTACACAAAGACCTGGAGTCTATGGAATATGTTCATACTCTTGGAGGAAGGAAAAGCCCTATACGGACATAAGCCCCCCCAACTGATCACAGGTAAATGGCAGGTAAATGTTAGCAACCGTGAATTTAGACCCCACAGTAAAAAATTTACAAAAACATACCTTCCCTGTTGAGTACACATATGGTCAAGTATTTCTATAGGAAGCTATTTGTGGAAAGCAACAGAGACTCCTCTGGTCTTCTGTGAAGGATGGGTACTATGGATCCACCTGTTGTATCTGTTGGAGCAGGAGGGAGTAGAGTCAGATTGGAAGTGCATCTCTTTCAGTAGGAGCACCTGGACCTGATGTTTATGCATTTGATAAAAGGATTTGTCCTCGTTTGAAGGCAATATTGAGACCATTCACATTGTATGAGCAAAATTTTAACCAGGCGGTCGAGAGCTCACCGTATGGGCCATGATGGAGTGTGAGGGGAAGTAGAATAGAGAGAAAGGAGAAATGGGAAAAAGGAGAGGAAAGGAGGATGCAAATGGGGGGGATAGGGAAGAAGAGAAGGCAGGGAGAAACACAGAAGGAAGGAAATAAAATTAACGAGAGGACACTCGGGGAAAGGTGTCTGGAAAAAACTAAAGTGCTCGCAGAAGCGAGGCACTACGTGAAATATCACGTTTGTGGCACAAACCGTGACAATCCTTTTTTGTTTACAAACATTTTTTTTATTAAAGTAAATAAAATATACATTCTTGAGACAATATACAACAGAAAATTGATGTCACAAGGATATTCTTGAACACAAATATAAAGAACAATTTAGAAGCATTCAGAAGAGTCATTAGAAAATATGGATCAATCACTGTCAAAAATTTCAAATATATAAAAAATTGGGGGGTATACCCGAGGGAATTTTTCGTACAAAACATGGCAACTTAAACTGGTAATATATCATTTTAGGATAACAGAATATGCCTATGAGTTCTCCA
Organism: Lithobates septentrionalis; assembly: GCA_037952835.1. NCBI lineage: Eukaryota > Metazoa > Chordata > Amphibia > Anura > Ranidae > Lithobates > Lithobates septentrionalis. The sequence continues at coordinate 353,484 of JBBDGP010001598.1, read as the reverse complement.
AGCGTCTCACTTATGATCAAACAGGTGCATTTTATCCTGTAGGGTATACAAAATCCTCTCCATTAGCAGCACAGCATCAATCCTAGTATGAAGGAAAGGTGACTTCCAATGTAGGGCAATAGCCTATAAGGTGGATACGCAAATAGTGTGTATAAGTCTTTCTGCCATGCAGAAGACACATGGGATTGGCGCTCCAATGAGACACATTGAAATTGTGGGCTGTAGGGGAGTACCTGATATCGTGGAAGCTATAGGGGTTTTTTATTCCATAATGAAGAAAGTAGCCCGCACCCCCAAAAAATGTGTTTGAAGGTACCCAGGAGCTGGCATCCCCGGAAACAAAGTCCAGATGTTCCTGGGAATATGGCTTTGAGTCTGGAGGGGGTCTATTACCATCTGGTCAATACCTTATAGGCCGTTTCTCTGACTGCTAGGGACTTTGTACATTTGCGTAGGTTATCCAGCATTATATCCCAATCCTCCGGAGCAAACGGTGCATCACACAATCAGTTTCCCAATTATTCCTATATGGAAGCTCACTAGAGAAATTGGAAGCTAATGCAGTTTTATAGAGAACTGACATGAGGCCTTTGCCTCTGGGAGAGTCACGGCAGATTTGTTCAAAGAATGTAGGTGGGGAGGATGGGGTAAGACTATAATGAAAGATATAAAAGTGCCTTATTTGCATATAGTGATGATGTTCCCGAAGTGGGATTTGTTTTTGTGAGCGGAGGGGATCAAAAGTTGCAAATGTACCACCTAATTGGAGATCTGCTAAAGTGACCAGGGAATTTGTTTTCCACCATTAGAAGCTTTCTGGGAAGTCAAAAGCTGTGGCAAATGAAGGTTCTCCTAGGAAGGACAAACCTTGGGGTGCAGATGAGATCAGACAAATTTTACTTTTATAGCGGTTCCAGAGCATTAAAGATTGTGTTACGATAGAATTAAGGGAGGTAAGTTTACAGTTAGAGTTGGAGGGTGACAATAGTATATATGAGGGACAATAAAGGTGGATGGAGTTGGATTCAAACTTCACCCAAGACACCTTTTGAGTTTGGGATATTCCATTGAGCAATCTGAGAGAAGCGGGCTGCTAGAAAGTAAAACCATACGTACATTAATTGGGAGATCAGTAGATTTTGTTATAGTCACTGAAAGTGCAGAGATAGAGGCAAATTTAGATAATATGGAAAATTAGGTTGGGAGATTTGGGGTTGAGTCAAAAAAAGCATAACATCATCTACGTACATGCAGAATTTAAATTGAGAGGATTCTATAGGGTACCCGGATATATCGAGATTGTGACAGTGATTGCTAGGGGTTCCAAGGCTAGGGCGAATAATAAAGGTGACAGGGGACCCTGTCAATTACCCCTGCCCAGTGTGAAAAAGTCTGAGTTGCAACCTGGTAATTTGATGATAGTTTTGGGATGATGGTAAAGTGCCTGTATACCCAGTAGAAATTAATCTTTGAAACCCATCCTTTGTAATACTGAGAACAAGTAAGGCCAGAGAATGCTATCAAAAGTCTTGGTAATGTCAAGGCTCAATAGAAGGACCTGCTTTTTATGGAGCTTAGCGTCTTGGAGAAAATTCATAGTCAGACAAATATTATCTGTGATAAGTCTATTCGGAATGAATCCTGATTGATCAGAAGAGGTCAGAGTTTCAATAATGTTAGCCAGTCTATCAGCCAAAGCACAACTAAAAATTGTAAGATCATTGTTAATGACTGATATCGGTCTGTAGTTTTGTGGGAGTGAGTGGTCTTTAAGGGGTTTGGGCAATAGGGACATGTTGGCCCAAGGGCATTTCGCTCGGGAAGTGATTTACCATTAAGAATTTTGTTAAACATGGTGGTTAAGCGTGGGGTTAAAATGGAGGCATAGTGTTTGTAGTAACTGGCGCCCGGAGCTACCAAACTTTTTAAGGATTTGATTACTCCAAGTAATTATAGATTCTAATTGAGAAGATGACGAGGAAGGCAGAGGAAGGGAGGTTAGCCAATTGAGTGATGCTTGTGAAGGGGAGGAGTGGGGATGGGCAAGTAAAGTGAAACAGAAGTTTTCAAAAATATTAAGGACATCCTTAGGGAATGATACCATATTACCTGTGGCATTGCACAGTTTATATAGATGGGGGGGATGCAAGGTATGGTTAAGTTTTTTTTAGTGAACATGGAGGATGCCGTGTTTCTATGTAGGAGTAATATGGCTTTGGACCCCCCTGGCGCAAGAAGCGAACGCAGCATACTGCATGGCCCAAGACACATACAACAGAGCAGAAGACACGGAAAACCGCTTGCGCAGAAACAATGTTCGTATTGTCGGCCTCCCTGAGAAATCGGAGGGCAAGGATCCTACTTCGTTTGTGGAGAGCTGGCTGGTTGAGATATTTGGCCGTGAAGCTTTTTCCCCATTTTTTACAGTGGAGAGGGCCCATAGAGTGCCGGGGCGGCCTCCTCCACAAGGTGCTCCCCCCAGATCAATGTTGGCCAAATTATTACACTATCGAGACAGAGAGGCTGTGTTACGTTGTGCGAGAGAACAGTCAAATGTGAAGTTTAATGAAGTAAGAGTGTTGTTCTATCCAGACTTTTCGGCTGAGGTGCAGAGAAATAGAGCTAAGTTCAGTGATGTGAAAAGGCGCCTCAGAGCCTTGCAATTGCCATACGCCATGCTATATCCGGCGAAGTTGCGAGTGATTGCGGAAGGCCATGCATAATTCTTTGACTCTGCCAGAGAGGCGGCTGCCTGGTTAGATCATAATGAACAGGCGCTACACCGTCATCGTGCGGATGCGGATGGTGACTGACCGGGGCATAATACTAGATAAAAAGAGGTTTGCTTACACACCTGGATGCCATACTTCCTCTTCCTTACTGTATTTTTGGACTGCAAAGTCGTTACCATGTCTCTAATTTTGTTCCTTTACCCTCTGCTATAATCTGCCAACATACCTGACCTTCTCCAAGCTACCTAACTGCTGGGGATTACCCTATATTTCTTAAGTGAAAGGAACTGAACTGTGAAACCCCCCCCTCACTCAACTTGAGATGTGTGATTTATTAGTTGGCCTGCTTTTAGGCCGCATTAGGCCTTACGGGCCTGCCCTGTTGGCAAGGCTTATCAGGTTGTTCATACTTTCTATTTTTGCATGGTCTCTCACCGAAGTGAGAACGCCAAACCGTAAATGGAACTACCTTAGTGCAGTTGCACTGTTGTTTATTGGCACCATTGTGCTCTGTTATTTTTTACAATATATTCCATACTGCAGTCCAGGAATCTTCTTTTCACCAATTATATGGAACTTTGATCCCACCCAAGTCTACTGCCAATCCTCCCAACAGGATCCCGGTGGTTTCTATACAAGGAAGCCGCTTTATGACCCACCCTCGCAGCTAACTGTGTTTTTGCCATGGCGGGCTCTCCGGTGATCTCCTGGAATGTCAGGGGCATGAACTCCCCCCTAAAACGCACTATGATTTTCTCATGTCTGAAAAAGTTTTATCCTGCGGTTATATGCTTGCAGGAAACATATTTAACGTCTGATTCTAAAAGTTGAATGAAGTATAGATGGATCGGGTGGTCGTACCACTCCACTCACACCTCCTTTTCTCGGGGGGTGAGTGTAGTGATACACAGCTCCCTGGACTACCAGGAATATGAGTCAAAAATAGACCAGGAGGGTAGATTTGTATTTTTGCATTGTCGCATTGGTATTCTGAAATGTGTGTTGGCCTGTGTGTATATACCCCCCCCCCCGTTTAATGCTCGGGTACTCCGGCTCCTTCTGGAATTTCTGGAGGGGAAGCCGGATCGCCCGCTGCTAAACAGTTCTCCTGTTTTTCGAAAGCACACGGTTCACTATCTAGAATAGATTTGGCAGAGGGAAACCCGGCTATGCTCTTCTCGGTGTTGGACATTTCTTACAAGCCTCGGTGTGTATCTGATCACTCCTATATGGTGATAAATCTTATTGTATCCCACCAATCCGCACTCCCTAGGGTACCGTGGAAATTTAATTAAATCTTATTTTATTGAGAAAGGAAAAATGTACAGTATATAGTTATGCCATACAAAAACACAAAAAGTAGAAATAGACATCATTGCGATACTGGTAACATATCATCTCATGTTGTAAACAATTTGTGAGCGTTTAATGATTTAGTTTGATATTTAAGCCTGCGTAGATATACCGTCTAAGCTGAATAAAGTGCAGGTGAGCACCACTATCTACTCAACGAGTGGCGTCCACCTATTGCAAACAGGCTAGGGCTATTATTGCTGTGTTAAATGTATTTTCTCTGATGGGGAAGCTCAATGTGTGTCACATTATTAGTCTGGTTAGATTAGAGAGTATAATTTAGATAATCGTGTAGTGCTGTAACATATAAGGGGAAAAAAGGAAAAAGAAGAGTAAGAATAGAGAAGACAAGGGAGTAAGGAATACAGATATTAAGGGAAAGACATTCCGCTCTGGTCACACAGTTGCATTGGTGGAGTCCTCTGTAGCCCATGAAATAAATTCCGCAGAGTAGCGGAACATAGACCACGAGGTCCAGGTCTTGGAAAATTGTTCCTCCTTACCCGTTTCCTGCGACAACATCTGTTCCAGTCTGTTAATTTGGTCCACTTCAATTGCCCAATCCCCCAGGGAAGGCATGCTTGTCGACTTCCAATGTCTGGGCAGAACCGTTCTAGCTGCCGCCAGAAAGTGACGCAGAACGTCTTTTTTGACCGATTTAAGCGGGCCAGGGAGCATAGATAACAAGGCTACCTCAGGAGAGGATGCAACCGAGGTCGCCATGAGTCTGCAGTACAAGTCGAGGATCTTTTGCCAGAACCTCCGCACAGGGGGGCACTCCCACCAAATGTGGAGCAAGGTTCCCTTTGATGACAAACAACGCCAGCAGGTATCCGGGAGCGCCGGGTTTATACAGCGTAATGTCGAGGGGCATCTGTACCAACGAGTCAGTAATTTGAATCCCTTTTCTTGTGATTTGGAGGCTAAGGATATTTTATGAGTCAGAATGAAGCACTTTTGCCAATCTACAGGTGAGATGGGGTGACCCAAATCTTCCCTCCAGGCCTGTGTGTACGGGGGGAGGTCAGGATTATAGACCATATGTATGAGAGAGTATAGTTGAGAGACCACATGCGTAGGAGGGTCAATCTGGAGCAGCATGTTCTCCAAGTCTGTTGTGTCAGTAAGTACATCTGGTAAGGATGGGAAGGTTCGAATAAAAGATAGCACTTGTTGCCTCTGCAGCCAGTGCGTCGAAGTATGGGAAGGTGGGCCAGAGGGAACATCTTGAATCAGAGAAGAATCTGAACGCAGGACTTGGGCAAGTCGTCTGTGGTCCTTCTTGCGCCAAGGGCCAAAACTCTCTACTTGTAGGGCCGGTGGAAAAGCCGGAGTTCCAAACAGTGGAGTCATGGGTCCTTTCAGAGGAGATAGGGTTTTGGAGGAATTCATTCGGGTCCAAATTTGGATAGTTTGTCGGGTGAGGTCGCTCAGGGGTAATCCCCCTTTTAGGAATTCAGTAGGCGTCCACGGTAGTGCGCGGAGATCTATTGAATTGAGATGGCTCTCTATTTGTACCCATAATTTGGTGGAGGAATGATGGAACCAGTTAACTATACGTGTTAGTACTGCTGCTCTATAGTATATAGAGGCATCTGGAGCTCCAGCTCCACCACGGATCTTGGGGAGCGATAGCGTCTCATAGCGTATCCGAGGACGAGCCCCCCCCCAGATAAAGGAGGAGAACAGTTGGCGGAGTTTCTTAAAGAACCAGGAGGGTATTGAAATAGGAATTGTCTGGAACAAATAAAGAAACCGGGGGAGGACGTCCATTTTTAGAGCATTCACCCTGCCTAGCCACGATAGGCGTTTTTTCGTGTAGTTTGATAGATCAGTCTTGGTTCTAAGCAGAAGGGGAGCATAGTTCAGAGAGAACAATTGAGACCTTTCTGTGGGTATTTGGATTCCGAGGTAACGGATGGAAGTGGAGCCTGTTTTAAAGGGAAACTTAATGGAGACTTGGCGGAGGGCCTCCTGGGATAAAGAAATGTTCAGGATTTCTGACTTAGTATGATTCACTTTGAAATTGCTCAGCTTCCCAAACCTCTTGAATTCATGCATAATATGTGTTAAAGATAGATGGGGTTGGGTTACAAACATTAGCAGGTCATCCGCAAAGAGAGCCAGTTTGGAATGAATAGGGCCTATTGATACACCCGAGATGTTAGGGTTATTGCGCATGGCAATTGCCAGGTGTTCCATGACAAGGACATAGAGAAGGGGAGATAAAGGACAGCCTTGTCGTGTCCCGTTATGGATGGAAAATGATGGTGATAATGAGCCGTTCACCCGTATTTTAGCAGAAGGAGAGGAATAAAGGGACATAATTCGGGATAGCATTTTGGGGCCCAGACCTATCTGTTTTAAAGACATCTGGAGGAATTGCCAGTCAACCCGGTCAAATGCCTTTTCCGCATCGACCGTTAAAAGACATAGAGGAACATCATGGGTGCGTGCATAGTCGGTAAGAAGCAGAGTTTTCAGGGTGTTATCCCTTGCTTCGCGACCACTTACAAAACCCACCTGGTCCAGGTGTACGAGGCGGGGGAGAAGCGGCTTCAATCTAGTGGCTAAAATTTTGGCATATATTTTCAAGTCCACTCCAATTAACGATATGGGCCTATAATTAGCGCATAAAGTAGGGTCCTTATCTGGTTTTGGGATAATGGTAATGTGGGCTTCAAGCGTTTGTGGAGGAAACGCCAAGCCTTCTGATATGGAGTTGAATACCCTAGCTAAGAAGGGAGTCAATAGGGGAGCAAATGTCTTGTAAAATTTAGGGGTGAAGCCGTCGGGCCCCGGGCTTTTACCGGACGGGGTGGCCGCTATCGCCCCCAAGACCTCATCCGCTGTAATTACCTGTTCTAGTTCTTCTGCAGTATCGTCGTCCAGTGTGGGGAGCTCCGTCTCCTCAATATAAGACTGTCTATCGGTGTCAGGTGTAAGGGTGGGGCTAGAGGAGACGCCGGGCGAAAGATTGTATAGTGTTTGGTAGAAATTTCGAAATGTTTGTGATATCTTGGAGGGCTCACTGAGCATTTCTCCAGAGGGGGCCCGAATCTGGGGTATAAATGTGGAAGATGTGTTTGGGTGAAGGGTGCGAGCTAACGGTCTACCGCATTTATCTTGGGATCGGTACTGATGTAATGCAAGTCTGTCCGCATAAGTTCGAGCCGAAGCCTCATATAAGTCCTTGAGTTGGGATCGAGCCGTTGAGACCTCTGTAAGAGTCCCCACCGTTGGAGCTCGTTTATGTTGGGTCTCAAGGTCTCGAAGCTTTTGCATTGCTGAGGTTATTGCGGCTGAGCGAACCTTTTTCAGGCGGGTCCCCATCTGAATAAAGATTCCTCGCAGGACAGCTTTAAGTGCCTCCCATTGTATGGGTAGCGAGGTAGTGTCCGATGCATGATCTATTAAAAAATTAGAAATGGTTTCTGAGATCTTTTGGGAACAGTCAGAGTTTGTGAGAATGGAGTCATTCAGCCTCCACGTCCACTCCCTCACGGGTGTGGAGGGAATCATTAGTGTCAGATATATAGGCGAGTGGTCAGACCAGACCATTGAGTCTATCTCGCATTCAGGTGACCAATCTAAACAGCTGTGGTCTAGAAGAAAATAGTCTATACGACTATATGAGTGATGGACCTGTGAGAAGTGGGTATAGTTGCGATTTTTGGGGAACAGGACCCGCCAGATGTCGATTAGACGTAAATCGTATATAGCCCGTTTAAATGCCCTTAACTTAGTGAAGGAGATGGATGAGCGAGAGGTTGATGAGTCTAAGAGTGGATCCAGGGGGGCGTTAAAATCCCCGCCTATGATTATTTTACCCTCTGCAAATTCCGACAAGATCCTCATGTACCGCAGAGCAGACGATATTTGATTAGTATTTGGGAGGTAGAGGTTGGCTATAGTGAATTTCGTGCCCCATAAGGAGAATTTTACGAACACATACCTTCCCTGGGGGTCCGAGACCTGATCTATCAGGTCAATCGGAAGCGTTTTGTGGAAGGCAACAGAAACGCCTTTGGTTTTCTGAGACGGGTTTGTACTGTGAAACCATCTGTTAAAGTACCTGTTGGAGCAGGAAGGGGTGGAGTTCGTGTGGAAATGAGTTTCCTGTAGCAGTAACACATTGACCTGTTGTTTATGCATTTGGTAGAGGATTTGCCCTCTCTTAGATGCTATATTGAGACCATTTACATTGTAGGAACAAAATTTCAGGCGAGGATGAGATAGTACTGTGTGAGCCATAGCGGAATGAGAAAAGAGAGTCAGCCTAAAGACAACAGAAGGAGGAAAAGTGATGGGAGAGGGGAATTATAAGGTGGCAAAAATATACCAGGACAGAACTATGTAGGGGGGACACCTAAATAAGGAGCCTAACGAATCTAAGGGGTCCACGAAAACAGGACACCACGTGAAAAATCACGTACAAAGGCACTATCCGTGCCCGGCCTATTGAGGGTGGGAGGTCGAAGTGGAGAGTCTGAGCTGTGAGCCCAGTAGCATGACAGGCATATGTAACTTTTTGAGGCACATCAGTGTAACAAAACATTTAAACAGCAGAACACACATCAGATCGTCTGTGAAGGAGGGTGGCGGTCCGCGTGGGCAAATGACTCCGCACAAGCCCACCCTCCCTCCCTCCCTCACAGAGGAGACATCAATCCGTAAAATAATATCATGGGAAGGGGGAAGTAAACATTTTCAACATATGCTATCCATAGACCCCATCAGGGGCCCCGGACACAAATCTGTGTAATACTGAAGTCAGTAACAATGTGTAAGAACATTTTAAGGTGAGACTAAGCGGTGTATGAGAAACCGTATACTAGAGCTAGAGGTGTCCATGTGGACAATGGCAAGAGACCGTGGACCCATCCAGTCCATCTATCGGCCCCTTTACCTGTATCCAGGTGGAACATCTCCACTAAATACCTATATATAAGGCCAGTGTGGTAAAATATGTTAGAAGCTCAATAATAACATAACCAAATCAAACATCAGAAATTTTCAGTCCTTTAGCCTCTCCCGAACCCCAGCCAGGTATAATACACTAGCAAAGGGCAGGGAGAAGGCCTGCCTATGTATTGCTCCCTCTTTCCTAAGACATTGGGGTACGGGGCAGGTCATCTTGTCTCCTATTATAACATATCTTGTTGAACTCAGGTGGAAAGAGGTAGTGGGGATTCCAAACCTCATCTTGCTCAGGAGACAAAAGATGAGCAGCGCACTGAGAGGGTGCTAGTCTTGTGGGGAACATTGAAATGGCTTCATGTAACGTCTTAGAGGTGCCTTAAGCTTCTGGGGAGGTAGGCCGACGTATTCTGGGGCCTATAGAATGTGATCTGGACCTCGGTTGCCTGCGTCGTTGTGGGAGAGGGTCCCGTATTTGCACCCTAATGCGGTCATCTGGCGGGTCCAGCCAGTTCGGTATCTCAATTGGGTCTTGTTCCAGGAAGTTGAAAAAGGCTGGGAGTTGATCCGGGTCGGATAGGATAAATTTGTGCTCAGCTCTGGTCACCTTAATACTGAAGGGGTGTCCCCACGTATAAGTTGCTCCGGCTTGACGTATCAGATCTAGTAGTGGGCGGACCATTCGGCGCATGTGGAGAGTGTTGCGAGAGAGGTCTGGGTATAAGTGGATAGCAGAACCATCAAAGTCCACGGGACCCAAACGCCATGCCTTGCGCATAAGTTCTTCTTTAAGGGTGTAGTAGTGAACCCTGCAGAGGACATCTCGTGGGCGGTCACTTTGTTCTCTCCTCGGCCCCCCCACTCTGTGCACCCGGTCTAGTTCAATGGGAGATGAAACCTCCCTGCCCAGGACTAGGTTGAGGATGGCAATGACGGAAGGTTTTAAGTCTGTACCCGCTGTGGCCTCCGGTATGCCCTGTAACCGTATATTATTCCTGCGGCTCCTATTTTCTCCATCTTCTATGCGCAGTTGATGTTGTCGTATACGGTGCAAGTGCTCCCTGGAGGCCTGCTCAAGGGACGTGATGCGGGCTGCATGATCAGATTGAATGTCAGTTAGGGCAGACACTGCGGTCTTATTAGTCGAGACCTGCTGTTGGAGGGCCTGGAGGTCTTTGTGGAGTGAGGTCTCCATTTTGATTGCCCAGGACTCAAACTCCGCTCTGAAGGCCGCCAGAAGGGTCGAGGCCTCGGATCTATTCGATCCTCCTGAAGCCTGAGGGGCCACATCTCTAGGACCCGTGCCCGAAAGAGGGGCAGCAGGGGTCTCAGACCTGGACGCCACATCTGATAGGTCTGAGTGCAGGACAGGAGGGTCATCCGTATCTTCGCTGCTGTCTGTCGCCGGCTGAGTGGGAGGGGGAGGCTTGCCCTTCCCCGGGTTTCGAGCGGACGCCATCTTGTCTTTGGGAGTGCGGGAATCAGACTGAGATGTGCGGAGCATGTATCGTTGGATTGTGCCCTGTTGCAGGTCCGTGGACTCAGTAGATCGAGCGCTGTGTGTGGACATGCTTTTCAAAGATGTGCGACGACTAAAGAATAGCCTGTCAGCTACGGGCATTTGCGGAGCTCAGCAGCTCATTGCCTAGCCATACATGGTCTGTTCTGCTTCTTTGTAAAGTTGTATGGATGGGGACCACTGGTGGGCGCCGACCCCGCTGGGCTTCTCTTGTGGCTGTGCAGGGAGCGATCCAGATTCAGATAGGTAAGAATACCAGGAGCGTATGTAGCTTGGGCGGAGCAAGATGGCCGCCACTCGTGTTCAGGGCCGTGGTGACAGTTCATGTACTTATGGGGGTAGATGCTTGCTACTGTCCCCGTCTAGGGCCACAGTCTGTCAGATCAGGGTGCCCCCAGGGGGTGGGTGAGGCTAAGATTAGGCCCAGAGGAGACAGGGGGCTGCCGGGGTGTAGCAAGATGGCCGCCACATTTAGTCTCTGGAGCTATGGCAGTACCGTGAGTACATGCTGGGGTGAGTGTTCACTAAATATCCCCGTCGGGGGTCTCAATAGGCCAGGCCAAGGTATTCCTGGGGGTGACGGGGGTTCAGATTGGGCCCAGGAGAGATGGATAGGCCGCCGGGTGTAGCAAAATGGCCGCCGTCTCTTACCAGGTCCCTCTGGCAGGCCTCCCAGAGCGGTACGGAGGGGATCCCAGGCTCCCAGTAGCAGGCTGAATGTCCCCAATGAATGTGCAGGAGGCAGGGCATACGTAGCGGCCAGGGATAGGGCCGGCACGGCCTCTGGGTGAAGCAAGATGGCCGCCGTTCCCCTTGAGTAGGCCGAAGCCGCGGCCTTTCTTAGAAGTCAGGCCGGAGCTCCGCGATCGTCGCGAATGCCGCGATCTCGGTCCTAAAAAGCTCCCTCCTTGTCTGTGTGAGTGTCTGAGGCTCAAGCAGGGTCAGCGCTGGTCCGTGGATGAGTGTATCTCCAGGTATGCCCTATGCCTGGAGGAGCTCACCCCAGGCACGTCTGCTCAGCTCTCCGTTCGGCCACGCCCCCCGGTACCGTGGAAATTTAACGCCTTTTGGCTTCAGCTTTTTACCTCCCCTGAGAACTTAGAGGACAATATCAAAAAGTTATTTTCCTCTCAACCGGGCTCATTGTCTGTCCTTGCAGAATAGGAGGGCTTTAAAACTCATCTTAAGAAAATACTTAGTAATGAGGTTACCAAGATTAAGAAACATTCTGAAGCGCTACGGGAAACACTGGAATCACATGTTTGCTCCCTGGAGGCAAAGTATGTTCAGGACCCAACTGATTCCGCTAGGGAGGCATGGCAGTCGGCTCAATCAGCTTATGAGCATCTGCTGGCCTCCTCGGCGGACAAAAAGAGGTTTTTCTCTAAAACTGCTCTTTTTGAGGAAGTGGAAATGACGGGCCATCTTTTAGCTAGAATAGCTAATTCTGAACAGAGATCCCCATTAATCGGTTCCATAAAGAAGGCTGATGGGCGGCTGGTACACTCCCCAGATCAGATACTCCAAACGCTGGCAGAATTTTATGAAACGCTATACTGATCCTCTTCGGAGAGCAGCCCTGGGGAGTTGTCCAGCTACCTGGATGGCATTGTTTTTCCGCAATTTTCGGTCTCTTAGAGAAAAGAATTAGACGCCCCTTTAGCTCTGGATGAGTTGCAGGCGGCGGTGGCAGAATTCCCTAACTGTAAAGCCCCCGGGGGGGATGGCATCCCTATGGAAATTTATAAAACTTATTCTGAGATACTACTCCCCAAGCTATTAAACGTATTTAACACTGCCAGGGAGCATAATACCCTACCGTCCTCCATGTCTAAAGCTCACATTGTGTTAATTCAAAAAACCAGGCAAGAACCCAGTGGACCCGGCCTCATATAGACCGATATCCCTACTGCAGTCCGACATCAAAATACTAGCCAAAGTTTTGGCTCTCAGTTTGAATAAGGCTATTGCCTCAATTAAACACCCCGATCAGGCGGGATTTATGCCCAATAAATCCACAGCAATAAACCTTAGAAGATTATATCTTAACATGCAGTCCCTACCGGATAACAAAGGTAAGAGGGCTTTGCTGTCCCTAGACGCAATGAAAGCATTTGACAGTGAGGAATGGCCATATTTATGGCAGGTAATGAGGAGATTCGGTTTTGGTGAAATATAAATTTCTTGGGTGCGTTTGCTATATCACTGCCCTCAGGCGATAATTATCAAAGCAGGTAGAATGTCGCTGCCCTTTGCTCTGGGACGGGGTACGCGGCAGGGGTGCCCTTTGTCCCCCCCGCTGTTTGCCCTGGCCATAGAGCCATTGGCAATACGAATTAGAGATCACGAGGATATCACCGGCTTCTGCTATGGAGATAGACAGGAGAAGGTGATGCTTTATGCAGATGATACCATGATTCTTTTGGGAGATACGGACCAATCACTAAGAAACACAATGGACACAGTGGCTCGCTTTGGGGAATTTTCAGGCCTTAAAATAAACTGGACCAAATCAGCCCTAATGCCGATAGATGATGCACGACTACTAAATTAAGAGAAGGTGGGGGAAATGCCTATAACTGCTTCCTTTAGATACTTGGAGATACAAGTCTCTCCTAAGATCAGGGAATATAGTCAGGAATGCTCTGGAATGCTCTGTGTATGTCAGTTGCAGGCAAGGTGAATCTAATTAAAATAATTCTAATGCCTCAATTGTTATATATACACTGCACAATTCACTGGTAGTCATTCCACTTAAGATTTTCAGGATAGTTAACGCCATTTTTCGTGAATTGATATGGAAGAACCGCCCACCTAGGATAAAACTAGAAAATCTACAACGCCCTAAAGATGAAGGTGGTCTTGCATTACCGAATCCATGGCTTTACTACTTGGCATCACAAATGCAACATTTGATAGGTACCATGGCCATGGAGGGGGACCCTACAGACAGAACCCCTAGCGCTTCAGAATATATTATGCTACACACGATAGGGGGTAAATCCGTTCCCACCGCTTTGGAGGCCTCAGCTTTTGGCAAGCCTCATAAAAGTTTCCCCACTTATGCCCTCATACAAAAAATATGGAATAAAACTAAATATATACAGGAGGCGACTGGTATTAATGAGTATAGTCCTATTTGGGGAAATTAATCCTATCCAGAGCTAGCTAAATTACAACATGCGGAGAGGTGGAAGAGGTTTGATATTTTTTACTTAACACAAATTATAAGCGAGGGAAAATTGTGATCTTTTGACACTTTGAGGGACCTGTATAGACTACCGGCTTCCATGCTTTTTTATTATATGCAATTAAGGCATGCATTTACAACCCAATCAAAAACCTCTGAATGGCATACTGACTCGACCCCTCTGGTCGCTTTACTTAAAGGGGCTGAGACCTCTAAAGGATGCATTTCCCAGAGCTATAGCACCTTACTCCATAAATACCTTATAAAACACCCCTTGACAGTGAAAGGAAAATGGGAGCTGGATGTTGGGCCCTTGGATGAGGATCAATGGGAGGAGGCTACATAATATGGGACTTCTTTCCACCCCAACCTGTACTAGATGCAAAATAGACCACGGAGATTTAATACATATGTTATGGAGGTGTCCCAGATTGCATATGTACTGGAAGGGGATGGTGGACACGCTGGGTGCAGTGTTTGGGGTCTCGATTCCACTGGACCCTAGACACTGTATTTTGAATGTGTTAGATGAACTGGAGTGGGACCCCCATGTCAGAGAAGCTCTAACTAGAGCCCTTTTCGTGGCCCGCAAGTTAATCATGGTACACTGGAAGTCTGAAACGCCCCCCTCAGTCAAGGAATGGGTTACTGCACTAGGCAATATACTAAGAATGGAAAAAATTATATACCAACACAGGGGATGTTCAGGTAAATTTGAAAAACTCTGGAAACCATGGCTTGGCACTCCTGGGCTAGCCCCGGAGGACCTGGTCATGCATAGACTATTGCGCCTTAACAGTGGTTGAGAGCATTTTGCACCCTGCTTTAGACTGGAATAGAGTTTGATGCCCCTGCCAGACGAGGACAGAGGGAAGGAATAAGAGAGGATATGGATGTAGTAATTTTATTGTTTAATAGTGGGAATTATATTAATGTATAGACTTGATTCAATTTCTGGAATTGTGCCTGTTTATGCTATTATGTACAACTTAACTGAAGATTTTTTGGACTGTCTGTACCTTTTTTTCAATAAAAACTTTTTCTTGGATAAAAAAAAAATAATGGGGTACAAAAAATGTAGTCCAACCTGGCAAAAGAATCATGGGGGTGGGAATAAAAGTTAGCTCCTGAGTTATGTGAATGCCAGACATTGGTTAATTGTAAGGACTGTAGTGTTCTGGTCAGTGATTTGGGAAATGCTTTAGAGAGAAGTGAGGCAGTGCTCCTGTCTGAGGGTGGACCACAAGGTAAGTCACCGCGCACAAACATATACGCTGAAGAATATCTTTCAAGAAATTTTTTAAAGAAGGCCGCAAAAAAGAAGCCTGTGCTACATTGGGAGCATACACATTCGCAATTGTAAGTTCCCATCCTGCCACCAAACTCTTAATTATAAGGAATCTGCTGTCTGAGTCTTTGTAAATGTGTTGTACCTCAAAGGGGAATGTGTTATGTAACACCTATGTTGTTTCTAATGTACAGAACATTACTTGCCAGTGGCTGCAGACTGCTCTCCTTCTCTGCTGTATATGATCAAATCCTCTACATTTTGATGAGTACAGAGTATAAAAAGCCTGTTTGTACGGTCTGTGAAAGTAGGAAGGATGATTATTGGAGGCAAAACGAGTCTCTTGTAGTAATATAATTTGTGTGTCCAGCCTTTTATAATTTGTAAAGTCTTTCCTACGCTTGTGGGGAGAATTAAAGCCTTGCACATTATGCGTAATTACCATTGATAAAATTAAATCCTGTTAGGCTCATCTGAGGGATATAGTAGTAATGGCAGTAACTGCAAGAATTCTCCACCACAAGGGCAATGCCCACCAAGGGATACCCTATAAAGTAAACAGCATTATGACCATAACAATTTAGGCTTTGACGTATATGCTTTAGTAATTGAAGGAACATGAACATAAACAAACTGTATAACCAGAGAAATGAAAACAAAAAAAAAAATCCAGCATTCTGGTTTCGTGATGGTACAACTTAGGGTAAGGTTGCAAATAGCATAAACCTGAAACAGAGAAACCAAATATGTAAGGGTCGTACAAGCCCCTATCTCCAGGAGTCATATCCAGAGTTCCAAAAGAAATCAAGATATGAGTGGAGTGAGGTGGCATAGCGTCGACATCCGCCAGACTAGCCTACTGAGCCTAACATTTTTGCAATATGTGTGCATGTCAAGAGAGCAAATTACTGGAGACAGATAGCAAAATATTGCAGTCTGTTTCCGAGCATGATGACCAAATGAAAACCTCTTAGAGTGGAGGGAGTCCAAGTATGGTAATTATTGAACAGTTGATGAGGGTCTTACCAACCTTAAGAAAAAGAAAAAAGGGGGTTTGTGTGGCATCAATAAGTCTTTGGGCGGCAATGTAGGGGAATATTCAGGTGTCCTGACGCTGACAAGATGGAGAGATCCTGTCTTCTGTATATTCCGGATGCTTGCAGCTCTAGGAAGCAAGAATGGATATAGTCCACAGACTGTGGTATTCTGCAGGGAGGAACTTACAGGAACGGCCATTAGGTGGAGCACTGACATCAGGAAACACACGTGTATGGCAAACAGTTATAGTGTGCGCAGATGGAATATGATCCATCTTAGTGCCAATAATAAACAAAACCCCATCTATAATGAATGTGTGCAGAAGCCAGCACAGTAGTGACCTCCATTTTACGCTGTCTGTCTAGAGTTGCTGGGGAGATGTCTGGATAGATTAGTACGGGTATACCATCTAGGGAGATAGTGTGAGAGTTGTGGGCAGCTCTGAGGATCTCCTCTTTCTTTATCGTACATCATAGGACACAGAGCCTTAAGTTATTACTTAGTGGGTTATAGCTACCGTCAGGTGTAGACACTGGTGTAATCAATACAGGAAGTTGACTCCCCTATATAACCCCTCCTCCTTCCAGGAGTACCTAAGTTTTTTGCCAGTGTTTAAAGGTGTTGGCACTAGTGAAGATGTGCTCTGCGGAGCTCCAAGAGGGATCCATGCTCGATTTAAAAAACCTCCACAAACTGATCCATTCCGCCACTGCGGCTCCAGGATGGTACCCGGGCCTCACATAGAAGAACAAAGTTTTGCCTGTAATGCTCCTCTTTGAGGGGTGGACCCTAGGAACCAGGACTCCTTTTTGGTCTTGCTACATTACCTAAGGTTGTCCTGAGGGGTGCTATACATGGTCCAAAGGAGTGGAACCCCTATTAATAGGGCCTCAGTCTTTGAAGGTTTAACCACGCTGCCCACCGTGATGGGTGAAGTTTGGATCTGTCTGTTTACAGCAGTATCCTGCAGCTAGAAAAAGGTAAGAGAAAAGCATAGGAACTGCAAAGGCCACCTATGACTTTTCTTTAAAATATATTGTAATGCCTTATGTTCTCCTCTAGAGGGAGTAAAAAAGTGTAAATGACCTGTTTAAAAGTGCTTGAAACAGCATGTACCCAGCAGTTGGAGGGGGTCTCCTCTCCCCTTAAATGGGAAAATGAGCGTCTGGGGATATATGTAAAAAAAAAACCTCCCCCTGCCGCTCACCAGCCCACCTATGTTGTTGCTAATGTACAGAACATTACTTGCCGGTAATATGATAAAAGACATTGCAGCGCATCTCCTCTCCTTCTCTGCTGTATACGATCAAAGCTGCTGCGCGTGGGAGGCTGACGTTAGAGAAAAGAGGGCAGAGAGGGGCGTGGATTAAGCGGTTGGCGCCTTGTGCGGACTCAGTGTCCTTACAACACACGGCGCACAGTAATCAGGCTCACACCTAAAAAAAAAATTAAAAGCTTTTAGAGCTGATACTCTGTCTATCAGAGCAGCGGAAGCAAGGCTGCCACACACACGCGCTGGTGCACATGAGGGGTTTACACAGGCATATGCAGTACAGGAAAAGATTTATTATTTAGCATTAGATCATTCTATGCTGCCATTGTTTTTTTCCTACTATTGTTCAAGTAAATAGAACAAGCTTAGAGTCTCTGCTTTTGTGCTTTGCACTATGGCTTCAAGGCTTACTACTAAGGCACTAAAGCCACCCCCAGACGCTGGGAACTCCAGTCATGCCTCCACATTGCATCCTCTCCAGCAAGCCAGGGTGAGCCGTTGGAACCGGCTGGTGGTGCAACTACTTGTCACACTTTAGCCCCTGTATACGTGACTGCAAATGTATTTTCCTCTGCCTTGCAAGGCTTAGAAGGAAGATTTTTTGAGAAATTCCCAAATAAATGTGTACCTGGAAACAGGGTGACACTGTAGGTACACAAGTAGTAATGTGCCAACGGCCCGATATTAGACTTATGGAACCTCAACAACTAAAAAATGGACTTTGAAGGCACAAAGGTATACTATCTATAAAAGGTAAAATGGTTTTATTTGGGTATGGCCTACAAAGAATAAGAACAATTGATGCAAGTTAATACATAGAACAAAAAATATTTGCGTATAATTAGTATTTTCTACCCTACATACAACCAGGACACCACTTCATGTGATACATGTATAAAATTGACGCATCCAGAAATTTGGGGAACAAATTCCCATGCAGGTGTTCTGATTGTGGATGTGAGTAGGCAGGTTGTGGGTCGGATTGCAAGTCCGGGTAGATGTATTCTTAATAGCTCGACATGTTGCGCGTATAAGTGCAACATTTGCTCCAGCCGAGTAAGATGGCCGCATGGAAACCCCATAAAGGAAACCGGTCACTTGGGGGCAGAACGGCAAAGCCAGGTAGCTGGGGGACCTAATATATCATAGTACAGGGGTTGAAGTATATATTTATGGATATAGCCTAGTACACGATAGACCGTATACTCCCCAAAGTAACAACAAAAGAAAGGGACCAAATTGTCCCAAAAAGAGGGTTCCAGAGGCATTAATTGTATAAGAAGACACCAGTTGGGGCTACGTAAAAAATTATTGGATTAGAAGTAATAAATATAGGGGAGGGAAACCTAATGCATTAACAGATACAGGGAATAGTAGATAGCAATAGAAACCAAAAAACACAGCTTACCATATAGTAGTCAGACATGATGAAAAAGTGTAGGTATAGTATCTTAGCTGGTAAGCTAAATATCTACTCGTTTGAAATGAAACACCAGCAGTATGGAAAAACGCTGTGGAGGCACCATGTATAGCCAGGTATCTCAAGTTAGAGATGAGCGTATATAAGTTTTCATAGAGAAAGTTTCATGAGTAACAATGAATTAGTGGCTTGAGAGGGTGAGAACCTATAAAATAAAAAACTGAGAGAAAAAAATACAAAACGTTTTAAGAGCACTATTAAGCGATACCCAGTGTCCCTCAGTGGGGATCAGGGTCAAAGTGTGTAAGTGGTCGCTTATCTCTAGCCTAATTCAAGAGGGCTATAGAATGAGGTGCAGCTCACAATAGTTGGTCAGCGTCTGCTGACAGTACAGGCCGAGCTGTGTGTATTATAGGTCCCCCCACAGGAAATGCGCCAAGTCCAGACGGAAGTGACGCATGCCGCTCCGACCGCTGGCTACCGCGCATGCGCCGAGTTACGCCGCTGACGCGGTGGTGCTCAGCCACTGTGGTGGTAGCAGAGGCGTGGACTCGAGGAAGCCAGAAGGCGCCCCGTGTCCCTGTCAATCGCCACACATCCGGTCAGAGGAAAGGACAGGATGTGTGGCGCTGCACGATCAAACTAGAGCTATTAAGAATACATCTACCCAGACTTACAATCCGACCCACAACCTGCTTACTCACATCCACAATCGGAACACCTGCATGGGAATTTGTTCCCCACCTGTTTCTGGATGCGTCATTTTATCGCATGAAGTGG
The DNA here is from genome assembly GCA_037952835.1 of Lithobates septentrionalis. Taxonomy (NCBI): domain Eukaryota; kingdom Metazoa; phylum Chordata; class Amphibia; order Anura; family Ranidae; genus Lithobates; species Lithobates septentrionalis. Next base: position 333,971 of record JBBDGP010001598.1, on the reverse strand, counting down.
TGTCCTGGTTGTATGTAGGGTAGAAAATACTAATTATACGCAAATATATTTTGTTCTATGTATTTACTTGCATCAATTGTTCTTATTCTTTGTAGGCCATACCCAAATAAAACCATTTTACCTTTTATAGATAGTATACCTGTGTGCCTTCAAAGTCCATTCTTTAGTTGTTGAGGTTAGAAGGAAGAAACGATCTGGAATAACAAACCGATTATGCCTCTGCAAAGGAAAGAACAGCTGATGTTCCAGCTTTACAATCTAAGGTACAAATCCTTATGGACTTGGTACGCTCCACTTTCATGCTACCCCTAACAGAGTCAGCTGAAAGTCTGGTTTCTTTTTTGGGTTCTTTGAAACCTTCACAACCAGTGCATGCGTTTCCTGTCCACACATTGCTAGAAAAGCTTATTTTACCGAGTGGAATCATCCGGATAAGCATTTTCTCCCAAAGAGTTTCTCAGTTCTCTATCCCATGGAGGAAAAATTCACCAAAAAAATGGAAAGTTCCAGCAGTAGATGCTGCGATTTCCAGTGTGAATAAAGGTTTAACTTGTCCGGTGGACAATGCTCAAATGCTAAAGGATCCAACAAGTTGGAATTCCTGTTTAAAATCCTTTTTCCTTAGCAGGTACTGTGGCTCAGCCTGCAATTGCAGCCATAGGCATTTGTCAGTCCTTAAAAGACCAATTTACAGATGTTCTTAATGAGCTCCCTGCACAACAGGCGCGTGAGTTGGCCGAATTACAAAAGCATTATGTTTTTCCATAGATGCTATGAAAGATTCTATTCACCAGGCGTCTCACCTGGCCCTTGTGTTAGTACACATGCACCCTGCAAACAGCTTCTGTTTAGTTTCCCATTTAATGGGGAGCGACTATTTGGGCGAGGATTTGGATAAATACATCCAGATTATAATAAACAATAGCTGCGCTAAAAAATGAACATAATCTTATAAAAAAATCATCACATTAATAACAATATGGTGAAAGGTGAAATAAAATGAATAAATTGTGGATATAACATACACAAAAAGGAAAGAGAAAAAAGGACCAAATAGTGATATGCAGAAAAGGCCAAAATTGGCATAAAAGTCCAAAAAGTCAGCCAATAGCTGAATTCAGAATAAAAAAGTGCAGTCTTCCATCACCCATGAATGTGAATCACCAGAAAAAATGCACGCTTACCAGAGGCAAGCAAGGGTAAGCTTGCGGCTATAAACCCAGCCAGGGCCCTTCTTGGGATATCAGGACTATACACCCAGAGAACACTGATCCAGGATCGGCACACCGCTCAATTACATGAAAAGTATCCTCAGGCAACGTGTCATTAAAACATAAAATAAAATGGACTTCCCATAGTGTAAAATTGTAAGGATAGTTTAATAATAAACAAAAGAGTCACACTTACAAGCATAGATAAAAGTCAATCACAGGTAGCCAACACTCCGGGAACCACACGCGGTACGTCAGTGCGTCCTGTCCGCCCAACGCGCGTTCCGTCATACAATGACGTCGTCTGGGGCACGGGCGACGCACTGACGCATCGTGTATAAATAGATACCATTGGGAAACGAGCCTTGATCTGGGGTGAGGACAGAGGCAGGTCATACCCAATATGGCGGACCGGGAATGTTCGGTCCGCCATCTTAACTAATGGCAAAACAGTACAAATAAAAGGGAAAGGAATAAAAACACAGAAGAAAGATCCTAATATCAAAGAGAGACTACCAGATGAGAGTTAATGGTAAATCTCTTCTCACCTATGGGGTCAAAAATGGATCAGTAAACTCATGGACTGGCAATAGTCGGCTATGGCCGTCAGAAGCAATGAAACTGTAAGGCCACCTATAGCTGGACATAACTGTCATCAAAGGAAACCGGAAACTTAGTAAAAATCATAAAATCGCTATAAAAATCATAAAATATCTATCAAATTACTATCGCCTCGGTCCTCAGCCCACATCAAGTTTACACAAAAAAACTAAGTTAAACTATGTTACTCCATTATAGACAGGATTCAATCCACAACTAACATACATAATATGCATTTGCTAAATATTAATATTTAATTTATTAAATATGAAATTAGAGGAGGCGTGGTCAGGCAGCGGATGTAGCCAGACGTGACTTCAGGTCTCTCCGCCGAAACTCCGCTACTTTATCCTGCATACTTACCCTATACAACGTTGTACTCACCCCATCGGCTGTCGGAATGTGCCCGGACCATCACCCGACCCTGAACGGCTGATTATCCGATCAGATGTCTGCCGCTAGAAGACAGAACGTGTCCCGGTCCGCAGACAGCATGACCCAAAATGGCGCGCCGACACTACGATCTGCTAAGGAGATTCATAAAGAGGCCGCAGAAAACTATTTGCTAGATCACTTACCATAGATTCCGGTACAACATCCGACTTCCAAGAGGACTCATCCGGCGGCTCATCTGAAGCAGATGATACAGAACTGCTTGAGGATTCCAGTGGATCGAGGCCTGCTTGGGACGCAGTGAGTACTCCAGAGGGTGGCTTCACTAGGCCTCATGGCTCCACCAGCCCCCCCACTGACGGTGAGCCCTCACTCAGGGACATATTCTCGGCAGTGAATAACTGTAATGCCTCATTAAACTTGCTTACAACTGAGATAAAGGGGGTTAAAGCGGAAATCTCCTTTTTGAGGCAGGATGCACAAAAGCTGAGAGAGAGCATCTCTGCATTAGAGGAGATAGAGAATGAGCTCCATTGAAGATGATATGGCGCCCATGCAGAGTGACCTTAATTACAATAATCATCTTCTTACACAACATTCATCTCGTATAGAAGAACTGGAAAATAGAATGAGGAGAAACAATGTCAGAATGATCCGCTTCCTGAAAGAAAAGAAGGGAAGAACCCAGTGGACTTTATTGAAAAATGGTTGATTGAGGCATTTGGTAGAGATGTGTTTACCCCTGTGTTTTCTGTGGAGCGCGCACACAGGGTATCGGCCAGGCCCTTGCCACCAGGAGCCCCTCCCAGACCATTTTTATTCAAGCTCCTTCACTACAAGGACAGAGATGCAATATTGCAGAATGCTAGGATCAAACCAGAATCGTTAAAAGTCGATAATGCCAAAATATATTTTTTTTCCAGACTTTTCTGCTGAGTTGCAGAAACAGAGCGCAAAATTCCTGGATATTAAGAAACGCCTCAGGGCACTTGATTTAAAATATGCCATGCTGTATCCGGCCCATCTCAGGGTGGAAGCACTGGGCTCAGTGCACTTCTTTGATTTACCATCCACGGCAGTACAATGGTAGATCGGGAAGAAAGACTGATCAAGGAAAATCGCAACCGACGCCCCGTTTCTCCGGACGGGTAAAGTTCTGTGCCAATAGGTTCTTTATTGCCTTCCAGGATTTGTTGCCAAGGCGGAGAAGGCTGTTGATTCACAGACTACCACGACTAACATGGCTTATTGTTCTTGCTGCAGAGAAGTTTTTAAGACACTATGGTGCGCTTCCACTGTTGCCCCCAATGTGGTCTGGTCCAGACCTCCAACAGCCCATTGGCAAATCAGTTTGGCCATGTTGGCCGGTTATAAGTTATTTTTCAGTTTTGTTGTCCATCCCATCATGAAAACTTGTGTAATACCACCCTTCTTGCAGCAATTGGACCTTGCTACGTTCCTGGTCAACTTATGGCTCCTTTCAATAGCATGTTACCTCCACGTTATATCAAATGCTACCTTTTTTATGGGTTACTTTTTTCCCTCATACCGCACAATTGGGACTTCCTCAATGATTTTGATTTATGGTCTCTTTTTCAGGATATATTATTTAATGACATCCTTTTTTATATGGTTATTTTACCACAATGCCCAAGCTAACTAGAATTTTGTCCTGGAATGTTCAGGGCCTGAATAACGCTGTCAAGCGCCTGGCACTGCTTCGCACGATCAGGCGTTTTTAACGCAGATGTCATTTGTTTGCAGGAGACTCACTTCCCCTCAACCACTACTCCTTCATTTAAACGGACCCTCTCTCCTGTGCCAAGCGCATCCGCCTCTAGGTAGTGACGACGGCTTCCACCGTCAGATTCCAGAGAAAAATCGCATGGTCAGGCCCAGGCTCAAAAACAAGACCTTGAGCCGCAAATCCCCTCAACAAAGTGGGGGAAGACTTCTGCATTACGCAGAAGTCTGGCAAATGGAAACTTGGGACAGATGGGCTCTCTCCACAGTGACTCTAGGATACTAACTAGAGTTTTCAGGAATTTCTCATTTTCTGAGATAAAATGTTCCCAAGGATCCAGTGAAAAGACAATCCCTGTTTCAAATATTTAGGCTGATTATTGATCAAGGGGTAATCATACAGATTCCCACAGAAGAACAAGGTTTGGGATTCTATTCAAACCTGTTTATGGTACCAAAACCGAACGGAAATGTCAGACCCATTCTGGATCTAATCGGTTCCTAAAAATTTGCTCCTTTCGCATGGAGTCGATCAGGTCAGTGGTCTCCATCCTGCAAGGGGGAGAACTTCTGGCGTCCAGCGACATCAGTAATGCATACCTGCATGTCCCTATATTTGCCGCTCACCAAAGGTTTCTGCGATTCAAAGTAGAAACAGCACTCAGTTTGCGGCTTTACCCTATGGGCTAGCCACAGCACCATGGGTATTCACAAAAATACTGGCCCCACCTCTAGCCAGGTTGAGGGCACAGGGCATAACAGTGTTGGCGTACCTAGACGATCTATTGTTAATAGACCAGTCAGTGACTCACTTAAAGCAAAGCGTACGCATTACAACCAGTTACCTGGAAAATCTTGGTTGGATCCTCAACCTAGAGAAGTCTTTCTTATAACCAGTAACAAAGCTGGATTACTTAGGCCTGATCATAGATAAAGCCCAGAAAAGGGTGTTCTTGCCTCCAGCGGAGATCAGCTCCATACAAGAGCTGGTAGGGATGGTCAGGTCAAAAGCAAATCCTTCTATTCTTTAAATGAGGCTGTTAGGAAAGACGGTAGCTTCATTCGAAGCAGTCCCTTATGCCCAGTTCCATTCAAGACTGCTGCAAACAGAATCCTCTCTGCTTGGAACAAGATGATCCAAGCTTTGGACTTACCAATATGGCTGACCCCAAGAGTGTCTCAAAGCCTCAGTTGGTGGTTACAAAGCCAGAATTTGCTGAAAGGGAAATTCTTCAGACCAATAATCTGGAAAGTAGTAACGACAGATGCCAGCCTCTCAGGCTGGGGAGCGGTACTAGAAAAGACAACTGTCCAGGGACAGTGGTCAAAACTCGAAAGAGCCCTGCCATCAACATCCTAGAGATTCGGGCAGTGTATCTGGCCCTGAAAACCTGGACCTACAGGTTAAAGATTTGCCCTGTCCGGATTCAATCCGACAATGCCACGGCTGTGGCCTAAATCAATCACCAAGGGGGCACCAAGAGCCTCTCACCTCAGGGAGAGGTGAACCATATCCTAACTTGGGCAGAAAGGAGTGTCCCATCCCTATTGGCAGTTTTCATTCTGGGAGTAGAAAATTGGCAGGAGGACTATCTAAGTTGCCAGCAGTTATTCCCAGGGAATGGTCTCTTCACCCCGAAGTGTTTCGGGCTATTTGCCAAAGATGTGGGACTCCGGACATAGATCTTCAAGCCTCCAGATTCAACATGAAGTTAAACAACTTTGTGTCCAGGACAAGGGATCCACTCGCATATGAAACAGATGCGCTGGTAACCCCGTGGGATCAGTTGTCACTGCTCTGTGCATTTCAGTTGCTACCTCAACTTCTTTGCATGATCAAACTGGAAAGTAAGCCGGTAATTCTGGTAGCACCAGCATGACCCAGAAGGTCATGGTATGCAGAAGTCGTAAAGATGGCAGTGGAGGGTCCTTGACCTCTACCACAAAGGCCAGACCTGCTCTCGCAGGGGGCGATCTTCCATCCTACTTTCCGAACGCTAAATGTAACGGCTTGGCTATTGAAACCCACATTCTGAAAAAACGTGGGCTTTCCAGGTCAGTTACCTCAACTTTAATCAACGCAAGGAAGCCAGATTCCAGAGCTATATATTATAGAGTTTGGAAAGCTTATGTTTCCTGATGTGAATCCAAGAGTTGGCACCCTCGGAGATATCAATAGGAATGGTGCAGCGCTAAAAATATTAATGTAAAAATGTCCCAATAAGAACCAAAATAAATATGGTCAAACAAAAGTCCTCTCCGTCAGGAAGAAATAATACTCTAATCAGCGAGATCCATATTGAAAGGAGACACAGAAGGGAGATGAAAACACTGTCATCAACACCCAAACAAACTGACCCTTACCACCAGTGTATGGGTTATACACGTGTGTAGAAAAAAGACAGTCTTCATAGAATAAACCAACGATCTTCTAATGGAGTAGCACCAACATATTCCCCTCTGAACTAAATGGAAGGCTGTAGATCTCCTTTTGGTAGCTGGATATTAAACCAAGTATACTCCAGTATGCATATGCACCTCAAGATCGTGGTACATAGGGAATAAAAAGAAAATGCTCATTGCGCAATCTCCATAAACAAGGATGATTTATTGAAAAGATAAAAACCACTCACATTTAGTAAGAAGGTATACAGCAGTGTGAAGCGTCCAGCACTTCTAACCACAAAGATGGCCACCGTGTCACCGTCCCACCGCGTCCTGCGTCGCCAGTCTCTATCATCGCTTAACGTTTGGTCATCAACATGCGTCTTCAGGAGCGTAGTTATGACGCAAACTGACGTGTATTTATAGGTACAACAGAACTGGACAGGCAGAAATCAGAGGACAGGAAGTATGACCTTCCGAACCGGAAGTAATATATCTCAAAGAGATTGGTATATTAGATAGTAGTAATACTCAGTTTAGGCAAAGGACTTGAATCAAAGATAAAAATATCCTCAAAACAAATCTTATTATAAAACAATCGAAATATGGGTGATCATTAAATCAAAAATGTAGAGACAGAGCAGCGGTGGTTACCGGTGGTGGCGGCATCCTGTGGCCAAAATACAAACTACCATATAAATAATGAATAAAAATAATTTGGATACAAAAAAATACCTTACCCCAATGAATATCACTGGAGGTGGCGGCATCTTGTGGCCAAAGTACAAATTACCATATGAATAATGAATGCAAAGAATCTTGATAAGAAAATACTTTACACCAATGAATATCAGGAGGTGAAGAAAAACGACCACACCACATGATACCCAAAAAACATACCGAAAACATAATCAATAATGCAAAAATGAATCATAAAATAAAATAAAATAGAATAAACGCAGGAAACCTAGCTGTTGCTAATAAAGGCATTCAAATCCCATTCCACATTCATCCCATATGGAAAATAGGTCCTGGCTTGGTATATCCATTTGGTCTCTAGCTGAGAGACCCCTCTAGTCATGTTGCTTCCCCTCCAATGGCCAGAGAATTTATCAATTCCCCAAAACACAGTGCCCTTTGGATTACAGTCATGTTTCAGAGCATAGTGCTTCGATAGACTATGCTTAGGGAACCCCCTTTTTATATTATCAACATGTTCTTTAAGCCTGATGTGTAATGTACGGATAGTATGCCCTATGTACTGAAGCCCACAGGGGAAAATAATAATATACACCACATGTCTAGTAGTACATGTAATGAAGGGCTTAATTGGAAAGGATTCATGGGTGGCAGTGGATTGGAAGGAATCTACTTTCCTAGATTTGTTGGTGCTAAGCTTACAAATTGGGCATCTCCTACAAGGAAAGAAACCCCCCATCTTTTGGAAGAACGAAATCTGCTTAGGTGGATTGATAATATTGGGAGCTACCTGTAGCCTCAATAGGGGAGCTCCCCTATATACCATACAAGGTAGGTCGGGCAAATCAGGGCCCAAAAGTTCTATCAAGAACCCAGGGTTCAGCTGGTGTTCTGGAAAAGATATATAGATTACATCCTCCTCCTATGGGATGGTAGTTTTGAGTCCCCGTCGGAATTTATTGCTGGTCTCAATGCTAACGATAGGGGTATTGCCCTTACATTTGAGGCTAGCACTATTGAGATACATTTTCTTGACCTTAGGATTACAGTGAATGAAGGTGTTCTTATTACCTCCACCTATTTTAAAGCTACAGATCGCAATGGCTATATAGACACTAAAAGCTGTCACCATAAGGTCTGGCTGGGATCAATACCTAAGAGCCAATTCCTAAGGTTGAGGCGTAACTGCACGAACAGTGCTTTGTGTCCGAATCCTCTATTCTCAGGCAGCGGTTTCTTGAAAAGGGTATTCAGCGGAAGCCTTGGATGTGGCGTTTAAACTTGCAAGAGAGAAAAATAGGGAGGACTTGCTAACTGCAAAAATTAAAGTTCAAGATACCTCTTTTAAATTTTCGTTTGTCACTGCCTACTCTAACCAATATTATGAGATTCAAAAAATTATTCAAAGGCATTGGAAAGTCTTGAAGGGAGACAGGGTTTTAGGCCCTGATTTGCCCGACCTACCTTGTATGGTATATAGGGGAGCTCCCCCATTGAGGCTACAGGTAGCTCCCAATATTATCAATCCACCTAAGCAGATTCCGTTCTTCCAAAAGATGGGGGGTTTCTTTCCTTGTAGAAGATGCCTGATTTGTAAGCTTAGCACCAACAAATCTAGGAAAGTAGATTCCTTCCAATCCACTGCCACCCATGAATCCTTTCCAATTAAGCCCTTCATTACATGTACTACTAGACATGTGGTGTATTTTATTATTTGCCCCTGTGGGCTTCAGTACATAGGGCGTACTATCCGTACATTACACATCAGGCTTAAAGAACATGTTGATAATATAAAAAGGGGGTTCCCTAAGCATAGTCTATCGAAACACTATGCTCTGAAACATGACTGTAATTCAAAGGGCACTGTGTTTTTGGGAATTGATAAATTCTCTGGCCATTGGAGGGGAAGCAACATGACTAGAGGGGTCTCTCAGCTAGAGACCAAATGGATATACCAAGCCAGGACCTATTTTCCATATGGGATGAATGTGGAATGGGATTTGAATGCCTTTATTAGCAACAGCTAGGTTTGCTGCGTTTATTCTATTTTATTTTATTTTTTTTAATTTTATGTTTCATTTTTGCATTATTGATTATGTTTTCGGTATGTTTTTTGGGTATCATGTGGTGTGGTCGTTTTTCTTCACCTCCTGATATTCATTGGTGTAAAGTATTTTCTTATCAAGATTCTTTGCATTCATTATTCATATGGTAGTTTGTACTTTGGCCACAAGATGCCGCCACCTCCAGTGATATTCATTGGGGTAAGGTATTTTTTGTATCCAAATAATTTTTATTCATTATTTATATGGTAGTTTGTACATTGGCCACAGGATGCCGCCACCACCGGTAACCACCGCTGCTCTGTCTCTACATTTTTTATTTAATGATCACCCATATTTCGATTGTTTTATAATAAGATTTGTTTTGAGGATATTTTTATCTTTGATTCAAGTCCTTTGCCTAAACTGAGTATTACTACTGTGTGCGTGTCACCGGCGCAAAAACAAATCTTAGTTCCTCAAACAATATTACATACTAAATGTTGGGGATGCTGCATTCAAAAAAGACCCTTCACTTAGATGGGTAAGAAATACTAGTTGGTGTATGTGAATGCGCTACTCCCTTAATATACCACCACCTGTGATGCTTATCAACTACCAATCATAAATGTTTCATGTGCATAAGTTTAAAATTTTAGATCAATAAATCATATATCCATTCAATACATATACATATAACAAAAAGTCCTTCAGATATGTTGCAAAGTCTTGTAACCATTAAAGTGGCTGACGTGCTCCTATATTGCTTCAATATTCATATGTGACTGAGTGGGACCCTCCACCATTCAGATTGGCCACTCACCAGATACTTCACTAGGGGTACGCCTTTGGTTCATTCAGGGATAACCACTCCACCCAGGTACCACTTCTCACCGGTTAAAAACTTGTGTTCTAATGACCCTCATAGGAAAGCATAGGGACAAAAGGCGATCATAGCGCAATATGTTTGAACCATTTATTTTTAAAAAATTCCAAAGGTTAAAGTCACTCACATTTAAAAGTGCCCTCGAGCCGGCACGAAGCTTATCCAGCAGTTACGGACGAGTGGCTATTAGCATGGTTCGCCTGGTGTTAGTGTGCGGCCTCCACGCTCGGCTTGCGCTCCAAGCCTCGTTTCCGTTTTCGTCCGGTCACGTGATGCATAAAATTCTCCCAGCAGCCTCTACGCGTTTCGCATCATCAAATGCGTCATCAGGAAGCTGCCGTTTGATTGGTGCCCGCTCTATTTATACTGTGTGTGGCCGGAAGTGTATATTCCGCCATTTTAACTAAGGTAATGTTCCCATCTATGACTTCCTTTCTATTATCGCCATTTTGACTAAGGGCTTTTCCCTTTTTGCATAATCCATGCTTATATAGCTATTTCCCCTTTACATTTTCTTAATTTGTATCTAAATTTTAGGAGTACTAACCCATCTATATCTGCTGGAGAGGCTTTTACAATGTCTCAAACATATTACACATTCTCAAACTTTATTATACTTTCTACCCGTTCCGCCCTAGCCGTTCATCCATATAAATATGGGACAGCAAAGAAATCCATTCTTTACAAAAATATACAGGACAATTCCAAAAAATTACCAAAAAATATGCAGTTATATGTATAACCCCTATTCTATTGTGTTACGTTTTGTACATAAAAAATTTTTTTTTTTTTTTTTTTGAAAGAAGAAAAAATCATAAAAAATCATAAAAAATGTTGGAAAAAAATATAATGATACTAAAATATGGAAAAAATTAATATAAAAATGAAAAAATAAAATAAAGAAAATATAGAAAAAGAATGAAAAATAAGAAAAATAAAAAAATGAAAAAAATGAAAAAAATGAAAAAAATGAAAAAATAAATAAAAAAATAAAATAAAAAAATGGAAAAATGAAATAAAAATAAAATAAAATTAAAATAAAATACAATTAAAATAAAAATAGTATAAAAACAAAATAAAACAAAATGAAATAGAATGAAAATAGAATAAAAATAAAAATAAAAAATGTTGAAATAAAAATGCCAAATAAAATTGTTACTGTACTAGTTAATAATTTTCCAGATAGCAGTTGATGTCGAGTTCCACGTTCAACCCTTTTGGTCTCATAGTGGCGGGATTGGAGGGAGCCCTACAAACCACCCATGCCAGTATTCCAAACCAGCAGGGGGGGCTGGAACAGGAACCCCCAGGAAACTGGAGGCAGTGGAAACCAAAGAGAAAAAGAGGCTGCAGAGGGGGAGGCAAAAAGAAAAAGAGTAAATTAGGGGAGGGTATTTTCAACCTAACAGACATAACATTTACCCATGAGGAACTGTTAGTACTAGATAGGGGCATCAAGTATGCACCCAGTGCAACTTTTAACCAATTCGAAGCATTCATTGATTTACAAAAGTTTATTCGGAAACTAAATCTAAAGAAATATTATTTAGAGAAAGGAGAACCCCAATATCAAACTAATGAAACGGAGTACACACATAGCCAGTTGAGGAACAGGTCCACGTTCAACCCTAGGTCGAGTACCAATCAACACATTGAAGTGTTTAAAAGGATAGTAGAGAAGGAAATGAGAAACATTAAACCGGTAAAGTGCAATAAAGACAGAATATGGCAAGGCCTGAAGAAATTAGAAAAAAGAAAAAACATAGTAATTAGACCAGCGGACAAGGGGGGAGGGGTAGTGATCCTAACTAAACAGGACTACCATGCAGAACTGGAGAGACTAGTTAAAGACATAAGCACATACCAACCCCTGAAAAAGAATCCCAATAGAGAACCAAAAAAGAAATTAAAAGAGTACCTAAATAAGGGCATAGCAGATAATATTATAAATAAGAAAGAAGGTAGGTATTTGCTGACAGAAGCACCAAGGATACCAGTAATATACCAGGTTCCTAAAATCCATAAGAATAAAACTAGACCACCAGGAAGGCCTATAATTAGCGGTATAGAATCAGTCTATTCAAGATTGGGGGAATATTTGGATATATTCCTCCAGCCAATAGCGGGAGAGGGCAAGGCATTCCTCAAGGATAGTAAGGATGTAATCAACAGCTTAAAGGATTTACAGGTGGACGACTCCACGCTATTGGTAACAATGGATGTGGAGTCGTTGTACACCAACATAAAACAAACGGACGCCTTGGCAGCTGTAGCATGGGGAATGAAGAACCTATCGGACCTAAAATTGAAACAAAGAAGGTTCATACTGGAGGGATTAAGGATGGCCATGGGGAATAACTTCTTCTGGCACAACCATAACTACTATAGACAGATAAAGGGAGTAGGGATGGGTAACAAGTATGCACCAAGTGTGGCCAACATCTTCCTCAGTAAATGGGAGGAGGAAGAGATTTTTGGAAGATGTTGGCCACACTTGCTGTTATACAAACGCTTTATTGATGACATTTTGATAGTATGGAAGGGCAGCCAAGAACAACTGGAAGCATTTATCCAACATATTGGCCATAATAAATATGATATTAAATTTACAGCTACAGTACACCAACAAAAAATAAATTTTCTGGATCTAGAAATTTATAAGAACAAAAATAAACTTGGAACTAGAACACACTTCAAAGAAACGGATCGGAACGGTTATATACCGATGGGGAGCTGTCACCACCCCCATTGGAAAAAAGCAATCCCAAAAAGTCAGTTCATTAGGATAAGACGAAATTGTGACCAAATAGAGGACTATTTTCAGCAAACTGATATACTAATTAAGAGATTCGTAGACAAGGGGTACAAAAGAGACACACTGGAGGAAACACGTCTAAAAATAGCCAATATGGATAGAGAGCTAACACTAACCAATAAAATTAGAAATCATAATCACAAAGATAAAGTACCATTCATAACAGCATTCAATAAACAATACAAAACACTAGAAAAAATTATAACAAAACATTGGCCCATAATCAGTAATGATCCACAGTTGAGCAAGGTCCTTCCAAAAAAACCAGCGTTCGTATATAGGAGAGCAAGGAGGATCAGGGACAAAATAGTAAAAAATGTACCAGACCCCCCTAAAAAGATGTCAACATTCTTTGAGCAGGAGGGTTTCTTTAGGTGTGGGAAATGCAAGGCGTGCAAGTCTACCAACAAAAGGGATAGAAAAACAATTAATTTCGAATCAAGCAGCAACAAGCAAACCTTTAAAATTGACAAACTCATAACATGTGCTAGCACACATGTCACCTACGTATTGGAGTGCAGTTGTGGGCTGCAATACGTGGGCAGAACAACTAGAGCCCTATCGGTGAGAGTAGGAGAACACGTTAGAAACATCAAAAAAGGATTTAAACACCATAGTGTATCCAAACACTTCAGGGATGTACATGGTAGGAACCCCCAACATTTAAAATTCTATGGAATAGATAGAATAGAAAAAGATTGGAGAAACACTAACATGAAAAGGGAGGTATCAAGAAATGAAACCCATTGGATATTTAAAATGGACACTATGAGACCAAAAGGGTTGAACGTGGAACTCGACATCAACTGCTATCTGGAAAATTATTAACTAGTACAGTAACAATTTTATTTGGCATTTTTATTTCAACATTTTTTATTTTTATTTTTATTCTATTTTCATTCTATTTCATTTTGTTTTATTTTGTTTTTATACTATTTTTATTTTAATTGTATTTTATTTTAATTTTATTTTATTTTTATTTCATTTTTCCATTTTTTTATTTTATTTTTTTATTTATTTTTTCATTTTTTTCATTTTTTTCATTTTTTTCATTTTTTTATTTTTCTTATTTTTCATTCTTTTTCTATATTTTCTTTATTTTATTTTTTCATTTTTATATTAATTTTTTCCATATTTTAGTATCATTATATTTTTTTCCAACATTTTTTATGATTTTTTATGATTTTTTCTTCTTTCAAAAAATTTTTTTTATGTACAAAACGTAACACAATAGAATAGGGGTTATACATATAACTGCATATTTTTTGGTAATTTTTTGGAATTGTCCTGTATATTTTTGTAAAGAATGGATTTCTTTGCTGTCCCATATTTATATGGATGAACGGCTAGGGCGGAACGGGTAGAAAGTATAATAAAGTTTGAGAATGTGTAATATGTTTGAGACATTGTAAAAGCCTCTCCAGCAGATATAGATGGGTTAGTACTCCTAAAATTTAGATACAAATTAAGAAAATGTAAAGGGGAAATAGCTATATAAGCATGGATTATGCAAAAAGGGAAAAGCCCTTAGTCAAAATGGCGATAATAGAAAGGAAGTCATAGATGGGAACATTACCTTAGTTAAAATGGCGGAATATACACTTCCGGCCACACACAGTATAAATAGAGCGGGCACCAATCAAATGGCAGCTTCCTGATGACGCATTTGATGATGCGAAACGCGTAGAGGCTGCTGGGAGAATTTTATGCATCACGTGACCGGACGAAAACGGAAACGAGGCTTGGAGCGCAAGCCGAGCGTGGAGGCCGCACACTAACACCAGGCGAACCATGCTAATAGCCACTCGTCCGTAACTGCTGGATAAGCTTCGTGCCGGCTCGAGGGCACTTTTAAATGTGAGTGATTTTAACCTTTGGAATTTTTTAAAAATAAATGGTTCAAACATATTGCGCTATGATCGCCTTTTGTCCCTATGCTTTCCTATGAGGGTCATTAGAACACAAGTTTTTAACCGGTGAGAAGTGGTACCTGGGTGGAGTGGTTATCCCTGAATGAACCAAAGGCGTACCCCTAGTGAAGTATCTGGTGAGTGGCCAATCTGAATGGTGGAGGGTCCCACTCAGTCACATATGAATATTGAAGCAATATAGGAGCACGTCAGCCACTTTAATGGTTACAAGACTTTGCAACATATCTGAAGGACTTTTTGTTATATGTATATGTATTGAATGGATATATGATTTATTGATCTAAAATTTTAAACTTATGCACATGAAACATTTATGATTGGTAGTTGATAAGCATCACAGGTGGTGGTATATTAAGGGAGTAGCGCATTCACATACACCAATGAGTATTACTACTATCTAATATACCAATCTTTTTGAGATATATTACTTCCGGTTCGGAAGGTCATACTTCCTGTCCTCTGATTTCTGCCTGTCCAGTTCTGTTGTACCTATAAATACACGTCAGTTTGCGTCATAACTACGCCCCTGAAGACGCATGTTGATGACCAAACGTTAAGCGATGATAGAGACTGGCGACGCAGGACGCGGTGGGACGGTGACACGGTGGCCATCTTTGTGGTTAGAAGTGCTGGACGCTTCACACTGCTGTATACCTTCTTACTAAATGTGAGTGGTTTTTATCTTTTCAATAAATCATCCTTGTTTATGGAGATTGCGCAATGAGCATTTTCTTTTTATTCCCTATGTACCATGATCTTGAGGTGCATATGCATACTGGAGTATACTTGGTTTAATATCCAGCTACCAAAAGGAGATCTACAGCCTTCCATTTAGTTCAGAGGGGAATATGTTGGTGCTACTCCATTAGAAGATTGTTGGTTTATTCTATGAAGACTCTTTTTTTCTACACACGTGTATAACCCATACACTGGTGGTAAGGGTCAGTTTGTTTGGGTGTTGGTGACAGTGTTTTCATCTCCCTTCTGTGTCTCCTTTCAATATGGATCTCGCTGATTAGAGTATTATTTCTTCCTGACGGAGAGGACTTTTGTTTGACCATATTTATTTTGGTTCTTATTGGGACATTTTTACATTAATATTTTTAGCGCTGCACCATTCCTATTGATATCTCTTCAATTGTATCCAGCAATTTTTGTGTCAGCAGTTTCCATTATATGTTTTATTAAGCGCAACAGATTCTGTTTTATTTACCCTCAGAGATATATTATAGGCAAAATTCTTGCCTTTGTACAATTGGGCGTAGAGATGAAGTTGGCCCTAAATACTATTAAGGGCCAAGTCTCAGCCTTATCCTTTTTATTTCAAAGACCGCTTGCTACGCATTCTCTAGTCCGGGGTTTTCATGCTAGGAGTGATGCGGATTAGGCCGCCAGTTAAATCACCCGTAAGCCCTTGGGACTTGAATTTAGTTTTGTCAGTGTTACAAAAACAGCCATTTGAACCATTACAGCATATTCAGTTAGTCCTTCTGACTGTGAAGCTGATATTTTTCGTTGCTATATCCTCAGCAAGGAGGGTTTCAGAATTGGCTACTCTCTTTGTAAAGAGCCATATTTCAATATTTACGAGGACAGAGTGGTGTTATGCCCTTGTCCAGGCTTTTTGCCAAAAGTGGTTTCAGGTTTTCACCTAAATGAAGATATTGCCATCATTTTTCCCAAAACCATGTTCCAGGGAAGAAAAGTCACTACATTGTCTCAATGTAGTGAGAGTAGTGAAAATTTATTTAAAGGAAACTGCTCAGATGCGTAAGACTGATGTCTTATTTATTCTGCCAGAGGGTCCTAGGAAAGGACAGGCAGCGTCAAAATCCACTGTTGCTAAGTGGATTCGGCAAGTTATAATTCAAACTTATGATTTAAGGGGTAAGTCTCCCCTATTCAAGTTAAGGCACACTCTACCAGAGCGGTCAGTGCTTTCTTGGGCAGTGTGTCACCAGGCCTTCTTTGCTCAGATCTGCAAGGCCGCAACTTGGTCTTCGGTCCATACATTCATGAAATTTTATCAAGTGGATGTAAGAAGGAATGAGGATATCGCCTTCAGGCGCAGTATAAGTCCTCAGATCTGGGGGTGCCCTACAGGTTGTGTCTCCCTCCCCTCAAGTAGCATTGCTTTGGGACGTCCCACTAAGTAATTACTTGAGGCTCTGTGTCCTATGATGTACGATAAAGAAAATAGGATTTTTATAACAGCTTAACTGTAAAATCCTTTTCTTGCAGTACATCATAGGACACAGAGGTCCCGCCCCTCTGTTTTATGGGGTGTAAGTATATTACTTATATTGCTTGGCTACAAAAACTCCTGGAAGGAGGAGGGGTAGTCAACTTCCTGTATTAATTACACCAGTGTCGACACCTGGCGATAGCTATAACCCACTAAGTAATTACTTGAGGCTCTGTGTCCTATGATGTACTCCAAGAAAAGGATTTTACAGGTAAGCTGTTATAAAAATCCTATTTTTTATCAGGAAGTCTTTTAGGCAGAACACAATGTCTCGGGGGGATTTATAAGGGGGTGGTTTTGGACGTAGGACCCGGTGTATGTAATCACAGTTAAAAGGAGTCAGTTTTATGATCCGGTAGCAGGGACTGGAACAATTTGTGCATGGCAGGGATCAGATTAGTGTTAGATTCAGGGACCCCCCTGATCCCTAAGATCTGCTGCTTCGATTGTCGAGATCTTTGACTTGAGATTGCAGTTGAGTGACCAATGCTACAAGGGATTCATGTTCTCTGGACAGATCATTGTGGGCTATACTGAGTTCATCATGTCTTGTCTCTAAGCGGTCAGTATGGCCCCCAGAGCAGCATTCTTTTTTTGTCAGGGTATTTGTGCTTTTATGCAATTCTGTTTGAAATTTAGCAGCTATTTTGCTATAGATGGACTCTAGACTTTTATCTAAGTCCTCTCCTTTGAGGGGGGCTGTGTAGTCACTGTCCTGCAGAGGAGCGGAGGCATCCTATGAGAGGTGTGATGAGGGAAAGGCAGGGCTGCCTAGTAAACGGCGCGAGTAGTGTGGAGCTACTCAAACATGCAACCAATCCTGTGGAAGTCGTGCATTTGCCCCCCTGCCCCCCTGTGCCAATGCAGAGGTCGAAAGGAAAGAATCTGAGTTGTGATCCCAACAGTATAGCAGGGATTAATAAGTAAATATGCAGTAGAAGGGTGGCAGTAAACAGACAGTCTTGTAAAGGACATCCAAACCGAAACTGCACCAAATCCTGGATGTGGGTCTCCCATTTAGTAGGAGCACAACCCACTCCCCGGATAGTGGTACAATCATATTAAGAAGGCAACACATTAACTATGGAGGTAAAAACATAACAACCATAAAACCAGAAAGAGCTGAGCGGGTAAGCCGGTGTCCATAACAGAGTCAGGGTTACTGCTGCTCAATCCAATCCAATAGCAGAACTCAACAATGACAACAACATTGACATTAACCTTGATAGCCCTGTAGAGTAAATAGTACTGAGTCTAACTGTAAATCACCAAGGGGCTGTCTCATAGAAGTCAGCACAACCCCAGCTGTCAGGAGAAACAGATAGAGATCTAAGACGGACCCAGGAGGTCCATACCTATATCAAGTAAGCACCTTGGAGGAGAAAAAGTCAATCTGTCATATGAACATCCCACATCAAGGTGAGGTCAGTAGCATCAGAGAAGAACCTCGCCTGTACTACCGCTTAGGGCTGAATTCCTCTCTCCTAGGAGATCAACAATTATATATACAAGTAACCAATGAGAGAGAGGACAGGTGCCCCCACACACAAGTACAGTAACAGTGTCGATGTACATATAAAACTATAAAAGGAAGTAGGCAATAACTTAAGTGAAGGCAGTTGTCCTACTTGGATAAAAAAAACCTGAGAAAGTAGATGGATCGTTAAATTTCTTCTGATCTTCCCAAACCCCAGCTAGACGAGTCGTACCAGCAAAGGGTAGGAATAGGCCCTATATGGCTATTACATCTGTGGATCAGTTTATGGCAAACAAAGTAATGCGGTTAATTGTGTCCACCAAGGGCTGAGACAGATGATAAAGCAGTTTGTGATGCAAACCTGGCAGGCACCAGGAAAAGCAGGTGTGATCCCTTTTATAGAATGTTCAGTGGGAAAAGCAGGGGTCTATTCAGAGCTCATTAGGAGAAGACCAGATCAATCCTCAGGAGAGGTAGGCCGTCGGGCCCTGTAGTCAGTAGATGCTGATCTGGACCTTGGGCGTCTGCGACGCAGAGAAAGAGGGCCGGATCCCGGAGGCCACATACGGTCATCGGGAGGGTCCAACCAGTTCGGAACATCAACTGGGTCTTGCTCGAGTAAAAGGAAAAAAATCAGGCAGTTGATCTGGAACTGACAAAATACATTCCTGGTCCTCTCGAGTCACCTTGATGCTAAAGGAATGACCCCAGATATAGGAAGCACCAGCCTGGCATTGTGGTGGGGGGTGCAGGGGCCCCAAAGCACCAACCCCCCCATGTTGAGGGCACGTGGCCTTGTATGGTCCGCTCGCTCGCCCCCACCCCTTTCCTGACCCGCCGGGCTGCGTGCTCGGATAAGGGTCTGGTAGGGTATGGTATCATCTCAGCACACAAGTCGGATCATCTTGATCCGACTTCTGGTGCGACTTCTATTCAAATCAGTGGGCTCCCATAGGGAACCATTGATTTTGAATAGAGACAGAGAAACGCGGCTGAAAGCTAGCGTGGCTAAACGAGCATTGATGCCAAAGCAAAACGCCAAAAAAAATGTGTTTTTTACGCCGCTTTTTTCCTGGCGTCGGTACTATTTTTAAAACGCCCGTGGGCATGAGGCCTAAGACTGTTCTCTGTTCAGAACTTTCAGTCTGTGTAGGCAGTAATACTTTACTTACTGGGTGCACATTATACATCCTATTTAATATTTCCTAGGCTGTATCATTTTTGAATGATATGACTGAACAAGCAATGCAAAGGGAAAAAGCTATTTAAAAGATGCACAGCCATTTTACTGGTGTTATGAACTACAAATACATGCCTCTTTACATCTCCATTATATGGGGGCAGGGGAATGCTTAATTTACAGAATATATCATGTTAGAAGTACTGTATACAATATTGGTGCTTTCAGTTCAGTTAACAGTTGCAATAAACTATAATAAATAATGCATTTTTGTTCTTGTATGTATATAAATAATAGAACCTTGTTCTTAGGCACAGTAGATTTCATTTAATCCATTCTTGTGTAGTTTAAGGCTACTTTCTCACTGAAGGCGGTTTTCAGGTGTTTTAGTACTACAAATAGCGCCTGTAGACCGCCTGAAAACTGCCTCTCATGCCTCCCCAGTGTGAAAGTCTGAGTGCTTTCACACTGGGGTGGTGTGCTTGCGGGACAGAAAAATAAAGTGCTGCAAGCAGCATATTTGGGGTTGTTTACGGCGCTCCTAATCTGCCCCTTGAAATAAATGGGCAGCGCTTCTGAAGTGCCTAAAAAGTGCTTCGGAAGAGCCGCAACACGGACGGTTTTAACCCCTTATTTAGCCACTAGCAGGGGTTAAAAGTGCCCCGCTAGCAGCCGAAAAATGCCGCTAAAACGAGCATCGCTTTACCGCTAACGCGGCTACAGTGTGAAAGTAGCCTTATGCCTAGGGCCATTGTTTAACTGGGAGAAAATGTTTTTCCCAAGACCAAGGTTTTGTCCTATCATCTTAAAATCACTGAATATTATAGCAATGTGTTTTTCACAACACTTTATAAGTAAACACAGTATTTATTTTCTGTTATTGATCGCGGTTTACCTAATGTCATGGTACTAGGCTAATAAGCCGAAGGTTTCTCAGAGACTAACATGCTATTTTTGCTCAGCTGTGGTAGTCTAATTGGGGTCCTTACATTAAAGCTGAGAATAGGAGGGTTTAGGCCCGCTTTAATCACTTCGCCCCGTAGGACGTTCAGGAACGTCCTTGACTTTGTGCAGTGATATCTGAAAAATGCCTGCAGCTACAGACATCATTCAGATATTGCCGTTTTCAGCCAGCGATTCCCTGTACCAAAAGAACGATCATAGCGGCTGTTCCGCCGCTAGATTGTTATTATGGGCAGCGGGAAGGGACGCCCCCCCCTCCTGCTGACCTCCGGTGCTTCTACCGACTCACTGCTTCCATCGGTGGGTTGGAGAACAGATCTGCCGGCCCCGGATGGTGACGATAGAGATTTCCGGTGGACCAGAAGGATGCTCTATGATCGTTCGGAGGCCGGGCACGATGTCATGACGTCACGCTCGGCCTCTGCATTAAAAAAAATGGCGCCGCCACGGCTGGGAAGCCGTAATCTTTTTTTTTTTTTTTATTATTTTAGGCTTCTCAGCCTAGAGGTGAGATGTTGGGTCTTATTGACCCCATATCTTACTGTAAAAAAGAACAGATTGTGCCATATTCCTATTATAAGGGATGTTTACATTCCTTGTAAATAGGAATAAAAGTGATCACATTTTTTTTTTTCAAAGTGTCAAACTAAAAAAAATAAAAAGTCAAATTAACAATAAAAAATAATAAAAAAAAAAAAATTAAGTGCCCCTGTCCCCGTATGCTCGCACGCAGAAGCGAACACATACGTAAATCCCGCCCACATATGAAAACGATATTGAAACCACACATGTGAGGTATCGCTGCGAACATTAGAGCGAGAGAAATAATTCTAGCCCTAGACCTCCTCTGTAACTCAAAACATGTAACCAGTAAAAAATGTTAACGCATCGCCTATGGGGATTTTTAAGTACCAAAGTTTGGCGCCATTCCATGAGCGTGTGCAATTTTGAAGCGTGACATGTTAGGTATCTATTTACTCGGCGTAACTTCATCTTTCACATTATGCAAAAAAATTGGGCTAACTTTAATGTTCTTTTTTTTTTTATATTTCAATGTTTTTATTGAAAGAATAACAAAGTACAGAATAGCCAGACACATAGGCAGATTGGCGTCAAGTTTTCAAAACATCACATACCAATACAGAGAAATAAAAGTATGATCATAGTACTTATCCATCATCTATCGCAATGTCAGAATATAATGAGTGTGATAAGTATCCAAAAATGTATGGTATTTAACAATAGCCTCCCAGTTATGATCTGGAGAATCCGAGTGTGAGGGGATGGTAAAGACTTCTGGTCATGGTCTCTGGGACAGACCCAGGACTTATGGTCGTAGGAGGCCTCATATGTGATCATCTGCATTGTGTATGAAATTTCTGGAGAGAGAAAAAACAAATAAAAAGGAGAAGAGAGGAGAGAGGAAAGGAAAAAAAAAGAGGGAAAAAGAGGAGGAGAGAGGGTCGTCCTGGAGTTTGCTATGGAGTCGAGATGTAGTCAATCCATGGATCCCATATCTTATTCAATTTCTTGACTTTACAAAGAATATGAGTGAGTTTATCATAGATCATAAACCAACTGAGTTTATTTTTAACCTGGTCGAGAGGGATTATCAACTGTTTCCAATGTCTTGCGATCGTAATTCTTGCCGCCAGCGATATGCAATTAATCAATTTCACTGATTTTTTTGGGTGTGCCATCAGGCAATTTGTGAAAGAGGGCAGCTTCAGGAGATCTGCGAATGTTTACCTCCATCACTGAGTTGATTAAGTTGAAAATTCAAATCCAAAATCTAATTACGAGGGGGCATTGCCACCAGATATGGTGCATCGTCCCCAACTGACAGCAGTTTTGCAAAGTAGAAGGATGCATCTTAGCTACTTTAGTGAGTACCAAGTACCAACAACGAAGATCCTCCTTAAGTGTTTTAAATAATGGGGGGGGGTAATTTGCCCTATATATAGTGTCTATAGAGGAAGTCAGCTGGACCCCCAGGTACGGGAGAGAACGAGGAGTCCACTTAAAGCTAAATGTATTTTGAACAGTCTGCACCTCGGCAGGGGGTAGTGATATGTTAAATGCTAATGTTTTTTGGGAATTCAGACACCAACCGGAGAGTTGTGAGAAATTATCTAGTTAGGGACAACAACAAAGGCAAGGTTACTTGGGGATTAGTGATCTACATGAGAACATCATCAGCAAATAATGCACATTTATGTTCCTGTTGGCCACAACGAATACCGTGAATGTCAGGGTGAGAACGAATTGCCATAGCTAGGGGTTCTATTGCCAATGCAAATAGTAAAGGGGAGAGTGGGCATCCCTGTCTCGTACCCCGCTGGACAGGGAATTGTGGTGATTTATGACCTCTAATAGAAATTTGGGCTATTGGGGAGCAATACAACGTTCTCAGTAGGGAAATGAAGGTAGGGCCAAACCCTACAGTCTCAAGGGCAACAAAAAGGTAGTTTCAATTTAGGCTATCAAAGGCCTTATTAAGGTCCAATGAAAGGAGCAAGAGTTCCCGGGCGAGTGGAGCATCCCAGTTGCACCGCACTGCTGAAATTAGGGTTATGGATCTATGAATTTGGTCTAGGGTCTGACGTCCTGTTATAAATCCAGGTTGGTCTTTATGAATGTAGTGCTCTAAAAAGGTATTAAGGCGAGAGGCTGAGATTTTCGTGAGGATCTTTAAATCGCAGTTTAATAACGAAATTGGACGGTAGTTATGAACGTCAGTAGAGTCCCTGTTGGGTTTAGGAATAACACTGATATATGCTTTATTTTCATCCAAAGGGACCGTACCTCCATACCGCAGGGAGTTAAAGTAAAGAACCATGTGTGGAACCAATTGTCCAGAGAATTTTTTTATAATAAAGATTAGGAAAACCATCTGGGCCAGGGGTCTTTATGATCATCTGCGATGGACAGGAGGGGAAGGTTCCCCAAGAATTCCCTAATGCATCCATTAGGGGCCACGTCCCAAGGATTGCTATATAGATCAGCGTAAAAATCGTGGAATTCCCGAATAATTTTTTGGGGGTCTTGAGAAAGCTGGCCTCCTGATCTAATTTTGGGGAGTGCCGGGTGAGAGTGTCTAGGGGTAAGTTTATGCGCTAATAAAGAACCCGGGCGGTCCCGCCAAGTGAAAAATTTGATTAATCTTCCTTCTTGTTTCTCAGCCCTAGTGGTGAAGTAGATGTTAAGTTCCAAGCAGGATTGTTCCATTTTAATAAATAGGTTAGGAGACGGAGAGCTTTTATGTTGTTTGGTTAAAATTTCAAACTCCCTGGTTTTGGCAGAGATCAATTCAGTGGGAGCTTTTTTGAGTCTGGAGGACAATTGAATAAAGGCTCCCCGGACAGAAGCTTTGTGTGCAGCCCAATTAATAGCAGGGGATGTATCTCCTGGGTTGTTAATATCAAAGTAAGTTTGTAAATGGGTAGAAATCTCAAGACAGTGAGATTTGTCACCGAGGAGAGATTCATTCAATCACCAATGAGGGTTTGCTGTCCTACTAGTGAGGTCCGAGATCTGAACCATAACTGGGTCATGATCCGACCAGGGGGTAGATAACATCTTGGCAGACTTCAATTTAGGTAGCAGTCCCGAGAGGAAAAATAGGTGATAAATACGGAAGTAGTGTCCATGTGCTCTTGAGTAATGAGAGTAATCTCTAGCGGTGGGGTTTGCTTCCCTCCAAACATCCACTAAATCATAGTGATACAGTAGTTGTGCAAATTTGTGACTCTGTTTAGGAGGGGGACGGAGCCCCGCAGTGTGTGATTTATCTTAAATAATATCCAAGGCTAAGTTAGAGTCACCCGCTAGGATCACTTCGCCTTCAAATTCAGGAGCCATGGACCGTAGGAGGGAGTGAAAGAGTGCGGTTTGATTGGTGCCGGGAGCGTAATAAATTAGGAGAGTAATCAATGATTCCCCCAGATGACCTTTAACTAGAAGGTAACGCCGTTTTTATCCCTAATAATTTTGGTTTCAGGGAATGATGCGCATCAAGAGAAACAGAGGGCTACTCCCCTTTGCTTCTCCGACGCATTTGCATAATAACAAAGAGGATAGTCTTTATGGAGATATTGAGGGGTAAATAGGGAGGTAAAGTGTGTCTTCTGGAGGGCAACAATGTCTGTCCCCAAAGATCTATAATGTGTAAAGGCCTTAATCCGTTTAGCGGGTGACCCGAAACCCTGAACATTATGGGATAGTAGGCGGATATTCTGGGAGGTAGATATTATACTAGACATGGGAAACAGTCAGTCGATCTCTGATAAACAGACTCACCCACCGATCTGCGAACCTCTAGAACCGGAAACACCAGGAGAATCTCCAGGCAACCCTCAAGAAAATAATATAATAATAGCGTAGCGCTACTAAAAAGTGAAAATAAATCACAAAAAATAGAAAATAACACATCTAAAAAGAAACCAAAAAAACAATATAAATTGGCTATGCTGAATATAACCCAGTGGGTGTGTGAGAAAGAATGTCCACAGAAAATCTTAAATGGTATATTCCTCTGGTGAGTGTAATCCCAATCGTGAGATAATCAGTGTAAGGCTTGTCTGTAGTCAACAGCGGAACTCAAGATATAAATGGGTACTCTTACCAGCTGTGATGGACCCCAAATGCCATACGACAGAGGGATCAGACAGGCTTGGGATCTTATATTATGTATATCAGATGTTGTTGTATTCATCAGATGTTGCTCAGATACTGGACATAGATGAAAGAACCCGTTCAAGGTGGTATCCTCAGCTCCTGGACCGTGAAGGCTCCAAGTACTCCCCTGTTGAATAGCCGTCTTCAACAATGTTCTGTGAGGGCTCCAGGGAATGATCATGTAAAGCAGAAGGAAGGAGAAGGACTCCAATGGTGCAGGTCAAAAACCAATGAGGTTTATTTAAGAATAAAAGTTCAGATGGTAAACACCAATCAATAAAAGTGATCACAGGAACAGGTAAAAATTAAATAAAAGCAATGTGGGATACAAGAAATGCTAGCCCGACCGGTTTCGACACTAAGGGGTCTTCAACTGGGGCAAAACCCGGTTCTTCCATCTGTGTCCAGTATCTGAGCGACATCTGATGAATACAACAACATCTGATATACATAATATAAGATCCCAAGCCTGCCTGATCCCTCTGTCGTATGGTATTTGGGGTCCATCACAGCTGGTAAGCGTACCCATTTATATCTTGAGTTCCGCTGTTGTTGACTACAGACAAGCCTTATACTGATTATCTCACGATTGGGATTACTCTCACCAGAGGCATATACCATTTAAGAATTTATGTGGACATTCTTTCTCACACCCCCACTGGGTTATATTCAGCATAGCCAATTTATATTGTTTTTTGGTTTCTTTTTAGATGTGTTATTTATTTTCTATTTTTTGTGATTTATTTTCACTTTTTAGTAGCGCTACACTATTATTATATTATTCACTTTGAACTTTGTATGTTTGAGTGTTAGCAGCTTGTGTTCTAATTTAGAGCAGTCTTTTTCCCCATGTCCAACCCTCAAGAAAGAACAGTAGTAGAAAAAGTTAAACCAAAAATAGGGAAAGAAAGAAAGAAAGGAAAAGAACAAAAAAAAAGCCATAAGGTAATCAGGCCAGGAAACCCCCTGCACTGAGTAACTCGGCATAGCAATGTAAAAAATCATGTATAACAATCAATAAACAATTCAAGTATCTCAGAGCCGAAGCTCCGAGTGCGGAGGAGTCTTCCCCAAAATCAAGTGATGGGAAGAGTCCTTCGAATGGGGAGAGCGCATAGACACCCCCCAGAAGTAAAGGCACATTTAAATACAGTTTTGGTCCCACATCTCATCCTAGAGAAACTGATAGAGCCACATAGTGGATCGACCGTGGCATCAAATATAGTGGGATGAACAATAATAAAGGAAGTCCAACCTGGAAAAGAAAACATGTATGTTAACCGTAATCAACCAACCACTTTGTGTCGGCTAGAGCCATTAGGCAACAGGTGTATGGTATATCAAAGTTATCAAAAAAAGGGCAACGGCTAATGTCCCGTGATGGGACTACTGAGAAGCCGCCGCACCACCCGAAAAATCCGTCCAATAGGATTAAACAGGTTTTTAAGGCACATGAGAAGAAAAGGCTGATGTCTTTGATGACTTTTTCGGCTTTGTCGACCAAAGAGGGGGGAGAGTGGAGGAGGGAGGTTGTTGGATCCAGGCCGGTTCTGTGATGAGGGGCTGTGAGAGATGAAGCCCAATTTCAAAAAGATTGTTTCACCTTCAGCAAATGTAGAAAAGGAGTAGGACTTGCTGTTAGAGAATTGGAGCTTGAAGGGGTAGTTCCATCTATAGCGAATGTTGCGTTGGATCAGCTGTAGCAACAAGGGTTTAAACTATCGCCTTTTTTGGATAGTGACCTGGGAGATATCAGCAAATTATTGAATCTTGAGGCCATCTATTTCCAGATCCGTTTTTTTCTGGCATGACGCATCACTGCTTCCTTGATCCGGAAAAAGTGCGGTTTAACAATAACATCCCTGGGGGGCCATCGGGTTTTGGAGGGATCAGAGCCCTGTGAATGCGATTGATTTCCATATGAATGTCATCAATATCAGGTACTGCCACTTGCATTAGTGAGTAAGTGACGGAAGTGATATCTTTTACATTTTCTGGAATGCCCCTGATACGAAAATTATAGCGCCTGGCGCGATTTTCAAGATCGTCAATTTTGGAGTATGCTTCCTCAAGGCGATCTTGTAAGTCGGTTATCATATTTGAATTTTGGGACACTCTGAACCGTATCATCTACTTTAGATTCAATGCTTTCCAGCTGGTTCCCCAGCTCCTGGAAATCCTGCTTTATGTCCAGGGCTAGTTTGTCAGTAGCCTTAGCCAGTTCCCTTTGTAGCAAATCTGCAAAGCAAGCTAAAAGTATTGGGTCACCCGAATACTGTGGCTGAGCTGGTGTAATAGCAGGGAAGTCAGTAACAGTTTCCTGAGCTGGCTCTTGGCTGCTGGGCTGGCTGCAAAAAAGGTCTGCCATCTCTCTATCCAGAACAGAGGAGGTGTGGGAGTCCTGGCATTGTGACAGGGCTGGAGCTTGTGAGGAAGACCGTGCAGGGCTAGGGGGTGAGCAGTGTATACTCGTGTGCTCACCTGAAGCTGAGGAAGGCATTGGGGGGCTATTCTGAGGATTGCTCTGCCCAGGAGGTTTGGCGGTCCTCTTCTGTGAGGGCAGCTTCTCCTCTCTGGATGCCGGCATCCCTCGTGTAGTATAGCAGGTCGCCATCTTGGATTCCCTGCTTGTAGCCTGGGAAGAGTAGCGGGGGCCGCCCTGGGGCTTACCACGCGGCTGGTGTGGCATCCGTTATACTCCTGGTCCTCACCCCAGGAGGATCGGCGGTTAGATTTAGCAGGCGAGGTGTGGGGCCGCTGTATCTGCGGGGGGGTGTGCGGAGCAGCTCAAAAACACATCTGCTCTGACCGGCCGCGCATGCACTCTCTTTTGTTTTTTTAAAGCATGAAACTG
This sequence comes from Lithobates septentrionalis, assembly GCA_037952835.1. Classification (NCBI taxonomy): domain Eukaryota; kingdom Metazoa; phylum Chordata; class Amphibia; order Anura; family Ranidae; genus Lithobates; species Lithobates septentrionalis. The sequence continues at coordinate 305,870 of JBBDGP010001598.1, read as the reverse complement.
TTTTTTGTTTCAAAAAAAGTGTTCGAAAAATTGCCACGCAAATACCGTGCGAGATAAAAATTTGCAACGACCGCCATTGTATTCTCTAGGGCAGTGGTTCTCAACTCCAGGCCTCAGGACCCACTAACAGGCCACGTTTGCAAGATAGCTGAAATACATCACAGGTTATATCACTTGCTGCTCAGCGATTGCAGTATTCTAGTCTGCAACTCCCCAAGGTAATACTTAAAATCTGGCCTGTTGGTGGGTCCCGAGGACTGGAGTTGAGAACCACTGCTCTAGGGTCTTTGCTAAAAAAAAACATATATAATATTTGGGGGTTCTATGTCATTTTCTAGCAAAAAAATGTAGAGAAATGTCAGAATTGGCCTGGGTGTGAAGTGGTTAAAGGTTGTCTCATATTTAGGTCTAATGCCCCGTACACACGGTCGGATTTTCCGACGGAAAATGTGTGATAGGACCTTGTTGTCGGAAATTCCGACCGTGTGTAGGCTCCATCACACATTTTCCATCGGATTTTCCGAAACACAAAGTTTGAGAACAGGCTATAAAATTTTCCGACAACAAAATCCGTGCTCAGAATAAATAAAGAGATGAAAGCTATTGGCTACTGCCCCGTTTATAGTCCCGACATACGTGTTTTACGTCACCGCGTTCAGAATGATCGGATTTTCCGACAACTTTGTGTGACCGTGTGTATGCAAGACAAGTTTGAGCCAACATCCGTCGGAAAAAACCCTAGGATTTTGTTGTCGGAATGTCCGATCAATGTCCGACCGTGTGTACGGGGCATAAGTGTAGGTTCAGCACCTTAAGACCCCATATATGATTAATGTTTTTTTTTTCTAAATATAGTGAAATATTTGGAATGACTACATTTTATGAAAGTTTTACATTATCTCAAGAGACCAGGAGAGAATCCTTAAATATCATAAATCAAGGGACTTTAGAGGTTGATGATAAAAATGAAGAAATTGTTGATGCAACACAGTTACCTGTCAAGTTTGAAAAGTAAGTGTCTTTATCAAGGCAGAATTTTGCACGTTGTCTTATTCAAATTATTATATGACCTGTCAGGTTTTGTTACAATATATTATTTTCATTGACTATCCAAGGTTATAGCAAAGCTTCCTGTGCCAGAAAACTGGAGTGGCGTGCATCACATTAACTAGCAAGATAGACTTGTTTTAGACCTGTGCCACATCCATGCATTACTTTAACTGACAATTGCGCGGTCATGCAATACTGTACCCAAATAATATGTATGTCCTTTTTAAAAAAAACAAATAGAGCTTTCTTTTAGTGGTATTTGATCACATCTGCATTTTTTTATTTTTCGTGCTATAAACAAAAGACAGACAATTTTGAATAAAAAAATATATATATTTTTTGCTTTCGGTAATAAAAACCTATTCAATAAAAAAAATTTGAAAAAAAAGCAAATTTCTTCATCAATTTAGGCCAATATGTATTTTGCTACATATTTTTGGTAAAAAAAATATCTCAATAAGTGTATATTGATTGCTTTGTACAAAAGTTATAGCGTCTACAAACTATGGGATATTTTTATTTATTTTTACTAGTAATGGCAGCAATCAGCGACTTATAGCGGGACTACAATATTGCGACAGACATTCTGATACTAACTGACACTTTTAACACTTTTTGGGGACCAGTGACACTAATACAGTAATCAGTGCTAAAAATATGCACCATCACTGTACTAATGACACTGGCTGGGAAGGGGTTAAACATCAGGAGCGATCAAAGGGCTAACTGCTTTTCTAGGGGAAGTGCAGTACCCGTCGTGTGTGGCTCCCACTGTGTAATCACAGTCTTCTACCTCTTTTGTTAATTCATAACAGTATTTGCTCCATTTTTTGGATGAAGCAAATACTGTTTTATCTCTGACTGTTACTGTGTAAAACTGAGCTATGTTTGTAATGTATTCACTTAACAGTGTAAATGTTTCAAACTTAGTGCTAAAATTCCACTATTTACAGCTCAGCCTCAGGTGGATGACTAGGTGTTACATCACATCACCAGTCAGACACTTAAACCCACTTCCACCTAGAGCCTTTATAAGGTACTCAGGCTCTTCCTCCCGCCAATTTGCCACAAGGATTAAATAATTTCAGGACAGTGTACATCTGGATTACCACATATACCTACTGGACAGTGGACACGCTTACCCTATCCCCCATTACCCTTTCTCCCAAACTCGACTTCATAAGTACCCCACCAGGGAATACCCTCACTTTGGTGGAGACCAGGCAAAACGGATGTTAACTCTAAACAGCAGGCAAACATTTAGCCCTGGTTCACACCAGTACGACTTGTCATGCAACTTAACAGTTCAAAGTTGCACAAGTGGCACCTCATTTGTGGCAATGGAACCGTTCAAATTACTATGACTCAAGGCGCAGCAACTTTTAAAAAGGTTCCTGCACTACTTCTGTGCGATTTCAGTGCAACTTGCATTGATATCTGTTAAATGAAGTTGCACATGATATCGCACTGCTTTGAAATTGTGCTGAAGTAGCACAACTTCAAAACTGCACTGGTGTGAACCAGGGCTTACTCTGCCAAAAGCCCATACAACACTTAGCCTCAGAGTGACAATGTATACCTTGCACCAGAGCGGGAACTGTTCTTAACAGTTTCTGCATCAGATTCTAGCTCTTTTTCAGGCACACAACAGGCAGTCTATTTGACAAAAGTATGATTCTCTGTATCTGTCACAATTCCTCAAACAATTATGGCCTTAATGTTAACAAGGCTGTCGGTTGGGGAGGAGTCTTTCAGTCATTGGCAGGTCAGGGAACGTGGTCAAAGGAAGAAGCCAAAATCCCCATCAACATCTTGGAAATCAGAGTTGTCAAGCACCCGTCAAAAGTAATACCTGTGACAGACCTAACCAGGACAGGGACTTTTAGAGAGGATTAGGGGCAAGCCTCCTACCCACTGATTATGGCCCATGGAGAGAGCAGATCATTCTCCAATGACGGACAACAATGTAATGAACCCTGAGAGCAAGGCTTGGATTAATTATCTAAAGTACAATAAAGCTTCCCTTCTGGAGTGGATGGAAAGGTGTAATATTACTCCTGTACAGGATAAAGGTCAGAGGGAATATGGTGGCCCTCCCGCAGGCTGGGTTGGAGAGGTTTCTAGGTCACTTGGGACAGAAATATTTATCAACAATATCCTTTAAGAAATCTATGAAGATAAATAATTCCACTTTTTCAGACTGCTGGAGTATTGTAGGAGTTTGTATCATAGACTGTTGCCAGATAGTCTGAGGTGGGGTTTGTTATGTGTTTATTGTCAAGTAGTTCTTTCCCATTGTTCTATTGTTTCTGTCTGTCTGATCATCTCTTGGAGATGAGATTAATCATGTGACCACTTTAACTTTTTTACCAAATTATTGTGGGATGTTATGTTTGTTGATTAACTTACTGTTTAATTAATTTACTGTTTTGGTGTTTGAAGTTTGCATAATGCTAATATCCTCAAGAGAGGAATGTCCTCCTGTGGGGTAAAGTATGTGTCTGAGTTTCAATAAACAGTCGTTCCTTTGGTTCTATCCCAACATCTTGTCTGTGTACAATGCTTGGAGTAACAGGGCTGGTATTAGCTCTCGGTCCGCTGGAATGGTTTGGAGGGCAGGGGACACTGTTTGGCGGAAGGAAGCACCTAATCGGGGTGCCAAAGCAGTTCTGTCACAATACCCTTTTCAGGTAGTCAGAAAATGCCACCACAATGGCATATATCAACCATCAGACTCAGTTCAGGCTATGAACTGCATTTTAATCACATAGGAACCACACCGTATTCCTGTTCAATTCACATGCAATTCAGTGTGGTGCAGTTTGAGCCCATTAATTCTGAAAAAGCTCAAATCGCAATGCATGACACCAAAGCATGCAGCCATTTTGGAACTGCACTGCAACTGGATTGCATGGTCGTTTTGTACTATGATCCGGTGCCGTTAAAATACATTGCATCTGTGACCTGTGTTTGAGGTGTTAAGATTGCACTGACCCCCAGTGCGGGTCACAAAGGCAGTGAGATTTGAATGTGGTGCTGGAAAGGCACACAGATCACGCCGTTTTCCGCACCGCATTAGTGTGAACCTAGCCTCAAGGGAGCATGAGGAGACTGACTGCCTTGGGGGAAGCGAACCAGATCTTCTCCTGGACAGAAACTCACTGTCCAGTGATCTCTGCGATCTACATCCCAGGAGTGGACAACTGGCAGTCGGATTATATCAGTCGCCACAGCTTGGACAAAGGGGAATGGTCACTTCATCCAGATGTGTTCAATCGAATATGTTGAAAATGCGGTACTCCAGATGTGGACATCCTAGCCTCCAGATACAATAACAAACTACCTCTGTATCCATAACCAGGGATCCTCTAGCTCTGGCCTCAAATGCCCTATTTATCTTCCGTCTCACTGATTTATGCCGTTCTTCCAACGAGTATTCTGCCTTGCTTGCTCCACAAAATAAAGCAAGAAAGGAAGACAGAGATTCTTCTGGCACTAAACTGGTCCAGAACAACCAGGTTCACAGACATACTCAGACTTCTGGCAGACAACCCCTGGCCTCCTTCCAACGGACCAGATCTGTTATCTTAATCCCCCTACTCTACTGTGCTTCAAAGTCTCCAACTTTATTGGCATGGCTGTTGAAACCCAGGTCCTAACAGATAAAAGGGTTTCTGACCCTGTGATTCCTACTTTGCAAGAAAATCTACTTCCAGTAAGAAGTTATTATCATACCTGGAATCCTATTTCACCTGCTGTGAACGTAGTCTTTTTAATCCCCATTTCCTATTTATAGTCAGAGTCTTCAAGTAAGAAAGCGATAACCCTAACAACCAAGGCCTGAGGTGTGCCTTGTCCTAGCTGGATAGTATGCCTGAAAAGAGGGCATACCCTGAATGTAAGAATGAGAAAAAAGTACAATGAGTATGAGTAAGTATGAAGGCTGGGGGAAACGGGTGGGTGGGAACCCTGAAAGAGACGCCAACACTGGATCCAACAGGGGAGGAGGATTATGTACCCCCAGACTCCTCCCACTAACGCAGGCTAGCCTCCGGCCAGTCTTACACTTGTAGTCAAAGTCTTCAAGTAAGAAAGCGATAACCCTAACAACCAAGGCCTGAGGTGTGCCTTGGCCTAGCTGCACAGTATGCCTGAAAAGAGGGCAAAAGACACATGTTTAGGTGAACTAGGGTAGGTAACTATCCATCAAGTAGAGTAGCGCGTGCCCAGATGGCAACAGTATACGTATCCGGTAAGTATCCGTTATGACAGGAGAAACCCACCGACTCATGACTTGTGATAGCAGGAACTTACCTATTAAACGTGCGAAGCAGCCCAGAACTCAACTAAACATCCCATGAAATATTGGATTGAGCCTGATGCCAGAGACAACCCAGACATGGGAATGAACCGCTTGTGATGAGAGGATACGTGGGCGAAATGGAGCAAAGCCTGGTCCGAGGAGCCCCTGCAAAATGATGGCTGAGAACGACGAAATACTTCAAACTGACACCAGTAAAGTAGCTCTGAGAAAATCCCCCAACCCTTGGCCTACCCATAGTTGGTATGGGGAAGTGAGCGGATGAGTTGCAAAAATTGACAACTGGCAGGAGTCTGAAGTGCTGGATACCTGATGGATATGTTGATGGAGTAGGCAGGTTAAGGCCAATGCACTATGGTAGCAAGCATCCTTAAACATGGAAAACCATGCCAGACACACAGAACACTGGTCCCACCTGAAACGATAGGATCATGCTTCTGCCTGTAACCTGACAACCGAGACTGAGTCCTGAATGCACCAATTGTCTTACCCTATCAACAGCAGGACTGATGGAAGAGAGTGCAAGGATAGTTGATATCGGTGTGGATGCCAATACAACCCCCCCCCCCCCCCAACTGTAGCAAGTGCTGAATCGCTAGACCATGGACGAGTACCTTGATGAAAAAAGTCTGCAGTAAAGAGCAGCCAAAAGTAACAAACTATACTGGAATTTGCCACTAGGCACCTTGGAGGCCCGGCCTCCCACCTTCATAATGAAGGTAAAGAGCCAGACCAAGCACCCCTGGAAGTCGCTGCCTCCAGTAACCTGATTGGTAATGAAAGCATGACTGACTGCCGAAGCCAAGATACTTAAAGCAAAACCTGATGATATAGTTATGAGGCCCGCGCGCAGGCCTGGAAATACTTCCAGCAGGGCTGTCTGAGGACCGGGGATGGGAGATTCCAACACCACCCCTGACAAGGAACATACTTGGCCCAGACATATAAACCAGAAGGCCTGAAAGACGGACCAAGGTGATGCTGACCTAGCCTACAGGAATGGAAGAAGAGCAGGAGCTGGGGGTGCGCAGACACCCTGCCTCTGACTACGTGAGCTTAAATCACCTCCATCCTGACTTGCAACCGTACCAGGTTGTGTAGAGCATGCTTAGCCCACATGAATCTGCATTCAAGAACAATGCCTAGCACATGTACCCTGCTGGTGGATGAGAGTGGCTGAGATGAAATTGGAAACAAACCGAAGCGGACCGCCGTCCCGTGTGCCAAAACCCAGCCGAGAGCTGAATTATGGACTGACTCCTTAAGACGGTGTGCTACCCTGCTCTAAACCCCACCCCGTGGTTGAAAGGATGAACGTGAACTAGCCCAACCTAAAGAAACACAATAAAGAGAAAATGACAGACAACCAGACATGAGAACAACAACGCCCCTCAGATCTACCCAAGTATGAGAACCTGAGCAGAAATGTCAAGACCACCACACGTGAATAAACCTGATGGCGTCCCCCCACCCCACCCTCGTGTAAGTAGTAAGTAAGCCCGAGTAACCTGCAGCGCAGAGACAGGTAATTAACTGAACACTCAGGACTAGTGTACCCACAGACCATGGTGGGTGGTTGTACAGGTGTAATGAATGAACGTGCATCGTATGACGTATGGTATACGGGCGAGAAGATTGTGGTCAACAATCATTTAACAAAGGAAACCTCAGCCCGTATGGATCTGTAGACATGACAGATCCCGAGATGTGAGCCCTAGCTAACTAACCCAGGTACAAACATGAACAAAGACACGATGAGACATGGCAACAAACGAAGATGAAAACAGCTACTGGAGTATATGCCGTGACTGCGTGGCACTGAAATGATGTGACAGCCCGCTATGACAGAACCCCCCATTAAAGGCAGAAACGCTATGGCCAAAACGCTGAAACTGAACGCTGAGGCAGAAACAGAATGACAGAACTCCTGGGGCAGAAACACTATGACAGAAAACGCTATGACAGAAATGCTGTTACTGACCATGAGGCAGAAACGCAACGACAGAAATCCTGGGGGAGAGCGCTATGACAGAAAACGCTGAGACTGAAACGCTGAGGCAGAAATGTAATTACAGAAATCCTGGGGCAGAACGCTAAGACAGAAACGCTGAGAATGAAACGCAGAGGCAGAAATGTAATGACAGAAATGCCAAGACAGAAATGCTGGGGCAGAACGCTATGACAGAAGACTCTATGACAGAAGACGCTTTGACAGCAATCCTGAGGCAGAAGATGCTACGACAGCAATCCTGGGGCAGAAGACGCTACGACCGCAATCAAGGGGCAGAAAACGGTATGACACAAAACCTGGGGCAGAAAAAGCTACGACAGAAAACCTGGGGGAGAAAACGCTACGACAGAAAATCTAGGGCAGAAAACGCTACGGCAGAAAACGCTATAACAGAAATGCCGAGGCAGAGCGCTATGACAGACATGCCTGGGCAGAAGGCTATGACAGAAACGCTGGGGTGGAACGCTATGACAGAAACGCCGGGGTGGAACGCTATGACAAACACCGGGGTGGAACGCTGTGACAGAAATGCCGGGGTGGAACGCTATGACAGAAATGCTGAGACAGAAACGCTGAGACTGAACCGCTGAGGCTGAACCGCTGAGACTGAACCGCTGAGACAGAAAGGCAAATGACTGGACGCTGTGACAGGAACGCTAAGAAAGAAAGCCGGAGCAGAAACGCTATGACAGAAAGCTGGGGCAGAAACGCTATGACAGAAAGCTGGGGCAAAAACGCTATGACAGAAACGCTGGCAGAAACGCCATGACAGAAAATCCTGGGGCAGAAACGCTAAGATAGAAAGGTCAAGACAAACGCCATGACAAAAAACCTGGGGTAGAAATGCCATGACAGAACGCTGACAGAACACCATGACAGAAAACCTGGGGCAGAATTGCTAGGATAGAACGCTATGACAGAAACGCTTGCACCCCCCCCCCCCCATTACCTAAGGAAATCTCAGACCTGGACTGCAAAGACAGAAGTATGTCAACTAGAAGAAATTGTGGAGGGTCATGCAATCTATGCCGTGGAAGAAAGAGGTAATAAACGCAGATGTGCGGCTGGTGACACTTCCAGTGTTCGTATTCCTGCTGTGCAGCCAGGACCTGAGGACTTAAACGCCCCCCCCCCCCCCGTACCTACCAGGACTGAGCTTACCTGAAGCGGTGAATGCCCGGGACGCATGCGGGAGTCCCCCCCACATGATGCCCCACGTGAGTACCGGGGGGTGAGAAACGGGAGCCGTGTGGGCGTCCCCTCCAGGGAGATGAAATGGCGGGTGAGTGGCTTCCCCCACCCCGATGTAGCAGGCATGAGAACCGGGTGGTGAGTGGCTCCCCCCTCCCCCTGATGCTCAGCATGAGGATCAGGATAAGCGGGCAGGCAGCCTCCTCGACGATGCCAGGTGGGAGCCCCCCCATGATGCCCGGTGTGAGCACTGGGAGGGGGACGGCCACGAGACTCCAGCAGCCGACCTGCCGCTCTGCAACGCAACCCGGAAGTGACGCGGTCTCCCTGCCAACCCGGAAATGACGTCAACCCTGAAAGAGACACCAACACTAGATCTGACTAATCCCACAAACACAGGCTAGCCTCCGGCCAGCCTTACACTTGTCCTTTTCTTCAGGTACTTGCAAAGGGCACCCTGTTTGAAAATTCACCACTTCATGGTGGATAACAGATTTGATTGCTGGAGCCTATGCACTGAAGCAAAATCTTCAACTTGAGCATCAGTTCTGTTGGGGCATCTTGGATCTTTAGGCACCAGGCCTCTGTCATCCAATTATGCAAGGCTGTTCTTCTGTTCATACTTTTTAAAATATTTACCAGATTGACACCCAATCTTCTGCTGATGTAGCTTTTGACTGCACTCTGAACCTGTTTTTTTTTTTTTCCCTATTTTTTTTTGGGGGGGGGGGCTGTTCAGTTTGCTTGGTTGTTTATCCACTCTTATGTACATCTACAATGCCTGTGTCCTGTACTGTGCAATTAAGGTCAGAGAAATGTTGACTTGTAAATTTCATATCTTGGAGTACAGTACAGGACACAAACTCTCCTCGTTAGTCTGCATTGTTTGCTACAAAACTTAGGACTCATGGAGTGGGGTGGGGTTTTAGGGGAGGAGTGTCCTCAAAAGTGTAAAATCACCATGTACCAGCCTATTTGAATAAGATACATACTGTATAGTTGGTAAGGTTGAACAACAACACTAGTCCATCACGTTCAACCTGAGTGTACTTTATCTACAGTCCCTGCTGACACCACAAACTGTAGAAGGGCATTCCACATCATTACTGCTCTAACAGAAAAGAACCCCTTACAAAGTTTAACATTGAACTGGTTCTTGTCCAGCTTTGTGTGACCCTGTGTCTTCTTTAAAGAACTTAGGTTAAATAGTTTTCTTCCAATTATATAGTCCCAATTTAGAGATTTCTAGAATGCAATCATATTCCCTCTTAAGTGTCTCTTCTAGAGGGGGAAAAAGTTAAACTAAGGTCCTCCAGTCTCCTTTTTAGCTTTGTTGCCCTTCTCTGGACTCTCCCCAGTGCTAGCACATCCTTCCTTAGGACTGGTGACCAGAACTGGATAGCATACTCAAGATGTGGTCCATTCAGAGTTTTGTAAAGTAGTAGAATTATAGTTTTATCCCTTGAGTAAATACCCTTTTAATGCATGCTGATAGTCTGCTGGCCTTTCTGGTCCTTGAGTCTGTGATCTAGATCCTTTTCCATCTTTGATTCCCCTAGAGGTTCTCCCCCACCGAGTAACTTGCATCATATTTTTAGCTCCCAAGTGCATTAATTTACATTTTTCAATATTAAACATCATTTGCCATAGAGTTACCCTCCCCTCTATTTAAACTAGGTCATCTTGTGAAGTTGAAAGGTGCAAGTATCCCTCGCGCTACTATGAGTAAATAGTAAATATGACTAGTGACAAGTAATATAAAGTGTGATAAATGCAGCAAAACCTATAAGTGTATCACAAAACACCAAAGCATGTAAACTCTATATAAAGTGATCTTGCGCAAAAAATACACTGAAAAATATTATTAGGTATTTATCCCAATATAACGGTGAAACCCATAAGATAAATGTATCCACATGAAATAAATAATGGATAAATAAATAATTATTAAAATTGTGTATATATATATATATATATATATATATATATATATATATATATATATATATATATATATATTTATATACACATATATACCAATGTGCAAAATAGCAATAAAGTGTCCACAATATATTTCAATCCGTGAGAAAATGATGAATCACACCAAAAAAATAAAAGTGAAAAAAATGTGACTCAATCACCAAATGTGAAGTGAGGCTAAAATAGTCCTCTAAAAAAATAAAGTGCAAAGTTTATGACGTCTTCACAGATGGATGGATCCAATATATGTGATGTTAAATTAATACACACACATATAAATGTCCATAATATTCCTAGATGTTCCGCAGATAGCCTCTTAATCCTAAGGTCTCCCAGAACTCTCACCTTAAGTATAGAGGTCAATTGCATCCATAAATAATCAAATGGTCTCCACTATCCTCTATGGGTACTTCTTTCAGACGTACACGCTGCAGATGACCTCATAGGTACTCCTCCAGTGGACACAGTACGCCATTCAGTTGCCCCAATTTTCATCCAGTGCCAAAATAACTCAGTATAAGAAAAGAGGGGGAACAAAGACAGAAATAGCCTCCAATGGTGTAGTGTGTTAAAAACCAAATGCAAAATTTATTAAGTGCTCATAAATTCCCCAGATGAAGTCATGAGAGGTGACGTAACACGTAGGGATTGGTCGGAATAGACGCACACCGGAAGTGATGTAAGAAGGCACAGAACAACGCCGTTTTTGTTCTCTGTCTATATTACACGTTTACAATGTAAGAGTCCACCTCATCACTTAATACATTTTCATAAATTGTTTTGTGTGTTATTGAAGCAAACAGGAGATGCATAGAAGTTGTACACTATGAAAAGCATAAGAATATATATTCAGTAATCCATCTTCTATACAATATTATACATTGATTTGTTGCATACTAGTATAATAAGATGAAGGCATACTGAAACATTAGTGAATATTAGGGGGATTGTAGTTGCGCTGTGATAGGGAGGGGATGAAGGAAAAGGGAAGGGGACTAAACTAAAGTGCATGTGACAAACATGCCAGGTGACCTAAAAAACCCATAAACCGAGAATAGGGGAGAAAACACTAACATGTGCATATAATTAATAAATTGAAAGTACCACTAAATGGTGTATGAAAGAATGCTGACATGAAGCAAAAAAGGAGATGAATTACATAGCATAACAGTGAACAGTGCACATGGATATAAAAGGCAACCCAGCCAAAAAAAATAACAAAGGTGATATACAATATGTGGAATAAGTGAGTAGGACACTGGGTGCACAAATAAACAAATGCATAAATGATAAAATATAGAATTGTCCCGTTGATAAGTGTTGTAAAAAACCAAACCACTTAACCAGTGGATCAAAAACATGAGAAGGAACTCAGCATAACAAAAAGAAAAATATATAATAATGGCGAATAAATATGAAAATAAATGAAAAAAATATATAATATATGAAAAAACAGTCCCGCCACCAAATGTGACACTACTGAGTGACAATCCAAAAAAACACAATGATATAAGTGAAAGGGGGGAGTGATCTTCGGTGGGAACACCTCCGTGTCCGCAGGCCCCTTACCTTACGGCTGTAAGGTATACAGCATATGTGTTTGGAGCCCAGTAGATGGTGAAATCCAAAAAATGCAGCAGATGGTGTGGCTCACAGATGCAGTATGTGATATGCAAAAAAAACACAAGATAAACAGCATATGGTGTGATACCGTTTGATGATAAAAAACACAGGAGGACAGGCAGGATGAGGGGGAGAGAGGGGGGGTTGCACTCACTTGTGACCAATGAGCGCAAGCCTCAAACCACGAGCGCCGAGCTCGTATATTCCCAGCTGCTGGCCAAGGACCCTCCAACGTCTCTCGCCTCCTGTTGCTCACCACCCGTCATAAACCGTATAAGCAGTGCAGTATCGAAACAGAAAAACCGCACATAGCGTGATCCCGTATAATATACACTTTATTGCACAGATTAAAATGTAATGAACTTACAAAGGATGACAGCTGGGGGGTAAAAAACTCTGGCAGCGCCGTGCTCGTCACATCACCTGTTGTGTGGCAGCGTCTCGTGCTCCTAACGCGTGTCGTCACGTCACGTGACTTCAGAGGATCCTCTGAAGAAGTCATGTGACGTGACGACACGCGTTAGGAGCACGGGACGCTGCCACACAACAGCTGATGCGACGAGCACGGCGCTCGCAGAGTTTTTTACCCCCCAGCTGTCATCCTTTGTAAGTTCATGACATTTTAATCTGTGTAATAAAGTGTATATTATACGGGATCACGCTATGTGCGGTTTTTCTGTTTCGATACTGCACTGCTTATACGGTTTATGACGGGTGGTGAGCAACAGGAGGCGAGAGACGTTGGAGGGTCCTTGGCCAGCAGCTGGGAATATACGAGCTCGGCGCTCGTGGTTTGAGGCTTGCGCTCATTGGTCACAAGTGAGTGCAACCCCCCCTCTCTCCCCCTCATCCTGCCTGTCCTCCTGTGTTTTTTATCATCAAACGGTATCACACCATATGCTGTTTATCTTGTGTTTTTTTTGCATATCACATACTGCATCTGTGAGCCACACCATCTGCTGCATTTTTTGGATTTTACCATCTACTGGGCTCCAAACACATATGCTGTATACCTTACAGCCGTAAGGTAAGGGGCCTGCGGACACGGAGGTGTTCCCACCGAAGATCACTCCCCCCCTTTCACTTATATCATTGTGTTTTTTTGGATTGTCACTCAGTAGTGTCACATTTGGTGGCGGGACTGTTTTTTCATATATTATATATTTTTTTCATTTTTTTTTCATATTTATTCGCCATTATTATATATTTTTCTTTTTGTTATGCTGAGTTCCTTCTCATGTTTTTGATCCACTGGTTAAGTGGTTTGGTTTTTTACAACACTTATCAACGGGACAATTCTATATTTTATCATTTATGCATTTGTTTATTTGTGCACCCAGTGTCCTACTCACTTATTCCACATATTGTATATCACCTTTGTTATTTTTTTTGGCTGGATTGCCTTTTATATCCATGTGCACTGTTCACTGTTATGCTATGTAATTCATCTCCTTTTTTGCTTCATGTCAGCATTCTTTCATACACCATTTAGTGGTACTTTCATTTTATTCATTATATGCACATGTTAGTGTTTTCTCCCCTATTCTCGGTTTATGGGTTTTTTAGGTCACCTGGCATGTTTGTCACATGCACTTTAGTTTAGTCCCCTTCCCTTTTCCTTCATCCCCTCCCTATCACAGCGCAACTACCATCCCCCTAATATTCACTATTGTTTTGTCTGTTTGGAGCAGTCTTTTAGGTGTTGCAGCCGTGTCCCCTTGTTAGTATAGGAGTCCGCTAGCAGCGCAGGAGTTCTCTCTATTGTTTCACATACTGAAACATGCCTCTTAATTAGTCATACCTGTTTGACCTATTACCAAAGAACAGTAAACAAACTAGAAAAGGTACAATTTCTGGGGAAATTGTGAAAGTGTTCTTGCCTCTACAACTGGAGTGGGCGGAGTAACTGGATGGAGTGGCTTGAGTAACTGTTGTGTGGTTGGAGTTGCTGGAGCTCCTGTGAAAAGCGTTAAAAAGCTTAATATTTTTAAAAAAATAAATAGTAGTAAAAAAGTTGAAGTCTCATCATTAGCTGAAAGAGCTGAACATTTTTTTCAAAAATTATGAATTTTTTTTCAAAAATTATGATTTTTTTTTTCAAAAATATTTTTTTTTTCAAAAATATTTTTTTTTCAAAAATGATTTTATTTTTATTTTTTTCAAAAATTATTATTTTTTTTTTTCAAAAATGATTTTATTTTTATTTTTTTCAAAAATTATTTTTATTTTTTTCAAAAATTATTATTTTTTTTTTTCAAAAATGATTTTATTTTTATTTTTTTCATAAATTTTTTTTTTTTTCAAAAATTATTTTTTTTTTTCAAAAATGATTTTATTTTTATTTTTTTCAAAAATTATTATTTTTTTTTTCAAAAATTATTTTTTTTTTCAAAAATTATTTTTTTTTTCAAAAATTATGATTTTTTTTCAAAAATGATTTTTTTTTTCAAAAATGATTTTTTTTTTCAAAAATATTTTTTTTTTTCAAAAATATTTTTTTTTTCAAAAATGATTTTATTTTTATTTTTTTCAAAAATTATTTTTTTTTTCAAAAATGATTTTATTTTTATTTTTTTCAAAAATTATTATTTTTTTTTCAAAATTTTTTTTTTTTTTCAAAAAATTTTTTTTTTTTCAAAAATTATGATTTTTTTTTTCAAAAATGATTTTTTTTTCAAAAATGATTTTTTTTTCAAAAATATTTTTTTTTTTCAAAAATAATTTTTTTTTCAAAAATGATTTTATTTTTAATTTTTTCAAAAAAATTTTCTTTTTTTTCATAAATTATTTTTTTTTTTCAAAAAATATATTTTTTTTTTACATGGGGCGGTCATAATGTTTTGGCTGATCATAGGGTGGTCATGTTTTGGCTGATCATGGGGTGGTCATGTTTTGGCTGATCATGGGGTTGTCAGCTTTTGTCACCTCCCACTCTAGTTTTGAACATTTCGCCATTCATTCCTATGGGACCAATTTCGTCGCAAAAACGTCATTTCGTGGACCATTCGGCGAAACATTCCACAAAGTAATAACACACCAATCGGGAACAATCCGCTCGTTTCGGTATATTACTTGTCTCTGTAGTGTGAAAACTGTGGGAGGAGTCTACAAGCATTATCAAGTCTAGCAGATGAAGGCCCATGCATTTGGGGTGTCTCAGCATCTTGTGTTTACAACCACTGTTTCCTAGCAACGCTCATGCTCTGTTTATGCTTCCCAAATACTACTTCATCAAAACTGCCCCATCAGAATTACCCCATCAAAACTGCCCCATCATATTCCTCTATTATAAATCAGTACATGGTGTGTCTGTCCCCTCCCCGGGCTCTGTAATCAGAGCTCAGATGCTCCAGCCACCTCCCCCCTGTGTATAACAGAAGCTTTGGTAACCATGGCAACAAAACAAACACTAACAGTACACTCTGATTAATGGCTAAAATTTCCTGAAATGACCTCTAAACAAATGGCCGTATTTTAAAAACTATACATCCTACAGCGAAGATCTTTATATTGTGAGAATCACAAGACCCAGACCTAGATTTTGATACATAGTATTGAAGGGGCTAGAGTGTAGTTTCAATGAATGTCAATGGACGGTGTGAGTTGCAAACAAATGGTCATATTGTGAAAACTATCAGGACTATGGCTTAGCCGTGGACATGTTTAGTGGCAGCAGGGATAGCTGAACGTTTTGATATAAGATTTGTGTAGGTGGGCTTGAAAATGAGGGAGTGGTGGCAGTTTAGAAATCATGTTCTGATTTTTCAGCTTTTGTCATCTCCCACTCTAGTTTCCCCATTCATTCCTATGGGACCAATTTCGCCGCAAAAATGACGATATTTCGTGAACCATTCGGCGAAACGTTCCACAAAGTAATAGCACACCATTCGGTAACAATCCGCACGTTTCGGTATATTACTTGTCTATGTAGTGTAAAAACTGTGGGAGGAGTTAGGGTGGTAAATTTGGCTATAATAATAATAATAACTAGAAAAGGTACAATTTCTGGGGAAATTGTGAAAGTGTTCTTGCCTCTACAACTGGAGTGGGCGGAGTAACTGGGTGGGGTGGAGTGGCTTGAGTAACTGTGAAAAGTGTTAAAAAGCTTAATATTTCAAAAAGTATAAATAGTAGTAAAAAAAGTTCCATCATTCGCTGAAAGAGCTGAACATTTTTTTCAAAAGTAATTTTTTTTTTCAAAAATGAATTTTTTTTTAATCAAAAATGATTTTTTTTTCTTCAAAAA
The DNA here is from genome assembly GCA_037952835.1 of Lithobates septentrionalis. Taxonomy (NCBI): domain Eukaryota; kingdom Metazoa; phylum Chordata; class Amphibia; order Anura; family Ranidae; genus Lithobates; species Lithobates septentrionalis. The sequence continues at coordinate 289,448 of JBBDGP010001598.1, read as the reverse complement.
TGATTTTTTTTTTCAAAAGTAATTTTTTTTTTCAAAGGTAATTTTTTTTTTTCAAAAATTAATTTTTTTATTTCAAAAATAATTTTTTTTTCGAAATTATTATTTTTTTTAAAGTAATTTTTTTTTCAAAAATATTTTTTTTTTCAAATATATTTTTTTTTCAAAAATATATTTTTTTTTTTTTCAAAAATGATTTTTTTTTTTCAAAAATTATTTTTTTACTTTTTTCAAAAATTATTTTTTTTTTTCAAAAATATATTTTTTTTTACATGGGGCGGTCATAATGTTTTGGCTGATCATGGGGTGGTCATAATGTTTTGGCTGATCATGGGGTTGTCAGCTTTTGTCACTTCCCACTCTAGTTTTGAACATTTCGCCATTCATTCCTATGGGACCAATTTCGCCGCAAAAACGTCATTTCGTGGACCATTCGGCAAAACATTCCACAAAGTAATAACACACCAATCGGGAACAATCCGCTCGTTTCGGTATATTATTTGTCTCTGTAGTGTGAAAACTGTGGGAGGAGTCTACAAGCATTATCAAGTCTAGCAGATGAAGTCACATGCATTTGGAGTGTCTCAGCATCTTATGTTTACAACCACTGTTTCCTAGCAACGCTCATGCCCTGTTTATGCTTCCCAAATACTGCTTCATCAAAACTGCCCCATCAGAATTACCCCATCAAAACTGCCCCATCATATTCCTCTATTATAAATCAGTACATGGTGTGTCTGTCCCCTCCCCCGGGCTCTGTAATCAGCTGAGATGCTCCAGCCACCTTCCCCCCTGTGTATAACAGAAGCTTTGGTAACCATGGCAACAAAACAAACACTAACAGTACACTCTGATTAATGGCTAAAATTTCCTGAAATGACCTCTAAACAAATGGCCGTATTTTAAAAACTATACATCCTACGGTGAAGATCTTTATATTGTGAGAATCACAAGACCCAGACCTAGATTTTGATGTATAGTATGTCTCTGAAATATTAAAAATGAAGGCACGGTCGCAGTTTAGAAATTGCCCTTCAAATTTGGAGGGGGCTAGAGTGTAGTTTCAATGAATGTCAATGGATGGCGTGAGTTGCAAACAAATGGTCATATTGTGAAAACTATCAGGACTATGGCTTAGCCGTGGACATGTTTATTGGCAGCAGGGATAGCTGAACGTTTTGATATAAGATTTGTGTAGGTGGGCTTGAAAATGAGGGAGTGGCGGCAGTTTAGAAATCATGTTCTGATTTTCCAGCTTTTGTCATCTCCCACTCTAGTTTCCCCATTCATTCCTATGGGACCAATTTCGCCGCAAAAACGACGATATTTCGTGAACCATTCGGCGAAACGTTCCACAAAGTAATAGCACACCATTCGGGAACAATCCGCACGTTTCGGTATATTACTTGTCTATGTAGTGTAAAAACTGTGGGAGGAGTTAGGGTGGTAAATTTGGCTATAATAATAAGAATAATATATATGTGAGATAACAGTAAGTGGTCTTGCTATGCAAGAACACTTAATAATATATATGTGAGATAACAATAAGTGGTCTTGCTATGCAAGAACACTTAACTAGAAAAGGTACAATTTCTGGGGAAATTGTGAAAGTGTTCTTGCCTCTACAACTGGAGTGGGCGGAGTAACTGGGTGGGATGGAGTGGCTTGAGTAAGTGTGAAAAGTGTTAAAAAGCTTAATATTTTAAAAAGTATAAATAGTAGTAAAAAAGTTCCATCATTCGCTGAAAGAGCTGAACATTTTTTTCAAAAGTAATTTTTTTTTTCAAAAATGAATTTTTTTTTCTTCAAAAATGATTTTTTTTTTCAAAAGTATTTTTTTTTTTCAAAGGTATTTTTTTTTTTTCAAAAATTAATTTTTATATTTCAAAAATAATTTTTTTTTTCGAAATTATTATTTTTTTTAAAGTAATTTTTTTTCAAAAATAATTTTTTTTTCAAAAATATTTTTTTTTTCAAATATATTTTTTTTTTCAAAAATATTTTTTTTTTCAAAAATAATTTTTTTTTCAAAAATATTTTTTTTTTTTTCAAAAATGATTTTTTTTTTTTTTTTCAAAAATTATTTTTTTATTTTTTTCAAAAATTATTTTTTTTTTAAAAAAATATTTTTTTTTTTTACATGGGGCGGTCATAATGTTTTGGCTGATCATGGGGTGGTCATAATGTTTTGGCTGATCATGGGGTTGTCAGCTTTTGTCACTTCCCACTCTAGTTTTGAACATTTCGCCATTCATTCCTATGGGACCAATTTCGCCGCAAAAACGTCATTTCGTGGACCATTCGGCAAAACATTCCACAAAGTAATAACACACCAATCGGGAACAATCCGCTCGTTTCGGTATATTATTTGTCTCTGTAGTGTGAAAACTGTGGGAGGAGTCTACAAGCATTATCAAGTCTAGCAGATGAAGTCACATGCATTTTGGAGTGTCTCAGCATCTTGTGTTTACAACCACTGTTTCCTAGCAACGCTCATGCCCTGTTTATGCTTCCCAAATACTGCTTCATCAAAACTGCCCCATCAGAATTACCCCATCAAAACTGCCCCATCATATTCCTCTATTATAAATCAGTACATGGTGTGTCTGTCCCCTCCCCCGGGCTCTGTAATCAGCTGAGATGCTCCAGCCACCTCCCCCCTGTGTATAACAGAAGCTTTGGTAACCATGGCAACAAAACAAACACTAACAGTACACTCTGATTAATGGCTAAAATTTCCTGAAATGACCTCTAAACAAATGGCCGTATTTTAAAAACTATACATCCTACAGCGAAGATCTTTATATTGTGAGAATCACAAGACCCAGACCTAGATTTTGATGTATAGTATGTCTCTGAAATATTAAAAATGAAGGCACAGTCGCAGTTTAGAAATTGCCCTTCAAATTTGGAGGGGGCTAGAGTGTAGTTTCAATGAATGTCAATGGACGGCGTGAGTTGCAAACAAATGGTCATATTGTGAAAACTATCAGGACTATGGCTTAGCCGTGGACATGTTTAGTGGCAGCAGGGATAGCTGAATGTTTTGATATACGATTTGTGTAGGTGGGCTTGAAAATGAGGGAGTGGCGGCAGTTTAGAAATCATGTTCTGATTTTCCAGCTTTTGTCATCTCCCACTCTAGTTTCCCCATTCATTCCTATGGGACCAATTTCGCCGCAAAAACGACGATATTTCGTGAACCATTCGGCGAAACGTTCCACAAAGTAATAGCACACCATTCGGGAACAATCCGCACGTTTCGGTATATTACTTGTCTATGTAGTGTAAAAACTGTGGGAGGAGTTAGGGTGGTAAATTTGGCTATAATAATAAGAATAATATATATGTGAGATAACAGTAAGTGGTCTTGCTATGCAAGAACACTTAACTAGAAAATGCATTTCCTGGGGAAAATGCGTGGGAATGCTGAATTGCTAAAACGGCCCCCAGCAAAATTGCCCCCATCATATTGCCATCAAAACTGTCCCATCATATTGCCACCATCAAAACTGCCCCATCAGAATTGCCCCATCAAAACTGCACCATCATATTGCCACCATCAAAACTGCCCCATCAAAAAATATTTTTTTTTTTCAAAAATATTTTTTTTTTTTTCAAAAATATTTTTTTTTTTCAAAAATATTTTTTTTTTTCAAAAATATTTTTTTTTCAAAAATATTTTTTTTTTCAAAATTTTTTTTTTCAAAAATGATTTTTTTATTCAAAAATATTTTTTTTTTCAAAAATATTTTTTTTTACTTTTTTCAAAAATTTTTTTTTTTTTTCAAAAATATTTTTTTTTTACATGGGGCGGTCATAATGTTTTGGCTGATCATGGGGTGGTCATAATGTTTTGGCTGATCATGGGGTTGTCAGCTTTTGTCACTTCCCACTCTAGTTTTGAACATTTCGCCATTCATTCCTATGGGACCAATTTCGCCGCAAAAACGTCATTTCGTGGACCATTCGGCAAAACATTCCACAAAGTAATAACACACCAATTGGGAACAATCCGCTCGTTTCGGTATATTATTTGTCTCTGTAGTGTGAAAACTGTGGGAGGAGTCTACAAGCATTATCAAGTCTAGCAGATGAAGTCACATGCATTTTGGAGTGTCTCAGCATCTTGTGTTTACAACCACTGTTTCCTAGCAACGCTCATGCCCTGTTTATGCTTCCCAAATACTGCTTCATCAAAACTGCCCCATCAGAATTACCCCATCAAAACTGCCCCATCATATTCCTCTATTATAAATCAGTACATGGTGTGTCTGTCCCCTCCCCCGGGCTCTGTAATCAGCTGAGATGCTCCAGCCACCTCCCCCCTGTGTATAACAGAAGCTTTGGTAACCATGGCAACAAAACAAACACTAACAGTACACTCTGATTAATGGCTAAAATTTCCTGAAATGACCTCTAAACAAATGGCCGTATTTTAAAAACTATACATCCTACAGCGAAGATCTTTATATTGTGAGAATCACAAGACCCAGACCTAGATTTTGATGTATAGTATGTCTCTGAAATATTAAAAATGAAGGCACAGTCGCAGTTTAGAAATTGCCCTTCAAATTTGGAGGGGGCTAGAGTGTAGTTTCAATGAATGTCAATGGACGGCGTGAGTTGCAAACAAATGGTCATATTGTGAAAACTATCAGGACTATGGCTTAGCCGTGGACATGTTTAGTGGCAGCAGGGATAGCTGAATGTTTTGATATACGATTTGTGTAGGTGGGCTTGAAAATGAGGGAGTGGCGGCAGTTTAGAAATCATGTTCTGATTTTCCAGCTTTTGTCATCTCCCACTCTAGTTTCCCTATTCATTCCTATGGGACCAATTTCGCCGCAAAAACGACGATATTTCGTGAACCATTCGGCGAAACGTTCCACAAAGTAATAGCACACCATTCGGGAACAATCCGCACGTTTCGGTATATTACTTGTCTATGTAGTGTAAAAACTGTGGGAGGAGTTAGGGTGGTAAATTTGGCTATAATAATAAGAATAATATATATGTGAGATAACAGTAAGTGGTCTTGCTATGCAAGAACACTTAACTAGAAAATGCATTTCCTGGGGAAAATGCGTGGGAATGCTGAATTGCTAAAACGGCCCCCAGCAAAATTGCCACCATCATATTGCCATCAAAACTGTCCCATCATATTGCCACCATCAAAACTGCCCCATCAGAATTGCCCCATCAAAACTGCACCATCATATTGCCACCATCAAAACTGCCCCATCAAAAATTTTTTTTTTTTTTCAAAAATATTTTTTTTTTTCAAAAATATTTTTTTTTTCAAAAATTTTTTTTTCAAAAATTTTTTTTTCAAAAATAATTTTTTTTTTTAAATATTTTTTTTTTCAAAAATAATTTTTTTTTTTTCAAAAATATTTTTTTTTTTTTCAAAAATAATTTTTTTTTTTCAAAAATGATTTTTTTTTTTTTCAAAAATAATTTTTTTTTTTTTCAGAAATATATTTTTTTTTTCAAAAATATATTTTTTTTTTCAAAAATAATTGCTGAATAGCTAAATTGCTAAAATGACCGCCATCAAAACTGCCCCATCAGAATTGCCACCATCAAAACTGCCCCATCATATTCCTCTATTATAATCAGTACATGGTGTGTCTGTCCCCTCCCCCCGGGCTCTGTAATTAAAGCTGAGATGCTCCAGCCACCTCCCCCCCCTCTGTGTATAACAGAAGCTTTGGTAACCATGGCAACAAAACACACACAGTGCACTCTGATTAATGGCTAAAATTTCCTGAAATGACCTCTAAACAAAAAGCTTTTTCTCAAAAACTGTAAAAGATATCAAACTGAAAAGCTATAGCCAGATAGCTGAATATTTTGTGAACATTTTAAAGTTTGTTTGGTGTCTCTAGGTGAAAGTATGAAGGAGCTGAAACTTTTGGGAGCGGAAGAAAAATTTAAGGATTTCAAGCATGCTCCCATTGACTTCAATGTTAAAAAAAAGTGATAAAAAGCTTAATATTTTAAAAAGTATAAATGGTAGAAAAAAAGTTGAAAAAGAGCACACCTCAGCTAAAAGAGACGAACATTTTGATAGTTGAATGGTTTTAATAGCTGAAAGTATGCAGAAGTTACGCATTACCGAAAAACGTACGGAATAAAATTAAAATTATTAAAAATAAATAAAATCGAATAACAATAGTGGGACTGCTAAAGCATTCCCACTAATAAATACAATCGAATAACAATAGTGGGACTGCTAAAGCATTCCCACTAATAATATATATGTGAGATAACAATAAGTGGTCTTGCTATGCAAGAACACTTAACTAGAAAATGCATTTCCTGGGGAAAATGCGTGGGAATGCTGAATTGCTAAAACGGCCCCCAGCAAAATTGCCCCCATCATATTGCCATCAAAACTGTCCCATCATATTGCCACCATCAAAACTGCCTCATCAGAATTGCCCTATCAAAACAGCCCCATCATATTGCCACCATCAAAACTGCCCCATCATATTGCCACCATCAAAACTGCCCCATCAGAATTACCCCATCAAAACTGCCCCATCATATTCCTCTATTATAAATCAGTACATGGTGTGTCTGTCCCCTCCCCCGGGCTCTGTAATCAGAGCTGAGATGCTCCAGCCACCTCCCCCCCGTGTATAACAGAAGCTTTGGTAACCATGGCAACAAAACAAACAGTACACTCTGATTAATGGCTAAAATTTCCTGAAATGACCTCTAAACAAATGGCCGTATTTTAAAAACTATACATCCTACAGCGAAGATCTTTATATTGTGAGAATCACAAGACCCAGACCTAGATTTTGATACATAGTATGTCTCTGAAATATTAAAATTGAAGGCACGGTCGCAGTTTAGAAATTGCCCTTTAAATTTGAAGGGGCTAGAGTGTAGTTTCAATGAATGTCAATGGACGGCGTGAGTTGCAAACAAATGGTCATATTGTGAAAACTATCAGGACTATGGCTTAGCCGTGGACATGTTTAGTGGCAGCAGGGATAGCTGAACGTTTTGATATAAGATTTGTGTAGGTGGGCTTGAAAATGAGGGAGTGGCGGCAGTTTAGAAATCATGTTCTGATTTTTCAGCTTTTGTCCCCTCCCCTGGGCTCTAATCAGAGCTGAGATGCTCCAGCCACCTCCCCCCCTGTGTATAACAGAAGCTTTGGTAACCATGGCAACAAAACACACACAGTACACTCTGATTAATGGCTAAAATTTCTTGAAATGACCTCTAAACAAAAAGCTTTTTCTCAAAAACTGTAAAAGATATAAAACTGAAAAGCTATAGCCAGATAGCTGAATATTTTGTGAACATTTTAAAGTTTGTTTGGTGTCTCTAGGTGAAAGTATGAAGCAGCTGAAACTTTTGGGAGCGGAAGAAAAATTTAAGGATTTCAAGCATGCTCCCATTGACTTCAATGTTAAAAAAAAGTGATAAAAAGCTTAATATTTTAAAAAGTATAAATGGTAGAAAAAAAGTTGAAAAAGAGCACACCTCAGCTAAAAGAGACGAACATTTTGATAGTTGAATGGTTTTAATAGCTGAAAGTATGCAGAAGTTACGCATTACCGAAAAACGTACGGAATAAGAAGAAAAATAACTAGAAAATGCATTTCCTGGGGAAAATGCGTGGGAATGCTGAATTGCTAAAACGGCCCCCAGCAAAATTGCCCCCATCATATTGCCATCAAAACTGTCCCATCATATTGCCACCATCAAAACTGCCCCATCAGAATTGCCCCATCAAAACTGCACCATCATATTACCACCATCAAAACTGCCCCATCAGAATTGCCCTATCAAAACAGCCCCATCATATTGCCACCATCAAAACTGCCCCATCATATTGCCACCATCAAAACTGCCCCATCAGAATTACCCCATCAAAACTGCCCCATCATATTCCTCTATTATAAATCAGTACATGGTGTGTCTGTCCCCCTCCCCCGGGCTCTGTAATCAAAGCTGAGATGCTCCAGCCACCTCCCCCCCCCCCTGTGTATAACAGAAGCTTTGGTAACCATGGCAACAAAACAAACAGTACACTCTGATTAATGGCTAAAATTTCCTGAAATGACCTCTAAACAAATGGCCGTATTTTAAAAACTATACATCCTACAGCGAAGATCTTTATATTGTGAGAATCACAAGACCCAGACCTAGATTTTGATACATAGTATGTCTCTGAAATATTAAAATTGAAGGCACGGTCGCAGTTTAGAAATTGCCCTTCAAATTTGAAGGGGCTAGAGTGTAGTTTCAATGAATGTCAATGGACGGTGTGAGTTGCAAACAAATGGTCATATTGTGAAAACTATCAGGACTATGGCTTAGCCGTGGACATGTTTAGTGGCAGCAGGGATAGCTGAACCTTTTGATATAAGATTTATGTAGGTGGGCTTGAAAATGAGGGAGTGGCGGCAGTTTAGAAATCATGTTCTGATTTTTCAGCTTTTGTCCCCTCCCCTGGGCTCTAATCAGAGCTGAGATGCTCCAGCCACCTCCCCCCCTGTGTATAACAGAAGCTTTGGTAACCATGGCAACAAAACACACACAGTACACTCTGATTAATGGCTAAAATTTCTTGAAATGACCTCTAAACAAAAAGCTTTTTCTCAAAAACTGTAAAAGATATAAAACTGAAAAGCTATAGCCAGATAGCTGAATATTTTGTGAACATTTTAAAGTTTGTTTGGTGTCTCTAGGTGAAAGTATGAAGGAGCTGAAACTTTTGGGAGCGGAAGAAAAATTTAAGGATTTCAAGCATGCTCCCATTGACTTCAATGTTAAAAAAAAGTGATAAAAAGCTTAATATTTTAAAAAGTATAAATGGTAGAAAAAAAGTTGAAAAAGAGCACACCTCAGCTAAAAGAGACGAACATTTTGATAGTTGAATGGTTTTAATAGCTGAAAGTATGCAGAAGTTACGCATTACCGAAAAACGTACGGAATAAGAAGAAAAATAATAAAAAAACGAATAACAATAGTGGGACTGCTAAAGCATTCCCACTAATAAAAAAACGAATAACAATAGTGGGACTGCTAAAGCATTCCCACTAACTAGAAAAGGTACAATTTCTGGGGAAATTGTGAAAGTGTTCTTGCCTCTACAACTGGAGTGGGCGGAGTAACTGGGTGGGGTGGAGTGGCTTGAGTAACCGTGAAGTGTTAAAAAGCTTAATATTTTAAAAAGTATAAATAGTAGTAAAAAAGTTGAAGTCTCATCATTAGCTGAAAGAGCACAAACATTTTTTTCAAAAATGATTTTTTTTTTCAAAAATGATTTTTTTTTCAAAAATATATTTTTTTTCAAAAATGATTTTTTTCCAAAATTTTTTTTTTTTTCAAAAATGATTTTTTTTTTTCAAAAATGTTTTTTTTTTTCAAAAATGAATTTATTTTTTTCAAAAATGATTTTTTTTTTCAAAAATATTTTTTTTTTTCAAAAATAATTTTTTTTTCAAAAATATTTTTTTTTTTCAAAAATGATTTTATTTTAATTTTTTTCAAAAATTATTTATTATTTTCAAAAATTATTTTTTTTTCAAAAATTATTATTTTTTTTCAAAAATTATTATTTTTTTTTCAAAAATATTTTTTTTTTACATGGGGCGGTCATAATGTTTTGGCTGATCATGGGGTGGTCATAATGTTTTGGCTGATCATGGGGTTGTCAGCTTTTGTCACCTCCCACTCTAGTATTGAACATTTCGCCATTCATTCCTATGGGACCAATTTCGCCGCAAAAACGACATTTCGTGGACCATTCGGCGAAACGTTCCACAAAGTAATAGCACACCAATCGGGAACAATCCGCTCATTTCGGTATATTATTTGTCTCTGTAGTGTAAAAACTGTGGGAGGAGTCTACAAGCATTATCAAGTCTAGCAGATGAAGTCACATGCATTTGGGGTGTCTCAGCATCTTGTGTTTACAACCACTGTTTCCTAGCAACACTCATGCCCTGTTTATGCTTCCCAAATACTACTTCATCAAAACTGCCCCATCAGAATTACCCCATCAAAACTGCCCCATCATATTCCTCTATTATAAATCAGTACATGGTGTGTCTGTCCCCTCCCCCGGGCTCTGTAATCAGCTGAGATGCTCCAGCCACCTCCCCCCCTGTGTATAACAGAAGCTTTGGTAACCATGGCAACAAAACAAAACACTAACAGTACACTCTGATTAATGGCTAAAATTTCCTGAAATGACCTCTAAACAAATGGCCGTATTTTAAAAACTATACATCCTACAGCGAAGATCTTTATATTGTGAGAATCACAAGACCCAGACCTAGATTTTGATACATAGTATGTCTCTGAAATATTAAAATTGAAGGCACGGTCGCAGTTTAGAAATTGCCCTTCAAATTTGAAGGGGCTAGAGTGTAGTTTCAATGAATGTCAATGGACGGCATGAGTTGCAAACAAATGGTCATATTGTGAAAACTATCAGGACTATGGCTTAGCCGTGGACATGTTTAGTGGCAGCAGGGATAGCTGAACGTTTTGATATAAGATTTGTGTAGGTGGGCTTGAAAATGAGGGAGTGGCGGCAGTTTAGAAATCATGTTCTGATTTTCCAGCTTTTGTCATCTCCCACTCTAGCTTCCCCATTCATTCCTATGGGACCATTTTCGCCGCAAAAACGATGATATTTCGTGAACCATTCGGCGAAACGTTCCACAAAGTAATAGCACACCATTCGGGAACAATCCGCACGTTTCGGTATATTACTTGTCTATGTAGTGTAAAAACTGTGGGAGGAGTTAGGGTGGTAAATTTGGCTATAATAATAAGAATAATATATATGTGAGATAACAGTAAGTGGTCTTGCTATGCAAGAACACTTAACTAGAAAATGCATTTCCTGGGGAAAATGCGTGGGAATGCTGAATTGCTAAAACGGCCCCCAGCAAAATTGCCCCCATCATATTGCCATCAAAACTGTCCCATCATATTGCCACCATCAAAACTGCCCCATCAGAATTGCCTCATCAAAACTGCACCATCATATTGCCACCATCAAAACTGCCCCATCAAAAAATATTTTTTTTTTTCAAAAATATTTTTTTTTTCAAAAATAATTTTTTTTTTTTTCAAAAATATTTTTTTTTTCAAATTTTTTTTTTTTTCAAAAATTTTTTTTTTTCAAAAATGATTTTTTTTTTTTTTTAATTTTTTTTTTTTTTTCAAAAATATTTTTTTTTTCAAAAATATTTTTTTTTCAAAAATATTTTTTTTTCAGGAATATTTTTTTTTTTTTCAAAAATATATATTTTTTTTCAAAAATAATTGCTGAATAGCTAAATTGCTAAAATGACCGCCATCAAAACTGCCCCATCAGAATTGCCACCATCAAAACTGGCCCATCATATTCCTCTATTATAATCAGTACATGGTGTGTCTGTCCCCTCCCCCCGGGCTCTGTAATTAAAGCTGAGATGCTCCAGCCACCTCCCCCCCCCTCTGTGTATAACAGAAGCTTTGGTAACCATGGCAACAAAACACACACAGTACACTCTGATTAATGGCTAAAATTTCCTGAAATGACCTCTAAACAAAAAGCTTTTTCTCAAAAACTGTAAAAGATATAAAACTGAAAAGCTATAGCCAGATAGCTGAATATTTTGTGAACATTTTAAAGTTTGTTTGGTGTCTCTAGGTGAAAGTATGAAGGAGCTGAAACTTTTGGGAGCGGAAGAAAAATTTAAGGATTTCAAGCATGCTCCCATTGACTTCAATGTTAAAAAAAAGTGATAAAAAGCTTAATATTTTAAAAAGTATAAATGGTAGAAAAAAAGTTGAAAAAGAGCACACCTCAGCTAAAAGAGACAAACATTTTGATAGTTGAATGGTTTTAATAGCTGAAAGTATGCAGAAGTTACGCATTACCGAAAAACGTACGGAATAAGAAGAAAAATAATAAAAAAACGAATAACAATAGTGGGACTGCTAAAGCATTCCCACTAACTAGAAAATGCATTTCCTGGGGAAAATGCGTGGGAATGCTGAATTGCTAAAACGGCCCCCAGCAAAATTGCCCCCATCATATTGCCATCAAAACTGTCCCATCATATTGCCACCATCAAAACAGCCCCATCATATTGCCACCATCAAAACTGCCCCATCATATTGCCACCATCAAAACTGCCCCATCAGAATTACCCCATCAAAACTGCCCCATCATATTCCTCTATTATAAATCAGTACATGGTGTGTCTGTCCCCTCCCCCGGGCTCTGTAATCAGAGCTGAGATGCTCCAGCCACCTCCCCCCCTGTGTATAACAGAAGCTTTGGTAACCATGGCAACAAAACAAACAGTACACTCTGATTAATGGCTAAAATTTCCTGAAATGACCTCTAAACAAATGGCCGTATTTTAAAAACTATACATCCTACAGCGAAGATCTTTATATTGTGAGAATCACAAGACCCAGACCTAGATTTTGATACATAGTATGTCTCTGAAATATTAAAATTGAAGGCACGGTCGCAGTTTAGAAATTGCCCTTCAAATTTGAAGGGGCTAGAGTGTAGTTTCAATGAATGTCAATGGACGGCATGAGTTGCAAACAAATGGTCATATTGTGAAAACTATCAGGACTATGGCTTAGCCGTGGACATGTTTAGTGGCAGCAGGGATAGCTGAACGTTTTGATATAAGATTTGTGTAGGTGGGCTTGAAAATGAGGGAGTGGCGGCAGTTTAGAAATCATGTTCTGATTTTCCAGCTTTTGTCATCTCCCACTCTAGTTTCCCCATTCATTCCTATGGGACCAATTTCGCCGCAAAAATTATGATATTTCGTGAACCATTCGGCGAAACGTTCCACAAAGTAATAGCACACCATTCGGGAACAATCCGCACGTTTCGGTATATTACTTGTCTATGTAGTGTAAAAACTGTGGGAGGAGTTAGGGTGGTAAATTTGGCTATAATAACTAGAAAAGGTACAATTTCTGGGGAAATTGTGAAAGTGTTCTTGCCTCTACAACTGGAGTGGGCGGAGTAACTGGGTGGGGTGGAGTGGCTTGAGTAACTGTGAAAAGTGTTAAAAAGCTTAATATTTTAAAAAGTATAAATAGTAGTAAAAAAGTTCCATCATTCGCTGAAAGAGCTGAACATTTTTTTCAAAAGTAATTTTTTTTTTCAAAAATGAATTTTTTTTAATCAAAAATGATTTTTTTTTCTTCAAAAATGATTTTTTTTTTCAAAAGTAATTTTTTTTTTCAAAGGTAATTTTTTTTTTCAAAAATGAATTTTTTTATTTCAAAAATATTTTTTTTTCGAAATTATTATTTTTTTTAAAGTAATTTTTTTTCAAAAATATTTTTTTTTTTCAAAAATATTTTTTTTTTCAAATATATTTTTTTTTTCATAAATAATTTTTTTTTTAAAAGAAATTTTTTTTTCAAAAATAATTTTTTTTTTCAAAAATATTTTTTTTTCAAAAATATTTTTTTTTTTTTTTCAAAAATGATTTTATTTTTCAAAAATTATTTTTTTACTTTTTTCAAAATTTTTTTTTTTTTTCAAAAATATTTTTTTTTTTACATGGGGCGGTCATAATGTTTTGGCTGATCATGGGGTGGTCATAATGTTTTGGCTGATCATGGGGTTGTCAGCTTTTGTCACTTCCCACTCTAGTTTTGAACATTTCGCCATTGGGACCAATTTCGCCGCAAAAACGTCATTTCGTGGACCATTCGGCAAAACATTCCACAAAGTAATAACACACCAATCGGGAACAATCCGCTCGTTTCGGTATATTATTTGTCTCTGTAGTGTGAAAACTGTGGGAGGAGTCTACAAGCATTATCAAGTCTAGCAGATGAAGTCACATGCATTTGGAGTGTCTCAGCATCTTGTGTTTATAACCACTGTTTCCTAGCAACGCTCATGCCCTGTTTATGCTTCCCAAATACTGCTTCATCAAAACTGCCCCATCAGAATTACCCCATCAAAACTGCCCCATCATATTCCTCTATTATAAATCAGTACATGGTGTGTCTGTCCCCTCCCCCGGGCTCTGTAATCAGCTGAGATGATCCAGCCACCTTCCCCCCTGTGTATAACAGAAGCTTTGGTAACCATGGCAACAAAACAAACACTAACAGTACACTCTGATTAATGGCTAAAATTTCCTGAAATGACCTCTAAACAAATGGCCGTATTTTAAAAACGATACATCCTACAGCGAAGATCTTTATATTGTGAGAATCACAAGACCCAGACCTAGATTTTGATGTATAGTATGTCTCTGAAATATTAAAAATGAAGGCACAGTCGCAGTTTAGAAATTGCCCTTCAAATTTGGAGGGGGCTAGAGTGTAGTTTCAATGAATGTCAATGGACGGCGTGAGTTGCAAACAAATGGTCATATTGTGAAAACTATCAGGACTATGGCTTAGCCGTGGACATGTTTAGTGGCAGCAGGGATAGCTGAACGTTTTGATATAAGATTTGTGTAGGTGGGCTTGAAAATGAGGGAGTGGCGGCAGTTTAGAAATCATGTTCTGATTTTCCAGCTTTTGTCATCTCCCACTCTAGTTTCCCCATTCATTCCTATGGGACCAATTTCGCCGCAAAAACGACGATATTTCGTGAACCATTCGGCGAAACGTTCCACAAAGTAATAGCACACCATTCGGGAACAATCCGCACGTTTCGGTATATTACTTGTCTATGTAGTGTAAAAACTGTGGGAGGAGTTAGGGTGGTAAATTTGGCTATAATAATAAGAATAATATATATGTGAGATAACAGTAAGTGGTCTTGCTATGCAAGAACACTTAATAACTAGAAAAGGTACAATTTCTGGGGAAATTGTGAAAGTGTTCTTGCCTCTACAACTGGAGTGGGCGGAGTAACTGGGTGGGGTGGAGTGGCTTGAGTAACTGTGAAAAGTGTTAAAAAGCTTAATATTTTTAAAAGTATAAATAGTAGTAAAAAAGTTCCATCATTTGCTGAAAGAGCTGAACATTTTTTTCAAAACTAATTTTTTTTTCAAAAATGAATTTTTTTTAATCAAAAATGATTTTTTTTTCTTCAAAAATGATTTTTTTTTTCAAAAGTAATTTTTTTATTTCAAAAATAATTTTTTTTTCGAAATTATTATTTTTTTAAAGTAATTTTTTTTTCAAAAATAATTTTTTTTTTTCAAAAATATTTTTTTTTTTCAAAAATATTTTTTTTTTCAAAAATAATTTTTTTTTTTTCAAAAATATTTTTTTTTTTTCAAAAATTATTTTTTTTACTTTTTTCAAAAATTATTTTTTTTTTTTCAAAAATATTTTTTTTTTTTACATGGGGCGGTCATAATGTTTTGGCTGATCATGGGGTGGTCATAATGTTTTGGCTGATCATGGGGTTGTCAGCTTTTGTCACTTCCCACTCTAGTTTTGAACATTTCGCCATTCATTCCTATGGGACCAATTTCGCCGCAAAAACGTCATTTCGTGGACCATTCGGCAAAACATTCCACAAAGTAATAACACACCAATCGGGAACAATCCGCTCGTTTCGGTATATTATTTGTCTCTGTAGTGTGAAAACTGTGGGAGGAGTCTACAAGCATTATCAAGTCTAGCAGATGAAGTCACATGCATTTGGGGTGTCTCAGCATCTTGTGTTTACAACCACTGTTTCCTAGCAACGCTCATGCCCTGTTTATGCTTCCCAAATACTACTTCATCAAAACTGCCCCATCATATTCCTCTATTATAAATCAGTACATGGTGTGTCTGTCCCCTCCCCCGGGCTCTGTAATCAGCTGAGATGCTCCAGCCACCTTCCCCCCTGTGTATAACAGAAGCTTTGGTAACCATGGCAACAAAACAAACACTAACTAAAATTACCTGAAATGACCTCTAAACAAATGGCCGTATTTTAAAAACTATACATCCTACAGCGAAGATCTTTATATTGTGAGAATCACAAGACCCAAACCTAGATTTTGATGTATAGTATGTCTCTGAAATATTAAAAATGAAGGCACAGTCGCAGTTTAGAAATTGCCCTTCAAATCTGGAGGGGGCTAGAGTGTAGTTTCAATGAATGTCAATGGACGGCGTGAGTTGCAAACAAATGGTCATATTGTGAAAACTATCAGGACTATGGCTTAGCCGTGGACATGTTTAGTGGCAGCAGGGATAGCTGAACGTTTTGATATAAGATTTGTGTAGGTGGGCTTGAAAATGAGGGAGTGGCGGCAGTTTAGAAATCATGTTCTGATTTTCCAGCTTTTGTCATCTCCCACTCTAGTTTCCCCATTCATTCCTATGGGACCAATTTCGCCGCAAAAACGACGATATTTCGTGAACCATTCGGCGAAACGTTCCACAAAGTAATAGCACACCATTCGGGAACAATCCGCACGTTTCGGTATATTACTTGTCTATGTAGTGTAAAAACTGTGGGAGGAGTTAGGGTGGTAAATTTGGCTATAATAATAAGAATAATATATATGTGAGATAACAGTAAGTGGTCTTGCTATGCAAGAACACTTAACTAGAAAAGGTACAATTTCTGGGGAAATTGTGAAAGTGTTCTTGCCTCTACAACTGGAGTGGGCGGAGTAACTGGGTGGGGTGGAGTGGCTTGAGTAACTGTGAAAAGTGTTAAAAAGCTTAATATTTTAAAAAGTATAAATAGTAGTAAAAAAGTTCCATCATTCGCTGAAAGAGCTGAACATTTTTTTCAAAAGTAATTTTTTTTTTCAAAAATGAATTTTTTTTAATCAAAAATGATTTTTTTTTTCTTCAAAAATGATTTTTTTTTTCAAAAGTAATTTTTTTTTTCAAAGGTAATTTTTTTTTTCAAAAATGAATTTTTTTATTTCAAAAATAATTTTTTTTTCGAAATTATTATTTTTTTTAAAGTAATTTTTTTTTCAAAAATAATTTTTTTTTTTCAAAAATATTTTTTTTTTCAAATATATATTTTTTTAAAAAATATTTTTTTTTTAAAAGAAATTTTTTTTTCAAAAATAATTTTTTTTTTTCAAAAATATTTTTTTTTTCAAAAATATATTTTTTTTTTTCAAAAATGATTTTTTTTTTTCAAAAATAATTTTTTTACTTTTTTCAATTTTTTTTTTTTTTTTCAAAAATATTTTTTTTTTTTACATGGGGCGGTCATAATGTTTTGGCTGATCATGGGGTGGTCATAATGTTTTGGCTGATCATGGGGTTGTCAGCTTTTGTCACTTCCCACTCTAGTTTTGAACATTTCGCCATTCATTCCTATGGGACCAATTTCGCCGCAAAAACGTCATTTCCTGGACCATTCGGCAAAACATTCCACAAAGTAATAACACACCAATCGGGAACAATCCGCTCGTTTCGGTATATTATTTGTCTCTGTAGTGTGAAAACTGTGGGAGGAGTCTACAAGCATTATCAAGTCTAGCAGATGAAGTCACATGGATTTGGAGTGTCTCAGCATCTTGTGTTTACAACCACTGTTTCCTAGCAACGCTCATGCCCTGTTTATGCTTCCCAAATACTGCTTCATCAAAACTGCCCCATCAGAATTACCCCATCAAAACTGCCCCATCATATTCCTCTATTATAAATCAGTACATGGTGTGTCTGTCCCCTCCCCCGGGCTCTGTAATCAGCTGAGATGCTCCAGCCACCTTCCCCCCTGTGTATAACAGAAGCTTTGGTAACCATGGCAACAAAACAAACACTAACAGTACACTCTGATTAATGGCTAAAATTTCCTGAAATGACCTCTAAACAAATGGCCGTATTTTAAAAACTATACATCCTACAGCGAAGATCTTTATATTGTGAGAATCACAAGACCCAGACCTAGATTTTGATGTATAGTATGTCTCTGAAATATTAAAAATTAAGGCACAGTCGCAGTTTAGAAATTGCCCTTCAAATTTGGAGGGGGCTAGAGTGTAGTTTCAATGAATGTCAATGGACGGCGTGAGTTGCAAACAAATGGTCATATTGTGAAAACTATCAGGACTATGGCTTAGCCGTGGACATGTTTAGTGGCAGCAGGGATAGCTGAACGTTTTGATATAAGATTTGTGTAGGTGGGCTTGAAAATGAGGGAGTGGCGGCAGTTTAGAAATCATGTTCTGATTTTTCAGCTTTTGTCCCCTCCCCCCGGGCTCTGTAAACAGAGCTGAGATGCTCCAGCCACCTCCCCCCCCTGTGTATAACAGAAGCTTTGGTAACCATGGCAACAAAACACACACAGTACACTCTGATTAATGGCTAAAATTTCTTGAAATGACCTCTAAACAAAAAGCTTTTTCTCAAAAACTGTAAAAGATATCAAACTGAAAAGCTATAGCCAGATAGCTGAATATTTTGTGAACATTTTAAAGTTTGTTTGGTGTCTCTAGGTGAAAGTATGAAGGAGCTGAAACTTTTGGGAGCGGAAGAAAAATTTAAGGATTTCAAGCATGCTTCCATTGACTTCAATGTTAAAAAAAAGTGATAAAAAGCTTAATATTTTAAAAAGTATAAATGGTAGAAAAAAAGTTGAAAAAGAGCACACCTCAGCTAAAAGAGACAAACATTTTGATAGTTGAATGGTTTTAATAGCTGAAAGTATGCAGAAGTTACGCATTACCGAAAAACGTACGGAATAAAATTATTAAAATTAAGTTTAAAAATAAATAAAATCGAATAACAATAGTGGGACTGCTAAAGCATTCCCACTAATAAAATCGAATAACAATAGTGGGACTGCTAAAGCATTCCCACTAATAAGTGGTCTTGCTATGCAAGAACACTTAACTAGAGTAGATCAGATTATATCCATAACCCTGTTTCCCACGTAGGGAAAGTGAGTGTAAGCATCAGAGTTACCTATTATATTCCAAATACCAGGAAGTAATTTTGAATGTTGTCACCACTATAGATAATCCATCCCTACAAAGGGGGCTTTGATATTAAATTTAACAAAGAGTCACTCGTGTCTTGTGAGTCTAACCAAGCACCCCACATTTTGGTAAACTTTGTAGGGCACCCCCTAGCCTTTATAGGTTAACTTGTATAATGGGAGGTTTTGATTAATTACTCTCTTCCACAGACCAATGTTTAAGGGTTCAGACCGAATCCAATACAATACCACTGTTTTTCTTGCATAATAAATGCAAAAACAATTTCATCGTAGTAGGAAACACAACGTCTTCAAACACCCGCAGAAGACACCACTTGGGGTTGCAGATATTGGGGAGCTCAAAAGCCTCTGAAATAAATGCAGTAACTGCTGCCCCGAACGGTTTGACGCTATCACAGGATCAAACCATATGAAAAAAGTCCTCCTGCCCCATCTCACATTTAGAACAGAGGAGGGAAAGGGGTTGTAATTAGTGTGTATAGTAGTAGTGAGTACCTGTAGTAACTGGGACTATCTCAGTACCTGGGAGTATGGGAATTACTGAGAGCACCTGGAGTAACTGGCAGTACTGAGAGTAACTGAAGTAACTGGGAGTGCTGAGAGTACCCGGGAGTACAAAGAGTAACTGGGAGTATCTTTAGGTACTCTTAATACTCCCAGGTACTCCAGGTACTCCCTGGTACTAGAGTATACAGCAACTTAGAGTACTGGGAGTATTAATTGCATAATATAGAAACTTTGGTACTGGAGTAATTGCATAATATAGTAACTGGGTACTGGGAGTATTATTTGCATAATATAGGAACATGGAGTACCGGGAGAATTATTTGTAGTAATTTGGAGTACTGAGAGTGACGCGGGGTGCTGTGAGTGATGTGCGGTGTGGAGAGTGACTGTGAGGAACTTGGAGTAGCTGTAGCACCAGGAGAGCTTGAAGTAGTGTAGAGTACCAATAGAAACTCTTTCCTTATTATCCCCACTAGAGTAGTGGGCTAAATGTCCAACAGGATTGGTGATGCCACCCAGTGCACATCCTGCTCCATGTATGCGTTCCTTGAAGAGCCATTCAAGGGTGAATACTGCTGTGGGAGATGTAAGCAAGTTGCTTCTCTGGAATCCCAGATCTTGGATCTGGAGAATCAGGTGACAACACTAAGAAGTTTTGACAACCTTGAAAGGAGCTTGGATATTACCCAGCAGGTGCTGTCGTGGGCCAGTGTAGAGGGGGGTGGAGATATAGAGGCACAGGAGACAGAGGTAGGTAGCTGGGTGACAGTTAGGATGGGTAGAGGGAAGAGCGCTAGGGAGGCTAGTCCTGAGTTGATACACCCCAACAAATATGCCAAGTTGCATGATGTTGGGGATATCAGCTCAGGGATGGCAATGCTGGAGCAGGCGCCCTACCCTAGCTGCCAGGGGAATGACTGCTTTGGTAAGGAGGGGTGCATGGATACAGGCAAAGTTATACAGGTACTGGTAGTAGGGCAACTCAGTTATTAGAAGGACAGAGAGGGCAATCTTTCATAAAGACCGGCGCTCAGGTTCAGCATATAGCAGATCGGGTGGACAGATTATTGGGTAGGGCTGGGGAGGACCCAGATGTCATGATACACGTTGACACCAATGACAAAGTGATAGGAAGGTGGAGAGTCCTAAAAAATCATTTCAGGGACTCGGGAAATAGATTAAAGAGAAGGACCTCCATAGTGGTTTTCTCAGAAATATTTAATTCACACCAGAGAGGCAGCAGGAGCTTAGGAAACGTAACAAGTGGATGAGAACCTGGTGTAGGAAGGAGGGGTTCGGGGAGCTGGGCTGATTTCTCATTCGGTTACCACCTCTTTAGTAGGGACGGGCTGCACCTTAATGGGGAGGGTGGAGCTCTGTTGGGAAGAAAGATGGCCAAGAAGTTGGAGGGGCTTTTAAACTAGATGTTGGGGGGGAGGGTTCAGTGGAAGAGATAGCCAGCAGTGAGCAAAGTACAGTGGGTAATAATGGAGTCAGTAGTGATAATATAGCCATAACATTTAGTCCCGTGGTGAATGAGTTGACAAGTCAAAAATTAAGCCTGAGAAAACATGAGGAGAAAATAATGTGTACCCATACATTACTGAGAGGCATATACACAAATGACAGGAGCCTAGCTAACAAAATGGAGGAAATGGAGCTGCTATTACAGGAGGACTTAGACTTTGTGGGAATAACAGAAACTTGGTTTGACAGCTCACACAACTGGCTGGCAAATATCCAGGGAATATCCTTGTATTGGAAAAACAGGGAAGGTATTAGAGGGGGAGGGGTGTGTCTATATATCAAAAATGATTTAAGGGTGGTAGAGAGGAGTGACACTGTAAAAATGGGAGAAGGCGGGAGGTGGAATCCATGTGGGTGGAACTACAAAGAGAAGAAGAAGTGGAAAATGAATAGTGGGGGTAAGTTACAGGTCCCCCTAACCTGAAGGAGGAGGTGGAGATGGACTTCCCATCACAGTTAGAAATTGCAGCGAGGCAGGGAAATGCCATCATAATGGGGGACTTCAACTATCCCAATATTGACTGGGCAGAGGAGACATCTCACATATTAAATGCTTGTCATTTCTTAAATGTCTTACAGGACAACTTCATGTCCTAATTGGTGGATTACCCAACCAGAAAGAATGCATTGCTAGATCTATTAATTACAAACGATTCAAGTCTGATCTCAGATGTGGAAACACCGGAACAACTTGGGATCTAGCGATCACAGGATGATCACATTTAGCGTAAATCATAGGAAAAGGAGGCATAAGAAAACTAAATTTCAAACGAACCACCTTTTCTGGGCTTAATACTACAAGACATCAATTGGGACCAAATCCTAGAAACATTGAACAGGGAGGAAAAATGCTTTAGGAACACATTAAATCAAGGTATTACACGGTGCATTCAAATGGGCAATAAATATAGAAGAGCGAAGGTTAAACGTAGGTGGCTAAACGGTAATGTAAAAAGTATTATTAAAGAGAAGAAAATGGCCTTTAAAAAATATAAAGGGGCTGGGTCATTGTCAGCATTTCAATACTATAAGGAATGCAATAAGAAGTGTAAGAACCCAATCAGGGTGGCTAAAAAAAAAAATCTATGAGAGACACATAGCAGAGGAGAGTAAAAAAAAATCCCAAGAAATGTTTTAGATATATTAACAGTAAAAAAGTGAGATCAGAGCACATTGCCTACATAAAAGACAATGAAGGGAGGATGGTTACGGGAGACACAGAAGGCAACTGTACTAAATGCTTTCTTCTCCTCAGTTTTTAAACAGGAAAAGGAGGAGTATTCCGACCACGACTGTATTGTTAGTAACGCGTCACAGGACGTACCCTTGTGGCTAACAGAGGCCGGAGTCAAGAAAAGACCAGAAAAGCTTAACACAAATAAATCACCAGGACCAGATGGCCTACACCCGAGAGTCCTCAAAGAACTCAGTCAGGTTATATAAGGGAGATGTCCTTAACAGTCCCCAAAAAAGAACCAAAAAATGTTTGTCATAAACCACAGTACAAGGAACCAACTGGAGGCTCTGGAGAGCATCAATAAATATAACAGAAAAGATATAAAAAAAAATATAAAGAAAAAACCTGAACTGAAACCTGAGTCCACCATCAACATCTGTAGATGGATAAACAGGGCACAGCAGAAAACTTAGAGGAAATAGAGCATCATCATTTCCAGCAGTGGTTCTGGAATAATGTACAAAAGCAAAATAAGCCATGTGGATAAGAAAAGGAATGCCCAAGTAATGTATGAAAACTTTACAGTCTTTTACCGATTACTTATTACAGTGATCATCACTATATTAAGCACTCACACTGTAAAAAAAATCCTGACAGTTCAGCCACATCTGTTGGAATATTTTGCCGATAATGACCATTTCCACTGTTGCTGAAATGATGCTGTGGGATGTGCACAAATGTGTAATTCTGAAACATTGTTAGCGTTAACTAACAGACTTAAGAACGCTGCTGGAACTTATATATAAAGATGAATAGATCATATGCACTACCACAACCACGAGCAGATAGTGTACACGTGAAAAAAAAAAGTATAACCGATGTGGCACTTGCTCTAAACAATGCAAAGTAGTGAATTCTATACTATACGATAGGCATAGAAAACCCAAAAAAAAACCCTGTGCTAAAAAACCCTTCTACTGGCTAGCCCATGCAATCAGTGAGCCGGAGAATGAATTGGCTTGCAGCGTAAGTTTACCATAGAGCTGACCAAGGACCAGATGGTCCCCAGCCATCTCTATGACCTTGGGAGGCTGGGTGAGAGGTTATGCAACCGGTAGATGTAAACACTGCCATGTTTTTTTTTTTTTTTTATCTCAGGCTTTCCAGCCTAGAGGAGAGATGTGGGGTTGTAAAGACCCCATGTCTCTCTGTAAAGAGGACCTGTCATGCCCTATTCCTATTACAAGGAAGAGTGTAAAAAAAAAATTAAAGTGCCCCTGTCCCAGTGTGCTCGCACGCATACGTACGTAATGTTAGAGTGAGAGCAATAATTCTAGCACCAGACCTCCTCTGTAGCTCTAATATATGAAAATATATTAAAGCCTAGCCTATGGAGATTTTTAACCACTTCAGCCCCGGACCATTATGCTGCCTAAGGACCAGAGGACTTTTTCCAAATTGGCACTGCGTCGCTTTAACTGTTAATTGCGCGGTCATGCAATGCTGTACCCAAACGAAATTTGCGTCCTTTTCTTCCCACAAATAGAGCTTTCTTTTGATGGTATTTGATCACCTCTGCCGTTTTTATTTTTTGCGCTATAAACAGAAAAAGACCGAAAATTTGGAAAATAAATGATATTTTCTACTGTTTGTTATAAAAAAAAATCCAATAAACTCAATTTTAGTCATACATTTAGGCCAAAATGTATTCGGCCACATGTCTTTGGTAAAAAAAAAGTCAATAAGCGTATATTTATTGGTTTGCACAAAAGTTAGAGCGTCTACAAACTAGGGTACATTTTCTGGAATTTACACAGCTTTTAGTTTGACTGCCTATGTCATTTCTTGAGGTGCTAAAATCGCAGGGCAGTACAAACCCCCCCCCCCCCCCAATGACACCATTTTGGAAAGTAGACACCCCAAGGAAATTGCTGAGAGGCATGTTGAACCCATTGAATATTTTTTTTTTTTCGTCCCAAGTGATTGAATAATGACAAAAAAAAAAAATATTTACAAAACCCCCCCAAATGACCCCATTTTGGAAAGTAGACACCCCAAGCTATTTGCTGAGAGGCATGTTGAGTCCATGGAATATTTTATATTTTGACACAAGTTGCGGGAAAGTGACAATTTTTTTTTTTTTTTTTGCACAAAGTTGTCACTAAATGATATATTGCTCACACAGGCCATGGGCATATGTGGAATTGCACCCCAAAATACATTTAGCTGCTTCTCCTGAGTATGGGGATACCACATGTGTGGGACTTTTTGGGAGCCTAGCCGCGTACGGGGCCCGGAAAACCAATCACCGCCTTCAGGATTTCTAAGGGTGTAAATTTTTGATTTCACTCTTCACTGCCTATCACATTTTCGGAGGCCATGTAATGCCCAGGTGGCACAAACCCCCCCAAATGACCTCATTTTGGAAAGTAGACACCCCAAGCTATTTGCTGAGAGGTATGGTGAGTATTTTGCAGCTCTCATTTGTTTTTGAAAATGAAGAAAGGCAAGAAAAAACATTTTTTTTAATTTTTTCAATTTTCAAAACTTTGTGACAAACAGTGAGGTCTGCAAAATACTCACTATACCGCTCAGCAAATAGCTTGGGGTGTCTACTTTCCAAAATGGGGTCATTTGGGGGGAGGGTTGTGCCACCTGGGCATTCCATGGCCTCCGAAACTGTGATTGTCTCTTTCCCGCAACTTGTGTCACAATTTAAAATATTCCATGGACTCGACATGACTCTCAGCAAATAGCTTGGGGTGTCTACTTTCCAAAATGGGGTCATTTGGGGGGAGTTTTGAACTGTCCTGGCATTTTATGCACAACATTTAGAAGCTTATGTCACATATCACCCACTCTTCTAACCACTTGAAGACAAAGCCCTTTCTGACACTTTTTTTTTACATGAAAAAATTATTTTATTTTGCAAGAAAATTACTTTGAACCCCCAAACACTATATATTTTTTTTAAAGCGAATAGCCTACAGATTAAAATGGTGGGTGTTTCATTTTTTTTTTCACACAGTATTTGCGCAGCGATTTTTCAAACGCATTTTTTGGGGAAAAAACAAACTTTATTAAATTTTAATGCACTAAAACACACTATATTGCCCAACTGTTTGATGAAATAAAAAAGATGAGCTTAGGCCGAGTACATGGATACCAAACCTGACATGCTTTAAAATTGCGCACAAACGTGCAGTGGCGACAAACTAAATACATTTTTAAAAGCCTTTAAAAGCCTTTACAGGTTACCACTTTAGATTTACAGAGGAGGTCTACTGCTAAAATTACTGCCCTCGATCTGACGTTCGCGGTGACACCTCACATGCATGGTGCAATTGCGGTTTACCTTTGACGCCAGACCGACGCTTGCGTTCGCCTTTGCGCAAGAGCAGGGGGGGACAGGGGTGCTTTTTTTTTTTTCTTTATTATTTTTTTGCTTTTTTATCTTATTTTTAAACTGTTCCTTTCATTTTTTTTTTTTAATCATTTTTATTGTTATCTCAGGGAATGTAAATATCCCCTATGATAGCAATAGGTAGTGACAGGTACTCTTTTTTGAAAAAAATTGGGGTCTTTTAGACCCTAGATCTCTCCTCTGCCCTCAAAGCATCTGACCACACCAAGATCGGTGTGATAAAATGCTTTCCCAATTTCCCAATGGCGCTGTTTACATCCGGCGAAATCTAAGTCATGAAATGCTCGTAGCTTCCGGTTTCTTAGGCCATAGAGATGTTTGGAGCCACTCTGGTCTCTGATCAGCTCTATGGTCAGCTGGCTGAATCACCAGCTGCATTCTCAGGTTCCCTGTTGAGACAGGAGAGCCAGAGAAAAACACGGAAGACGGTGGGGGGGGCATTCCCTCCCACTGCTTGTAAAAGCTGTCTAGAGGCTAATTAGCCGCTAGGATTGCTTTTACATGAAAGCCGACCGCTGGCTGAAAAGAATGATATCAAGATGATACCTAAACCTGCAGGCATCATTCTGGTATAACCACTCAAAGTCGTGAATGGCGTACCTGAAGACAAAAAAATGGTTAACAATAAAACACAGTAAACGGTAAAGTATAAAAAATTGCATACCTGAAAAGCAAAGATGATAAAACATAATAACAATAAAACATTGTAGAATAGAATACAGTAAAAAAGAGCAGAACAATAGAGAGAGAGAGAACAATAAAACGACAACTATTTTTTTTTATTTTATATATTTTTTTTTTTTACACTTTTTTTTGTAACTAACAATTATAACTGTAATCGGTTCCAGGTTTGTGTCTCTCAAAATGCGATGGCATCTTGGGAGACCCTGTGAAAGTCTGCCTAGTCTGTGCAATGCTGTACCCTACGCTAATACTCAACTAGTGTATGGTAGCGTTCAAAACATTCACCAATGCAAAGACCAGGATTGTCAGGACAGGAGGGACAATAATAGCGGGTGTCACGCCTATATCCGCGCTTGCTGCAGACACAACATCTTTTTTTGGGGGGGTTCGCTGGGTAGGGGTACTCGGGAGGATATAAAGAAAATGCCTCTCATGCAGCCGACTGCATTTGGTTGGGGATGTGAATGGGGGAAGTACGGGCGCTGCAGAAGTGGTGGGTTCCCAATTAGGATTGGCGAATGCAGCAAGGAAGGGCATTATGGGCACGACGGGCCTGTTTGTCTTCTTGGTGGCAGCGGGACACTAATTGTGCTTGCCACCTCACCAGCTTGAACTGCACTTATGGGACTCGCCACGTCACCAAGTGTTACTGCAGTGCTGGTTTGACTACGACCGGGGTGTACTAGGCCACTGGTGCTTTTCAGTTCACCAAAATGCTACCAAAAAAACTGTTAGCGATCGCAGGGATCAGGCCTGACTCTGCGAACGCTGCAGTTATGCGTTTAGTGTTTTGTAAGTGACAGTGATCGATCGATACTGCACTTGGGTGGGCTGGGCTGGGCCGGGCGGAGGGGCAAAACGCAGGTGCTAGCAGGTATCTGGGCTGATCCCACAAACACTGCGTTTTTGGGAACCCTTAACTGCTGGGGACGCTAGTATAGATCTGATCGGATCAGATATTGATCCGATCAGATACTATACCACTAAGGGAGGTGTACGGTGCGTGCGTGGGTGTTAGCGGTACTGGCGCTAACCTGACGCTGCCTGGGGCTGGTGCTTGCCAGTTCACCAAAATGCTACCAAAAAAACTGTTAGCGATCGCAGGGATCAGGCCTGACTCTGCGAACGCTGCAGTTATGCGTTTAGTGTTTTGTAAGTGACAGTGATCGATCGATACTGCACTTGGGTGGGCTGGGCTGGGCCGGGCGGAGGGGCAAAATGAAGGGGTTAGCAGGTATCTGGGGTGATCCCGCTAACGCTGCGTTTTTGGGAACCCTAAACTGCTGGGGACGCTAGTATAGATCTGATCGGATCAGATATTGATCCGTTCAGATACTATACCACTAAGGGAGGTGTATGCTGCGTGCGTGGGTGTTAGCGGTACTGGCGCTAACCTGGCGCTGCCTTGGGCGACGTATATCACCACCGGGCGATCAGGGGGCTAAACCTTTATTCGGTAATAGAAACAAAAAGGGGGGAGATGGGACTTTAAATGAAACAGTTGACAGATTGGGGTTAAAAGTAAAAGTACAATTTATTACATATAATATGTGCTGGTATAAACTTTCAACATGTAGAAGGTTACCTGTGCATGTGCACCAAGCATATCCTATATATATACATGCATAGAAACAAGCAGTACTAAATTACAGTGGTAAATGGCTAACACGTATGTCATATGAGGGTTATACAGGTAGGAATCACGCAACATGATGATGTAAAAAATGGATTTGAAAGTTGATGCATGAATAATTCATAATAATAATCTGGTAGAACTCTGACCAGCCTAGCGGCGAGAACCTTGGCCAGAATTTTTAGATCATAGTTCAGTAGAGAAATAGGCATGTAGGAGGCACAGTGTTTTGGGTCTTTGCCCGGTTTAGGGATGAGAATAATGTGGGCTCCAAACATAGTAGGTGGTAAGGAGTTGACCTCTAAGCAGTGGGAGAAGAGTAGCTGGAGCTTGGGAGCTATAATCTTGGTGTATCTTTTGTACCAGTCACCCGGGAGACCATCTGGGCCAGGGGTTTTGGAGGGAGGTAGCGAGGCGATGGCCAACTCTATCTCCTGGGTTGTTATTGGGGCATCCAGAGGCTAGGGAGATGTAATTGTTGCTGTTCAGATTCGAGAACCTCAGGAGCAGGGCAATGGGCTTGGTGATATAGGTTGCTAAAAAAAACATAACATTTTTGGAGAATCAGGATCAGTAATACTAGTCCCAGTCTCTAATAATAATTCGGGGACTATAGTTTGAATCTGCGGGTCATCCACCAGATTGGTTAGCAGGCGTCCGTTTTTATCCCCTGATTAAAATATTTTACCAGACAACAAACGGATATCAGTTTGGGTTAGAAAAGTGTAGTGTAGAGCTATATTTTTCCTGGCTTGGGCCAGTTGGAGATAATTGGATGGTGTGGGTTGCTCAGCAAAGGAGGCAGAAGCGTCAGCCTCCAGACCTTCTAGTCTTGAGGTTTCAGAAGTGCAACCGGTTCTGGTAACTTTGATTGCCGAAATATAAGAGCCTTGGATCGTCGCCTTGAAGGCATCCCACACCACCCCAGGAGGAGCTGTGTCTGTATTGTGAGACCAGTAATCTTCGAGTTGTGGAGATACAAGCTCAGACACACTGTCATTGTTAATCCATCTAGGAGCTAGCCTCCAGGTGCCCGGATCTTTCCGTCTACCCAACCGGAAGCATAATTCAAGCGGAGAGTGATTAGAGAGTCCTGCTGGGAGAGACGAGGCCTCAGATACTTTAGAAAGTGCTGGAGCGCTGCCAAACGCAAAATCAATTCTGGAGCCAGATTTGTGGGTTGTGGACAGGAGTGAAAAGACTCTGGAGTCAGAATGTTTCCATCTCTATATCTCAGTTAGAGCAAAGGTGTCCGCCCATTGAGTGAGATCAGGGGAGACAGTGCGCTGGGGATTAGAGGAGTCTAGGGCAGGATCAAGAATTGAATTAAAGTCCCCAGCAAAAATGATATGTGTGGAGGGAAGGAAAGCTAGTTTCTCGCTAATGGAGAAAAGTAGAGTGGGGTCTACAGGAGCGGGTAGGTAGATATTTACAAAAGCCCAGAGGACTAAATGAAGTTCAAGTAACAGAATTATGTATCTGCCATTAGGGTCCAAGATCACTTTCTCAACTTTACATGGTAGGGCTTTAATAATTAGGATCGCGACTCCTCTCACATAGGTCCAGTATGTGGCATGAAAGGCCTGTCTTACCCAAGATCTACGCAGAGCCAATATCCTACTTCCCATGAGATGAGTCTCCTGTAGAAAGAGGATGTGTGGCTTGTGGGACGCTAGGAATTTGAACATTAGGGAACGTTTAAATTTGTCATTCAGGCCTCGTATGTTCCAGGAAACCAGTTTGCTTGCTGTATCTTTAGGATACAGGGAGCTAACCAGTGTGCTGTCTTGTTGTTTAAGAAAAGTTACATCTAAAAAGTTTATCTTTGAGGTACTATATGTCATGGTGAAATTTAGGTTACATAAATTTTGATTCATAGCTGTAATGCACTGATTGAGTGACTCGGGTAACCCCTCGAGTAGCAATACCAACTTAGTATCTTTTCTGTTAAAGGGATAAGTTATCATCCGTCAAAAAAGCCTGTTCCCACTCCCCCAGGTACAGGTTAGCGTAGGAGGGGACACAACAGGACCCCATAGCTACGCCTTGTACCTGGAGGTAGTGGGAATCATCAAAAGAAAAGACATTATGGGCCAATATGTATTCTAAAGCTGAAAGTTTGAACTTGTTAAAGGGAAGATTGTCTTTATGCGACTGGGAGATGGCATGACTAATAGCACTGATGCCCTGCTGGTGGGGGATGGAGCTATATAAAGCTTTAACATCAACTGCCACCAGCAGGGCATCAGGAGATATGACCATTCCTCCAAGTTTTGGAGGAGATGCATGGTATCTTTTATGTAATAAGGTAAATTGGTTACATACGGTCTAATTTGTTCATTAATAAATTTACTTAAATTTTCCGTCATGGCCCAGCAGACGGAAACTATTGGTCGTCCCAGAGGATTGTTTTTATTTTTGTGAATCTTGGGTAAACTGTAAAAGGTTGGTATTTTGGGATGGGTATGTACAAAATAAAAGGCATTACGAGGTACTCATAATGGCCTGTTCTGGTAGTAAACACAGTTTTCCACTTGTCGCCCTCCTTAACCCTCTCAAATCAAGCTTGGTGAAAAACGTTGCTCCTTGGGGCAGTCAAATTACTCCAAAATCAATGGAATCAGATAGGCATTCTTAGTCATAAAACGATTGAGACCCCTATAATCAATACAAGGTCTCAGTTCATCACTCTTCTTCTTCACAAAGAAGAAACCAGCACCAGCAGGAGACGAGGCTTTGCAGGTGAAACCTCGAGAAAGTGCGTCTGAAACATACGAGGAGTATGACCTTATCCTCCAAGACTGACAAAGGATAAACCCAGCCACGAGGGGGTATGGCACCAGGTTGGAGCAGGTTGAAGGTCAATTGCGCAATCATACGATGGGTGTGGAGGCAAACTACTGGCTTGACCTTTGTCAAAGACATCGCTAAAATCGCGGTACTCCTCCGACAGGGAGGAGAGTGAAGAGGTGCACAGGACCTTGACTACCTTCTGGAAGTATGTCTTACTGCATTGTGGCGACCAGGAGAGAACCTCAGCACGGAGCCAATAAAAGGGGGGTTGTGCCTCTGTAAACCAAGGATAACCAATAACCAGCGGAAACTTGGGTGAGGAAATAACTTGGAATTGGATTATCTCATGGTGAAGAGCCCCTACGGCCATGGACAACGAAACAGTCTTGTGAGTCACATGGGCAGGCTGTAGAGGTCTCCCATCAACAGCCTTAATGACAAGTGGAGTGTTACGCAGCTGCAGCAGATTTGAGTGCTGCAATACAAAGGCAGCATCAATCAACAGGCCTGCAGCCCCAGAGTCGATAAGAGCCTGTATCTCGACGGATGACTCAGCCCAAGAAAGGGTAACTGAAACCAGGGGATAACTGGGGATGAAACAACGCCACCTAAGGTCTGTCCATGACAGGACTTCCAGGTTCGGGGGTACCCTGGACGGGTAGGACAAGACTTCAAAAAGTGACCTGCTTGGCCACAATAAAGGCACAATCTCTCCCTTCTTCTAAGGGTTCTCTCATCAGCAGAGAGACGCGTGAAGCCCAAATGCATGGGTTCATCTTCACTGACCGATTCAGTACCAGGAGGCATGTGAGGCAAGGGTGGGACTGCAAAGTTCAGAGAAAATGTACAGGAGGCTTCTGTAAGTGCTCCTTAAAAGAGTTTTTCTCTGAGTCTGGAGTCAATGAGGATGGCAAACATGATCTACTTCTCCAGCTCAGTGGGTATATCTCAGGCTGCTATCTCATTGTTGATGGTATCCGCGAGACCATGAGAAAAAGTAGCCACAAGGGCCTCATTGTTCCACGCAACTGCTGCTCCCAGAGTACGGAATTCAATGGCGTAATCGGCAACAGTTCTCGTACCCTGATGGACATGAGGCACTTGGCAGCAAAAGCTAAGCGTGTGGGAACGTCAAATACCCTTTTAAAAGAAAACACCAACTCTGGGTAACTCAAGACAACAGGTATTTGTGTCTCTCATAGAGGGTTTTCCCAGGCCAAGGTTCTCTCAGAAAGCAAAGATATCAGAAAACCTACTTTGCTTCTATCTGTGGGAAACACCTGGGGCAGCATTTCAAAGTATATCTCAACCTGGTTGGAGTGGATTGCTCCCAAATCGCTGGGGAAGCAGAGCGGAACAGACATACTTCTTATAGAGGTAGTACTTAAGGCGGGTGTCTGCACAGAGACTTGAGCAGCAGCAGGGACGGCCTGCAACACAGGTTGTACCGGAGCAGCCATAGTGGGAGCTTCCAGGTGAGCCTTGCAACTCAGGAGTGTTTGTAACGCCATGGCAAACTGATCCATGCAGTGATCCTGCTCATCCAATCTGGAAAAAATATTACCAACAAGTGGATCTTCTGAATTCATGGCCTTTGCCTACTGTCAGAAACCATGAATCAGACTGAGACAGAAGTACAGTTAAATCACACTTGTTTAATAATAATAAAAAAGGTAAACAGAGTAAACATAGTCAAAACATAGCCAGAGTTTAGGAACCGGTACGGATAGTCAGACAAGCCAAAACATCAGGGAGCAACAGAACAGCGTAGTAGAACAGCAAGCGGAATCTGGAGCCAGAAGGAATGTCAGCCAAGCAAGTCTTTAACAGGAACACAGGACAGCGTCTCTAGAGATGTGACCAAGGCGAAGGCAGAGATCATCTGGACTGGATGGCTTACGTAGGCAGGACTGACGAGCATAATATCATCAACAGGTGAGCCGAGCCACTGTGGAGAGATAGGAGCTGGCAATTAGCCGACAGCTGAGCGGCCAGCTCAGAGAAAGAAGGGCTGAGCCCAGCCCTGACACTAATCCAATCATAATATTTTGAAGTCAG
Source organism: Lithobates septentrionalis (assembly GCA_037952835.1). Classification (NCBI taxonomy): domain Eukaryota; kingdom Metazoa; phylum Chordata; class Amphibia; order Anura; family Ranidae; genus Lithobates; species Lithobates septentrionalis. Next base: position 256,759 of record JBBDGP010001598.1, on the reverse strand, counting down.
TTTTGTTGAGATATAACAAAATATGTATCTCTTTGTTTAAAAGGGAGAAGAACTCCTACTGCAGTTAGAATTCCACTCACTCCCAAAACTGACACTACCAACCTTGATTAGTTAAGCATATGCTCAAACAACTTCAATTATCCAAAAGGCAAAAATAAAAGATTAATACTTTACCAGAGTGTAAAGAACTCTGTTGTTTTGAGAAGCATCAAGTGAATATCCAAAGTACTTCTTTGACCCTCATTTCTACATTTATGCACTTTGTTCTTTTCCTCTTGTCTCTCCGTCTCAAAAATTCTTTCCGACTCCCAAAATTCTTTCAGTCCTCCCCAAGCTATGTGTAACCTATAACTATATTGCCCTTAGAATGTGGGTGTGGAAATGCCTTTCACGTCATAACACACATCATTTCCTGGATAACCCTTATAGGTGAAATTGTAGTTTCCTTTATTCACCATTTCAAAGGGGGCAGTATAGGATAAGAATTATATTGTTAAATGTTATTCTTTTATGTCCAATTCAATTTATGAATGACCCTTGACTACTGCCCTGTACACACGGTCGGACACTGATCGGACATTCCGACAACAAAATCCATGGATTTTTTCAGACGGATGTTGGTTCAAACTTGTCTTGCATACACACGGTCAACAAAAAGTTGTCGGAAAATCCGCTCATTCTGAACGCGGTGACGTAAAACACGTATGTCGGGACTATAAACGAGGCAGTAGCCAATAGCTTTCGTCTCTTAATTTATTCTGAGCATGCGTGGCACTTTGTCCGTTGGATTTGTGTGCACACGATCGGTATTTCCGACAACGGATTTTGTTGTCGGTAAATTTTATAGCAAGCTCTCAAACTTTGTGTGTCAGAAATTCAGATGGAAAATGTGTGATGGAGCCCACACACGGTCGGAATTTCCGACAACAAGGTCCTATCACACATTTTCCGTCTGAAAATCCGACCGTGTGTATGGGGCATACGACTTAACAGAAACTATGAAATATTTAGAACTGTCTAAATTCTGTCATTCTCTCTAGACATTCTGGCTAAAACTCAGATGTATGCTTTCTAAGTGAATTTAACCCACACTTAACTTGTGTTCTAAATACCTTGAGACTATGTCATTGGTTCTGAGTAGAAGCATAACAACTATTCATGAATATTCTCAATAATAGAACTCTTAAACATCACATTCATATATAGTATTTCCCCTCATATGAATAATATGATGACTAATCAGTGAATACATCAAACAATATATCATGATTAATGTAGAAAAATATAAAAGATAAATATAAACTAAAAACAAACTATAGGTAATATTGTTCAGTTAATCAGGCCTATAGTAGTTACTCTAATATAATTTATTTATATATTTGGAACTTATGTTAATATGATTATTTATGCAGTAAATAATACAATATGTTTCATATGGTCGTATTTCAACAAGCCCCTTTTTGTTTCTTAATCCTGGAAACAAAAATTAGGTCTGTGAGCCCAGGGTTCCCTTATCTTGTTTATTTTACCAAGTGTCCAAACCTCTAATTTATGACCTAAGCTGATATGCAAGGAGCCTAGAGTCTCTTACAAAAAAAAATCTCTTCTCTAACCACTTAAGGACTGAGCCTCTTACGCCAAGTAAATTGATACCCAACATGTCATGCTTCAAAATTGTGCCAACTCATGTAATGACAAACTTTTACCCTTAAAAATCTTCATAGGCGACATTTAAAAAATTCTACAGGTTGTATGTTTTGAGTTGCAGAGGAGGTCTAGGACTAGAATTATTGCTCTCGCTCTACCGATCGCGGCGATACCTCATATATGTGGTTTGAACACCGTATTCATATGCGGGCGCTACTCACGTATGCGTTTGCTTCTGCACGCGAGCTCGTCGGAACAGGGCGCGTTTAAAACATTTTTTTTTTCTTATTTATTTTACCTTTTATTTTTTATTTTTACACTTTTTTTTTAAATTGTCACTTTTATTCCTATTACAAGGAATGTAAACATCCCTTGTAATAGAAAAAAAGCATGACAGAACCTCTTAACCACTTCAGCCCCGGAAGGATTTACCCCCTTCCTGACCAGAGCACTTTTTACAATTTGGCACTGCGTCGCTTTAACTGCTAATTGTGCGGTCATGCAATGCTGTACCCAAACAAAATTTGCGTCCTTTTCTTCCCACAAATAGAGCTTTCTTTTGATGGTATTTGATCACCTCTGCCATTTTTTATTTTTTGTGCTATAAACGGAAAAAGACTGAAAATTTTGAAAAAAATGATATTGTCTACTTTTTGTTATTAAAAAAATCCAATAAGCTCAATTTTAGTCATACATTTAGGCCAAAATGTATTCGGCCACATGTCTTTGGTAAAAAAAAATGTCAATAAGCGCATATTTATTGGTTTGCGCAAAAGTTATAGTGTCTACAAACTACGGTACATTTTCTGGAATTTACACAGCTTTTAGTTCATGACTGCCTATGTCATTTCTTGAGGTGCTAAAATGGCAGGGCAATACAAACCCCCCCCCCAAATGACCCCATTTTGGAAAGTAGACACCCCAAGGAAATTGCTGAGAGGCATGTTGAGCCCATTGAATATAAATTTTTTGTCCCAAGTGATTGAATAATGACAAAAAAAAAAATTTACAAAAAGTTGTTACTAAATGATATATTGCTCACACAGGCCATGGGCATAAGTGGAATTGCACCCTAAAATGCATTTAGCTGCTTCTCCTGAGTATGGGGATACCACATGTGTGGGACTTTTTGGGAGCCTAGCCGCGTACGGGGCCCCGAAATCCCAGCACCGCCTTCAGGATTTCTAAGGGCGTAAAGTTGTGATTTCACTCCTTACTACCTATCACATTTTTGAAGGCCATAAAATGCCCAGGTGGCACAAAACCCCCCCAAATGACCCCATTTAGGAAAGTAGACACCCCAAGCTATTTGCTGAGAGGCATGTTGAGTCCATGGAATATTTTATATTTTGACACAAGTTGCGGGAAAGTGACATTTTTTTTTTTTTTTTTTGCACAAAGTTGTCACTAAATGATATATTGCTCAAACATGCCATGGGCATATGTGGAATTACACCCCAAAATACATTCTGCTGTTTCTCCTGAGTACGGGGATACCACATGAGTGGCACTTTTTGGGAGCCTAGCTTCATACGGGGCCCCGAAATCCAATCACCGCCTTCAGGATTTCTAAGGGCGTAAATTTTTGATTTCATTCCTCACTACCCATCAGTTTCGAAGGCCATAAAATGCCAAGATGGCACAAAACCCCCCAAAATGACCCCATTTTGGAAAGTAGACGCCCCAAGCTATTTGCTGAGAGGCATAGTGAGTATTTTGCAGCTCTCATTTGTTTTTGAAAATGAAGAAAGACAAGAAAAACGTTTTTTTTTCTTTTTTCAATTTTCAAAAGTTTGTGACAAAAAGTGAGGTCTGCAAAATACTCACTATACCTCTCAGCAAATAGCTTTCGGTGTCTATTTTCCAAAATGGGGTCATTTGGGGGGGGTTTGTGCCATCTGGGCATTCCATGGCCTCCGAAACTGTGATAGGCAGTGAAGAGTGAAATCAAAAATTTACGCCCTTAGAAAGCCTGAAGGCGGTGCTTGGTCTTCGGGGTCCCGTACGCAGCTAGGCTCCCAAAAAGTCTCACACATGTGGTATCCCCGTACTCAGGAGAAGCAACAGAATGTATTTTGGGGTGTAATTTCACATATTCCCATGGCATGTTTGAGCAATATATCATTTAGTGACAACTTTGTGCAAAAAAAAAAAAATTGTCTTTTTCCCGCAACTTGTGTCACAATATAAAATATTCCATGGATTCGACATGCCTCTCAGCAAATAGCTTGGGGTGTCTACTTTCCAAAATGGGGTCATTTGGGCGGGTTTTGAACTGTCCTGGCATTTTATGCACAACATTTAGAAGCTTATGTCACACATCACCCACTCTTCTAAACACTTGAAGACAAAGCCCTTTCTGACACTTTTTGTTTACATGAAAAAAATATTTTTTTTTTTGCAAGAAAATTACTTTGAACCCCCAAACATTATATATTTTTTTAAAGCAAATGCCCTACAGATTAAAATGGTGGGTGTTTAGTTTTTTTTTTTTTCACACAGTATTTGCGCAGCGATTTTTCAAACGCATTTTTTGGGGAAAAAACACACTTTTTTAAATTTTAATGCACTAAAACACACTATATTGCCCAAATGTTTGATGAAATAAAAAAGAAGATCTTAGGCCGAGTACATGGATACCAAACATGACATGCTTTAAAATTGCGCACAAACGTGCAGTGGCGACAAACTAAATACATTTTTAAAAGCCTTTACAAGTTACCACTTTAGATTTACAGAGGAGGTCTACTGCTAAAATTACTGCCTCCGATCTGACCTTCGCGGTGATACCTCACATGCATGGTGCAATTGCTGTTTACATTTGACGCCAGACCGACGCTTGCGTTCGCCTTTGTGCGAGAGCAGGGGGGGACAGGGGTGCTTTTTTTTTTTTTCTTTATTATTTTTTTGCTTTTTTATCCTATTTTTAAACTGTTCCTTTCATTTTTATTTTTTTTTTTATGATTTTTATTGTTATCTCAGGGAATGTAAATATCCCCTATGATAACAATAGGTAGTGACAGGTACTCTTTTTTGAAAAAATTGGGGTCTATTAGACCCTAGATCTCTCCTCTGCCCTCAAAGCATCTGACCACACCAAGATCGGTGTGATAAAATGCTTTCCCAATTTCCCAATGGCGCTGTTTACATCCGGCGAAATCTAAGTCATGAAATGCTCGTAGCTTCCGGTTTCTTAGGCCATAGAGATGTTTGGAGCCATTCTGGTCTCTGATCAGCTCTATGGTCAGCTGGCTGAATCACTGGCTGCATTCTCAGGTTCCCTGTTGGGACAGGAGAGCCAGAGAAAAACATGGAAGAACGCTGGGGGGGGGTCATTCCCTCCCACTGCTTGTAAAAGCAGTCTAGAGGCTAATTAGCCACTAGGATTGCTTTTACATGAAAGCCGACCTCTGGCTGAAAAGAATGATACCAAGATGATACCTACAACCTGCAGGCATCATTCTGGTATAACCACTCAAAGTCCAGCAACATACCAGTATGTTGCTGGACCTTGTTGGGCATATATTGTAAACTTTTTTTTTCATGCAGGCTATGGGCTGAACGAAAAAAAGATATTGATCGGTGGGTATGCCCACCATTAGAATACCTCCCTTCATCCACCCACTTCTAATGATGGGCATACATGCACCGTTTATATATGCCGAAGCATGGGGGCATCCTCCCGCAAAAGGCAGGAGCAAATCGCTCCTCCACCCACTGCTGCCCCCACGCTTCGGCATATATGCTGAAGTATGTAACTGTGGTGGTGAAATCACCTCCGACAGCGCTGGAGTCACGGCTTTATGTATCGTGGGAGCAAACGCTGTTGCTGTCAAGATAAATAAATCCGCGCTGCAGCTGAATGGCGTACCTGAAAACAAAAAAATGGTTAAAACACAGTAAAATATAAAAAAATTACATACCTGAAAAGCAAACATGATAAAACATAACAATAAAACATTGCAGAATAGAATACAGTAAAAAAGAGCAGAACAATAGAGAGAGAGAGAACAATAAAACGACAACTATTTTTTTTTTTTTTTTTTATATTTTTTTTGTGGATTTTTTTTTTTTTACATTTTTTTTTATAACTGTAACTTTTAAAACTGTAACGGTTCCAGGTTTGGGTCTCTCAAAATGCGATGGCATCTTGGGAGACCCTGTGAAAGTGTGTCCTAGTCTGTGCAGTGCTGTACCCTACGCTAAAACTCAACTAGTGTATGGTAGCGTTCAAAACATTCACCAATGCAAAGACCAGGATTGCCAGGACAGGAGGGACAATAATACTGGGTGTCACGCCTAAATCCACGCTTTGTGCAGACACGACATTTTCTTTGGGGGGCTCGTTGGGTAGGGGTACTCTGGAGGACATAAGGAAAATGCCTCTCATGCAGCCGGCCTACTGCATTTGGTTGGGGAAGGTGAGGTGGAGCACCGTCTGGAAACAGAAGGGCTCTGATGATCTCTTCCTGGAATTTAAGGAAGGATCCAGTCCGTCCTGAAGCTTTGTATAGCACATGAGAGTTCAGCAAAGCCAATTGAAATAAGGATACAGACACTTTTTTGTACCAGCGTCTGGCCTTACGGGCAATTAAGTATGGCCTCAACAACTGGTCGTTGAGGTCCACCCCTCCCATATTAAGGTTATATTCGTGGACACAGAGGGTGTCTCCACAACACCAGTCGCCGTAGTAATTTGGGCCGTCGTGTCTGCATGAAGGGAGGTGAGAACGAAAACATTCTTCTTATCCTTCCACTTCATAGCGAGCAAGTTATTATACTTCAAGCAGGCACTCTCCCCCAGCCTAAGATGGGAATCTACAAGCCGCTGGGGAAAGCCCCGTCGATTAGGTCGCACGGTGCCACATGCTCCAATTTGATGATCAAAAAGGTGACTAAAAAGTGGCACGCTCGTATAATAATTGTCCACGTACAAGTGGTACCCCTTTCCGAATAAGGTTGACACCAAGTCCCACACTAAATTGCCAGCGCTTCCTATGTAGTCAGGGCAGTTTGTCGGCTCTACGTGACAATCTTTGCCCTCGTAAACCATAAATCTACATGTATAGCCTGTGGCCCTGTCACAGAGCTTATACATCTTGACCCCGTATCTGGCACGCTTGCTGGGAAGGTACTGTTTGAATGACAAGCGGCCAGAAAATTTAATCAGGGACTCATCAACGCAGACAACTTGATGGGGAGTAAACAAGTCTGCAAAACGCTGGTTGAAGTGGTTTACGAGGGGCCGAATTTTGTAGAGCCGATCGTATTCAGGGTCTCCACGAGGACGACAGAGTTCATTGTCGTTGAAGTGCATGAACCGCAAAATCTGCTCGTATCGTGCCCTGGCCATGGAAGCAGAGAGCACGGGCATATGGTGAATTGGGTCAGTGGACCAATATGACCGCAACTCACTCTTTTTGGTTATGCCCATGTTGAGGGAAAGGCCCAGAAAGATCTTAAATTCGGAGACCGTAATTGGTCTCCAATCTCTGGCAAGGGAGGACTGGGGATTAGCGGCGATGTGTTGACCAGCGTATAAATTGCTTTGGTCCACAATAGATCTATAGAGATCTTCGGTGAAAAACAGTGAATAAAAATCCAGTGGCATAAAGTCAACTGTTTCCACCTGAATTCCGGGTTGGCCAGTGAATGGGGGCAATACGGGTGCTGCAGAAGTGGTGGGTACCCAATTCGGATTGGCGAATGCAGCAGGAAGGGCACTATGGGCACATGGGCTTGTGTTCGTCTTCTTGGTGGCAGCGGGACCCTACTAGTGCTTGCCACCTCACCAGCTTGAACTGCACTTATGGGACTCGCCACGTCACCACGTGATACTGCAGTGCTGGATGTACGACCAGGGTGTACTAGGCCGCTGGTGCTTGCCAGTTCACCAGAAGGAATAGCGGCGCTAGTACTGCTCTGCTCCATACGAGGGACCTGCGGTTCTTGCACTTCAAGGACAGAAGAAGTTCGGGGTCTGGTATGCCTGACCCTAGCAGGGACCACAACTCCGTCGTCAGAGCTATCTGTCATGGAGCCGCTGTCCTCTACAGGATCGTATTCTGAGCCTGAACTTGACAAATGAGTGACTTCCTCTTCACTATCTGTCATGCTCAGAAACGTGTAGGCCTCTTCACTAGTGTACCTTCGATTTGCCATTTTGGGCTCTAAATTTAGGGGTACACTAGTGAGACTCACAGGCAAAAAAGCTTCTGACTGTCAGCGACTGTATCAAAACGCTACCAAAAAACTGTTAGCGATCGCAGGGATCAGGCCTGACTCTGCGAACGCTGCAGTTATGTGTGCTTAGTGTTTTGTGACAGTTATCGATCGATACTGCACTTGGGTGGGCTGGGCTGGGCCGAGGGGCAAACCGCAGGTGCTAGCAGTTATCTGGGCTGATCCCGCTAACACTGTATTTTTTTGGGGGACCCTAAACTGCTGGGGAGTATAGATCTGATCGGATCAGATATCGATCCGTTCAGATACTATAGCACTAAGGGAGGTTATGCTGCGTGCGTGGGTGTTAGCGGTACTGGCGCTAACCTGACGCTGCCTGGGGCGACGCAGACCTTATCTGACCCTAAAAACTTAACTTATATCACCGCCGGGCAATTAGGGGGTTAAACCTTTATAAGGTAATAAACGGCGGGTGCCCTAAAACTATAATAAACTATAATAAACAAACCAACTAACCAGCGTCACCCGTAACAATTATATGGTGATCACTGGTGAAAGGGTTAACTAGGGGGCAATCAAGGGGTTAAAACCTTTAGTAGGTAGTATATGGGGGTCCCTGTCTCTATAAAACACTGACGGCGAACCTATATACTTACCTCCCTAACTAGCGTCACCTGTGTCACTAAATACAGCGATCAGAAAAACGATCGCTTAGTGACACTGGCGACGGGGGGTGATCACGGGGTTAAAACTTTATTAGGGGGGGTTAGGGGGGTACCCTGGACCTAAAGGGGGGTACCCTAGACCTAAAGGGGGCTAACCCTAACTGCCCTAACACTTACCGTATATACTCGAGTATAAGTCGAATTTTTCAGCCCTTTTTTTTGGGCTGAACGTGTCCCTTCGACTTATACTCGAGTCCCTGCCGTCTGTCTGCATGATCAGCGTGTCATGCAGGCAGACGGCGGCCGGCGTGTGATGATAGTGTTCGCCGGCTATTGCAGCTTTCAAAAGCTCCTGCTCATCTGTGATAGGCTGAACAGCTGTCAGTGTACAGCCTATCACGGACATTCTCTCATCCTCGTCCGTGGTATGAGAATGAGAGAATGTCCGTGATAGGCAGTCAGCGGTCAGCCTATCACAGACGAGGAGGAGGCGCGGCTTTTGAACTGTGGAATGTCCGCCGAACACTATCATCACACGCCGGCCGCCGTTTGAGGATGGAGATCGCCACAGGGAGGATGGAGATCGCCACAGGGAGGCTGCACAGGACACAGGTAGGCTGCACATGCACACAGGACACATGCACACAGGACATGTACAGGACACAGGACATGTACAGGACACAGGACATGTACAGGACACAGGACATGTACAGGACACACATGTACAGGATACACATGTACAGGACACACACACGTACAGGACACATGCACAGGGTACAGGTAGGCTGCACAGGACACAGGGAGGCATGCAGCTGCAGATGGGCATTGTTGACCCTCTGCATTTCTCACCCTCGTCTTATACTCGGGTCAATACATTTTTCCCAGTTTTTTGTGGTAAATTAGGGGCCTCGACTTATACTCGGGACGACTTATACTCGAGTATATACGGTATAACTGTCACAAACTGACACCAATGCAATAATCAGAAAAAAAAATGCTATTGGTGTCAGTGTGACAGGGGGTATAGGGGGGTGATCAGGGGGTGACAGGGGGGTGACAAGTGTGCCTGCGGGTTCTACTGTTAGTGTAGTGTTGGTGCAAACTTACTTGGATGTCTTCTCTCCTCGGCGCCGGGACGAAAAGACCGGCTCGAGGAGAGTGACATCACTTCCTCCGCTTCTGTTTACATTCGCAGAAGCCGAGGAAGCCCGTCATTGGCCAGGAGCGATCGCGAGGGGGGAGCCACGAATGAGTGGCCTCCCCCTCACCTTTGATCGACCCTAACCTGAATCTGACCGCCGCTGGCACCGGGGGGGGGGGTCCGATCGGACCCCCCACCCGCGGGCAGGCAAGGACGTACCTGTAAGCCCTTTTGCCTGCCCGTGCCGCTCTGTGGACGTACATCGTCGTGCGGCGGTCGGCAACTGGTTAAATAAATAAGTTGGTTTTGTGTCGCTGTTTGGGCACTCGGGTTTAAAAAGGTTCGCCATCACTGCCTTAGAACATTATGCAGACCCGGAGGGCAGATTTGTCCTTTTAAAGGGTACCCTGTTTGAGCGCAAGCTTACCCTCATAGGTGTATATGCACTGAATACCCAGCAGCTTGCGTTCTTGGATAGGGTCCTGGAATCTCTTTCTACATTCCATGAAGGACAATTACTAATGGGGGGTGATTTCAATGTTTTCCCCGACCCGCAGATAGATACTTTCTCTGGCCATTCAACGCACTCCTTTTGCATTTCTCAAAAATTTCCGCAAATCCCTAAATGCCCATCATCTGATTGACTGCTGGAGAGTGCTCCACCCCACCGCTAAGGATTTTAGCTACTACTTTGCTAGACACCATGTTTATACATAAATAGATCTTTTGTTGGTTGATGAATATTTTTTGGAGTCAGACTCCGGAGCGTCAATCGGATCACTTACCATTTCTGATCATGCACCTGTCTCTGTTTCCCTCACCCCCTCATCTCCAGATGTAAGACAGTGGACTTGGCGATTAAATTAAAACCTGCTGGATGATGCTGTGGCGTAGAAGTGGGTCTATGATACCATTTCTCTGTATTTCACGGAGAACCTGATGGGAGAGACAGGCTTAGCGTCAGTATGGGAGGGACACAAAGCTGTGGTTCGGGGGAGCTCATCTCCCAGGGTTCCAGGCTCAAGAAGGTGCGCAACGGGGAATTACAGTCCCTTCTGGTTAAACTTGGAGCCTCAGAGCCTAACCATAATCGCTACATGACCCCGACTCTGCATGCGGAACTTCTGGCTGATAGGGAGCAACTTCCTAGCCTCTTAGAGACCCGTATACAGTATATATTGTGGCATGTCTCTCATACATTTTATGCGTTTGGAAAAAAAAGCGGGAGACTACTAGCCAGAGCCCTTCGGCGTCAGCGCACATCGGGTCACGTCCATAAACTTCAAACTACTTCGGGATCTCTGACTGTTATCCTCTAAAATTGAGGAGGCTTTCAGGGACAACTTTACTAGCTTCCTAATACGCTTGCAGGTCAAACACCAACACAGAAAGTGGAGTTTCTCTCACAATATCTCGCCAAGGCGCAGCCCCTCAACTAACAATGCAAATTAGTAAACAGCAGGATAAGCCTATCTCTCTGACAGGTTCACTAATGTCTATTATTGAAAATTTTCACCCCTTCTTTCTAAGCATATGTGTACATGCTTTAATGTCCTAGCATCAGGAACTACTGTCCCAAAAGAAACCCTGTTGGCCCATATGACAGTCTTCCCGAAGGAAGGGAAATACCCTACTACCCCGGGTAGCTATAGACCGAGCTCGCTGTTGAATACTGATATCAAGATTCTGGCAAAGATCTTAGCAAATAAACTGAAGCCCATTCTATCAACGGTAATCCACTCAGACCAAACAGGCTTCATAGCGGGAAGGGAGGCTAGGGACAACTCCAAGCGAGCGATTCAGCTGATCCATTGGGTAAATTCACAGCAGACCAGTCCACCCTGCCTTCTACTGTCGCCGAGAAGGCATTTGACAGGGTGGACTGGGCGTATGTCCAGGCCGTGCTGGCTAGACTAGGCCTTGGCCATAACTTGCTTAGGTGGATAGGATCCTTATATAGCTTTCCGAAGGCTCGGATCAAGGAGTATGGAACTCTCTCTGGCACCTTCCCTATACAGAATGGGACGAGGCAGGGATGTCCCCTGTCCCCGCTGATTTTTGCCCTCACCCTTGAACCACTGCTAAACAGGATACGGTTAAATCCTGACATTAGGGGGTTTCGAGTGGGGACGACAGAACATAAGCTGTCAGCGTATGCAGACGATGTCTTGTTTTATGTAGCTGACCCACTTATCTCCCTTCCTAATACCATGGCTGAGCTACAGAGTTTCTATTCATTTTCAAACTTTAAAATCAATTATAGTAAGTTGGAGTTTCTCCCCCTTGCTATTCCTTCTGATTTGCGTACCCAACTGCAAGCTTCTTTTTCTTTTACATGGTGCCGTTCCTCCCTAAAATACTTAGGCATTTTCCTCCCAGCCATATTTTCACAATTATACACTAGCAACTATGTCCCTTTGCTATCCACAATTAAAGCTGACCTACTGAGGTGGGACCATACCACTTTTTCCTGGATGGGCAGAGTCAGTATACTGAAAATGAATGTGCTGCCAAGAGTTTATTTATCTTCAGATGGTGCCCATATCGCTACCCAGATCTTTTTTATCGGCCTTCAACAGTCAGTTTTTTAAATTTATCAGGAATGGGCGGATCCTCCGTCTGGGGGGGGGGGACAACTCACCTCTCCTACTTCTGTATGTGGACAAGATATGGAGAGATACGGTGTGGAAGGTTCATACATGAGCAGGGCCTAGTCTCATTGGGCTGGCTTTGTTCCCAGTTCGGCCGATTTATGATGGATGAGTGGTGATATAGACAGTTATATCATTTTGTTCATAGTCTACCTCAGGCCATCAGACCCCCATCCTCCCTGACCCGTTTGAGAAATTATGCATGTCTGTAGACCCTGTACCCCACTCAATCTTGGTGCTCTACGAGATGTTGCAGTTTGCTGAATCTCAAAACAAGACGCTTTATGTGTGGGAGTGGGAGAGAGACCTGCACGGAGACTCAATTGGATCACTTCTATATCCTTATCCACAAGAGTTCTGTGAAAAAAATATGCAGGAAAATGGCTTTAAGCTACTCACTCAGTGGTAAAGAGTTCCTGCCACCTTGGCTAGAATTTATCCAGCAACCTTGGATGTCTGTTGGAGGGACTGCGGGCTTCGGGGCACCTACTTACATATATGGTGGGAGTGCCCGAGGCTTAGGCCCCTTTGGCAAGATATCAGAGCCCAGATAAAGGTTATAGTGGATATCAATATGAATGACTCCCCATTGGATTTTTTGCATCACGTGCCATCCATCCCTTTTAGTAATTACCGTAAATTGGTTCTGCCCCACCTCCTAAATGCTGCCAGGTGCCTGATCCCCATGCATTGGAAGTCAGCCCATATTCCTGGATGACCTGACTGGATCCGTCTGGTTTATAGTATTATGGCGGGGGAGGATTGGGTGGCTACGTGTAAGGACAGATATGAAAAGTTTTTATAGTGTTTGTGCCACATGGATACATTATACCTCTAGTGCCAAACAGGTGCCATAGTTTACTACCTCTGGACCCTATTTGCCTCTGTCTTTGTTGCCGGAGACCCAAACTGCAATATTTTAGTATAATACTACTGAGGCTGGGACTGGCATGCTGCGAGCCCCCAGAATATCTGTTATACCAATAATTCTGATTCTGGATATAATGCTGACTGTTTTCTGTTTTTCGTTTTATTAGCACAACCCCTAATGTTACTGGGGAATAAAAAGGTGGAGTCATGTGATGTTTGCATCTGTGTGAACCAAAGAGTTTTCTTTTGTTTTTTTTTCATTCTTTATTTATAAGTTTTTTTTTTTAATACAATAACATGAAAACAACCAATGTTTTAAATGTGTGCTTACAGCAAATTATCTCAATCAAAAATACATTAATCTCCAACTAATCTTGATACCCTCCCCCCGCCCAGTACCCCTCCCCCCCATCCCTCATCCCGCAGGTATTGACAGCTGGGCTGGACAGACCATATGTATACTTTCTTTTAAAATAATTTATTGAGAATACAACAATACAATTTTACAGTACTGGTTTTAAATTTATGTAAGGTTACAAAATATGAGGAAAAGGAACTTCTCAATAATAACTTAGAATAATAATACTTAAGTTATCTTGTAGAAATCAGTAAGAAAATCTATTATCCAGTGTACATATCTGAATTATATGGTTATAACAATCAATAGAGCTTTTGTAAATGGAAAATAAATAAATAAGTAAGTAGATAAATATATATATAAAAAAATACAATATGTCACAATAGTGAGACATAAAATGCAACTAAATTAGATAAATTGGGTATTAATGAGATGACCTAGAGAGACACCCAAACAACCAGGGCCAAGGTCCGGCTATTTGGCCCGGCATATCCCGGGTGTATGGGCGTCCCTCCAAAGCATCCCCATCAAAGGTATAGTTAGTTTGCATCCGAAAAAGACATAGTTTGCCTAACCAAATAATAATTTAATAGAAATAGATAAAGACATATTTTTTTATTATACATCACTAAAAATAAAATTTAATAAGTGGGAATATGTGGTGGGATCTGAAATGGTTATGGAAGGAATTTGGGGTCTCCAGAGAGAAGCGAGTGTTAAATATTTATGGGAACATGTAATAATATAGACCGTGAAGGTGGAGGATCTCATTAGGGTAAAAGAAGTGAATAGTTCAAATCCGGTGGTAGTATGTGTGTTATCCATGGAAGCCAAAGAGATTCAAATTTGTCCAGTTTATCAAGTATGATTGCCTCCATTTTATCATGGATCATAGCTTGAGTTACACGTTGTTTTACAGATATGTCACAAAGCTTATTGGTTTTCCAGGCTTTTGCTATCGATTGTTTTGCAGCTGTTGTGACATATAGTAAAAGTTTAAATTGACGTTGAGTTATGTTTCGTGGGTTATTATTTAGGAGGGCTACCAATGGATCCGGTTGTAATGTGGTTTCAAACATTGTAGAGAGAATTTGAAATATTTTTGACCAATATGTTTGGACTATTGGACAAGTCCACCAAATATGCAGATGTGTACCAATGTCGCTGCATCCGCGAAAACAGTGAGGGGGGTATTGGGGAAGGTATTTTGATATACGTGCTGGCACTAAATACCACCTTGTAAGAACTTTATAATTTGTTTCTAGGGCAACTATGTTGGGTGTGGCTGATTTTGTAGATTGCCAGATTTGTGACCAATCCAGTGAGTCTGGAGGAAGGTTTAAATCAGCTTCCCATTTGGTAGTATAAGACGGGGGAGAGGAATTTGTTTGTGAAAGTAGTTGAGCATAAATGTCAGAGATAAGTCCTCGTCTGTGTGGATCTGACATACATGATCGTTCAAATGAAGTATATTCTGGAGTTGTCAAGTTTGTGGGGATGTTTTGGGATAAAAAGTTTTTAATTTGTAAGAATCTAAATGTTTCATTACTGGGTATGTTGTGTGTCTTGCTTATTGTAGGAAATGAAATAAGTTTATCAGAGTCGTAGAAGTGATGAACTCGTGTAAGACCCACATTTATCCAAGCTTTAAAGGAGGAAGGTAAAGTCCAAGCTGGGTAGAAGGAGGGGTTGTTTAGAAAGGAGAGGAGAGGGTTTAGTGGAGATTGGAGACCAAAACGGAATTTAAGTCTATCCCATATTGGGAGGCTATGTTTTGTGACTAGATTTGTTATTGAACGTCGTTGGGGTGGTGAAAGCCATAACAGATTTGATATAGAAAGTGGATCACATTCCACCGATTCTATAGTTACCCGAAGAGGGATTTCTTTAGTGGCATGGTATTTAATAATTTGTGCTAATTGAGAAGCATAATAGTATTTTGAGAAATTTGGAACACCCAAACCTCCACAGGTTCGGGCCATATGTAGGGTATTTTGTGGTAATCGTGGTTTAAGTTTGCCCCAAATAAATTGGGCTGATTTACGTTGTAGTATTCGGAAAAAATAAGCCGGAACGTTTATAGGAAGTACACAGAAAAGGTATAGGATTTTAGGCAATATAGACATTTTTACTACTGTGATTCTACCCATCCATGCTAACGGTAAAGAAGACCATTTTCTCAGTAAGGTTGATAATTGAGTTAGCATGGGAGGATAATTTGCAGAGTATAGGTCAGCTGGATTAGCCGTTAGTGAGATCCCTAAATATGGTAAATGTGTTGTTGACCATGTAAATGGAAGGGAGTCTTGTAACTGTTTCTGTAAATCAGGTGATAACGATATATTTAGGGCTTTTGATCTCTGCTGATTTATCTTAAGACCAGATATTTTACCGAATTTTGTAAGAATTTCAATGAGGTTTGGAGCTGATAGTAGGGGCGAAGTAAGAAATACTAAGACGTCATCGGCAAATAAACATAACTTATGTTGGTGACCACCTAATTCAAGTCCTATTATATTTATATTGGATCTAATAAGTTGAGCTAGGGGCTCAATAGCCAAGGAGAATAGAAGAGGGGATAATGGACATCCCTGCCTGGTTCCTCTTTCAATATTAAAGGGGTCTGAGTGGTAACCTGAATAGGTTATATACGCTTTTGGATTATGATAAAGAGAGGAAATCCATCCCTGGAACCGCTCACCAAATCCCCATTTATGAAGAATGGCTTTAAGATAAGACCATGACAGAGTGTCAAATGCCTTTTGTATATCGATAGAGAGGAAACAGGCAGACATTTTGCGAGACCTGGCTATATGAGCCAGTAGGGTAGCACGCCGTATGTTATCACCTGTTTGTCTGAAAGGTATGAAACCCGTTTGGTCTTTATGAATTAATGTGCCAATAATTGGATTAAGTCTATTAGATAGAATCTTTGCTAATATTTTTATGTCTATATTAAGGATTGAGATTGGTCTGTAATTGGACCATGACGTGTCATCTGCATGCGGTTTTGGAATCATGAATATTGAAGCTAGTAGGGATTCCGCGCTAAAGGCACAGCCTTCTAATAGAGAATTAAATGCGTTTGTCATAAGTGGGGCTAGTAGTGTAGTAAAGTGTTTATAAAATGTGGCTGAGTATCCATCAGGGCCTGGGCGTTTATGCAATTTTAGGGATTTTATTGCTGATATGACTTCCATATTAGTGATCTGCTTATCTAAAGTTTCTTGTTGGGTAACAGAAAGGGTTGGGAGAAGAATAGAAGATAACAGTGCGTCTAATTTTGTTGAGTCGAATGTTTGTGTATTTTGGTATAAATCTTTGAGTTTCCTACGGAACTCATTGATAATTTTCTGTGGATTACTAGAAAAATTGTTTTTGGTGATTTGTAGCCGAATTGGTTTCGGAATGTGGTCTGCTCTGCGTAGAGTTAATGCCAAGAATGTGGTTGGCTTATTAGCTTTCATATATATTGTATGTTTAGTTTTGCGAAGAATCTGTATAGCTGAGTCTGTTAAAAAAAGATGAAGCTCCAACTTTGCTTTATCATAGTCTAGCTTTGTAGTTTGAGAGGGCAAATTTTGGAAAATTTCAGAGGCTTTATAATAAGCTTCCTCTAATTTGTTTTGCATTTGCTGTTTCAATTTACGTCGGTAAGACAACTGGCTGATACAGACACCTCTAATGGAAGGTTTAAGAGCTTCCCATAGATTCAGTGGATTAGTATCTGTTGGTAAATTATTAGCGATGTAATCTTGTATGGCTGTTTCTATTTTTAGACGGTATGTTGGGTCAACTAATAAATTATCATTTGTAGTCCAGGATCTATGGCTAGGCCTCGGGATCAAGGATGAGAAGTATGTCATGACCGCATTGTGGTCTGACCATGCGCATGGGATGATTAAGGAATTATGTATTTGTGGTAACGTGCCAATGTGGACGAATTGGTGGTCTATACGAGAAAATGTTTTGTGGGGATGGGAATAGTAAGTGTATTGTTTTCTTCTAGGGTTTTGTTCACGCCAAGAATCAATAAGAGAATGTTGTTCAAGGAGTTGTCTGAAATTAAGGCGCTGAGGTTGTAGTGGTGTAGGCGATTTGTCTAAAATTGGGTATAAAACTTGATTTGAGTCTCCACACATCATGAGGGTACCTTTTTTATGAGATTCAACTACTGAGAACAAGTGTGAGAGGAACGAAAGAGGATTTCTGTTGGGAGCATAGTAAGAAACTATAGTTATTTCATTATCTAACAGGAGACCTGTAAGGATTATATAGCGACCCTCAGGATCTTTTATTTCTCTATGTAAAGTGAAGGGGGTTGTGTTATGAAATGCAATCAGCACTCCTCTTTGTTTTGTAGTGGCCGAGGCCATATAGACTTGTGGGTATTGGCGACTTATAAATTTAGGGGAAGACTGTGTAGAGAAGTGTGTTTCCTGCAGACATATTACATGTGCAGAAAGTGAAGAAAAGGAATGAAAGGCTTTTGTTCGTTTTGGTGGGGAGTTGAGACCCTAGACATTAAGTGTTAGTACATTTAAAGACATTTTTGAATAAAGGTATTAGGGATTATAATAAATTCTTAATGTGATAATATCCAAGAAGGTTATACTCTGGAGGGGCGAGAAAAAACAAAACACAATAAAAAAAAAATAAAAAAAAGGGGGGGGGGGGGGGGGGCAGGAAAGGATGGGTAAAAAGAATAAAAGGGGATGAATAGGAGAAGTAGAATAAGTAAAATTCCTGTTTTAGAGCAGTAGATGAGAAGTTGTTTTTAAATAAAGAGGAAAATAGCTCCTATATGGCGCTAGTATCCAAGGGGTGGTGAAATATCACCAACCGGTGGGTACAAATGGTCCAAAGAGAGTCCGGTCAGTAAGTCCGGCTACTCGAGGATCTATTGAGAGGCGCAGTGGATTGTCTCCGGGACAAAGGCAGCCTCCTCAAAGGCTATACAAACAATTATAAAATAATACAAGTCACTAATAATATAATAGCTATTATTAGGATAATGTAATAGAGATATGTTTCTATAACTTTGCATTACATCATGCACTTATAAAAAAAGGGCATTGCATTTACTAAACTAAACCTAAAGAATGATATTGGAGTAATAAAGTTTGGTAACAATTATTATTTTACAAAAGATTGATTAACTTCTGCTTAAATGAAATTATAAGGATAAAGGTAAAGACAGAGGAAGGATTATTCGATCCCTACTCTGAATCTACCTGAAATTGGTTACCGTTATAATAGAATTGTAGTGGCTTTCAGTCTATTTGATCTTCGGAATTAGGAGGTGGTGATGCAAAACGACTCATTTTACTGGTACTGGAGTGAGCTAGTTGAGTTGATTTGTCTTGCTGAGCCTTGGGTGAGTTTGATGATGCTCTGCGTTTGGAGCCTTCTGTCGAATTATCTGGAATTGACAAACGAAGCTCCTGGATCGCAGTCAGTAGGTCGTCCAATTTCTTGCAGGTATATGCTGTACCTTTATAGGTGATCGCAGGGCAAATGGAAAACTCCAACGATAGGGGATGTGGTGGTATTGGAGTATTTGTAGGTGAGGTTTCATCTCTTTTCTTCTGTAGAGAGTTTGCTGCGAGAGATCTTGGAATACTTGGTAGCGATGGCCTTGAAAGGTTAATGTATCTTTATTACGTACCGCTTCCATCAGTTGTTCCTTTGTTCTAAAATAGTGTAATTTTATTACAATGTCCCTGGGGGGACCATCTTCTTTTTTAGGGGCCAAAGTTCTATAAATTCTGTCCATCTCCAATCGTTCAATGGGGATTGATGGGGCTAACTCCTGAAAAAGCGCTGTAATGGTTGATTGAAGATCTATTAAAGTTTCAGGTATACCACGGAGTCGCAGGTTGGATCTCCTGGTTCTGTTTTCGAAATCTTCCAGACGTGTGTGTAGAGTAAAATTTTCTTCTTTCAAGGCTTCTAGCTCGTCAGTATGAGTATTAGTGATATCATTTATATCCTCCATTTTGTGTTCTAAGATAGATGTGTGGCGCCCTACCTCACGAATTTCCCTTGTCAGTTTTTCTGTTATTGTGTCTGAGGTATTTTGGAGGGCTTTTTGTAAAACACGTTCAAACTGACTAAGAATATCCGAGTTATTAGGAATATTCTGTAGAGATATTGGTGTTAATCCATAATCGAGGTCAGAGTCAGCAAGTTGTGAGGAAGAATATGTAAAGTTCCCCATTTGTGACTGTCTCTGAGGTAATGCAGAGCGGGAAGATTGTGCTGCTGTCATTTTAGGAGCGTTTCTTGTCAGCTTTTCTTTGCCTGCTGGCTGTTTAAGTTTTGTCTTTTTCCCGCTAAACATTATATGTAGTTGTGCCCTGTAGTCTCAGTAATAAGTGGGTTACCGTATTAATGCGGTATTCGACCGTGACTTGTCGATAGAAGGCTGTTTTCGTCCCGGTGACAGCGGAGCTCTAAGCATTCATGACTGCTCAGCAGCTTCGCACCTGTGCTCTCTCCCATATGTATACTTTCTTTCCCTGGTCTCAAACTCATAAGGTTATTTTGTGATCTCCACTAGATAACTCCAGGAACTTTTAAAACTCCTCCACCCTGCCCATTTATCTATTCCGGCCACCTCCTCATCTGACT
This sequence comes from Lithobates septentrionalis, assembly GCA_037952835.1. Taxonomy (NCBI): domain Eukaryota; kingdom Metazoa; phylum Chordata; class Amphibia; order Anura; family Ranidae; genus Lithobates; species Lithobates septentrionalis. The sequence goes on along the minus strand of JBBDGP010001598.1, from coordinate 236,611 downwards.
CGTCCCCCGGATAGTCCTTGTATTCAATATTATATATTTTGTTTATCCCAAAGAGCCAGTCCTTGAGGTTGGGGCTCTCGGCTGTAGCCATTTCCTTGACATCTGTTTTTTCGCTACGTCTAATAATATAGGGACGATAGATGATTGGTACTGCTTTGTCGGCTTCGCAGTTCCATGGAATAAGCATATCCAGGGATCTTCTACTACAGTTTCCTTAGTTATTTCCTTAATCAATTGTATAATTTTCTTCCAATATCCGTTAATGGCCGGACACTCCCACCATATGTGGGCCATCGTTCCCTCATTTGAACATCCCCTCCAATATCTGTCCATTTTATCTGGATAGAATTTACTAAGTCTGTCCGGCGTGGCATACCACCTTGCTAAACATTTAAAATTGGTCTCCGACCGCATTGTGTCGGACGAAGAACCATGTACCATTTTCAAAATCCTCTCCACAGTGAATTCACTACATTGTGACTCCAGTTCCCTTTCCCATTTCTTAATATATGGAGGTAAAACCTGTTCTTCCTTCATGGACAGTATTTTATAAAGATGGGAGATAGTGCTACCCGGTTCCTCTCTCTTACATAACTGCTCTAACGGCCTATATTCATCCTCTCCTCTAATTGGCTTCGGGAGCTTGTCAATAAAGAGCGATAATTGTTTATATCTCCACTCATTGACCACCAATCGTTCTGTCTCTGCTTTCAAGTCCTGATAAGGACGTAGTTTCCCCCCTTTAATAATATCTTTTTAGTTACGTGCTACTATTTTTATCCAATTCCCTCCCACCTCCCTCATTCCTGGTTCAAAAAATTTATTGTCCTTGATATATATCAATGGCGAGTTATAACTCCACTTATTATGTATATGTGCCTGGTCCCACAATTTAAGCATATTACGTGTAAGTGTCGCTGTCTGAGTGCTGAGTGCCCTATATTTTGGAGGGTTCCATACTATGTGACCTAAATCCGTGTTACTTAAACTGTGTTCAATGTTAACCCACCTCCTATCTGGTACTTCCTTTGACCACTCTACCACCCGTGAAAGCACTACAGACGTGTAGTATTTGTTGAGGTCTGGTAGAGCCAGTCCTCCTTTTTTTTTCCTCTAATCAAAACTGAGTGAGCTATACGTGGTTTTTTGCCACGCCAGACAAATCTTAGCATTAATCCTCGTAAGGCTCTTAGTAAATAGTGTGGTAGAGGAATTGGCAGCATCTGGAACTCGTACAATATTTTAGGCACAAACATCATTTTAGCTGCATTAATGCGTCCAAACCATGAGAGGGGCCGCTGTGACAAGCGTCTTATTTCCTGTCTGATTTCGTCTAGCAGGGGAATGTAGTTTGACAAGAATTTTTTTTCCATTGTATTACACAATTTAATTCCTAAGTAGTTAATTTCCTTCTTCCAAGGGAAGGGGAAGGCCGTAGACAGACTCTCTTCCTCTTGTTTACCCACATTTATGTTAAGGACCTCGGATTTGCTCAGGTTTATTTTAAAATTTGAAATATCCCCATATCTCCTCAATACACTGAGCAGATTCGGGATTGTAATCCTAGGGTTTGTTATATAGAACATCACATCGTCGGCAAAGGCCGCTAATTTGTGTTCCTCCTGCCCTATCTTCACCCCTCTACAATCTGGGTTTTTGCGAATAGTCGCCAGCAATGGCTCCAAGGTCAAAGTAAATAGTAAAGGGGACAGGGGGCACCCCTGCCTCGTCAAATTCTTCATCTTGAATGTCCTAGACAAAACTCCATTTACCATCACCGAGGCCATGGGATGGTTGTATAATGTTTTCACCCAGGCAATAAACCTGGGGCCGAACCCCATCGCTTCTAACGTTTTAACCGTGAACCCCCAGTCTACCCTGTCAAACGCTTTCTCTGCGTCCATTGACAGGAATAGAGCTGGGGGCCCACCTGATTTTATTGATTCAAGCAGAAGCAGGGTTCGAACCCCAATATCCCTGCCTTGTCTGCCCGAAACGAACCCAACCTGGTCTGGGTGCACTAGAAATTTCATTTTATCTATCAGTCTATTTGCCAGCACCTTCGCATACAACTTCACGTCTGCGTTTAGCAACGCAATAGGTCGATAGCTGGAGCAAAGCGTACTATCTTTCCCCTCTTTCATAATCAAGGATATCGTTGCTAGTAGGGACTCTCCCCCCATGGAACATTTGGGGCCCAACTTGTTCCAAAAGTGGCACAACTTAGGTACCAATGTCTGTCTGAATTTTTTCAAATAGAGGGTGGTGAAACCGTCGGGGCCTGGACTTTTCCCCTTGGGAGATTTATTTAAGGCGGCATGGATTTCTTCTTCTGTTATAGGACTATCTAAAGCTGATTTATCTTCTTCCGATAGCCTCTCTACCCCCGCGCCTTTCAGGAATTCCTCCACCTTCATGCCATTAGCTTGGACACCCGCCCCCCCTTTTGTCTAATGGCATACAAAGCTTCGTAAAACTTTCTAAACTCCTCCGCAATCCCTTTAGAGGCGGCCACCATTTCCCCATTTCTGTTTTGTATTTTCTCAATGAAATTCTGTTCTCTTTTCATTTTTAAGACCCTCGCCAAGTATTTGCTAGATTTATTACCATAATAGTATTTTTCTCTTGTGATTTTGGTAAATACCCTCCTTGTGTCTTGCTCCATACTATCCTTTAACTCCTCCCTTTTTGATACTAGAAGGCAAAAACTATCTTGGTTTTGTCCCTTGATTTGTTTATGGTCCATCTCTAGCAAGGCAATTTCTTCCAGGAGTTTTTCCCTTTTTTCTTTTTTTTCTCCCCTGCCCCAATGGAGATCAAAAGACCCCTGATATACACTTTGCGTGCCTCCCAGAGGATAGCTGGATGCACGTCTCCTATATCGCTAACTTTAAAGAAAAAATCAATTTCTTCCTGCACCTTGTCAGAAACTTGGTTCATATTAAGCAAACTTTCATTCAACTTCCACGAAAATGGTTGTTTTTGTAGCTCAGGAAACTTGACCCTCATTGTGACAGGGAAGTGATCTGATATCATTGTAATCTCTATCTTGGAGTCCACAACACAGTCCAGTAAACTGTGATCTATCAAAATGTAATCCAGTCTTGAGTAAGTCCCGTGCACAGGGGAGAAGTAGGTGTAATCTTTTGCTTTAGCATGCTGCAACCGCCACACGTGCATTAGCCAGCAATGATGCAGCTTTCTCCTGATTCTTCCCAATTGAACCTTACTAGTCCCCTGTGCCCGGGACATACTATCTACAGTGGGCTCCAGACAGAAATTCAAGTCCCCGGCCAATATCACCTCCCCCTCCTGAAACTCTGTCAACTTAACCAGAACCTGTTTTAGAAAGGCGATTGGGTTCCTGTTCGGGCAATAGACATTAGCTAGAGTAAGCTTTTTTTTCCCCACATTGCCCTTGAGGAAAAGATAGCACCCTTCTGGATCCGACATCCTGCTTGATATTATGAATTTTGACATTTTAGAAAATCCAATTGCTACTCCCTTAGCTCTTCTAATGGGAGAGTCACTATAAAACCACAAGGGCAATTTTGGGGAGTACAGCTTAATATTGGAATCTTGGGTCAAATGGGAGAAATATTATGTCTGCTTGATACCATTGAAGTTCCTTTAAGATTTTGTGTCTTTTACTCAGCGAGTTCAGGCCCTTCACATTATAGGATAAAAATGTTTAATTATGCCATTTAACTCCGGAAACATTTAACCATACTCATCACTCGTCCACTGCCCAGCTGTGACCCCCCCTGCAGGATTTACTCCCCCCCACCCTTCACCCACCCCCCCATTCCTCTTCCAACCCCACCCTCCCCCCGTCCTCACCGGCCCTAAGCCCGCACGTAGAAATCCTACTAGATCCTACTAGATCTCATACCGCGAGTTTCTTTTCCAAGGGTGAGGCTCCACCAACGGCCGCCGGTGTCCCCCCCTCCCGCCCAAGGGCGAGAGGGGGGGACAAGAGGGACCGACGCGGGCCGACCCACCAGGCCACCTCCCCCGACCCCCCGAGGCTCATCAAACACTTTCACCCTTCATATGACACTTTTCCATCTTCCCTCCCCCCAGTCCCACGAGTCCCATTATTTTAAGTCTCAAGTAGCCCCCATCCTCCAGTCTCTCCCAAAAAAAAAAAAAAAAGGAAGGAAGGGAAAAGAGAGAGGGAAAAAAAAAAGGTCCTCTTTTTCTTCTCCTTTCCTCCAGCCATTTGATGTCGACCCTGTCTTCTCAGCTGTCTGCTTCATTAAATGCATCTGGTGTAGGAATACCCAAGTTTTCACAAAAGTCCCGCATCTCCTCCGGAAACCTCATCCTATAGGTTCTGCCATATTTTGTTACCAGCAGGGATGTTGGGAACCCCCAACTGTATTTTAAATTGGCCTTTCTCAGTTGATCTAATAAGGGCTTGAGTTGCCTTCTTCGTGCCAATGTTCCTGCTGAAAGATCAGAGAAGATTTGTAGATCTCTATTTTCAAAACTTATTGGGGAGCTGCCCCTGAGGTTGACCCAGATCTTCTCCTCATCCTCATATGAGTGGAACTTTACTATTATGTCTCTCGGAATTTCTTGTCTCATATTTGGAGGTTTTCTAATCCTGTGGACCCTATCAATCCTCAGCACCTCATCTTCCCTTCTTCCCAGGAATGGATTGAATATTTTCTGCATCTTAAGCCCTAGGTCTTCATTCTGTTGTTCAGGAGGCGCTCTAATGCGCAGGTTTTGGCGACGATTTTGATTTTCCTGTTCTTCCATTTTATAGGCCAACATGCGATTTTCGTTCTGTATTTTTTCATTTGCGCTTTTAGATACCTTATCTCTTTCGCCTGGGATCCTGAAGCCTCTTCCATTTCTTCGACTCTACGTAATAGATGCCCCATGTCTGTCCGAACATTTGATATTTCTGATTATTTAACATTTTCAAGTTTAGCGAACATTTCTGACATTTCTGTTTTATTAGGAATTAATGCGATATTCCTTAGCTCCTCCATATCACTCATTGTGCCTGCTCCCTCTGGCTCCAACTCTTCTCTGGACTTCTCCCCCTGTCCTCCCTTTTGTTTCAGCTGGGTTTTCTTATCTTTCGTTCCTGTTTGTTTCATATCTGCTCCCGGGCTCTTGACACTGACTTCTTTAAGATACTTTTGTATTGTATTTGTATTGAGACTTTCCCTAGGGGTCTTGGGATCCACTGTTCTTTGAGACCGACCTCTCATACTTTGCCTCCTCAATCCACAGACTCCCACACTTGACGGTGTCAGCTAAGTGAGTTCCGTCCTTCCAGGGGCCACAGATAACCCTCCACTCACCCTCCACTCTGACCTTCCACCACAGTAGTCGCAGCTTCTTCCCGCCAACAAGCCCTGGTCTACATAAGGCTTACTGCTTTTGCTATTGCTATTGGCTATTATTGGCCGTTATTGACTACCCCCGATCCTTGTACCTTCTGGCTGTGCGTGGGCCAAGTGCTCTGTACTGTAACAGGGTCCTCCTAATTTTGTCCCCCTTTCAGTGGGCTCCCAAACCTCCTGGGGGATGTGTATTGCTATACAAAGTCCAAGACCCCTTTAAGCAAAACTCTTATATTGAGCTTACAAGGTTATCCAAAACAAGAAAAAAGTCACCAGACCTATGTCTTTAACAGATTGATAGTTCAAAGCATTTATTTTCATACCTGAGGGGGCGGTCTTCGTTACCTCTATGCGTTCTGTTCTCTCTTCATAGGTAACCTGGGGCTCTGTGAGCTCACTGCTTCCCCAGCCTGAGAGCCGCGTAGATTCCCGGAAGATGAAGGCTTAGTATCACAGGGGTGGGAGAGGGGGGAGAAATCCAGCCACTGAAGCATCCATGTCACATCTCAGCGTGTTGTATTCTGCCTCGGGGGATAGACGGGGTCAGCTCACTGTTCTACTCCCAGAAGCTCTCACCTCCGCAGCATCTCCTGTCCCTGCAGCCAGCTCTTAGAAAACTGCCGCGATCCCCACAACCCTTAGGGAGGGACGCACTCACTGCCGCTGGCGCTGTGTATCTGAGGGGCCCGGTGAGTCCTCTGGTTCTCCTCACGATCGGAGCGGCAGCAGGCTCCTCGCTCCGTACACTGCAGCCCGCGAGATCCAGCCCGCCTCCGACCCTCACTCTGACGCCGCCATCAGGCCCACCCCCCTCACCTGACGTCTCACGTCCACATCCTGTCTCCTCTCAGATACGCCGACTCGGCGCCTCACCAAAGAGTTTTCTGATGCTAATCTTGAATGCTTGTGACTTTTGGTCCTTTGCTCTTCTGAGCGTTTTTTTTGCTTACTGTATGTTCTTTTTTGAAAAACAAAAATAAAGATTATTTAAAAAAAATAATAATAATAATAATATACACTGATTTGGGTTATTTTTTTCCAAAGAAATTCAGCAGAATACCTTTGGGCCTAAATTTATGAAAAAAGATTATTTGCAAAATTTTCTAACAGAAACTAAGAAAATATTTTTTTATTTTTTTTAAATGTGGGGTTTTTTTTTATTATATAGCAAAAAAAGAAACAGTGGTGATTAATTATAATTGAAAGTGTGACAGTGCTGAAAAATAGCCTGGACTGGAAGGGGGTGAAAGTGTCTGGACTTGAGATGGGTAATCCCCACCCTCTTGATATGCTCCTGCAACCAGTTTTCTATCCAAGTACATACGATCTTGTCAATGCCAAAAGACCTTCATTTGTAAATTAATAATTTAATAATTATTTACCAGTGATGTCAGCGATTGTTAGGATGCTAGTGGCTGGCCTGCACAGTGCCCAAGGTTGTAATGTTACACAGTGAAAACCTGTGGCCTTGTGTAACAAAAAATCAGGTTTTCTCTATGCATGCTTATCAGTGCCCAGTAGGGGTGCTCTGAGATCATTCTAGCCTTCTATCTGGGATAATTGGCTGTATATTATCCCTGCTGGAATGATGAGATTTTTTTCCGTGGGAAAGAAACTAAATCGGCCATAAGGTAAGGTGGGTGTGGGGAGTATTTTCCCGGTGCGGAGGATTTTGAGGAGGTCAGCGCCTCCTGATTTGAACTGGGCTACCTTGCTTGGCAGAAGGCTTGCAGTGTCGAGCTTACCCAGGGAGTGGTGTTTTAGGGGTGCCAGAGTAGCACTATGGGTTTGGGACCACATTGTGTGAAACTGCACCAGGCCACGAAACTAAGCTTTTTTTGTCACATTGGCACTTTTTTTATTCTTTTATTTATTCACGTTTTGTCACTTTATATAGGTGTTTTTTTCTTTTACTTGCAGATGGTAGGTTTTTGGTCTTCGAGCCTACCCTGAAGTGTAGAGGGAGGTTGTGTGGCCATTAGGTTCCTTCCTCCCTGGCCTTGGAAGGGTCTCTTTTCAGGAAAGCTCCCCATCTAGTACTCGGTGGGCTTTGGCTGATCATGAGAAGCAGGGTCTACCAGGCCTTTTGGCCAGGTGGACTTGAGTATGCCTTGCGCCTGTCAGGAGTCTTGCACCTCAGGGGGCCTGGGGGTGAACCAAAGACACAGCCTAGTGAATTGTTTGTGCTTGTGTGCTTACATACGATTTCTGGCTCATCTTGGTGTTTCATTTTTGCCCAGTGCATCGCAAATTGTATTTGGTATTTCTGTGACCTTATCATATAGTGAGTCCACATAGTGCTTACAGGCTACAGTGGCGTCATGCATGATGTGATGGTTCGGGAAACAAATTAGCCCCATTTGAAATGATCTAATCCATCCATTTTTTTCTCAAATGTCTCAGGAAAAATAATGCATTATTGATGCTGAAGATTCTGGGAAACATATTAGGCAAACTGAAATAAAAATGTATGGTACCTGTGTGGACGATTGAGACATTCGCACAGTAAATCGTTTTTATACATAGACCCCTTAGTGTTAGTCTCCATCACTAGCCTATATTTAAAGCAGAAGTAAAGTTAAAACCTTACTAACACTAAACCTACTCTCAGCCACATTCTAAGACTAATCTATCTAGCCCTGTAAAGTAAAAATATCTATACTTGTTCTGCAGGCGCTCTGGTCCGATCTCAGCATCAGCTGTCAGCAGCAGCTTCAGTGTGTGGGAGTGTGCAGGAGAGGCAGCCGACAGCGGAAGCCCCATAGTAAGTCTATGGGTGATGTCACTTCCCAGGCATTTCACAGCCGTTGTTTGTTTTCTCCTGAACACCGCAGCCACCGCTGGAGACCAGACCGGAACAGCTGCGAATTAGGTAAGAAGGATTTTTGCTTTACAGCACTAGATAGATTATAGGCTTAGAATGTGGCTTAGAGTTAGTTAAGTTTTGATGTTTAAAACTATTTTCTTGAAATGTATACCATGCCTAAAGTAATTTTTCTGTTATGTATAAAAATTCTTTAGCATGCACATGACATTGCACTGAAAGATCAAGAAGTGTATGCGTTTGGGTCCTATTTTGTATGTCTTATGATTGCTTTATTTTTCTTTCATAGAAAAGACTACTTGCCCCAAATCACTCCAAAAATGGTCCTCCTAGAATGGTGCAGAAAGGAAAAGCTTCCTCAACCTGTATATCAGACTGTAAGTTTTTCATTAACTGTCATTTAAACACTATTCCTCATTTTAGGATAGTGGGCAGGGACATTCTAATCCATCTTTTGTCCCTAGGCCAACTGTACACAGATACAGCCTAATACTATAGATCAATATAGTTCAAACTGCATACAGCTGTAGGTGAGGTTGAAAAAAGACACAAGTCCATCAAATCCAACCTATGTGTGTGATTATATGTCAGTAATACATTGTATTTCCCTGTAGCTGTTTCTGGCTTGTTACCCACCCTTTGTGTGGCAAATAGAAACAGTTTTCTTCTATGAACTAGGGCTGTAAACTTACCGTATATACTCGAGTATAAGTCGACCCGTGTATAAGTTGAGGCCCCTAATTTACCACAAAAAACTGTGAAAAACCTATTGACCCGAGTATAAGACGAGGGTGAGAAATGCAGCAGCTACTGTAAGTGGAAAAAGAGGGTCAACGATGCCCATCTGCAGCTACATGCCTCCCTGTGTCCTGTGCATGTGTCCTGTGCAGCCTACATGTGTCCTGTGTCCTGTGCATGTGTCCCTGTGTCCTGTGCATGTGTCCTGTGTCCCTGTGTCCTGTACATGTGCATGTGTCCTGTACATGTGCATGTGTCCTGTGTCCTGTACATGTGTCCTGTGTCCCTTTGCAGCCTACCTGTGTCCTGTGCAACCTCCGTGTGGCGATCTCCATCCTCCCTGTGGCGATCTCCATCCTCTGATCAGCGTGTGATAATACCAGCCGGCGGCCATTCCACTGTTCAAAAGCCGCGCCTCCTCCTTGTCTGTGATAGGCAGAACACTCAGCAGTCAGCGGTCAGCCTATCACGGACATTCTCTCATTCTCATACCACGGATGAGGATGAGAGAATGTCCGTGATAGGCTGTACACTGACTGCTGGGAAATGGAGTGTTCAGCCTCTCACAGACGAGGAGGAGGCACGGCTTTTGAAAGCTGGAATAGCCTCCGAACTGTATTATCACACGCTGGCCGCCGTCTGCCTGCATGACACGCTGATCATGCAGGTAGACGGCGGTGACTCGAGTATAAGTCGAGGGGGGCACTTTCAGCCTAAAAAAAGGACTGAAAATCTCGACTTATACTCAAGTATATACGGTAACTTGTAAACATTACTGCAATATTAGAGGTTGTAGATATTGTTCATATTGTAAATATACCTGTGAGAATAACGGTGAGTCATTTTCGGGCCATTGCTCTCAAGTCCGAGGGGGGTATGCTCAGCCCTGGTAAGAGGGGTAACACGTTGTGTATAAATCCCTCTAGTTTGAATGGGGAGGTGGGTGTTGTGTACTAGCTAGGAGAAAGAATTTACTCCTGTAGGTGTTACATGTCTAAGAGTGGTAGGGGGTGTTGTGGACTTCTTACCTGAGCATATCTCCCTCGTTTTCCAGACGGCTTTTTCATATCTAAGATTTTGTGAATCTAAGAAACAGGATTATCTAGGGTAGGAAAAACAAAGGGTAAGTAAACTGCATAATGACCGGACATAATAGCATAAAGTTACCACAATTGAGAAGAGCAGTAGGAAGATGAAAAGAGAGGAAGATAAGGGAGGAGGGGAGTTGGGATAGGCATGCCACTGTTTAGAAGGGACAGGGGAGGGTAGAAGAAAAAGGTGGGGGAAGAAATGGGTTCAGAGGAGAGATTGACTACTCAGATCAATCTTGAATTGGTGTTGGAAATGTTCTCTCCTTCTGTGCGGTTCCCAGACAAGGTGGCAGACGGGCAGATCAGGAAGAGTTTTTTTGGGACCTTCCGTGAGATGACATATGTACCAAATGAGGATTTAGTCTCTTTCGTGGTTGGAGCGGGTGATCATAATGCCACATTGGAGTGCGAGTCTTCTTCCTGCGTGCGTGAAATATGTGTGACCTGCAAACTGCACTGCCGCCTGTTGTGAATGGTACAGGATAGGTAATTTGAGATGTATGTCCCGGGCTCTAGTGAAGACAGGCGATGTGCCCTCTTACCACTAAAAAAGAGCATAATGCAGGGTATGTGGGTGAAGAGGAGGTAGTAGATAGAGTTATTGGCGGGGTTTGTTGCTCCGCCCTCAGTAGGGTGAGTAGTTTTGGGTTGCTTTGTCCATGTCTCAGTCTGATAAGACGGCGTAAGTAGGGTATGCAGATTAGCTGGGTTTCAGCCTAATATTGTAGCAAGCCCAAATTACAGGGGGGTTGATCTGTTTCTTGAGACCGTGTCCGCATGAATGCCAGCAGTTTAGGTTGTCTCAGACAGGTATTAGAGTTAGAAGTCATGCCTTATTAACACGGGAGGTGGGGTGTAAAACATGGAGTCTAAGTCCTTGTCCCATATATAAGAATGAAGGAAATCACATTTACCTGGCTAGGTGATGTGGGCACTGTGGTGAGCTGGAGAGGCTGTAGGGCTGCCATTTCATTGTGCACCCGGGTCTCTCAGTAGGGAGCGAGGAGGTAACGGATGAGGGCGGAGGCGACCAATACTGAAGTTGCCCGCCTCAGCAATGCCTTCCATGCAGGTAGCTCGTTTGAGGGAAGAAAGGCGGAAATCGCTGTACCAATCCGGCAGTTCTACTAGCGGGGGATATCCAAGGTGGAACAAAAATGATCAAGGTCTTCAGGCACCCTAAGGATTGCTGTACGGCCTTGGTGTGAGGCTGAAAGGCCAAAGGGGAACTTCCACCAGTATATTATGGATCTGGCTCTCAGGATGTCTAGTAAGGGCCGCAGTTCCCTTCTGCGTTGCAGGGTGATGTTAAACCGGTCTTTGTATATCTTAATCACTGAGCCCTGGAAGGACAGCTGGTTGCGATTTCTGGCTGAGCGGAGGATTTCTTCCTTTAGTGGAAAATCCATGAGGCAACAGACTGTGTCTCAGAGGGTGGGGTCGGTGTCTCTCCCCCTCAGGCGCAGTGCTCTGTGAATTCGCTCAAAGTCGGTCGGTGTGTCTGGGGGCCATTCTAGTAGATTATTAAAGATGGTAGTGCTTATTTGTCCCAAGTGGGCTAGACGAACCAGAGACCCAATATATGCAATAGTGACAGATCCCGGCAGTATAGAACCAAGGAGCAATAAAAAAACTTTATTATATCATTATAGAAGAATATAGGATTTTGCATCTACCAAATTGGGGATTCCCCAATATAATGATTACACCCCATTATGGCATAATAAAAACATGTCCGAACTATTGCACCTGCCAGATGTAGACCTTTGGACCACTCGCGGCATCCTTTACTTGCATCAACTTACCACAAATGGAACTCTCAAATCCTTTAATATGCTTAAAGAAGAATTCACACTCCCCAATTACATGATGTTCAGATTTTTACAAGTCAAACATGCGGTTCAAACGCAATTTCCAATATCCCCTCCCCAACCCACTCCACTCCAAATGTTATCATGGCGATAGTTGAAAACACGGACCCCAAAAAACTAACATCGGCATTCTACAACATACTTATCACCCCAATGGCCACTAAACTGGCATATGGACTCAAGCCTCGCTGGGAAAGAGCGATAGGATCTATAGAGGACAAGGAATGGGAGGAGGCCATGGAATCTTGCAAGGTAGTCTCACCCAAACTCCCTGATAGATTGACCCAAATCTACATACTCCATCAAGCATACCTCACCCCACTTAGAGTGGCTAGATATAGGAACTCCCAGTCCACTATGTGTCAGATGTGTGGGAAAGAGACAGGCACATTCATTCACTTACTGTGGTCGTGCCCCAAAATACAAGGTCTATAGACACAAGTGGTGACATTCCTACATGACAATATGGGCTCTCCAGTAACACTAGACCCCAAAACATGCCTTATCGGGATACTATCTGACTCTATTGACAAATACACTAATGCCCCGTACACACGGTCGGACATTGATCGGACATTCCGACAACAAAATCCTAGGATTTTTTCCGACGGATGTTGGCTCAAACTTGTCTTGCATACACACGGTCACACAAAGTTGTCGGAAAATCCGATCATTCTGAACGCGGTGATGTAAAACACGTACGTCGGGACTATAAACGGGGCAGTAGCCAATAGCTTTCATCTCTTTATTTATTCTTTATTTAGAGCCCAAAATGGCAAATCAAAGGTACACTAGTGAAGAGGCCTACACGTTTCTAAGCATGACAGATAGTAAAGAGGAAGTCACTCATCTGTCAGATTCAGGCTCAGAATACAAACCTGTAGAAAGCAGCGGCTCCATGACAGATAGCTCTGACGACGAAGTTGTGGTCCCTGCCAAGGTCAGGTGGACCAGACCCCAATCTTCTTCTGCTGTTGAGGTGCAAGAACTGCAGGGCTCTCGTATGGAGAAGAGAAGTACTAGCGCCGCTTTTCCTCCTGGTGAACTGGCAAGCACCAGCGGCCTGGTCGTACATCCAGCACTGCAGTAACACTTGGTGATGTGGCGAGTCCCATAAGTGCAGTTCAAGCTGGCGAGGTGGCAAGCACAAGTAGTGTCCCGCTGCCACCAAGAAGACAAACACAGGCCCATCATGCCCATAGTGCCCTTCCTGCTGCATTCGCCAATCCTAATTGGGATCCCACCACTTCTGCAGCACCCGTACTTCCCCCATTCACTGGCCAACCTGGCATTCATGTGAAAACAGTTGATTTTACATCACTTGATTTTTATTCGCTGTTTTTCACCGAAGATCTCTATAGATCTATTGTGGACCAAAGCAATTTGTACGCTGGTCAACACATCGCCACTATTCCCCAGTCCTCCCTTGCCAGAGATTGGAAACCAATTACGGTTTCCGAATTTAAGATCTTTCTGGGCCTTTCCCTCCTCATGGGCATAACCAAAAAGAGTGAGTTGCGGTCATATTGGTCCACTGACCTAATTCACCATATGCCCGTGTTCTCTGCTTCCATGGCCAGGGCACTATACGAGCAGATTTTGCAGTTCATGCATGTCATCAACAATGAACTCTGTCATCCTCGTGGAGACCCTGGATACGTTCAACCAGCGTTTTGCAGACTTGTTTACTCCCCATCAAGTTGTCTGTGTTGACTCCCTGATTAAGTTTTCTGGCCGCTTGTCATTCAAACAGTACCTTCCCAGCAAGCGTGCCAGATACGGGGTCAAGATGTATAAGCTCTGTGACAGGGCCACAGGCTATACATGTAGTTTTATGGTTTACGAGGGAAGAAAGAGTCACGTAGAGCCAACAAACTGCCCTGACTACATAGGAAGCGCTGGCAAGATTGTGTGGAACTTGGTGTCACCCTTATTCGGAAAGGGGTACCATTTGTATGTGGACAATTATTACACGAGCGTGCCACTTTTTAGTCACCTTTTTGATCATCAGATTGGAGCATGCGGCACCGTGCAATCTTATCGCCGGGGCTTTCCCCAGCGGCTTGTAGATTCCCGTCTTAGGCTGGGGGAGAGAGCCTGCTTGAAGTGTAATAACTTGCTCGCTATGAAGTGGAGGGATATTAAGAATGTTTTCATTCTTACCTCCCTTCATGCAGACACGACTGTCCAAATTACTACGGCGACTGGTGTTGTGGAGAAACCCCTCTGTGTCCACGAATATAACCAAAATATGGGAGGGGTGGACCTCAACAACCAGTTGTTGGCGCTGTACCTAGTTGCCTGTAAGGCCAGACGCTAGTATAAAAAAGTGTCTGTATACTTATTTCAATTGGCTTTGCTGAACGCTCATGTGCTATACAGAGCTTCAGGACGGACTGGATCCTTCCTTAAATTCCAGGAAGAGATCATCAGAGCCCTTCTGTTTCCAGACGGTGCTCCACCTCACCTTCCCCAACCAAATGCGGTAAGCCAGCTGCACGAGAGGCATTTTCCTTATGTCCTCCCGAGTACCCCTACCCAACAAGCCCCCCAAAGAAAATGTCATGTCTGTAGAAAGCGTGGATATAGGCGTGACACTCGCTATTATTGTCCCTCCTGTCCTGACAATCCTGGTCTTTGCATTGTTGAAATATGTTACAACATGCATTGGTGAATATTTTGAGCGCTACCATACACATACACTAGTTGAGTTTTAGTGTAGGGTACAGCATTGCACAGACTAGGCACACTTTTACAGGGTCTCCCAAGATGCCATTGCATTTTGAGAGACCCGAACCTGGAACCGGTTACAGCTACAAAAGTTACAGTATGTTCTGCTCTTTTTTACTGTATTCTATTCTGCAATGTTTCATTGTCATTATGTTTTATCATGTTTGCTTTTCAGGTATGTAATTTTTTTATACTTTACTGTTTACTGTATTTTATTGTTAACCTTTTTTTTACTTTCAGGTACGCCATTCAGCTGCAGTGCAGATTTATTTATCTTGACAGCAACAGCGTTTGCTCCCACGATACATAAAGCCGTGACTCCAGCGCTGTCGGAGGTGGTTTCACCACCACAGTTAAAAAAAAGCCGAAGCATGGGGGCAGCAGGGGCGGAGGAGCGATTTGCTCCTACCTTTTGCGGGAGGATGCCCCCCATGCACCTTTTGCGGGTGGATGCCCCCATGCTTCGGCATATATATATTTTAGGCACATGTTGCGTTAACAAAATGTTTTATTTTTTACTATTTTTTTTGTACTTGCTTTGCAGGTATGGTATGTCTTACAGTTATAATGTAATGTTACTTTGTTTTATTGTTAACCATCATTTTCTTAGCAGGTACGCCATTCAGTTGCAGCGCGGATTTATTTATCTTGACAGCAACAGCGTTTGCTCCCATGATACATAAAGCCGTGACTCCAGTGCTGTCGGAGGTGATTTCACCACCACAGTTAAAAAAAAGAGCATATAGGCCGAAGCATGGGGGCAGCAGGGGCAGGGGAGTGATTTGCTCCTAACTTTTGGTGCAGATGCCCCCATGCTTCGGCATATATAAATGGTGCATGTATGCCCATCATTAGAAGTGGGTGGATGAAGGGAGGTATTCTAATGGTGGGCATATTCACCGATCAATCTCTTTTTTTTTCGTTCAGCCCACAGGCTGCATGAAAAAAAAGATTACAATATATGCCTAACAAGGACCAGCAACGTACTGGTATGTTGCTGGACTTTGAGTGGTTATACTAGAATGATGCCTGCAGGTTTAGGTATCATCTTGGTATCATTCTTTTCAGCCAGTGGTCGGCTTTCATGTAAAAGCAATCCTAGCGGCTAATTAGCCTCTAGACTGCTCTTACAAGCAGTGGGAGGGAATGTCGCCCCCCCCCCCCCCCCCACCGTCGTTTTCTCTGGCTCTGTTCCAACAGGGAACCCGAGAATGCCAGCTGACCATAGAGCTGATCAGAGACCAGAATGGCTCCAATCATCTCTATGGCCTAAGAAAACGGAAGCTACGAGCATTTCATGACTTAGATTTCGCCGGATGTAAACAGCGCCATTGGGAAATTGGGAATGCATTTTATCACACTGATCTTGGTGTGGTCAGATGCTTTGAGGGCAGAGGAGAGGTCTAGGGTCTAATAGACCCCATTTTTTTCAAAAGAGAGTACCTATTGCTATCTTGCTATCATAGGAGATATTTACATTCCCTGAGATAACAATAAAATGATAAAAAAAAAAAATTAAAGGAACAGTTTAAAAATAAGATAAAAAAAAAGTAAAAAAAAAAGCACCCCTGCCGGTCTGGCGTCAAATGTAAACAGCAATTGCACCATGCATGTGAGGTATCGATGCGAAGGTCAGATCGAGGGCAGTAATTTTAGCAGTAGACCCCCTCTGTAAATCTAGTGGTAACCTGTAAAGGCTTTTAAAGATGTATGCAGTTTGTCGCCGCTGCACGTTTGTGTGCAATTTAAAAGCATGTCGTATTTGGTATCCATGTGCTCAGCCTATCAGATCATCTTTTTTATTTCATTAAACATTTGGGCAATATAGTGTGTTTTACTGCATTAAAATTAAAAAAGTGTGTTTTTTTCCCAAAAAAAATGCGTTTGAAAAATCGCTGCGCAAATACTGTGTAAAAAAAAAAAAATGAAACACCCACCATTTTAATCTGTAGGGCCTTTGCTTTAAAAAAATATATAATGTTTGGGGGTTCAAAGTAATTTTCTTGCAAAAAAAATATTTTTTCATGTATACAAAGTGTCAGAAAGGGTTTTGTCTTCAAGTGGTCAGAAGAGTGGGTGATGCGTGACATAAGTTTCAAAATGTTGTGCATAAAATGCCAGGACAGTTCAAACCCCCCCTATTTTGGAAAGTAGACACCCCAAGCTATTTGCGGAGAGGCATGTCGAGTCCATGGAATTTTTTTATATTTTGACACAAGTTGCGGGAAAGGACAATTTTTTTTTTTTTTTTTTGCACAAAGTTGTCACTAAATGATATATTGCCATGGGCATATGTGAAATTACACCTCAAAATACATTCTGTTGCTTCTCTTGAGTACGGGGATACCACATGTGTGAGACTTTTTGGGAGCCCGAAAACCAAGCACCGCCTTCAGGCTTTCTAAGGGTGTACATTTTTGATTTCACTCCTCACTGCCCATCACAGTTTCAGAGGCCATGGAATGCCCAGATGGCACAAACCCCCCCCAAATGACACCAATTTGGAAAGTAGACGCCCCAAGCTTTTTGCTGAGAGGTATGGTGAGTATTTTGCAGACCTCACTTTTGTCACAAAGTTTTGAAAAAAGAAAAAAAAATTATTTTCTTTCTTAATTTTCAAAAACAAATGAGAGCTGCAAAATACTCACCATGCCTCTCAGCAAATAGCTTGGGGTGTCTGCTTTCCAAAATGGGGTAATTTTGGGGGGGTTGTGCCATCTTGTCATTTTATGGCCTTCAAAAACTGTGATAGGTAGTGAGGAGTGAAATCAAAAATTTACGCCCTTAGAAATCCTGAAGGCGGTTCTTGGTTTTCGGAGCCCCGTATGCGGCTAGGCTCCTAAATAGTCCCACACATGAGGTATCCCCATACTCAGGGGAAGCAGCAAAATGTATTTTGGGGTGCAATTCCACATATAACCATGGCATGTGTGAGCAATATATCATTTAGTGACAACTTTTTTTTTTTTGTCATTATTCAATCACTTGGGACAAAAAAATAAATATTCAATGGGCTCAACATGCCTCTCAGCAATTTCCTTTTGGTGTCTACTTTCCAAAATGTGGTCATTTGGGGGGGGGGGGGGGTTGTACTGCCCTGCCATTTTAGCACCTCAAGAAATGAGATAGGCAGTCATGAACTAAAAGCTGTGTAAATTCCAGAAAATGTACCCTAGTTTGTAGATGCTATAACTTTTGCGCAAACAAATATACGCTTATTGACATTTTTTTTTAACCAAAGAGATGTGGCTGAATGCATTTTGGCCTAAATGTATGACTAAAATTGAGTCTATTTCATTTTTCTTATAACAAAAACTAGAAAATATCTTTTTTTTTTTTCAAAATTTTCAGTCTTTTTTCGTTAATCGCAAAAAATAAAAATCGCAGAGGCAATTAAACACAATCAAAAGAAAGCTCTATTTGTGGGAAAAAAAGGACGCAAATTTCGTTTGGGTACAACATTGCATGACCGTGCAATTACCAGTTAAAGTAGCGCAGTGCCAAATTGTAAAAAGTCCTCCGGTCATTAAGCTGCCAAATGGTCCAGGGCTTAAGTGGTTAAATACCTGCTTAAATATATTTACTTTTTTTTTGGAAAGGTGATCTCATTTTTTTGCCATCATTATTTGAAAATGAAAAAAACATACTGGTGTTGAGGGCCTTAATACATGAAGCTTGGAAATGGTGCACTAAATACATTATTGCATATGTCATACACAGAAGGAGGAGGAAATTAAGTGGTTAATATACAGGTCACATGCAGTGGCAGAAAGGGGGTGATGTGGTTTCTGTACAGACGTGTAGAATAAGGGAGGTGAAGGGTTAAAAATACAGACCTCCTAGAGAGACAGGCTGGAGATCATGTATGTAGGAGACTTGGAAGGTGGGAGCATGAAATGGTTAAAAAACAAAACAAAAAAAAAAGCGATACCAGTGTCAGTGAAACAGAATAAATGTATCTGCAGCTGCTGCCGATCCATTTATTCTTCCCAGAGTTACTACGCTTTCTTTCCCTCCTCTGTTGTAAGTGGAAGGGGAAGGATATTTTGTCAGCATTGGCTCCTTTTTATTCTATGCAATTTGAAGGTTATGCGATTATGTAGCAATTTTTATGCTTTTCTACGCAATTTTGCACATGCAATGTCACTTTATATGCATTTTTTTCAACTTGAAGGTTATGTGATTATTTTGCAATGTTATGCGTTTCTATGCAAATTTGCACATACGTTGTCACTATATATGCGTTTTATGCAATTTTGCACATGCGATGTCACTTTATATAGCACTTTAACCACTTGAGTCCCGGACCATTATGCTGCCTAAGGACCAGAGGTCTTTTTCCAATTTGGCACTGCGTCGCTTTAACTGCTAATTGCGCGGTCATGCAATGCTGTACCCAAACGAAATTTGCGTCCTTTTCTTCCCACAAATAGAGCTTTCTTTTGATGGTATTTGATCACCTCTGCGGTTTTTATTTTTTGCGCTATAAATGGAAAAAGACCGAAAATTTTGAAAAAAAATGATATTTTCTATTTTTGTTATAAAAAGAATCCAATAAACTAAATTTTAGTCATACATTTAGGCCAAAATGTATTCGGCCACATGTCTTTGGTAAAAAAAATGTCAATAAGCGTATATTTATTGGTTTGCGCAAAAGTTATAGCGTCTACAAACTAGGGTACATTTTCTGTAATTTACTTACTTATAGTAATTTAGCTTTTAGTTTATGACTGCCTATGTCATTTCTTGAGGTGCTAAAATGGCAGGGCAGTACAAAACTCCCCCAAATGACTCCATTTTGGAAAGTAGACACCCCAAGGAAATTGCTGAGAGGCATGTTGAACCCATTGAATATTTATTTTTTTGTCCCAAGTGATTGAATAATGACAAAAAAAAAAAAAATATTTACAAAAAGTTGTCACTAAATGATATATTGCTCACACAGGCCATGGGCCTATGTGGAATTGCACCCCAAAATACATTTTGCTGCTTCTCCTGAGTATGGGGATACCACATGTGTGGGACTTTTTGGGAGCCTAGCCGCGTACGGGGCCCCAAAAACCAATCACCGCCTTCAGGATTTCTAAGGGTGTAAATTTATGATTTCACTCTTCACTGCCTATCACAGTTTCGGAGGCCATGGAATGCCCAGGTGGCACAAACCCCCCCCCAAATGACCCCATTTTGGAAAGCAGACACCCCAAGCTATTTGCTGAGAGGCATATTGAGTCCATGGAATATTTTATATTTTGACACAAGTTGCGGGAAAGTGACACTTTTTTTTTTTTTTTTTTGCACAAAGTTGTCACTAAATGATATATTACTCACACAGGCCATGGGCATATGTGGAATTGCACCCCAAAATACATTTAGCTGCTTCTCCTGAGTATGGGGATACCACATGTGTGGGACTTTTTGGGAGCCTAGCCGTGCACGGGACCCCGAAAACCAATCACCGCCTTCAGGATTTCTAAGGGTGAAAATTTTGATTTCACTCTTCACTGCCTATCACAGTTTCGGAGGCCTTGGAATGCCCAGGTGGCACAAAACCCCCACAAATGACCCCATTTTGGAAAGTATACACCCCAAGCTATTTGCTGAGAGGCATGGTGAGTATTTTGCAGCTCTCATTTGTTTTTGAAAATGAAGAAAGACAAGAAAAAACTTTTTTTTTTTTCTTTTTTCAATTTTCAAAACTTTATGACAAAAAGTGAGGTCTGCAAAATACTCACTATACCTCTCAGCAAATAGCTTTGGGTGTCTACTTTCCAAAATTGGGTCATTTGGGGGGGTTTTGTGCCGAAACTGTGATAGGCAGTGAAGAGTGAAATCAAAAATTCACGCCCTTAGAAAGCCTGAAGGCGGTGCTTGGTTTTCGGGGTTCCGTACGCGGCTAGGCTCCCAAAAAGTCTCACACATGTGGTATTCCCGTACTCAGGAGAAGCAGCAGAATGTATTTTGGGGTGTAATTTCACATATTCCCATGGCATGTTTGAGCAATATATCATTTAGTGACAATTTTGTGCAAAAAAAAAAATTTGTCTCTTTCCCGCAACTTGTGTCGCAATATAAAATATTCCATGGACTCGACATGCCTCTCAGCAAATAGCTTGGGGTGTCTACTTTCCAAAATGGGGTCATTTGGGGAGGGTTTGAACTGTCCTGGCATTTTATGCACAACATTTAGAAGCTTATGTCACACATCACCCACTCTTCTAACCACTTGAAGACAAAGCCCTTTCTGACACTTATTGTTTACATGAAAAAGTTTTTTTTTTTTTGCAAGAAAATTACTTTGAACCCCCAAACATTATATATTTTTTTAAAGCAAATGCCCTACAGATTAAAATGGTGGGTGTTTCATTTTTTTTTTCACACAGTATTTGCGCAGCAATTTTTCAAACGCATTTTTTGGGGAAAAAAACACACTTTTTTAAATTTTAATGCACTAAAACACACTATATTGCCCAAATGTTTGATGAAATAAAAAAGATGATCTTAGGCCGAGTACATGGATACCAAACATGACATGCTTTACAATTGCGCACAAACGTGCAGTGGCAACAAAATAAATACATTTTTAAAAGCCTTTACAGGTTACCACTTTAGATTTACAGAGGAGGTCTACTGCAAAAATTACTGCCCTCGATCTAACCTTCGCGGTGATACCTCACATGCATGGTGCAATTGCTGTTTACGTTTGACGACAGACCGCCGCTTGCGTTCGCCTTAGCGCGAGAGCAGGGGGCGACAGGGGTGCTTTTTTTTTTTTTTTCTTTATTATTTTTTTGCTTTTTTATCTTATTTTTAAACTGTTCCTTTCATTTTTTTTTTTTAATCATTTTTATTGTTATCTCGGGGAATGTAAATATCCCCTATGATAGCAATAGGTAGTGACAGGTACTCTTTTTTGAAAAAATTGGGGTCTATTAGACCCTAGATCTCTCCTCTGCCCTCAAAGCATCTGACCACACCAAGATCGGTGTGATAAAATGCTTCCCCAATTTCCCAATGGCGCTATTTACATCCGGCGAAATCTAAGTCATAAAATGCTCGTAGCTTCCGGTTTCTTAGGCCATAGAGATGTTTGGAGCCACTCTGGTCTCTGATCAGCTCTATGGTCAGCTGGCTGAATCACCGGCTGCATTTTCAGGTTCCCTGTTGAGACAGGAGAGCCAGAGAAAAACACGGAAGACGGTGGGGGGGCATTCCCTCCCACGGCTTGTAAAAGCAGTCTAGTGGCTAATTAGCTGCTAGGATTGCTTTTACATGAAAGCCGACCACTGGCTGAAAAGAATGATACCAAGATGATACCTAAACCTGCAGGCATCATTCTGGTATAACCACTCAAAGTTGTGAATGGCGTACCTGAAGACAAAAAAATGGTTAACAATAAAGCACAGTAAACGGTAAAGGATAAAAAATTGCATACCTGAAAAGCAAACATGATAAAACATAATAACAATAAAACATTGCAGAATAGAATACAGTAAAAAAGAGCAGAACAATAGAGAGAGAGAGAACAATAAAACGACAACTATTTTTTTTTTATTTTATATATATTTTTTTTTTTACACTTTTTTTGTAACTAACTTTTATAACTGTAACCGGTTCCAGGTTCGGGTCACTCAAAATGCGATGGCATCTTGGGAGACCCTGTGAAAGTGTGTCCTAGTCTGTGGAATGCTGTACCCTACGCTAATACTCAACTAGTGCATAGTAGCGTTCAAAACATTCACCAATGCAAAGACCAGGATTGTCAGGACAGGAGGGACAATAATAGCGGGTGTCACGCTTATATCAGCGCTTGCTGCAGACACAACATCTTTTTTGGGGGGGTTCGTTGGGTAGGGGTACTCGGGAGGACATAAAGAAAATGCCTCTCATGCAGCCGACTGCATTTGGTTGGGGATGTGAATGAGGGAAGTACGGGCGCTGCAGAAGCGGTGGGTTCCCAATTAGGATTGGCGAATGCAGCAGGAAGGGCACTATGGGCACGACGGGCCTGTGTTTGTCTTTTTGGTGGCAGCGGGACACTACTTGTGCTTGCCACCTCACCAGCTTGAACTGCACTTATGGGACTCGCCACGTCACCAAGTGTTACTGCAGTGCTGGTTTGACTACGACCGGGGTGTACTAGGCCGCTGGTGCTTGCCAGTTCCCCAAACGCTACCAAAAAAACTGTTAGCGATCGCAGGGATCAGGCCTGACTCTGCAAACGCTGCAGTTATGTGTTTAGTCTTTTGTAAGTGACAGTGATCGATCGATACTGCACTTGGGTGGGCTGGGCTGGGCCAGGCGGAGGGGCAAAAGGCAGGTGCTAGCAGGTATCTGGGCTGATCCCACTAACACTGCGTTTTTGGGAACCCTAAACTGCTGGGGACGCTAGTATAGATCTGATCGGATCAGATATTGATCCGTTCAGATACTATACCACTAAGGGAGGTGTATGCTGCGTGCGTGGGTGTTAGTGCTACTGGCGCTAACCTGACGCTGCTTGGGGCTGGTGCTTGCCAGTTCACCAAAATACTACCAAAAAAACTGTTAGCGATCGCAGGGATCAGGCCTGACTCTGCGAACGCTGCAGTTAAGCATTTAGGGTGGGTGGGCTGGGCTGGGCCGGGCGGAGGGGCAAAACGCAGGTGCTAGCAGGTATCTGGGCTGATCCCGCTAACACTGCGTTTTTGGGAACCCTAAACTGCTGGGGACGCTAGTATAGATCTGATCGGATCAGATATTGATCCGTACAGATACTATACCACTAAGGGAGGCGTATGCTGCGTGCGTGGGTGTTAGCGCTACTGGCGCTAACCTGACGCTGCCTGGGGCTGGTGCTTGCCAGTTCACCAAAATACTACCAAAAAAACTTTTTTAGCGATCGCAGGGATCAGGCCTGACTCTGCGAACGCTGCAGTTATGCGTTTAGTGTTTTGTAAGTGACAGTGATCGATCGATACTGCACTTGGGTGGGCTGGGCGGAGGGGCAAAACGCAGGTGCTAGCAGGTATCTGGGCTGATCCCGCTAACACTGCGTTTTTGGGAACCCTAAACTGCTGGGGACGCTAGTATAGATCTGATCGGATCAGATATTGATCCGCACAGATACTATACCACTAAGGGAGGTGTATGCGTGCGTGGGTGTTAGCGGTACTGGCGCTAATCTGACGCTGCCTGGGGCGACGCATATCACCGCCGGGCGATCAGGGGGCTAAACCTTTATTCGGTAATAAACGGCGGGTGCCCTGACACTATAAAAAATAAACGAACTAACCAGCGTCAGCCGTAACACTTATACGGTGATCAGTGGTGAAAGGGTTAACTAGGGGGCCATCAAGGGGTTAAAACATTTATTCGGTAGTATATGAGGGTCCCTGACGCTATAAAACGCTGACGGCGAACCTCAATATTTACGTCCCTAACTAGCGTCACCAGCGACACTAATACAGCGATCAGAAAAATGATCGCTTAGCGACACTGGTGACAGGGGGTGATCAAGGGGTTAAAACTTTATTAGGGGGGGTTAGGGGGGTACCCTAGACCTAAAGGGGGGTAACAGTAACTGTCCCAACACTGTAACTGTCACAAACTGACACCAATGCAGTAATCAGAAAAAAAAACTGCTTGGTGTCAGTTTGTGACAGGGGGGGGGGTGATTGGGGGGGGATCGGGGGGCGATCGGGGGGGGGGTTGGGGTGTTTTGTGTGCCTGGCATGTTCTACTGTGTGTGTGTAGTGTTGTGCACTCACATAGATGTCTTCTCTCCTCGGGCCGGAACGGAAATTACCGAGCCGAGGAGAGATGACATCATTTCCTTTGCTGCTGTTTAGCATACAGCAGCAAAGGAATGATTCGATTGGCCGGCGGCGATCGCGAGGGGGGGGCCACGAACGGATGGCCTCCCCCTCACCTCCGATCGCCGTGGAACAAAACACGACCGCCTCGGGCACCGGGGGGGGGTCCGATCGGACCCCCCACCCGCGGAAGGCAAATCACGTACATGTACGTGATTTTGCTTGTCCGTGCCACCTTGCCGACGTACATCGGCGTGAGGCGGTCGTCAAGTGGTTAACTAATTTAGCACTTTATTTATAGTATTCATTTTATCACTAGAGCTCGACACCATATATGGAATTTTATTTACTTATTGTTGGTGCGGTTTGACCAGTTCGGTGTCTGCTGCAGCTAGTGTTCCGTTGTTTATTGTTCTGGTAGTGCGGAGATATTCTTTCTTATTTAATGTGGGTTGTCAGCTGCTGCTTCTCGTAGAAAAAATATTTATTTTATTGTATCCTTTTGCCGGTACAGTAAATATACAGATTGTGGGCAGGAAGTGACTAATCAATTTCTCAGGGTGTTTCTCAAATGTTTTCACTGGGTTTAAACGTAACACTGTATGGATATCCCTTTTGGTTAAAAATAGGATTTTTTCGTGATACTTATCTGTAAAATCCTTTTCTTTGAGTACATCACAGGACACAGAGCCGCTTATTATAATAACTACTTGGGTTATATGCCACCTATAGGTAAATGGAAACTGGTATATCAATCAGAACAATATAACAGGAAGTCCTCACCTATATAACCCCCCCCCCCTACACAGGAAGCACTTCAGTTTTGTAGCAAGCAATAAATTCCCAAAAGAGGGGAGGGACCTCTGTGTCCTCAAAGAAAAGGATTTTACAGGTAAGTATGACGAAAAAATCCTATTTTCATTATCGTACATCACAGGACACAGACGGTTATTATAATAACTACTTGGGGACGTCCCAAAGCAAGACCCTTGAGGGTAGGGAGACACTATCATAGAAACTGCCACCAAAGAAGGACCTACTCTGCTATTTGTAATACGCTGAGACCAAAGGCAGTAGCCTCCACATTATTGACATCCACCTGGTAAAAATCCTGTAGATGTATAAACCAAAGACCAAATAGTGGTCTTGCAAACCTGGGCCACTGACCCCTGATGACGGATGGCCCAAGAATCTCTCACCAGAAAAAAAAATGGGATTTTGCCCTTTAAACCATCGGCATCAATTATAAGTTTGCTAAATATTCAACCTGGATGCCACCTGCTCTTCCTGGGCTCTTCTGGCAGCATAAACCAGGATTCCTGACCTGTGCCGACAACTCAAGTAGATCCTGACCGCCTGAACTACCTCTAGAGTATGTAGCGCTCTCTCCTGCTAACTGGGGATTAGGAGAAAAAAAAGGCAAGACACTGTCTTATTTCAAGTGAAAACTAGAAACCACTTTAGGCAATAAAAATAAATGAGGACGCAGCATCACCTTTTGATGCAAGACCAAGAACGGCTCCTTGCAAGAAAAGAGCCGCCAACTCTGACACTACACTTAGTAAGGTGATAGCAACCAAAGAAGCCACCTTCCGAGATAAAGGACTAACAGAATCTCCCAATTGGTTTAAAAAGTGGCCTCTGCAAAGTACAGTCCAGATCAAATTTAAGTCCCAAGGACACAAGAGTGGCCTGACAGGCGGGACTGTCCAAGATGCACACTGTATGAATCAGAAACAACAGCCTCTGGAAAATTGGAGAAAGAAAAAATAAAATCTCCCACTCACATATTTCTGCGGGTGCCACTTCCTGGCTTCACCCCAGGCAAAAAAATATTTTCAAGTCCTGTAATTGAAGTACCCCGAAGCTGGCTTCCAGGGGCTCAACAGTGCTGAGATACAGGACTCAAGACCATTAGGTCCCGCTTAACTGAGAGTGTCCAAGGAGCAACGCCCGCAAGACTCGCTATGTCAGTGTACCAAGCCCTCATGGGCTAATTCGGCCAACACTAATATCCGTGTTACCACCTCCCGGATTCTTTGCAAAAGATGTGGTAGAAGCCTAAAACAGAGGGAAAAACGTAAAATAAGGGAGAACTGGTCCCTAAGGTGTTACCAGTACATCTACCCCTATTGGCAGTGGGACTCTCCTCCTAGACACACCTGCCCCAACTTGTTGTAGAACTTGGAATCTAGTAGATTCACTTGCAGAGTTCCCCCTGCCACTATTCTTTACCTGGAATATGTATTGGCGATAGAGACAGCACTTGTACTGTCCCAGACAGAATGTGGTTCACCTTCCCTGAGTTGCATGACCTCTGGTGCCGCCCTGGTGATTGATATATATGCCTGCAGAGGCATTTTTGGATTGAACCTACAACTGGTTTGTCCCATAATCCAGTGCAAGGCGTACTGGCTAAAGATTCCAAGATATTGATGGACAGTATTCACTCTTGTGGAGACCAAGCGCACTGAATTGGAGCCACCCTCAACTGGAGAGACTGGCATCAGTGGTTATTATCTTCCAAATTCCTGAAAAGGAGGACTATCAACCACCAATTTTTGCTCTGCAACACCCCGAGAACAGAGCCCTCTGGCAACCCAATGCCTGGATCTTCAAGTTTCAGACAGAGAGAATGGTCCTCTACCAAGACCTGGAGTAGGACTGTATGTAGGGAATGTGCTTCGACCTAAACACAGCTTCCCCCTGCAGAAATATATCGAAGGAACCCCTGGAATCAACTGCTCCCTGAGAAAAGATTATTGAGGTAATGAGCATTGAGGTGTCTTCAGCAAGCCCAGCACTGGGGCTAGACGCTTTGTGAACCCTCCGGAGCTGTGGCCAACCCAAAGGGAAGATTCACATAAAGACTTTCCACTGCAATTACAGAAATCTTTGAGCCTGGGAAACAAACCACCACATGAAGACGTGTGTTTACAGTTGATTATGGACCCCAAAATCTACCTCTTGAACAGATCTAGCCTATCTGAAACATAAGGATGCTCAGCGGCTTTGAGATCTTAACCACTTCAGCCCTGGAAGATTTTATCCCCTTCCTGACCAGAGCATTTTTTGCGATTCGGCACTGCGTCGCTTTAGCTGACAATTGCGCAGTTGTGCGACGTACCCAAACAAAAGTGATGTTTTTTTTCCCACAAATAGAGCTTTCTTTTGTGGGTGTATTTTATCACCTCTGCATTTTTTATTTTTTGCGCAATAAACAAAAAAAGGCCGTCAATTTTTAAAAAAAGGTATTTTTTTACTTTTTGCTATGATAAATATCCCCCAAAAATATATATAAAAAAATGTCTTCCACAGTTTAGGCCGATATGTATTCTACATATTTTTAGTAAAAAAAAACACAATACAGTGGCTTGCGAAAGTATTCGGCCCCCTTGAACTTTTCAACCTTTTGCCACATTTCAGGCTTCAAACATAAAGATATAAAATTTTAATTTTTTGTGAAGAATCACCAACAAGTGGGACACAATTGTGAAGTGGAACGAAATCTATTGGATATTTTAAACTTTTTTAGCAATTAAAAAACTGAAAAGTGGTGCGTGCAAAATTATTCGGCCCCTTTACTTTCAGTGCAGAAAACTCACTCCAGAAGTTCAGCGAGGATCTCTGAATGATCCAATGTTGTCCTAAATGACTGATGGTGATAAATAGAATCCACCTGTGTGTAATCAATTCTCTGTTTAAATGCACCTGCTCTGTGATAGTCTCAGGGTTCTGTTGAAAGCGCAGAGAGCATCATGAAGACCAAGGAACACACCAGGCAGGTCCGTAATACTGTTGTGGAGAAGTTTAAAGCCGGATTTGGATACAAAAATATTTCCCAAGCTTTAAACATCCCAAGGAGCACTGTGCAAGCGATCATTTTGAAATGGAAGGAGTATCAGACCACTGCAAATCTACCAAGACCTGGCTGTCCCTCTAAACTTTCAGCTCAGACAAGGAGAAGACTGATCAGAGATGCAGCCAAGAGGCCCATGATCACTCTGGATGAACTGCAGAGAACTACAGCTGAGGTGGGAGAGTCTGTCCATAGGACAACAATCAGTCGTACACTGCACAAATCTGGCCTGTATTGAAGAGTGGCAAGAAGAAAGCCATTTCTCAAAGATATCCATAAAAAGTCTCGTCTAAAGTTTGCCACAAGCCACCTGGGAGACACACCAAACATGTGGAAGAAGGTGCTCTGGTCCGATGAAACCAAAATCGAACTTTTTGGCCACAATGCAAAACGATATGTTTGGCGTAAAAGCAACACAGCTCATCACACTCAACACACCATCCCCACTGTCAAACATGGTGGTGGCAGCATCATGGTTTAGGCCTGCTTTTCTTCAGCAAGGACAGGGAAGATGGTTAAAATTGAGGGGAAGATGGATGCAGCCAAATACAGGACCATTCTGGATGAAAACCTGTTGGAGTCTGCAAAAGACCTGAAACTGGGACAGAGATTTATCTTCTAACAAGACAATGATCCCAAACATACAGCAAAATCTACAAAGGAATGGTTCACAAATAAACGTATCCAGGTGTTAGAATGGCCAAGTCAAAGTCCAGACCTGTATCCAATCGAGAATCTGTGGAAAGAGCTGAAAACTGCTGTTCACAAACGCTCTCCATCCAACCTCACTGAGCTTGAGCTGTTTTGCAAGGAAGAATGGGCAAGAATTTTAGTCTCTCGATGTGCAAAACTGATAGAGACATACCCCAAGCGACTTGCAGCTGTAATCGCAGCAAAAGGTGGCTCTACAAAGTATTAACGCAAGGGGGCCGAATAATTTTGCACGCCCCACTTTTCATTTTTTTATTAGTTAAAAAAGTTTCAAAAATCCAAAAGATTTCATTCCACTTCACAATTGTGTCCCACTTGTTGGTGATTCTTCACAAAAAATAAAAATGTTATATCTTTATGTTTAAAACCTGAAATGTGGCAAAAGGTTGAAAAGTTCAAGGGGGCCGAATACTTTCGCAAGCCACTGTAAGTGTATATTGATTGGTATGTGCAAAAGTTATAGCGTCTACAAAATAGGGGATAGATTTTTGGCATTTTTATTATCATTATTTTTTTACTAGTAATGGCAGTGATCTGCGAATATTATTTATTTATTTTTTTTTATCGAGACTGCGACATTATGGAGGACACATCGGACACTTTTGTCACTATTTGTCATTGTCATTTTATACAGCTATCAGAGCTACAAATAGCCACTGATTACTGTATAAATGACACTGACAGGTAAGAGGGGTTAAACACTAGGGGGCGATCAAGGGGTTAGTTGTGTCCTAGGGAGGTGTTCTAACTGTAGGGGGGGATGGGCTCACTACAACATGGCAGAGATCATTGCTCCCGATGACAGGGAGCAGTGGATCTCTGTCATGTTGCTAGGCAGAACAGGGAAATGCCTTGTTTACATAGGCATCTCCCCGTTCTGCCTCTCCTTACCACAATCCCGGGTCGCTGGTGAACATCAAGTTTGTGGGACCCGCGGGCACGCGCATGCTCGATAAGGCGGCGGATTCAAAGGGACATACAGGTACGCTCATTTGCCTGCCTGTGCCGTTCTGCCGACGTACATCTGTGTGCAGCGGTCGGCAAGTGGTTAAGAGAGACCACACGTCCCTATCTGGTTTTGGAACTGCTACCATTTAATTGCCTCACAATAATGAGCCCATAACTTCTGCTCCAAGAGCCAATGCAAGGCAAAAAACTGACGACTCTGTGGCAGACCCAGACAGTCCCAAAAGGTGCACTTAACCTACCAGGTTTCTGCTGGCTACAGAAGGAGCAAACCACCTTAGAGACTGCCCTAAAAACCTGTGGTCTGAGATACTTTCCAAACACTGCAGCCTCAGATGCCTATTTCACTTAGGAGGGAAACAAACTTACATCCAAGTACTAACCAGGCTTGATCCGAGATTAGGCGCCACAGTGGTTCAGATACCCCTGATGCCATTGGTCCAACAGGAGACGTGAACACCGCCAGATCACTGGACCTGAGGGCGGTGTACCTGCCTCCCCCGGCCGCCTCTCCCTTCTGGAGTCGTTTAGCTAGTCTAACAGGTACATAATAAAGTGATATGGGAAATGGTAGAAACTACCAACTACAGCAAATGGAAACTAATAAATTATTAGTGAGATTAATTAATCAATTAATTAATTTGAGGAGCAGCATATTATATCAATAATAGAAAAATAATAATAATTAACAAATTAATTACAAACCGCGCTCCTTATAAAGTGCAAATGTAAAATCATACTCTGTTGTGAAACAAAACCATAAAAAATACCAGTGATAATAACTAACTGAGTGAAAACAATAGGCATAAATGGTGAAACAAACAAGTAAAAGCAACAATAGAAAAGCAAAATTAGATTACAAAAAATATCCAAAAATATATAAATCCAAAAATCATATGTGTTCAAGAAATGTTCAAACAATGATGAAAAACTTCTGGGTAAGTCTTCCTTGGGTTCAGCAAAGCATCAGATAACAGTATTCCGCCACCATCACCAGCCACACAGCCTACTCACCAGATTGAAGTGACTCCCATGACAGGAGTCAAACACGCTTAAAGAACTGCCAAAGAAGCTTCTCGCGATCACGGCTTTGTTCAGGCGCTGGGACTCAGGTGCTGGAACTCAGGTGCCTGTAGGTAACACTGTAGCTGCTTGGATGCATGCAAACGAACTTCCTAGATAGAGATGGATCATTGGGACCATAAGTGCCATGAATGGGGAGAAATTAAATGGAAAACTCCCATCGTGAAGTATGCCAAAAATTTATTAGGCTAAAAACAAGCTAAAAAACCGCATCACCCACATGAGGGTTCGTGCGGGCAGACAAACAAGCAAACTGCATTGCAACGCAGTTTGCTTGTTTGCCCAATCTTCACTTCTTCCTCAGGATTCCTGCAGGTATCGCTGGCTGCTGCTGTCCCCCCGGGTGAGTATAGATGGCTGCTGCTGCTGTCCCCCAGGTGGGTATGGCTGGTGGCTACTGCTGTCCCCTATGCGGGTATGGCTGGCTGCTGCTGTCCCCCATGCGGGTATGGCTGGCTGCTGCTGTCCCCAAGGCAGGTATGGCTGGTGGCTGCTGCTGTCCCCCAGACGAGTACTGGTGGCTGCCGCTGTCCCCCAGATGGGTATGGCTGGTGGCTGCTGTTGTCTCCCAAGTGGGTATGGCTGGTGGCTGCTGCTGTCCCCCAGATGGGTATGGCTGGCTGCTGCTGTCCCCAAGGCAGATATGGTTGTTGGCTGCCGCTGTCACCCAGGCGGGTATGGCTGGCGGCTGCTGCTGTCCCCCAGGCGGGTATGGCTGGCGGCTGCCGCTGTCCCCCAGGCGGGTATGGCTGGCGGCTGCCGCTGTCCCCCAGGATGGTATGGCTGGCGGCTGCCGCTGTCCCCCAGGCTGGTATGGCTGGCGGCTGCCGCTGTCCCCCCAGGCTGGTATGGCTGGCGGCTGCTGCTGTCCCCCAGGCGGGTATGGCTTGCGGCTGCCGCTGTCCCCCAGGCGGGTATGGCTGGTGGCTGCCGCTATCCCCCAGGCGGGTATGGCTGGCAGCTGCTACTGTCCTCCAGGTGGATATGGCTGGCAGCTGCTACTGTCCTCCAGGTGGGTATGGCTGGCGGCTGCTGCTTTCCCCCAGGCGGGTATGGCTGGCGGCCGCTGTCCCCCAGGCGGGTATGGCTGGCGGCTGCTGTTGTCCCCCAGGCAGGCATTGCTGGCTGCTGCTGTTTATAGTATCACTGGCTGCTGCTGTCTCATGCACTCTCGCCTTTGGTTTCACTCCACCTGTGACAGGAGCATCGACTTTGCTCTTTACTGCAGCCACATGCTTTGTCTACAGCCAGCTTCATTCTTCACATTGATGCTCTGGGATGGTGGGTCGGGAACCCCCCCATCTGGGCTTGCTGACCTGCCATCCCAGAGCAGGAGGTTGCGGATCACATCAAAGGAAGCTGCAAGCCAGCGGTTGGGCACCCCTGGACTAGGCCATGCAAGGACATTCCCTTTTTTCTCCTTCAACTTTTTCTCCTTCAACGTTTTTGAGCCAAAAAAGGAAGGACAAGTTTGGAAATTTTCTGACGAATTAACGACAAATTGAAAAGTTAATGTGTTTCCTGTCCGAACTGTTTGCACTAGCTCACTGCAAAGTTCATTGCGGTCATTGCCATGTTTGAAGGTACACCTCCTTCCCATTGACGACTTTCTGGCAGAGGGCAGCAGATTTGGTGAAACACCCCATAACCGAATATTACCACCTCAATGCTTTACTGAGGCCAATACATTTGATTTTAGTCTCATCTGACCATAACACTTTTTTCCATATGGCCTCAGTATCTTCAAGGTGCGTTTTGGCAAAGCTCAGTCGTGACTGCATGTGGCTTTTTTCTTGCAACCCTCCCATACAAGCTACATTTTGCGGAGAATTTGTGATATTGTTGTCATATGCACACAATGACTACTCTTTGTCATAAATCACTGCAACTGTTTCAGAGTTGCTGTAGGCTTCTTGGTAGCCCCTCTGGCATTGATAAAGCCTTTGCATTTTTTTTGTATCCACCTCCTGACTTGTGCCAGTCCACAACTTTCTTTTGACAGTGGCTTGTCACTCATAGTGCAACTGAAGCAAACAATCAACTATCAGGGACTGAAATGCTCCAGGAAAGCTCTTTTCATGCTGAGCTAATCAAATGACCACAGCTGATCACAGTTGAACGTCAAATGGCTTTGTGTGCCATTGAGAAGGTGATTAGCTTCACCTGATTGAGGGTGATCCTTTTTCCAACTCAGTGATTCCGTTTAGAATTTTTTTTTTTGACATGTTGGTGTATCTTTCTCTTGGAGTAAATACAGCTGGATAACACAAAAACCATGTCTCTCTTCATTTCAGTCCGCAAAGCAACAAAATGTGATTATTTTAAAGGGGGTGATTCTTTTCTATACCCACTGTATATCTGAAAAATTAATCAATCCTGATGGCTTATCTCATTTCTTGAGGGCTGTAAAAGCCAGGGCAGTACAAATATCCCCCAAAATGACCCCTTTTTGAAAGTAGACAGTCTACAGCTTGTGGTATACATTTTTCAGTTTGCACTGGGTTAATATATAGACAAAGATCCTTAGCTGTTTAAAATAGTAAGAGGCATGGAAAGTTTTTATTATTTTTGTCGCAATTTCTTGTAAAATGAAGAAATGTTAAAAAAAAAAGTTTTTTCATAATTCTTTTTTCTACATACTGTCACCAGTAAAGCATCATATAACGGGTCTGTCAGTGATCAGTATGGTGACAGTATGTAAAGAAAAAAATTGCTAAAATATTTTTTTGATTTCTTTTTGTAACAATTTTTTTTAAACACACTATGACCAGAGCATTACAGTGTTACCATTGTAACACTACTACTCTAGGGAAGTGAACAGGTTTTTTTGTTTTGTTTTGTTTTTTTACACACTGTGATTGTTTATATCAGTGAATTTCACTGGTAAGCAACCATTTTTACTGGATGAAATTGATTCATTTAGTGTTTACTTGTGGTTAGCTGTGATTAGCCACATCTAATCACATGGTACAAATGGGCTGTGATTGGTCCTGTTTGTACCATGTGATCACTGTGACCACTCACAGAAATCAACACAATAGTACAGAATGGATGGCATGAATCAAAACCATCTATTGTGTACAATTGTCATGTGATCTACTGTGATTGTTCAGAGCGATCACATGGTACAAGCAGCAGCCAGTATCAGTCATCTAGATAACAAATCACGCTGTCGTTCGGCCCGAAAGGACATCATATATTATATATAAGTGGTTAAAGAAGAAGGTCTGAATGTGCTTTGTAGCTTCCTGCTTAACATTCTCAGGGATAAATACCCCTTATAGACATTCTCACCGTATCCTTCTCTGTACCATAACTGATGTAACAATTTTTTTCACCTGTGGCCTTTTTATTAGTAAAAGTTTATTTTGTGATATATTTTATGTCATCTAGGTGCAGAGGTCTCTTGACAGGTTTTTCCACTCTGTTGTCACAGTGAATGAAAAGAAGTACTGCTCTTTCCTGTGGTGAGTTATTATTAATATTGCAACTATTTAGTGTGTTTCATTGTGAAAGTACTGACTTATGCTGGCAATACACTATACGAAAAATCGGACAAACCCATTTTCAAAAAACGAACATTTGGCCATAAGAGAGCAAATGATAGTGCCATTATGTTATGACCGATAAATTGTTCAGTGGACATAAATCAATTTTTTGTTCGTTTTTTTACATATTCTTAGTGCAAACAGTTCAGACGGGAAACACATTAACCTTTCAATTTATCGTTAGTTCAGCAGAAAATTTCCAAACTTGTTCTTCCTTTTTTGGTTCAAACATCCCAGTGATTACCAATTTTGTGCCCATTAACTGGTCAAAACGAACGAACTGGCCAAATGACCGAATTTTGGTTGATTTTTCGTATAGTGTATGGTCAGCATTAGTCAGCTTGTGGTATACATTTTTCAGTTTGCACTGGGTTAATATATAGACAAAGATCCTTAGCTGTTTAAAATAAAGAATTAGTCTCCATTTAGTGTGCAGGATTATTTATAAAAGATATTTATTTCTCAACTTTTACTTTGCTTTGCCTGGGAATCAGTGTTGGCAACCGTCAGTATTTTTACTGGCAGCCAGTAAAAAACAAGGCAGTTTTCTCCTGCCAGTAAATGCCAGTTAAAATATGGCTGTGATGTTCGGCTTGGTCCAGAGCCGGCCGAGACCATCCGAGTGCCTGCTACAGTGTGTTTGGGCAGCTTGTGTGATGTCATGGTGCAAGGGAGCCAAGCAGAGCGGCCAGAGCCTCGTGTGCGGGTCTGCAGGACATGGGCAGGTTGGGAGCGGGACTGTCAGTGCTGTTTAGACTGGAGTGGACTGTAGGGACCAAGAGTCAACTTTGTGTGTGTGTGCCTTCCTATTCTAATTTCTTGCCCTCCTGAGTCCTGTCCCTGAGCTACTTACTATATCGAAAATAAAATAAGAAATATTTTTTTTGCCCTAATATCTACCTTAAATCACATTGCTAATTGCATATTGTACTTGTTTGTAGCCTAAATACTAAAATTTGCACTTAAAACTGTAATTTTGTAACTTTTGGAAATGCCAGTAAAAACTTGGCTGTGCCAGGAAATTTTGTGTGTCGTGTCAGTAAATTTTAATCTGGTAGGTTGGCAACACTGCTGTGAATATTGATAACACATTATGTCCCAGATCTCTTGAATGTGCAGAAAATTATCAAAGACCCTCATAATTCTTTCCATTTCTCTTGAAACTGCTGTGCACATTATGGAGCTAAGCCTTGGATTATGTTTTCAGCGTTAGCTCATATAGTTTAAAGGGTAGGAACTATAAGATGTGGAAGGTTCTCTTAACCACTTCAGCTCCGGAAGATTTACCTCCCTTCATGACCAGGCCATTTTTTTGCGATACAGCACTGTGTTACTTTAATTGACAATTGCACAGTCATGCGACATTGTACCCAAATAAAACGTATGTCCTTTTTATAATAGAGCTTTCTTTTGGTAGGATTTGTTCACCTCTGCGTTTTTTATTTTTTGTGCTATAAAAAAAATATATTTCTCCAAGCGTCTTCCAGGACAGCCCCTTGGGCTCCTCCTACCAGGACAGGAAACACGTTACACCCACCAGATAAAAGGGCGGTCCTCCAGGCCCATGTCAGTTATTTGTGTTTCCTCTGGACGGGGGGAAACATGTTCCTGGAACCTGGTCCCTAGGTCTCATGAGCAGGGGCTCTATAGGGCTATTTGGAGCATTTCACTAACCTCTCCTCTGCCAGTAGCAGCACTCCGCTGGAGAGGTTGGCTGTGCTGTGGTCTCCTGTGTCTCAGTGCCTGGAGAGGGCCAGGACCGGCATGGTGTCTGCTCCCATAAGCACTTTTCTTATGAAAGCAGCGATATCCTCTCCTCACAGGCAGCGTGGCTAGTTGTGTAAGGAGAAGCAGGAAGCTGCGGCGCTCGAGTAGGGGGCGGGGCTTCTGTGCTCCAAGCTGGCCCACAGGAAGTACTGCGAGCAGGTCACTTCCGGGGCATATGACATCAGCGCCAGAGACGCCGGTTCCAGTCTCCTTAAACGGCGCGAACTGGAGACACTGGCCGCTGGTGTCTTCTGGTAAAAGCAGCCAGGCTGTGGAAAGCCAGAAAGGGGCAAGATGGATCAATCTGCAGTTTCTACACAGGCAGTCGATGCGCCCAACACCAGCACCTCACAGGTAAGCCTGAAGTGTTATGTCACTATCTTGCTCTCCCTGTGAGTGTTCCCTCCCCCTCCCCTCTCTGTAGTAGTGGGTTAAGGGGACACATTTCCTACCTCCTGCACATGGTGGCGAGGTGGCTGTGAGTCTCATTATGGGTCGCTTATCTTTTTGTCTTACAGTCCAAGACCCAAGACAAGACTCAAGGGCAGCCACCTAAAGAGAAATGTGCGGTGTGCGCAAACAAATTGAGCTCCTTGTGGAGCAAGGCCGTTTGTCGCAGTTGTATAGATGGCCTTGTAAAGGATGACCCGGTTGCCTGTTGTCAGAAAATGCTAACCTCTGTTAGGGACGAGCTTGCGTCCACCTTTAGTTCTTTTTAGAACACTTATTGACAAGCTCCAGACGCCAGCTGAGGGTCTGTCCACACAGAGAGCTTCAGTCAGCACTCCGCAGCAGGCAGAGAGTGAAGACTCTGAGGCTGAGGTCAGATCTACCCGTTCTTCCCCTGAAGAATCAGGGTCAGATATAGAGCCCAGAGATAGAGAATCCACTCGAGGCTCGAGATTTAAGTTATCTGTAGAGGATGTGGATGACTTGTTAAAGGCTATCTATACCACCCTTGAATTGAAAGAGGAGGAGGTTCAGTTATCCAAACACGATCTTATGTATAAGGGATTGCATAAGAAAAAACCTAGAGTTTTTCCAGTCCATAGTTCATTGGTTGATACTGTTAAACTGGAATGGGATAACCCGGAGAGAACCATTCTTCTCTAGTAACCTAAAAAGAAGGTTCCCTTTTGATGAGGACACTGCGCAGCCGTGGAATAAAAAAACGAAGCTGGACGCACCTCTTTCAAAGGTTTCAAAAAATTTGGACCTAGCGTTCGATGATATGGGCACGCTAAGGATCCGATGGACAAGAGTGGGGATATCCTTCTCCACAGAGCCTGGGACTCAGCGGTTGGGAACCTGAAACCAGCTCTAGCCTCCACTTGTGTGGCCAGAAATCTGGAGGTTTGGTTGACTC
This sequence comes from Lithobates septentrionalis, assembly GCA_037952835.1. NCBI lineage: Eukaryota > Metazoa > Chordata > Amphibia > Anura > Ranidae > Lithobates > Lithobates septentrionalis. Next base: position 198,903 of record JBBDGP010001598.1, on the reverse strand, counting down.
AGATTGTCACACCTGTCACCGGGTACCTCGAGAGAGCAGATTTTGAAGTCCTTTCCTCTCCTCTTTCAGGCTGTAGGTTTTTTGACAGATTCTTCCGCAGAGTTGGTAAGAATGTCTGCCAGGACTTTGGCTTTAGTGAACTCGGCCAGGAGATTCTTCTGGCTTAAAACCTGGTCAGGGGACCCAGCCTCCAAATTACGCCTTTGTGGGCTTCACTTAACAGGCGATCATTTATTTGGCCCAGGACTGCAGGAGGCTCTGGAACGCACGGCTGATAAGAAAAAGGTGTTTCCAGAGAAAAAGAGAATCCCGACAGCCAGAAAAAATTTTCGCGGCCAAGGCAGGCAACAGAGTCCTAGAGAAAAGGACAGCAGGCCGAAAAAACACTGGACTGGGCACAAAGGCAGAGGCAAAGGGGAGTGCTGTTTAACCCTCCTCAACAGCCCGCCAAGCCACAGTGACTTGTGTTCCCTGGTGGGAGGAAGATTGAGGGCCTTCATCCCACAGTAGGCAGCAGTCACTTTGAGCCCCTTCATCCTGGACCTAGTGACCAACGGGTACAGGCTGGAGTTTGTTCACCAACCATCAGAACGATTGTTGGTCACCTTTCCTCCACAAGATCGAGAGAAAACGAGGGCTCTGGGTCTCCAGATCGGAGACTTATTGGATCAAAAAGTCCTGATTCCTTTTCCACAGTCAGAGCAGGGCAAGGGATTCTATCCCCATGTATTTGTGGTCAAAAAGCCGTTGGGAAAGTTTTGACTTATCCTGAATCTCCGGACCTCAAACAAGTCCATCAGATACAAGCATTTCCGTATGGAGACGGTTTTTACAATCAAAAACCTACTATACCCAAACTGTTTTATGGCCACGGTGGACTTAAGGGATGCCTATCTTCACATCCCTATCCATCCAGCCTTCCAAAAGTTTTTGAGATTGGCAGTGAAGATGGGTATGGGGACCCGACATTTTCAATTTCAAGCCCTCCCCTTCGGTCTTTCCTCAGCCCCACGCATCTTTACGAAGGTGTTGGGGGAAGCGCTGGCACCACTGAGGTTAAAATTAAGATAACTGTTATCCCTTACTTGGACGACCTGCTGATAGTGGCAAAGACATACCAGAGGCTGTTGGAGGATCTCCAGGCTGTACATGACTTCTTACAGTCCCTAGGCTGGCTGATAAACAAAGAAAAATCGTCCTTGATCCGGCCCAGAAAGTATCTTATCTGGGTTACGATTTTTGCTCAGTGAACCAAAGAGTTTTTCTTCATTAGGAGAAGATTACCAAAGTGTTCCAGACTATGTCAGCATTGCAGACCAACCAGTCGGTCTCTCTGAGACAGGTGTCAAGGGCAGTGGGTCTTATGACCCCATGTTTTCCCGCAGTACCATGGGCGAGACTCCGTCAGCGTCTGTTACAAATGTTTCTATTAAGAAACTGGGACGTGGACGTAAGGTCCCTGGAGTCAAGGATCCAGCTTCCTGCCAGGATAAAAAAAAGAAGCCTGTGGTGGTGGAGAGCTGGCCAGCACCTAGCAGGAGGTCTTCCATGGTCCTTTCCCATATCCCGAAGAATTACCACGGATGCGAGTTCCTGGGGATGGGGGGGCCCACCTCAGCAATTCAGTAGCACAGGGAGAGTGGTCCTCGAGGGAGGCAAGGGCCTCATCCAATCAAAGGGAGCTGCTAGCAGTCCAGAGAGTCCTGCAGTCTTTTCAGATGGAGATCAAAGGTCACAACCTCCAAATTCTGTCAGACAATATCGCAACAGTCGCGTATATCAACAAGCAGGGAGGCACGAGAAGCCGGATGCTTCAGTCCATTGCCCAGGAGATCCTTTCTTGGGCAGAGGGGAATCTAGCTTCAATTTCAGCTGTACACCTGAAGGGGACAAAAAATTGCCTGGCAGATTATCTCAGCCATCACAGGATAGACCGAGACAACTGGTCCCTTCATCCCAAAGTCTTTGCAGACCTCACCAGGAGATGGGGTTATCCCGTAGCAGATTTTTTCGCAAACCGAAACAACCGCAAGACGGAGATATTCTTTTCCATGAACCCGGCAGACCAAGCCTTGGGGATCGATGCTCTGGCAAACCCGTGGCCTCCAGGCCTATGCTATGCCTTCCCGCCAATCAGACTGATTCCAGAAGTCCTCCGGAAGTTTTTGCTAGAGGAGGCAGATCTCATTCTAATTGTCCCATTTTGGCCCAAGAGGCCATGGTTTTCCCTGCTACAATCTCTGGTTTCGAAGACTCCATGGAGTCTTCCGAAAAGAGAAGACTTATTATTGCAGGGTCCAGTATCACACCCGCAGGTGGTTTCCTTAAACTTGACGGCCTGGTATCTGAAGAAAAGATACTGAGCGCCCAGGGGTTCTCTGACAAGGTAGTCAAGACTCTCGTAAATTGTAGGAAGCCGGTCACTAGAGTCATTTATTCCAAAGTTTGGAAAAAGTTTAATTCATGGTTATCTGAAAATGAAAGATTAACTCATGATATTCCGTCTACTTTGGAATTTTTCCAAGAAGGTGTCGACAAAGGTCTTTCAGTCAGTACCTTAAAGGTACAGGCGGCAGCTATATTAGTGTGTTCCTCCAGTTTTCTCTCCTGGAAAATCCCACTATAACCAGATTTTTCAAATCTATCTCTAGGGCCAGATCAGTAGTGGTGAGAAATTGTCCAACTTGGGACCTGTCCCTAGTACTTCAAACTCTGGTAGAATTTGCGTTTGAGCCTCTGGGAAGTATGTCAGTTAAGTTACTTACATTAAAGACTGTGTTCCTTATAGCTGTTACCTCAGCTCGTCGGGTAAGTGAGTTGCAGGCCCTATCAGTAAGGGAGCCCTTCCTCACGATTTTTGAGGATCGAGTTGTTTTACGAACCGATCCAGCTTTTTGCCCAAGGTGGCAAGTGCATTCCACCGATCTCAGGACATTGTACTGCCAACCTTTTGTAGTTCGCCACAGGGCGACCTAGAAAGAAAATTTTGTTTTCTAGATGTAAGAAGGATTCCCTTAGTGTATCTTGAGGTCACCAAGACCTTTAGGAAAACTGATGCCTTATTTGTCCTCTTTTCTGGAGTTCACAAGGGGAATAGTGCATCTAAAGCCACATTGGCTAGATGGATAAAGCAAGCCATCTCTGAAGCTTACAAAATTAGGGAGGTTTCTACACCTTTTGTTACTGCGCACTCAACTAGAGCCTTGTCTACGTCTTGGGCTGAGAGGGCTGGTGCCTCACCGGAACAAATTTGCAGGGCTGCCACATGGTCCAGTTACTCGACCTTCATTAAACATTATCGCCTGGATCTCCTATCAGCTCAGGAGCAGGAGTTTGGTCGTAAGGTCCTTCAGGCAGTTGTCCCTCCCTAGACTGGTAAGTTCTGGCTCATCGTCTCATGGGCTGTCCTGGAAGACGCTTGGAGAAAAGCTGAGTTAGACTTACCGGTAACTCCTTTTCTGAGAGTCTTCCAGGACAGCCGGATTCCCACCCGGTTCTGTCTGAAGTTATGTGTATTATGAACATAACTTCAGCTGTTAAGCACTAAGTGGGAGCAGATGAAGAGAATGCTGGCGGCTGTGTAAGGACTTAACAGGAGCAAAAGGAGAGGAAGCTGGTGGCTGTATGAGCAAGAGAAGAGAACACCAAGGGCTGTGTGAGCAGTGTGAGCGGGAGCAAAAAGAGGATGCGGGGGCTTTGCAATCAGAGCAGGCAGAGGAAGCCAGGAGCTGTGAGAAGTAATTGGGATCAGGAGAGGACATCTAAGACTGAGCAGTGCAGAAGCAGGAGGAGAGGACACAGAGGGCTTTGTGAACAGCAAGTAGGAACAGGAGGAGAGGACACCTGAGGCTGTGTGATCAGTGAGTGTGAATAGGAGGAGAGGAAATTGAGGGCTGTGTGATCAGAGAGAGGATACTGGCAGTGTTGAAAGTGTTGGTGTTGAGCCACTGAGTACTGAGTGGTCATTGTGAGTGCTGTGGGGAGTCACTATCATGTTACATCCCAAAACAGTTAATAGAAACAGCTAGTGCTCAGAATAAAATTGGTATTTAAATTTAAATAAATATAGCAAAAATTATATAAAACATAATTCCTTTTTTTTCCTGGATTATCTCCATTACATTAACGGTTAACATGTCCAACGGAAGTGGTGGCTCACATCCTGTGTGATGTATAAGTTCCTTGAACAACCATTTGAGGATGAATACTGCTGCACAAAACATAAGCTAGTTGTTTGCTTGGAAACCTCATCCTAAATCTAAAGACGGACCTGGCAACACTGCAAACCATGAATAACCGGAAAGAGTTTGGACCGACCATACCCATCAGGTGCAGGTTGTGGCCATTTATAGAGAATGGTGAGGCAGTTGAGTTTAGGAGGGAGGAGCCTGGTAATGGCCCTGTGCTCAACGTGAGGATCCTGAGAACCCTCTCCCTGCAGCTGAGATGGGTAAGAACCTGATGAGAGGATGCAGATAGCCTCCCCGCCCCGCCCCACTTTCCACTCTCTGATCTGGATATCGCTGGAAGTTAGCGCTCGGATCTGCAACTCTTTGTGCGTCTCCCCCCGCTGTTTCCCGGTCAGACGGGTCGGAAGGTTTACTGGGAGGACGGGAACGCAACGGCGGCAGTAGTGCTGAGGTAGGCGGCTCGATTTTGGCGGTTGTTTAAACCCCCCTCCGCTGGCTCAAGAACGGAGAGGTCCGGGCAGTAGCAGAGAAGCGGTGGAGCCATCCGAGGTATACCGGGAGTGGCTGGAGGAGAGAGCCGAAGAGGTCAGGAGAACGGGCGGCAGGCTTGGAAAAGCACACAGGTTCTCATGACAGATAAAGACCAAGACTGGAGAGCGGAATCTCGGTAAACATACCAGAGATAGCAGAGACAGCAGCAGCAGCGCCAGCGTCTGTGAGCACCAGTAAGCGCTCACTTGGAGAAATTCTCATTTGGCCCACGAGGAAGATAAGTAACATTCTTTTTTTTCTTTAATCTCTCCTTTTTCTGCTTGCTGTGAATAGGCAAATGAGAATATTAACAGAATAGAACAAGGAGGAGAAGGAACAAGAGAAAGAGAGGTAGAGCATATATGATAGAGAGAGGGGGAAGAGACTCTTTCTGTTTTGCATTTTTCTTTTTCTTCCGCCCTTCCTTGCTCTCCCCTCCTGCTGTCTGTTTGTCCGTATAGACTCATAGGATACAAGGGGCGATAGGAGATATGCCACTGAGAGTTTATGAGTTACACTGCGGATCATATGAATTGTATCGCTGAACATCTGACAGTACCGCTGAAATTATACTATATTGATTTATATTGCTGAAACACCTAAATTGTACTGTTGTACTGTCGAATCAAACTGCCGAACACCAGACAGTACCGCTGAAATATTTGAATTATATTGCTGAAACACCTGAATTGCACAATTGCACTGTTGTACTGTTGAATCATACAGTTGAACACCAGACAGTACCGCTGAAATACTTGAAATATACTGCTGAAAATACCTGAAATTGTACTGTTGTACTGCCAAATCATATTGTTGAATTCCTGAATGATATTGCTGAACACCTGAATGATAATGCTGAACACCTGAATACCTGAAGTAGTTTGCTGAAACACTTGAGTTAGACTATTGAACACCTGAATTGTTCCGCTGAACATCAGAACCACATTGTTAAACATCTGATAAACACTGCCAATTACCTGAAGTTTAGAATTGAATGCTTGAACCGTTCCTTTTGTTTTTTTTTTTCTTCTGCAATTGTCTCGAAGTGAATAGGCAAAGGGAAAGTAATGGAGTAGAAGAAAGGGAAAGGGAGAGAACACACTGAAATAAGGTGAAATAAAAGGAAAAGTGAAAGTAAATGAAAGTAAATGAAGGTAAAAGAGTTGAAAAAGCAGAAACAAGTGAGCCAAGAAAAACAATAAGAACAGGGGGGGAACAGGGGAGAAGAGAAGGAGAAAGAGAGACAAGCCAACAGAAGAATTGTCTCCCAGCCCCCACCTGCTTGCTGCTGCAGAGTCTTTTTTTTTTTTTTTTTGTGTCTCTGTCTCTGGCAAATGGTACTAACTATAGGCTCGAGAGTACAAACTATAGAAGAAGAAATTTCTTATGAACAAAACTGTGGAGCATAAAAGCTCAATTTGGAACTAAACTGCTGAAAATATAAATCATCTTGCTGAATACTTGAATTAGATTGCATTATATTGCTAAATCATTTGAATTATTTTGCTGAACACCTAAATAGTATGGTTTAAACATTTTAACAACACCGAGGAATGCTTGATGTACTTAAAGTAGTGACATATTTCTGGAAAGCGGGGACCACTCATATCTCATTAAATATTTCTATTATTGGACTGTGGGGAGGACGGTGGGTGCGAGAGTGGAGCACAAGTAAGTCAATTTAAGAAGGCTGGGAGGGGAGCGGAGGGAGGATGACGTCAGACGTCAGACATCTGAGGGGAGGGAGGAGTAAGAGGTGTGCCATCCCGCTGAAGCTCTGGCAGATCTCCTCTCCCCTTCACAAAGCGGGATGCCGAGACGGAGCGGTCAGAGTGGAGAGCACCGGGAGTATTGAGAGGAGATCGGCGTGCTGAGAGCCGGCGTGCCTCTCCCGGAAGATAGATAGAGGAATCAAACAGGGCGGCGGTTCCCGCGGTCCGCTCCGGGGTCCCGGTTCTCCACCCCCCCCCCCTCCCGGCAGGCAATGTCAGCGAAGTATTGAGATGGAAACTGCAGTAAGCGACTGAGGATAGAAGCTCCACAACCTGAGAGTGACAAGGAAACTCAACAGCTGAGCCTCTCATGTACAACACGGAGTGGAGATAGATATCTAACGTGTGGTGGTGGTAAGAGATATACAAAGCCTAACAAACGTTGAAGGTAAGAGTGTATCAGAAACAATGTGGAGAAGTAAGCTGATGGACATCATGTAAGGAAATTTATGTGAGAACATCCTTATTACCCCTGTAACCGGACGGAGGGAAAGTGGGTCCGCTGGTAACAATTTGCATAAATCTTTATGTCTATAAACTGTGCCCAATGAATAGAACATTATAGGAGTACTGTTAATTAAGGTGGTAGTGGAATAACTGATATCCCTGGGTGGAATAACGGACTGCTTCTCCTGGGTTTTTTTTTTGTTTTTTTTTGTGTGTTTTGAAGTACACAAACTTCTATGACATATTCACCCCATTTATAAGCCTGCATACCAGTACAGCAGCATCCATGAGGGAGGGAAAGCGGGGTTATTGATAACAATTCCAATCGCTCAATTATAAAACTGCTGTGCGCTACTCTCTCTCTGATCTTCCCTAAGGGACGCATTAAGAAACGGGAAACCGCGATACGGCGAACCTTGGGGAATGTGGTAGCAGAGTTGGTTCTTATGTAAACATTGATCCAGGGAGGAAGCCCTGTAAGGATTCATATATTGAAAGAGTATGGAAGGTGGCAAATAGCAGATATAAGGCCTAGAGATTGGTATTGGAGTAGAAAATCTTAAATACAACGCTGTAACGGGACTCTACCTACAATTTTGAGCTGACGCAGGGGACGCTAGATATAGACCAGCGGAAAACATATCTGGACCCCCTATGTATCGGTATGGTATATAGGCACGATCTCAGCACAGTTATGTAGAGCTCATTCACCGAATTAATTTGGTATCACTACCACACCAGCAATTGCACTTTGAATTTAATTCTATTTGTCATTCAAAAGAGGAAACCTGGAGTTTGGCCTAATACGGCTAACTTTGGATACACTGATTAAGACTAAGAAAGCCTAGACAGTGGGAAGAGAAGTATGAGTCGCAGCTCATCTAAAGCTGGGAAGGGGGGTCCACCAAAAACCCCAAAAGAGAATCTGGCTGGGAGTACTCCCGCTAGTACAATCAAGCAATATATGGTAAAAGGGGGGAGTCCGGGGAGTTCCCAGCAAAAGACTCAAAAATCAAATATAGCAGATAAAAAAAAGAAGGGACTCAACGAAAGGGAAAATCTGACTCCAGATCACTCTAGGGAGGAGCTATTAGCCGAAAATACGATGGAAGCATCTAGAATTGAGGAACATAGACAAGACCCAGAACTACCTTCGAAAGGTGAACTAGCAGAGATGCTTAAAGCGCTTGAAACATCAATTAAGGCGGAGTTTACCTCACTGAGGTCTGATCTAGGCAACCTCCTGGTAAGAGTGGAAGAGGCGGAAGACAAGCTTGACAAGCAAGAGCGGGAGTGTGCTAGTTTAAAAGAACAACTTAAACTAACCCAACAAAATCAGATAAAAATATGCTACAGGTTAGAAGATCAGGAAAATAGAGATCGTAGACAAAATTTAAGACTCAGAGGGGTTCCTGAAAATAGGGGTGAAGACCTAAGGAAGACTGTGGCATCTATCTTCAGCCCACTTCTGGGGCTGGAAGGAGAAGACTTCCCAAAAATTGAGCGTGTGCATCGGCTGGGCAGGCTAGATACCAGACGGTTCGAGGGAAGCCGTGACATAATTGTGAGGTTCAGATTTTATGAAGATAAGGAAAACATCTGGTTTAAGCTCAAGGGCCACACCCCACTACAGTTCGAAGAGGCAAGAATTCAAGTCTTTGCGGATCTAGCCAAAGGCACATTGGCGAGAAGGCGACATCTAAAACCCCTATTGGAACAAATGGTGAACCAAGATATCACGTACACATGGGGATTCCCAGCCTGCCTAGTAGGCAGGAAAGATGGGAGATCTGCAAGTTTAAGATTTCCAGGAGAACTAGATCAGTTCTGTGAGAAATTGGGTATACAGGTACCCCCAACATTGGACTGGTCCATGGAACGCTGGATAGAACTGAGTGTGGGTTAGGGGGGGGGCTCGTGGGGGGGGGGATGTGGGGGGGAAGAGGGAGCGAAAGGTCATTGCCAATGAAATTTAGGGAAGAGAGAGGATTCATGGAAGAGAGCCTAGCCGGCTCGGTCATTAAGGCAATAGGTAATTAGGAAGGGTACACCTCAGACTCCGCCTTTGGAGGAGGAGACCAATGGTGGGCCACAATGTTCGTGACCCCCAATGGTCTAAGGGTTCGGTAGGAACCAGGGTGGGGGGAGGAGGGGAGGGGAGTGCGGGGCTGAGGGGAGGGGGGCAGGGGGAGGCAGGGGGATAGAGATGGGGATGGGGGGGATGGAGAGGGTGAGGGGGGCAATAGAGGGGAGGGAGGGAGGGGCAGTAGGAGTGAGGGGTCCTGTTCAACCTCACATCGATGGAAAAGGGAAAACTCTCCAGGGTCTAAGGCAAAGGGAGATTTTAGGAGGATTAAATAAAGAGATATGGCAACAATAAAATTTACAACATATAATGTCAAAGGCTTAAATATTCCCAGGAAAAGATATAATATTTTCAACGAGTTGAAATCATTGGGACCAGACGTGGTGTTCCTACAAGAGACACACATATCACTCCAATCGCGACTAAGACTGTTCTCGAGGGAATACCCGGTCTGGTTTCAAGGAGATACTATCTCTAATAGGTCACGGGGAGTAGCTATTGGTTTTGCAAAGAAAATAAGGTTTGTGCTGGAGGAAAGATTAGTGGACCCAGAAGGAAGATATCTGTGCCTGAGAGGTAGTTTAAATGAAGAGAAAGTGACGCTAGTCAATATTTATAAAAATGTCAGAATGCAGCGCTAAAAATAAATGTCCAAATGTGAATAATAGTCCATGGAAATCAATCGGCAATACAGATGACATGGAAACCTCCACCAGACTTCAGTGTGTAAAGGAAAAGCACACCACACCCACGTGCAATCAGTCTGCTTACCAGAAAGATATAAACAATAGGCGATGTACTCATAAGGTGCAGAAGATCAGCAGCAAATCCAAATGGCACACTAGGTAGGAAGTAAAATTCATTGCAAAGAAAAGGAACAATCCGCGGCTCTCAGCGTGCTTGCATCAACCAGCCTGACATGTTTCATCCTATATGGATATCATCAGAGGCATGGCCAATGGTGCAAGCACGCCCACATATATAGTATACATCATAAAGTCTTGCTGTCCTCTGATAGGGCAGCACTACAAATACAGCAGCTGTTTGAAATGGCAAGATTCCGGCCGCGCCTGCGCAGGGCGGCCGTGTTGTCATTAAACCAGGAAATGACACAACCGCTTTTGATAGGTCGCACATGCGCAGTGCGGCCGTGCGTTCCAGCGCGGGAAGGAAGTGAAACCAGCCCGCACAGCATTAAAATATAAGGGGGTGGGACAGCCATAACAATGCCGTCCTTCCTGGTTGGTATAAAAGACACGAACGCGCATGCGCGGTACGATCATACCAACCAGGGATCATAAAATAAAACAAGGGGAGAAGAGAGGAACAGATGGACCGCGCATGTGCAGCCAAACTGTGCAGATCACAAGGCAGCCTCAATGTGTTCTCCAAATGGTCGGCGGAACTGAGTCCCGACCAGCCAGAAGGGGGAAACAACAGAGGGCTGTACTTGTGCCCTAACAACATCCGGAGGGTGAATAACACTCAGACCGGAAGTGTAAGAAGCATATTAACATAACATATCTAATACCATATAGCAGCAGTACAATGTTTAATCAAAAGTTATTTTGCATTAACATTTAAAAAGACCTACATAGATCAGCAATAAAATAATAGAATGTGATAAAGCAAATATCCGGTATAGAAGAAGAAAAAAGGAGGTTCTCAACCGAATATAGCAATATGAAATACATTAAAAATTGAGTGCATATATCCAAAGTGATTGTGATCAAACAAACGAATAAGCACTAAAAAAATTAATAAAAATTAAGCAAGAATAAAATAAAAAACATTAAAAAATAATGGCTTTTTACCTCTAGACACTGCCCCCTAGTGTCGAAAACATATATAAAAATATATATAATCAAAGAAAATTTAGCTGTTATTAATAAAACAATTCACATCCCAATCAACATTCATGCCGAAAGGGGTGTAACTCTTTAGGTCATATATCCAGCGGGTCTCTAGTTTAGAAATTTCCCGTTTGGAAGAACTACCACGCCAATGAGGATTGAACCTGTCAATGGCCACAAAAGTCGTTCCCAAGGGATTCCGATTATGACATTCCAAGTAGTGTCGAGAAACAGTGTGTTTCGGGAATCCCTTCTTGATATTTGTTATGTGCTCGTTTACCCTAACATGCATGGCCCGTGTTGTTCGACCTACATATTGTATACCGCATGGGCAAATCAATAAGTATACCACATTAAGCGAAGTGCAGGTTATGAAGGTGTTAACATCAAAGACTCTACCTGTGGCATAAGATTTAAACTGGCATATTTTCCTGCTTTTATTCATATTGATAGCACAAACGTTACAACAGCGGCAAGGGTGATAGCCTTTCGATTTTTGAAAAAAAGATACTCTGTTAGGGGCGTCTAGAATATTGGGCGCTACTTGTAGTTTAAGGGGGGGAACACCTTTGAAAATGACTTGTGGCCGATCAGGAAGTACCGGACCCAGAATCTTATCATTTTTAAGAACTCCCCAATGTTTGGTTAAAATCTTTTTAATGTCAGAGTGTTGCTGAGAGTAAGTTGTGACCATTGAAAAATTATAATCAGTCTCTCTTGATAAGGATTTATCTTTAACTTGTAAGATCGAAGTTCGATCCATAGCCCCTATTTCATTGATAACTGTACTCAAATCGTTAGAAGAGTACCCTTTTTGAATGAATCTTTCTTTTAGAGTGGCAGCCTGTATAAAAAAATCATCTCTAAGGGTGCAATTCCGCCGTAGGCGTAGGAATTGGCTCCTAGGTACCGATTTGAGCCATGAAGGGTGATGGCAGCTACCCTGCCCAATGTAACCGTTCCTATCGGTACTCTTAAAAAAGGTAGACATATTGAATGCACCATCTTTAACTTGTATGGTCAAATCTAAGAAATTGATTTTACTGGTGCTACTCTCGAACTGCAAAATGATACCCAATAGGTTATTATTTAGTTGGTGCATGAAGGTGGTAAATGACGTCATGTCGCCATCCCATAGGAGGAGGATGTCGTCTATATACCTCCCCCAGAAGACCAATTCCGGTCGTCTGTTGGAATAGACGACATCCTCCTCCCACTTGGCCATGAACAAGTTAGCCATGCTAGGTGCAAACTTTGCACCCATGGCAACACCTCTGTTCTGGAGGTAGTGAACCCCCCCAAACCAGAAATAATTATGGGTCATAGCGTATCTCAACAGATCCAGAATGAAATCCCGTTGGACAGGGATCAGTTCAGCATCCCTTTTTAGAAACTGCTCTACTGCTTCTAATCCGTCTACATGAGAAATAATGGTGTAGAGGGATGACACATCGGCAGTAGCCATAATGTATCCCTCTTTCCACTCTAGGTTTTCAAAAGTACGAACCACTTGTGCAGAGTCCTTAATATAGGAAGGGGTGCCGGATACGAGGGGTTGTAAAAAACCGTCAATATATTTACCAATTCTGGAGGTAATAGAGTCCAACCCACTAATAATGGGCCTTCCCGGGGGGTTAACCAAGCATTTATGTACCTTCGGCAAAAAATATATAATTGGTTTTCTAGGTGCTAGTGGGATTAAAAAGTATTTTTCTTTCTTATTGAGCAATCTATTACGAAAGCCAGATTCAATAAGACTAGTGAGTTCCTTTTTATACTTAAAAATGGGGCCATGGCTCAGTGGTATATAGGTCTCAGTGTCAGACAAGATTCTATTCATTTCAGAAACATATGAACTCTTGTCCATCACTACTATCCCCCCCCTTTATCCGCAGGCCGGATAATAATGTCATTCCTCTGTTTCAAAGATTCTAATCCATTATGAAACCTCATATCCTTGTAGTACTTCCTTATCTTTAACTTATCCAGATCTTTTAAAACTAATTCCTTAAACACAGATATAGACGGTGGCATAAACCCTGGCGGGTTGAAGAGAGAAGCATTACTAAGGCCGGAGTGTCTAACTCCATCCGTCTCCTTGAGGGAGGTGGTGGTAACTTGGGATGAAAAGTATCTTCTAATACTAACCTTTCTGATGTACTTTTGTACATCGATAAAGGCTCCAAATTTGCTCAGGGGTTTATCCGGGGCAAACTTGAGTCCATGGTCAAGCACAAAACTCTCATCCTCTGTGAGTGTACTACTGCTGAGATTAAAAATCCCAGCATCTCTTACACTCTTCGCCTTTTTCGATCAGTTCCTCCTCCCCCCTCTGGTCCCTCTCTTGGTTCTCCCCCTCTCTTGTTTTTCAGTGGGGCCTTGGGAAAAAAAGAAGAGGTGGAGGTGGATGGGCCAGAATGGTGTGGAGGACCTTGATTATAATGCTGGGACCTTCTCGGGGGATAGGACCCAGGGCTGTCCCAACCTGATCGTCCATACTCTTGATAAGCATTACCCGGGGTAGAAAGGGATGGGTGTTGGACAATATATCTATCGTCATAGCCATGATCATTGTATTCTCTATACCCATCATGATGTTCCTCAAGGGGTGCATAGCGATTATACACAGAGGTGTCCTCCGATTGTGCATAAGGTGGACGATCATACTGTGCATAATCACTGTTATTCTGTTTCCTTTGATTCACTCCCTTGTAATGAGGGTTCCTATAAGGTAGGGGTTTTTTATTGTTTACAACCCTCCTCCAGCCCCCTTTGGGAGTGTGACCATTACTGGTTTTTCTATTAGTATTACCCTGAGCAATAGGTAAAACAGAGGATTTTGTACTAGTGGCTGGCCCGGGGGGAGGCACCGTTCCTCCTTCAACGGGAGTCGCCCACCTGACCTGCCACTTGAACACCTGGTTAGATTTATAATCCTCCATATCCCTCATATATTTTTTCTTTTTTTTAACTTTTTGATCTAGGTCCTCTTTCTCAAGGATTTTTTTAAGGTTGTCAGATTTATTCTTATATTCCTCTGACTCTTTATATGTTGATAGTTTTTCTTTAACTTCAGATATTTCCTCATCAAGTTTATTCAGTTTGCGCCTTTTTCTAGCAATCAGAAATCGCAGCAAATCCAAACCCACATCATTGAAGTATTTATACCATCCTGGTAGGTCAATTTCGTCCTCCTGAGGAGTAATCTCAAACCTTAGGCTCCTCGGTACCATGTTGTCATCTAGGTATTTCTCAAGCAGAGCAATATCACAATGTCCATGGACTTCAGAGACCATTAGGTTCTTAAGTCGAACGAAAAGACCCCCCATATCTAAGTTCTGCTGAACCTCAACACTATTAAAAGCATCTTTAAGATTCAAGGATCGTGATTTACGAAAATCAAAAACATCCATGTTAATGAAGGAGAAGTAAGCAGCTGATATTAAGCAAATCCAAAATACAGTAAAAAAGTAAAATAAATATCTGCGCTAACTAAAGGAAAGCATCAAAAAGCAGCCGGCATAGTTTGCAGATTTCGTCAAACACAAATAAAAATGTCAGAATGCAGCGCTAAAAATAAATGTCCAAATGTGAATAATAGTCCATGGAAATCAATCGGCAATACAGATGACATGGAAACTTCCACCAGACTTCAGTGTGTAAAGGAAAAGCACACCACACCCACGTGCAATCAGTCTGCTTACCAGAAAGATATAAACAATAGGCGATGTACTCATAAGGTGCAGAAGATCAGCAGCAAATCCAAATGGCACACTAGGTAGGAAGTAAAATTCATCGCAAAGAAAAGGAACAATCCGCGGCTCTCAGCGTGCTTGCATCAACCAGCCTGACATGTTTCATCCTATATGGATATCATCAGAGGCATGGCCAATGGTGCAAGCACGCCCACATATATAGTATACATCATAAAGTCTTGCTGTCCTCTGATAGGGCAGCACTACAAATACAGCAGCTGTTTGAAATGGCAAAATTCCGGCCGCGCCTGCGCAGTGCGGCCGTGTTGTCATTAAACCAGGAAATGACACAACCGCTTTTGATAGGTCGCACATGCCCAGTGCGGCCGTGCGTTCCAGCGCGGGAAGGAAGTGAAACCAGCCCGCACAGCATTAAAATATAAGGGGGTGGGACAGCCATAACAATGCCGTCCTACCTGGTTGGTATAAAAGACACGACCGCGCATGCGCGGTACGATCATACCAACCAGGGATCATAAAATAAAACAAGGGGAGAAGAGAGGAACAGATGGACCGCGCATGTGCAGCCAAACTGTGCAGATCACAAGGCAGCCTCAATGTGTTCTCCAAATGGTCGGCGGAACTGAGTCCCGACCAGCCAGAAGGGGGAAACAACAGAGGGCTGTACTTGTGCCCTAACAACATCCGGAGGGTGAATAACACTCAGACCAGAAGTGTAAGAAGCATATTAACATAACATATCTAATACCATATAGCAGCAGTACAATGTTTAATCAAAAGTTATTTTGCATTAACATTTAAAAAGACCTACATAGATCAGCAATAAAATAATAGAATGTGATAAAGCAAATATCCGGTATAGAAGAAGAAAAAAGGAGGTTCTCAACCGAATATAGCAATATGAAATACATTAAAAATTGAGTGCATATATCCAAAGTGATTGTGATCAAACAAACGAATAAGCACTAAAAAAATTAATAAAAATTAAGCAAGAATAAAATAAAAAACATTAAAAAATAATGGCTTTTTACCTTAGACACTGCCCCCTAGTGTCGAAAACATATATAAAAATATATATAATCAAAGAAAATTTAGCTGTTATTAATAAAACAATTCACATCCCAATCAACATTCATGTCGAAAGGGGTGTAACTCTTTAGGTCATATATCCAGCGGGTCTCTAGTTTAGAAATTTCCCGTTTGGAAGAACTACCACGCCAATGAGGATTGAACCTGTCAATGGCCACAAAAGTCGTTCCCAAGGGATTCCGATTATGACATTCCAAGTAGTGTCGAGAAACAGTGTGTTTCGGGAATCCCTTCTTGATATTTGTTATGTGCTCGTTTACCCTAACATGCATGGCCCGTGTTGTTCGACCTACATATTGTATACCGCATGGGCAAATCAATAAGTATACCACATTAAGCGAAGTGCAGGTGATGAAGGTTTTAACATCAAAGACTCTACCTGTGGCATAAGATTTAAACTGGCATATTTTCCTGCTTTTATTCATATTGATAGCACAAACGTTACAACAGCGGCAAGGGTGATAGCCTTTCGATTTTTGAAAAAAAGATACTCTGTTAGGGGCGTCTAGAATATTTATGCCCCCAATAAAAACCCGACGAAGTACCTGGCAAACATCCTGGGAAAAATTGTGGAGTTCATGAGAGGACACCTGATTATGATGGGGGATTTTAACTTCTGTCTCAACCCGAGTATGGACAGTACGGCTCGTCCCCAGGGGAAGGAATGTAATCATCTAAAGAAGATAAAGCAAATACTTTCCAACTGGCAACTGGTGGACATCTGGAGAGTTCAACATCCAACTAAGAGAGATTACACGTTCTATTCCCCTGTGCACGGGACCTACTCTCGGATTGACTGGGGTATAATTGAGCATAAGGAGATTGACAGGGTAAAGGGTTCCATGATAGGAAATATAACTTACTCTGACCATGCACCCATGACCATCGAAATGAGGTCCGGAAGAGATCAGGTTCAGAGGGGGCAGTGGAGGCTAAATGAGGAGCTGATAAGAGAAGTAGAGGGGTACAACAGAATTAGACAAGAACTAGAGAATTATTTTGAGGTAAACGATACGGGGGATATATCAGGGGCTACATTATGGGAAGCACATAAAGCCTATATTAGAGGAATATTGATTGAAATGGGGGCTAGGAAGAAAAAAGAGAGGCAGGAAAAAATCCTAAAATTAACAGAGGAGCTCACGGGATTAGAACAAATCCACAAAAGATACAAAGGCCAGTTACCCCAAGCGATACATCATCAGACGGTCATTAAAAGATCTGAGTTAAAACCGGTAATGGAACAGGAGTCCAGAGTAGCACTGAATAAGATAGTTTGGGAGAGACATAGATGGGGTAACAAACCGAGCAAACAGCTTGCAAAAATAGTACAAAGGAAAAAAAAAGCCAGGAATTTCATAGAAAAAATTCAAACTAAAGAGGGTCAAATAGAATATTCATCTAAGAAGGTGGCAGAAACTTTCAAGGACTACTATAAGGAGATATACTCTGCCCCCCAAGCAAGACACCTACTCTAAAAATAGGATAGTGAAAGGTAACAATTATATTAAAAGGGCAGCGCTCCCCAAGATCCCTGAGGAAGACAGAGATCTACTGGAAAGACCAATCTCCGAAGACGAAATTAGTAAAGCGTTAGCCGGAATGGCACTTGGTAAAAGCCCAGGCCCAGATGGCCTAACAACACTTTATTATAAAACATTTAGTGAAGTTCTAGTACCTAGGTTGTGCCGGTATATGAACGGGTTGGGTGATAGCTTTGAGATGAGCAGAGATGCATTAAAAGCATCTATTACAATTATACTGAAAGAAGGCAAAGATAAAACAATATGCTCAAGCTATCGCCCAATCTCTCTACTGAACAACGATACAAAACTCTACGCTAAAGTGTTGGCAGAAAGATTAAAGGAATATATGAACTTATTGGTGAACTCAGACCAAGCAGGGTTTGTCCCAAATAGGGAGGGGAGGGACAATGGGATTAGGACCCTGCTCCTGACGGGAAAAATGAAGGAGAGTGGGCCCCCAGGACTACTTCTGTCAATTTATGCCGAGAAGGCTTTTGACAGGGTAGACTGGGGGTTCATGATCCAGACTTTGGAGGCTATGGGACTGGGCCCTAAGATGATTCGGAGGATAAAAACTCTGTACCATCACCCAACTGCCGTAATTAAAATTAATGGGATTTTTTCCCAACCATTTGAGATGGAGAGAGGCATGAGACAGGGGTGTCCCCTGTCCCCGCTGCTCTTCGTTTTAGCCATGGAACCCTTCTTGGCTTCAATACGAAGAGACCCACATATTCGAGGTGTTGTGGTTGGAGAGGAGGAGCACAAAGTCGCAGCATATGCGGACGATGTGTTATTCTATGTAACGGATCCGGTCACGACGATGCCCAACCTCATAAAGGCATTAAGGAAATACAGAGAGGTTTCCAATTTTCAAATAAATATGAATAAATCAGAAATATTAAATATAAATGTAAGTAAGCCAGCGGTCAAGATGTTGAAAAAAGAGTTTAGTTTCAAATGGACTAAGGAATTAAAATACCTGGGTATCAAACTAACCAGCTCAATTAAGAAGACGTTCATTAGTAACTACATGCCCTTATTAGACCTGGTAAGAATAGAATGTAATAGACTCCACCATAAGGCCATTTCCTGGATAGGACGTATCAATGTCTTTAAAATGGTATTATTACCCAAGATCATGTACGTCTTTCAGATGTTACCAGTTCCCCTCCCACAGAACTATCTGAGGATGTTAAAAAAAATAATCATGACCTTTATCTGGAAAAACAAAAAACCGAGAGTGTCTCTCCAGACGCTAAAACAAAGGAAAGTAGATGGAGGGTTGGCAGTTCCCGATATACAGATGTATTACAAAGCTGTAGTTTTATCTAGGGTAGTAGAATGGGCGATGAAGGATAAACGGAAAAAATGGGCAAAACTAGAAGAAGATTTAAGTGAATCACAATTAAGCACTATTATCTGGAATCCCCCACACTTTAGACCACTTGCAAAGAGTACACATAAAATAACAAGAAATGTTTTTAAAATATGGGATGGGATATATAAGAAAGTAAATGGGAAATATAATTCACCACTGATTGCATTATTAGATAATACTTTTTTTACACCAGGTATGGAGAGTATAGGAGGAAAAGAAGCACTTTGGGGAAAAACACAATTGAGAGAAATTATGAACGAAGGTAAAATTATTCCACTCCAGCAACTCACACACGGGAGGAACACACGGGGCCTAGATGGATGGCGATATCTTCAATTAAACCATTTTGTGAACAGGCTACCACAGCCAATCAGGTCTGGAAGTCAACTGACGAACTTTGAAAAGCTGTGTGATAAGGAGACCCCAAGAAATACAGTCTCTCAGATTTATAAAATCTTGCTAGCCGCAGAAAAGTTGGAGATGCCGCCATTCATACTCAAATGGGAGAGAGATTTAGGCACTAAAAAGGATATTGACACAATTAAAAGGATTTTTAAAATAAGCGCCAATTCTAAAATAGATACCCGAACGGCGGAGATGAACTACAAATGCATCAGCAGAAGCTACCTGACCCCTGAGATAACAAGTAAATTTCAGAAAGGGCCAGCCACCTGTTGGAGAGGATGCCAAGAGATTGGAACAATGGGACACATGTGGTGGAGCTGCCCTATAATTAAAAATTTCTGGCATAAAATCCTTGTCCTCACAAAGGAAATCACGGGAATAGAGGTAGCAGACGACCCTTGGGGAATCCTGTTCCTAGGGGGAAGGGGGGATCTAAGCAACGGTAAGCAGACTCTTGTCCCGCAACTCCTGAATGCGGCAAAAAGAACGATTCCAAGGAACTGGCAGAAGAGGGAGAGCCCGGAGATATGGGAGTGGTTTGACGCAATAGAGGAGAGCTGTAATTTGGAGATACTGGGGTGCAGAGTTGAAGACATAAGAAGTAAGAAGCTGGGTAGTTGGGACCTCTGGAAAAAATGTAAAAAAACATGGAGCTACGCCAAAGAAATCAAATCTTTAATTTAAGAAGGAGAGTTGAATGAACGTTAGACCCTGGAGAGGGGGGAAGGGAGGGAAAGGGGAGGGGGGAGGAGTGGGTAGGAGTGGAGAAGGGGGAGGGCAGGGATAGGCAGATAAGAATCAAACATGTTAACTGGATTTATATGACCCTAGGCAAGACTTAGCAATCCTCATAGATTGGATATAGGCATGGTTGTAAGCATTTTCCTTTTTGTATTATATGGCAAAACGTCACGATGATGAGAGAGGGCCGGATAATTAAATGAACTGCAAAGTTGATTTACACCCCTCAAATTGGTCGACTGATGTGACGGAATAAAAAAAAAAAAAGAAGGCTGGGAGATTCTACCATCATCAAGAGACTCCAATCAAGGGGTATTCTGGAAGGCAGCTTCGAAGATCTTATAAATCCAGTCATAGAAACAAACATGAAGGGGAAAACAACAAGAAGTGCGGGAGCAATACCGAAATCACCTAGGACCAGCCTAGGCCCAAGCCCGGGCCCTATGAACAGGTATATACAGCAAGGAATTGGAGAAGGAGAGAAACAAGTGGGTTCAAAGGGCAGACAAATAGATACAAAAGAGAAGGACAATAAGGATAAAAAAGGCCAGTATAAAGTACAAACAGAAACCAGCCACCTCTCAGATCCCAGAATGGAGCCAGAAATGGGAGAGGAAGAAAGAGGAAAGGAGGAAGGACAACAAGGGCTACAGTTGCCAACAAAACAGGATATGGAAAAAATGTTTGCGGCACTAGAGAATTCCCTAAAAGCAGAGATGTCAACATTACATAAAGACATGGGATATATGTTAAACAGAGTGGAAGAAGTAGAGATCAAAGTAGACCTACATCAAAAGAACATAAAGGAACTGGAAGAATAAATAAAGAAATTAAAACGGGAACAACAGGAACAATCATATAAAATAGAAGATCAAGAAAATAGAGATAAAAGGAAAAACTTGAGAATACGCGGGTTACCGGAAACAGAACAAGCAGAAAACCTAATAGAAAAAATGAATAAACTCTTCAACCAAATCTTGGGAAAGGATGTAACCAACATAATAGGAATAGAAAGCGTTTTCCGAGTAAAAAAACCTCAATGGTTCTCAAGGGAAACACCTAGAGATGTAATAGTTCGCCTTGAAAAATGGAAAGAAAAAAAACAGATCTGGACAAACCTAAAGAGGAAAACACAAATAGAGTTTGCGGAAGTTAAATTACAAATATTCCAAGATTTGTCTTAAGAAACGTTGAAAAGACGACGGATACTAAAACCACTATTGGGAATCCTTCAGGAGCAAGAAATTCAATACAACTGGGGTTTTCCAGCAAGTCTAATAGCAAAGAAAAACGGAAGAAGTACGAGGCTAAGATTTGTGGAGGAGATTCCGGACTTTTGTAATAAACTAGAAATCCCTTCCCCAGAACTGGAAAAATATGCAAATAGACAGGAGCGAATAACGGCAGGAGATGACCTGCAATGGCAATTAAATTCAAGGAACAGACATCAGGATGTGGAATCTCGAGGAAATTAATAACTGAGAAAATACCACACAATGGTGCAAGGGGCCTTAGAGTGGAAAAGGGGGGGGGCTGGGGTTGGTGGGTTGGGAAAAAAGGAAAGTGAAAGGATTGGCAAAACATAATAATGCAGGGAGAGGGAGACAGGGACTCATGGAGTGGACAGGGGGTCGCCCTATTAGTGTTTAGGTGAGGGGGGAATAGGGTGTCCCACAGAGCTCCGCCTCAGACTAAATAGAGCAGAGGGGGCAAAGTGTGCCCCACAAAACAAAGTAAAATGCTCTCAGCTCTAGAGAATATGGGGGTAAAAAACCCATATCAGAAAAAAGGGAGGGGGAGGGTGGGAGGAGGGAAAAGGGAGGGAAGGAGGGAGGGGGGGGGGAAGGTCTGATCCACATGAGTGGTTACGTAGGCGCACCTATTTTGAGACAAGAGATGAGGAGACCCCGTGTGTCCGCTGGGTGTCCCCTCCACCCGGTCTTCTAAGAGGACCAGGGGGGGGTGGGCCGGAGGACGGGCGGGGAAGAAAAAAAGGTACAAGAATGGAAAATGTAAACAGTATAAAAATAATCTCCTATAATGTCAGAGGACTAAATTCCCCTGGGAAGAGAAACATCATTCTCCGAGAACTAGAAAAAAGTAAAGCAGAAATAATTTTCCTACAGGAGACGCATATAACCCAAAACTCAAATACCAAAATTTATTCAAGAAACATACCAACATGGTATCAAGGAGACTCGCCAATAAGAAGGGCCAAAGGAGTAGCCATTGGTATAGGGAAAAATGTACGTTTTCTAATAGATCAAAGAAAAATAGATCCGGAGGGTCGATATCTTTTTATTACAGGAACTATACAGGGGGTAAAATATACATTGGCCAATGTCTATTGTCCTAATAAGAACCCTAAAAAAATATTTGATAGATATAATTAAAATACTAATGGAATTCAAACAAGGAAAATTAATATTAGCCGGAGACTTCAACTTCAGCATGGACAATAAAATGGACAGCACCTCAATAGTAAGGGACAGAGAGGTAAAACAACTAAAGAAATTAAAAAGAATACCATATGAACAGCAACTAATAGATCCTTGGAGAATTCAGCACCCCAGTACAAAGGACTACACATTCTACTCAACAGTACACAAAAGTTACTCCAGATTGGACTACATCATGGTCAAACATAGAAACTTGGAAGAAATAGAAGAAACAAAAATAGGTATAATAACCGCCTCAGATCACAGCCCAGTAACGTTGAGAATGAAAATAAAAGAAGTCCCTGAAAGGGGTCCATGGAGAATCAATGAAAACTTATTAGAAGACAGCGAGACCGAAAAAAGTATCATAGAAGAAATTAAAAGATATTTTGAGGAAAATGATACACCAGAGGTAACGAAAGCAACAATATGGGAGGCGCATAAATCCGTTATTAGGGGCAAATTAATAGCCATAGGGGCAAGAAAAAAAAACAGGAAAGGAAAACAAACAAGCAGCAAATAATTAAGGAAATCTATGAATTGGAACGAAAGCACAAAAATCAAATAAATAATAAAATCTTCGGCCTATTATCTCAAAAGAGAGAGCAATTAAAAGACTGGATGGAACAAGAAGAAAGGAAGGAGTACAACAGAGTAGTACAAGAAAAATTCAAATGGGGTAACAAACCAGGAAAATACCTAGCAAATTTGGTAAAAAAAAAGAAGTCTTTGAATTATATTGAGAAGATTAAAAAGGAAAAAGGAGAAGTGGTAAATAAAACTATAGATATAGCGATAACATTTCAAAAATACTTCAGCTCCCTATATGCAATAAAAGGACAGGAAAGTTCGAAAGAAGCGAATACAAGAACAAAGAAGATACAAGAATATCTAAAAAAAGCAAACTTACCAAAAATAAAAATAGACCAACTAGAAGAACTGGAGAAAAATATTACGCAGGAAGAGATAGAGCTGGCATTGAAGGAGGCTCCCGTAGGAAAAGGCCCAGGACTAGACGGGTTCACAGTCAAATACTATAAAAAATTTGAAGAACAGCTGATTCCAAAACTATTAGAATATATGAATTCCATAGGGGAAGAAGAAGAAATAAGAAGTGAATCATTGCTAGCTCATATTACAATACTACCAAAAGATGGGAAAGACAACGTTAACTGTTCAAGCTACAGGCCAATAGCCCTACTGAACGCCGATATGAAGCTGTACTCCAAGATCCTGGCCACTAGGATAAAAAAACTAATTCCACTGTGGATCAACCCGGACCAGACTGGTTTTGTCCCGGGGAGAGAGGGGCGGGACAACAGCCTAAAATCAATACTGATGTTGCACAAGAAGGTGCAGAATGAGACCCCAGTTCTATTCCTGTCATTGGATGCAGAAAAAGCATTTGACAGGGTAGACTGGGGTTTCATGATGGATACATTGCGGCACTTGGGTATCGGGACAAAAATGATGAAGTGGATAACAAACTTGTATAATGGCCCGACAGCAGTCGTAAAAGTAAACGGTAGACTCTCTCCAAGAATTAAGATGCAGAACGGAACACGGCAAGGCTGCCCATTGTCTCCACTATTATACGTACTGGCTTTAGAACCACTACTAGCAACACTCCGCAATAGCAAAGAGGTGGAAGGAGCGAGACTAGGAGGAAAAGAGCATAAGATCGCAGCTTACGCGGACGACATCTTGATGTACGTATCCAACCCAAGAGTGTCACTCCCAAACATATTGAAAGAAATAAAAAAATATGGAGAACTGTCAAACTTCAAAATTAATCCAATAAAAACGGAAATATTAAATATAGGACTAGAGAAAAAGGAAGTTCAGTTTTTACAAAAAGAATTCCCATTTACTTGGGTAAAAGAACTAAACTACCTTGGAATTAAAATAACTCCTAGAGTCGAAAAGATCTATCAGGCAAACTTTATCCCACTGATCAATGAGGTCAAAGAAGAAATGAAAAAGTTAAGAATACAGCCACTTTCATGGATTGGAAGAATAAATATGTTCAAGATGATGATATTACACAAAATAAATTACAGAATACAGATGTTACCAGTAAAGATTCCCCAGAGCTTTTTTAAAATAATTAAAACAATTTTGTTAAAATACATATGGATTAATAAAAAACCAATAATCAAATATACGCTGATTACAAGGAAAAAGGAGCACGGAGGTCTGGCCACTCCAGATATAAGCAGGTACTATAAAGCCATAGTATTAACACGAATGTTAGAGTGGACAAATGAGAAAAATGAAAAAAAATGGGTTGAAATGGAAAACATAATAAGCGGAGTCACATTGCATAAGAATATTTGGATTCCACGGAAATATAGAACATTGGACACAGACACACACGAAATAACAAAAAATGTATTTAAAATTTGGGACACCATCCACTTAAAGAATGAATGGAAATACAATTCACCACTATTAGCACTCACAGGATCGAATTTCTTCACCCCCGGGAAGGAAATATTTGGAACTCAAGGAATATGTAATCCACAATTGAAAGATATCACCAGAAATGGCAAAATAAGAACACGAATAGAATTAGAGGAAAGGAATGGATGGAAGATGAATGAATGGAACTATAATCAATTAAGGCACTTAGTAAGCACAATACCACACCCACTGAGAGACGAAACGAAACTAACCGCGCTGGAAAAGCTATGTAGCAATGAAATACCATTGAAAAACGGAACATCAAAAATGTATAGTAGACTGACAGATTTGGAAGCACAAGAAAGACCAGAATACATAAAACAATGGGAAAAAGAAATGAATTTAAAAATAGATAACCAAAAAGTGGAAAAAATGATAGAAATGGGATATAATAAGGCCTGGGACATGAAGACTATTGAAATGAATTACAAACTAGTATCAAGATGGTATATGACCCCAGTAAGAATACACAAATTTCAACAAGATAAAACCTCTTTGTGTTGGAGAAAATGTGGCCAAATAGCAACGATCACACACATATGGTGGGAATGCCCAATAATAATGGAGTACTGGAAGGAAGTGTTAAATAACATAAAGGAAATAACTGAAGAAGAAATAGAACAAAACATCTGGACTTGCCTCTTCCATATCTATAATAAACCTAAGAAACATTATAGGAAATCAATAGTACCTAACCTCCTGAATGCAGCTAAGGCCTTGATTCCCAAGAATTGGCTAAAAAGTGGAAAACCAGATATAAGAAATTGGCTAGAGGAAATAGATTATTACTACAGAATGGAAGGAGGAGAGAAAAGGGATAATAGTAGATGGGAAAGTTGGAAAAAATACAAAGTCTCAGACATTTATTTAGATAAGATGAAAGAAAGAATAGGTGCAGAGCCAAGTGGATAGATAAATAACATAAAAGAATGGACCAGACACAGGGGAGGGGGAGGGGGTGGGGGAGGGGAGGTAGGGGGAAATAAGAGGGATTGAGAGAGAATAAGATAACAGTGGGTTCATATTTATAGGAGGCGTTTCGTCGTTGGTTTTTAAAGTTATTAAATAATACCCTTGAAGGGAAAAAAATAATAAAGATGTGACGGAAACAATCCACAATGATGTAAAAAATGAGAAGAGATAAAGTTTGACATATAAAGTTGAAATAATGTCTCTCAGAAAAATTTTCGCTGAAGTGGAAACAAAAAAAAAAAAAAAAAAATATAGAGGATGGTGAAATGGGGATGCAGGCACCAGACAAGGATAATTGAGTGACAGAAGGTGGGGTAAAAGAAAAAGCTTTAAAGAGGCTAGTCCTGAGTTCAGGAGTGGCATTGCTGGAACAGAGCACCTCCTCTAGCTGCCAGGGGAACAATTCCTCCAGTGAGGATGGGGCAAGGTTACAAAAAAGGATAGACAGATACTGGTGGTAAGGGACCCAGTTATTAGGACAGATTGGACAATCTGTCACAAAGACCACGACCGCTCAACAGTATGTTGTCTACTGGGCACACGGGTTTGGCACATTGTGGATTGGATGGACAGATTGTTGGGTGGAGCTGAGGAGGACCCAGCTATTCTGGTACATTTTGCTACAATTGACAATGTTGGAGGAAAATGAAGTGTCCTAAAAATTATTTCAGGGACTTAGGTGCTATAATAAAGAAAATGACCCCAAGGCACTATTCTCAGAAATACTGCCTGTACCTCGAACCACACCAGAGATACAGCCGGAGCTTAGGAAACGAAGTGGCTTAGGAACTGACATAAGAAGGAGGGTTTTGGGTTCAAGGAGAACTGGGATGAATTTTGTTGGTTACCGGCTCTATGCCAAAGACTGCACTTAACTAGATCCCTACCGCCATATAGTAAAATGACAGCGGCAGTAACCCTTCCTCCCTCCGGGAGGGCGTTACATGGGCGCTCGCCGCATCACTGGGGACCCGATGCGCGTGCCCGGCGGCCGCGATGTCCGCCGGGCACCCTCGATTGCTCATCACAGAGCAGGGACGTGGATCTGTGCGTGTAAACGCACAGATCCATGTCCTGTCAGGGAAGAGGAGAACTGATCGTATGTTCCTTGTACAGAGGAACACCGATCGGTCTCCTCCCCTTATCAGTCCCCCCCCCCCCACAGTTAGAAATATTCCCTAGGACACACATTTAACCCCTGCAGCGCCCCCTAGTGTTAACCCCTTTCCTGCCAGTCACATTTATACAGTAATCAGTGCATTTTTTTTTTATAGCACTGATCGCTTTATAAATGTGAATGGTCCTGAAATAGTGTCAAAAGTGTCCGACTGTCCGCCGCAATGTCACAGTCACAATAAAAATCACAGATCGCCGACAAAGATAGTTAAGAAAAAAAATGAATAATAAAAATGACAAATCTATCCCCTATTTTGTAGACGCTATAACTTTTGTGCAAACCAATCATATGCTTATTGGGATTTTTTTTAGCAAAAATATGTATAAGAATACATATTGGCCTAAACTGAGGAAAAAAAAATGTTTTTTTTTTTTTTTTTTCTTAAATGGGATATTTATTATAGAAAAAAGTAATAAATATTGTGTTTCTTTCAAAATTGTCGCTCTTTTTTTGTTCAAAGCACAAAAAATAAACACAGAGGTGATCAAATACCACCAAAAGAAAGCTCTATTTGTGGGGGGAAAAAAAACTATCAAAATTAAATTTTGGTACAACGTCGCATGACCGCGCAATTGTCATTCAAAGTGTGACAGCACTGAAAGCTGAAAATTGGCCTAGGCAGGAAGGGGGTGAAAATGCCCTGCATTGAAGTGGTTAAATGGTGAGGGTTAAGCTCTGTTGAGGAAAAAGTTATCCATAAGGTTGGAGGAACTTTTATAGTTTGTGGTGGGGAAGAAAGGGATCAGAGGAATCTATAACAGGCAGTGATCAAGGGTCAGAGGATGCTTATGTGGGCAAGGCTAGTTGTGTAACTAGAGTACCTAAGACCAATGCATGTAAGCTGGCAGAATCCATTTGCAGCCATAGAACAAACAAGCATGTTCATTATCGTGTTCATTTTGCGATACAGCACTGCGTCCCTTTAACTGACAATTGCGCGGTCATGCGATGTTGCTCCCAGACAAAATTCATGTCCTTTTTTTCCCCACAAATAGAGCTTTCTTTTGGTGGTATTTGATCAACTCTGCAGTTTTTATTTGCGCTATAAACAAAAAAAGGTGACACCTTTGAAAAAAAACACATTTTGTACTTTTTTTCTATATTAAAACTTTAAAAAACGAATTTCTTCATCATTTTAGGCCGATTATGTATTCTTCTACATATTTTTGGTATAAAAAAATTGTAATAAGCGTAATATTGATTGGTTTGCTCTAGGGTTGCACCAAGTACAAGTACCAATACTTTTTTGCAAGTACTCGCCGATACCAATTACCTATCGCGTAGGTAGGGGGGTGGTTTGGGAGGGGGGTTGTTGGGGAGTTGGGCGAGGCTGGGGTGAGGACAGGGTGGGAAGTAGAGGGGTGAGTGAGGGCAGGGTAGTTGAGGGTGGGGTGAAATAGGGATTGTGGGGTGGGAGAATTGAGAAGAAAAAGGCTGTGATTGCTGGGGGAAGAGGATGGGAGGGTCTTTGAGAGACATGGGGGCAGAGGTGACAGTTGGTGGGAGATGAAGGAGGCAACACAGGGAGGGGCGCAGTACAGGGTGTTAGGAGGGGCGCAGTACAGGGCGTTAGGAGGGACGCAGTACAGGGCATTAGGAGGGGCGCAGTGCAGGGCGTTAGGAGGGGCGCAGTGCAGGGCGTTAGGAGGGGCGCAGTGCAGGGCATTAGGAGGGGCGCAGTGCAGGGCGTTAGGAGGGGCGCAGTGCAGGGCGTTAGGAGGGGAGCAGTGTGCAGGGCGTTAGGAAGGGCGCAGTGCAGGGCGTTAGGAGGGGAGCAGTGTGCAGGGCGTTAGGAGGGGAGCAGTGTGCAGGGCGTTAGGAGGGGAGCAGTGTGCAGGGCGTTAGGAGGGGCGCAGTACAGGGCGTTAGGAGGGGCGCAGTATAGGGTGTTAGGAGGGCGCAGTACAGGGCGTTAGGAGGGCACAGTATAGGGCGTTAGGAGGGCGCAATATAGGGCGTTAGGAGGGTGCGGTACTGGGCATTAGGAGGCTGCAGTACAGGGCATTAGGGTGTTAGGATGGCGCAGTACAGGGCGTTAGGAGGGCACAGTACAGGGAGTTAGGAGGGCACAATATAGGGCGTTAGGAGGGTGCGGTACTGGGCATTAGGAGGCTGCAGTACAGGGCATTAGGGTGTTAGGATGGCACAGTATAGGGCGTTAGGAGGGTACAGTATAGGGCGTTAGGAGGGCGCGGTACAGGGCGTTAGGAGGGCGCGGTACAGGGCGTTAGGAGGGCGCGGTACAGGGCGTTAGGAGGGCGCGGTACAGGGCATTAGGAGGGCGCGGTACAGGGCATTAGGAGGGGAGCGATACAGGGCGTTAGGAGGGGCGCGATACAGGGCGTTAGGAGGGGCGCAGTACAGGGCGTTAGGAGGGGCGCGATACAGGGCGTTAGGAGGGGCACAGTACAGGGCGTTAGGAGGGGCGCGATACAGGGCGTTAGGAGGGGCGCGATACAGGGCGTTAGGAGGGGCGCGATACAGGGCGTTAGGAGGGGCGCGATACAGGGCGTTAGGAGGGGCGCGATACAGGGCGTTAGGAGGGGCGCGATACAGGGCGTTAGGAGGGGCGCAGTACAGGGCGTTAGGAGGGACGCAGTACAGGGCATTAGGAGGGGCGCAGTACAGGGCGTTAGGAGGGCGTTAGGAGGGCGCAATATAAGGGGGTTAGGAGGGTGCGGTACTGGGCATTAGGAGGCTGCAGTACAGGGCATTAGGGTGTTAGGAGGGTGCAGTACAGGGCGTTAGGAGGGCACAGTACAGGGCGTTAGGAGGGCGCAATATAGGGCGTTAGGAGGGTGCGGTGCTGGGCATTAGGAGGGTGCGGTACTGGGCATTAGGAGGCTGCGGTACAGGGCATTAGGGTGTTAGATAAAAAGAAAAAGAAAAAAATTTGTGCGCTTGCATTAGATACTTAAATCTATATTCCTGTGTGATTGTCATAAATAGATGAATAAATGAATAAACACCATCAGAGTTAATTTTAAGTGTAAGTGAATAAAAAGTCGCTATGCGACACAGCAAATAGCGATATGTAAATCAAATACTAATATTAACCATTCCATACAGATAAATATAGAAAACTTGTGTGCAAAAAACAAGGTTATTCCACCCAAGTGCAAAGTCATAAGTTAAAGAGATCAAAATTGCGTCATGAGTCGCAAAAAAAACGCATATCCAAAGTTCATAAGTTGCATTCCTTAGTGTGTATAAAGGAATAAGGGGACGTGAAGGGACCTCCAACCACCAGTGGATCCAAAGGTTGATAACAGATGTATCCTTACCAGACGCGTTAGACCTCCTTTAGAGCAAGTTCTTAGAAGCATACAGATTTAGCCCTCTGCAGGGACAGGAGATGACAGCTCACCACACGACCGGAGATGATTCCGACACTTCCGCGTTGATGTAAATACTCCCTCGTTTTAAACTTGTGAATAAAGAAGGGGAGAAAAAGAAACTCCAATAGTGTAGTAGATAAAAAAACGGAGACGCCCGTGCTAAATTACATGGGGCTCTATGGCGATCTGGCATACACTGCGTAGCCACGCCCTACATGTTTCGTGAAAGGTCACGTCTTCAAAGGGGCACGGGCGACGCAGTGAACCATCGCCATTTATAATACTTCCTCACACTCAAGCCTTGTTTTCATCTAAAATTCAATTACAATCTGAGCATGTGCAAAGGATACCAAGCCTCGATATGGCTCCCATTATAATGCTTCCTCACATTCAAGCCTCGTTTTCATTTGGAAATCCAGTTACGATCTGAGCATGTGCAAAGGATACCAAGCCTCGACATGGCTCCCGTTCTGGAACACAACTAGGAAGCTTTTTCCGGAACGTCATTAAAGCACTTTGTATAGCCAAAATTTCTTTCTAATCTTAAACCGGTATATGTCATCTATTATAAGCCTCAGCAATTGGTCATCTTTGGGTCAAATTGTCCTCTTATATGTACTATAGGGCCACTACTCCTACAGTAATGGACATTATGACAAAAAAAAACATTAAAACTGCTAAATCCAAACGATGTATTACTTATTCCTTCCTTAGACCACAACTACTTTATTATTGAGAAATAGTGTATTTTGGGGATATATTACTAAGAATCGTCATGCATTAGTTCTTATGTTTATGTATGTGCATTTCTACACTCAAAGGGCAGCCATATCTGGACATGGTATCCCCTTACATTTTTTACAAAAACTACAATGTAGCCAAGCACAGAAAAAACGAGAGAAAAAAAGAACAAAACAGAATATTCTCACGAGTATCGGAATCAATGCGTCCATCAACATCGCCTAAGCATTGTCGATAAACGCATTAATCTCGACATCCACGTTAAGCCCATGAGGTTTTAAACATTTCATTTTATATATCCACTCCATTTCAAGTTTGGATATAGCTCTTTTTTTGGACCACCCCTCCATGGTGTCTTAAGTCTATCTATGGCTATAAATTTTTTACCCTTAGGATCTTGCCCATGTACATCCAAATAGTGTTTGGATACTGGGTGACCCATAAACCCTCTTCGGATGTTTCCGATGTGCTCGTTCAATCCAACCTGAAGGGGTCGTACTGTACGGCCCACGTATTGTAATCCGCATGGACAAATTAAAAGGTATACTACGTGGGTGGTGGAACAGGTAATGAAGGATTTAATTGAAAAGGTCCTCGAAGTACTGGTAGAGTGAAACTGTTCCACCTTACGGTCTTTGATGTCATTAATAGTACAAACAGCACAGTTTTTGCATTTATAATACCCAACCAGGTTCTGAAAGAACATAGGTTTTCTGATGGGAGGGTCGCAGACACCAGGGGCTATAGCTGATCTAATAGAAGGTACTCCTCTAAAAATTACACAAGGTTTCTCAGGAAGTAGAGGGCCTAATACACTGTAATTTTTTATAATATGCCAGTGCTTGTACATCAATTTCCTAATCAAGGAGTATTGATGAGAATAGCTCGTTATGGGGCGCATGCACGCGGCTGGAGATGGCGGATGTTCTGCTCCACGCTGGCATAACTCCGCCGATCCCTGCTCACAGCGGTCCCGCCCGCACTCGCTACAGACTCGGTCCGACTCCCGACACGATCGGGAGCCAGTATAAGCCCAAAAAAAGTTGGTATCCTGCTTTAAAGCAGGAAATCCCTGGAGGGCGCCCAGACGGCCAAGATGGCGCCGGCGCCGCCGCCAACACAGCGCGCACAATGGCTCACACAGGATCCCCCACACATCCAGCCTGGAGAAGCTCTGTTAACAGCTGGGACAGGTGAGCAGGCTGATTACTCCACTCACCACACTGTACCATCACCTGCAGGAGATTTATTTTCTTCCCAGAGCTCTGAAATAGACAAAGCCTTTTGCGAGGCAATGCTCAGCCAGGGAAACATGGAAGACAGCCCTCCCCCCACACCCCATCTCTCTACTGCCTCACCACTGGACTATCCAGGGGACCCAACCATAATAGCACGCTTTTTTGCATTGCTAGACCAGGGGCTAGAGAGAGCGACTAAACACATTACAGCTGATCTGAAGGGTGAATTCCAGGAGCTGGGAACTCGCATAGGGACCATAGAGTCCAAGCTAGATGAGACCATCGCCAGAACTAACCAAAATACCGACTGCATTGAAGTTGTACAACAACGTTTGGAAGAAGCCCTTAATAAAATTGACGATTTGGAAAATCGCTCACGCCGTTACAATTTTAGAGTATGCGGGATCCCTGAGTCCTTCGCGGACTCTATGGCGGTGAGCAAAGAACTGATCTCTCACTTATTACTAGATCTCCCTTCCCATAAATTAGAGCTGGATAGGGCTCACAGGGCTTTGGCTGAGCCCCGCGCTGATGGTTTGCCACGTGACATCATTGTGAAGCCGCATTATTATTCAGTCAAGGAACAGGTGATGTTCAAGGCCAGAGAAATAACGGATCTTCACCTCCGTGAACACCCTATCCAAATCTTTTCAGATATCTCTCCCGCTACTGTCCAAAAACGCAGGGCACTCAAACCGCTACTACAGCCTCTTATAACAAATGGCATTAAATACCACTGGGCCTTTCCTTTCCGCCTGGCATTCACCTACCAGCGCAAGAAACACTCATTTTCGACTTTTCAGGAGGGCGAAGCGGTGTTGAAGAAGCTGGGCTTGATCTCCGTGGAACATAAGGATTCCCCGCGTCCATCACAACCTCGTACTCCCCCGGACAGGTCACCCAAGTGCCCCCTCTCACCAATCTGGCGCTCAACTAGAAGCAAGGCTAAGCTGAAAGCTAAACCCCCCTGAGAATGATGGATACCTCTCTGCTTCATAAACCTACCTTTGTGACAATTGTCACCATTTTACTCTCTATGTTGATCCGTGGGCGGGATCAAAGTTGAATCCGTTTAAGAATCTTTTATATAACATTTTTTTATTTCACAGTTATAAAACTCCCTTGGTTAAGTTGGAGGTCAACTTTATGGGTATATCCCAGTACTGAGCCATTCCTCTACCAATAATAATGACAAGTTGACTCTCCACTGCACTTCATCTACTAATTCACTAATTTGAATCTTGGGACTCCCTTAATGTGCTATTAGTATGTGCTATGGACATTTATAAGTATATCGCAGGGTTTGTCGGAGGCCAGTTGTGGCGGTCATTCGCCTTGTTTGCTTCCGGTCCTCCCACTGTGTGGCGGGGCCGAAACCAAACTGGGTACAGGGTCCATCGACCCGGTACTACTTCCAAAAGGAGTAGGGGAGATTATGTTTCTACAATTACGACTGGTACAATTGTATACTAGCTCTCTACTCATCCTGAGTGACTCTCCCTTGGGTCACTCACCCTCATTTCTTCTCTCCACTAATTTTTCCACTAATTTTCCTGTATTTTTTTTTCCATTTCGCTGCGATCCCACGGCTCCGGGCTCTGGCCGCCCCGTTGGCTACATCTCTCGAGGAAAGATGCCTCATGACTTTCTGGGAACTGATAAGTGATAACCTTTTTTTCCCTTGTGTATCATGGCAACCACTAATCAGAATCACCCCTTTGGATTTATTTCTCATAATGTACAGGGCCTGAATTCGCCAGTTAAGCGCAGAATGGCCTTCCAACATTACAAATCACTTAGGGCCGATGTGCTATTTCTTCAAGAAACGCACTTCTCTCCAACCTATAACCCTACTTTCTTACACCAT
Organism: Lithobates septentrionalis; assembly: GCA_037952835.1. Lineage (NCBI taxonomy): Eukaryota > Metazoa > Chordata > Amphibia > Anura > Ranidae > Lithobates > Lithobates septentrionalis. The sequence continues at coordinate 164,932 of JBBDGP010001598.1, read as the reverse complement.
TATTACCCCCAATTCTACTTAGCGAACGGACCTGGGAAAACTGGAGGGGTGGCCATTTGTTTTTCTAAGCAAGTGACCTTCTCACTGGAGAAGCTTGTGGCTGATCCAGAGGGCCGTTACCTCATGGTGGTGGGTCATCTGGAGGGCAATTTAGTTTTTTTAATCTCATATTATGTATAGAACAAGTAAACCGCGCTAAATATGAGTCCAATTAACAATCAGTGAAATAAAGTTCAATTAAGTCCAAAATAATACGGTAAATTTTTCTATGTGATGAGGTGAAGAAAAATAGAAGATAACTGTGTGGTGAACTGCTTACCAGAATGTAAGCCAAGTCAGACAGATGGCTTAAAACCCAGCCCGGGCCTTTAGGAACGCTCCAAAGTGGGCAGAATCCGTCGCGCTCATACAGCAGAACGGGTCCACATAGGGTTTAATCAGATAAAAATACAAAGACCATAGCGTGATACTGACATAAAAATATTAAATCAAAAAGGAAGAGAAAAATTTTTCACACAAATAATCATGAAAATCATAAATGCACCCTGGATGCGTAGCAAATACAGGGGCGTGAAAAATGTGACATGCAGCATGCAATGAATGGTGTCCTTGGAAATAAGATGTAAAGCACCAAGTATATCTGTTTAACAGAAATAACGTTGGACAAGCAGACAAAAAGTCAAAGGAGAGAAAACACCCGGTGCACAGACACAAGAGGCCGCTTACCAGATGGTAAACTGGTGAGGATATAATCAGCGGTAGGCTTACTAGCTCTGTGTGACCCAAAGTATAAACTTGATTGGACCCATAGGGGTTCCTGCTCACCAGAAGATTGACTGGAAATAGCCCAAAACGAAACCTTGGCGGAGTCACTGCGATCCCGTCCTGGCAGGCTCTTCACAGGCTCAGATATGCATATGTGTTCAAAGAGGAGAAGCAGCCAATAGTGTAATAACGTTACGACTCCAATTTATTAAAAAGCAAACACTTACATTTAAAAAACGAAAAACAGCAATGCCGGCCGGCACTCAGACAGCTCCCGTCCACAACAGGGCAACGTGGTGACGTCAGCACGTCCCTCCCAGACGCGTTTCGTCACAGGTTGACGTTCTCAATGGGGAACGGGCAGCGCGCTGAGCCACCACATTATATGCAGACACCAAGCCTCGCTCTGGGACCGAACAGGAAGAGCACAGAACGCCATCTTTGGTGTGGGCATAGGTATTGGAAAGTTGCGGGAATAGCGGCGAATAAACGTCAGCTAATTCCCGTCACTTCTCAGGTAATTTAGGCACATAAAAGATGAGGCACTTAGCACTAAAGTTAAATAGGAAATATATGTGATTAGCGCCCTCTGTGCACAGAGGGCGGGCCTCAATTATTAAGTAAAAGGGACCAATCTGAGTGACCAGGTGTACATATCCAAAAAGGAACAATGTCCCCAATAGTGGACAACATCCAGGTTATAACCCTGGACATTCCGCCATATAGGAGCAAACAGTGTGAAGTTAACTGATTGGGGGTTGAGTAGCACAACAGCCCTATTTGGTTCTACAAAATTGATAGCATATATATAACAAACAATAGGGCAAACTAAGTACATTATATATTACTAAAGGGATAAGCCTATACCTTATAAATAACTTAATTGGAATGAACCATAGCTTTACATAATGCACCCCCTAAACCGCGGATCACATTTATAGTCACATATTAGTAGTGCGATTGACCTCCTTAGGTGTGGGGGGGTAGTCACATTTAAAATTTTAAAATTAAAATTGAATAGAGAAAAGTAATAAAAAATACATAAGAAGGACATAAACTAATATATCCTCTAAGGAAACCTGACAACTAGAATACTTAATACTAATGAGAAACCCACCAGAATCTAAGACCAGTGGTATTATGGCCACCCCTTTATGTACAGAGACAAAGAATCAAAACGGGACCCTGCCAGGGGCCCCGACCAAAACGTATTACAACAAAGACGCCATCCAAAAGAATGGATGAAAAATTAAAAGACTGAATAGAAATTGGGAATTCTAACATAGGAAATATATAAATATAAAATATAAAAATAAAATAAATAAAATAAGGTCGGAGTCCTATCAGAGGTTGGATATGTCCAAACCACTAAAGAATTCTGCCCAGAAAATTCTTTTTATTTACAGCAAAAATATAAAGTTCAGGAATTGTCAATGAATAAATTAACATCCACATCTATGTTGAGACTGTAAGGCGTGTAGCTTTTAATCCTGTGGATCCAGGCCATTTCGGATTTGGAGATCTCTCTTACCAGGGAGCTACCCCGCCAATGAGGTTTGTAACGGTCAATCCCCAAAAATAAAGTGTTAGAGGGGTCTCTGTTATGAGCCAACCTGTAATGTTTTGAGACCGAATGGTTTTTAAAACCTGTCAGAATGTTGGTAATATGTTCATTGAGCCTCACCTGGAGGGGGCGTTTGGTCCGCCCAACATATTGCAAGCCACAAGGGCATTGCAACAGGTAAACCACTCCAATGGTGGAACAGGTGATAAATGGAGTAATGTGATGAGTCCGACCAGTTTTCGTCGAAACAAAAGTTTGGGTCCTCCTGGTCACACATGAGTTATAGGAACAGACCCGACACTTGTTACATCTATAGAAACCAGTTAATTGGTCAAAGAAGGTGGCTCTATTGTGAGGAGGATCTAATACCCCTGGGGCTAACCTGTTCTTAAATGAGGGGGCCCCTTTGAAAACAATTTTAGGTCTAGGTGGTAGAACTTCCTTTAAAACCCGGTCATGTGCCAGTGTTTGGAAACTAGTTGCTTAATTTCCTTGTGTTGGAGTGAGTATGTGGTGATAAAAGGGACCGGAGCCAAGTCACCATTGGTGTACCCTTTTTCTAGGAATCTCTCTGTGAGGACATTACTTTGCGATAGAAATTTCTCCAGATCCGAGCAGTTCCTACGGACCCTCATATATTGACTTTTGGGTATCCCCTTCAACCAGGGTCTGTAGTGACAGCTTTCAAGTGGAATGTAGGAATTTCTATCACTCTCCTTAAAAAAGGTTGATGTAGATAGAATCCCACCTTCTATAGATATGGTGAGATCCAAGAAATGGATTTGAGTTTGACTTGTCTCAAAGTTCAAATGGATTCCACGATTGTTGGTATTAAGGGAGGACAAGAACTGCTGAAGTTCCAAGCCATCCCCATCCCACAGGAGGAGGATGTCATCTATATACCTCGCCCACAAGACTAGGTGGGGGTTCCGGTGGGTATAGATGACATCCTCCTCCCACTTGGCCATAATTAAATTGGCCAAGCTGGGGGCATATTTTGCCCCCATGGCCACGCCACGACTCTGGCGGTAGAATTGATACGAAAACCAAAAGTAATTGTGGGAGGCCGCAAAAACCAACAACTCCATAATAAAAGCAATCTGGTCTGTGGGAAGGCCTGAGCCTTTCCTCAGGGCTCCCTCAACAGCTTGAAGGCCCATTTCGTGGGGAATTATGGTGTATAAAGAGGTGACATCCGCGCTCACCAACCACATCCCAGGTCTAATATCAGTACCCGAGAGAAGATTCAGCACATGACGAGTGTCTTTGATGTATGATGGCATCTTTTGAACCAGGGGCTGGAGGAAAAAGTCAATATATCTGCCCACCCGGGATGTGACAGAGTCAATGCCACTCACAATGGGGCGTCCCGGGGGGCAGATAGGATTCTTGTGGACCTTCGGGAGATAATAAATAATAGGGGTTCTGGGGGCCTTGGGAACCAAATATAGGCTCTCCTTGCCCCCCAGAATACCCAAGGAAGTACCTTTGGAAATAATCCTACGTAACTCCCTAAGGTAGCCATTTTTTGGGTCAGAGGGGAGGGGGGTGTAGGTCTCTGTGTCGCCAAGGATCCTGGACATTTCAGCCAGGTAATCCTTCCGATCGAGCACCACTATCCCTCCCCCCTTATCCGCTGGGCGGATGACTAGATCCTTATTCTTACATAAAGAATCTAGTCCCTCTTGTATGGCTCTGGAGTTTTTTGCATTTTTTTACCTCTAACTCCTCGAGATCCCTTAACATTACATCTCTGAACACTTTAAGCGCAGGAGCAAGCGTTCCAGGGGGATTAAAAAGGGATGCATTTGCCAATCCTGAATGTACATAGTTACCACTAGGTTGGGAATTCCTTGTGATGGGATTCCCTATCATATATCTCTTTATACTTAATTTCCGGATAAACTTGTGGACATCCATATATGTTTGGAAGCGATTTAAACTTTTGGGAGGGGCAAACTTGAGACCTTTGTCCAACACCAACTTTTCGGATTGCGTCAGTTCAACGGTACTCAAGTTAAAAATGCTGTTACATTCTGGCTTTTTTTTGCTCGCATTCGCCTCCCCCCTCTAGTTCCTCGCTTCTTTCTACCGGCCTTTTGAGTCCCTGGCCTGGTTTGGAAAAACCCCAAGTTCCCGCTCCTCTGAGCAGCGGGGCAGTAGAACCAGGGGTACCTGGATTAAGGGGAGGAAAAGACGAATTGGGAACCTCATATTATGCTCCGAACTCAGGGCAATTGCCCTTCTTTCGGAAACTTTTGCACAAAACGACCCCGGAACTACAGGGCACAGTCCTGTTTGGGGGTGACTCCAATGTGGCCCTAGACTCCATACTTGATAAGATGAGGCAGCTCTCAACTCCCCGGAGCCATTTCCAAAAAATTGGCTTTAAGCTGGCCAAAATGTTACACTACCATAATCTAATTGATCTATGGCGGGAACTTAATCCATCCAAGAAAGACTACATCTTTTACTCACATGTCCATAACACCTATTTCTAGAATAGATCATTCTTTCACGGTTTCACCGGCAGTCTCCGTATTCCACACTAGTAAAATAATAGACGTGACGTGGTCTGATCACTCAGCAGTTTGGACAGCGTGTGACTCCTTACAATGTTATTCAGGCCCGGCCCCTTGGAGATTGAATGACTCTTTACTTAGTAATCCCTCGATCTGCTTTGATATCGAACAAAAGATCACAGAGTATTTTGCTCAGAATGACCCCTTGGACACCTCTGTAGTGAATACTTGGGCGGCACATGAAGCAACTATCAGGGGGTATTTCATTCAGACTGCCTCAAGGCTGAAGAAAACCTCTGATTCAATAATTAGCCAAAAGGATCGCTAGCTGTCCAACTTGGTAACCCGACACAAAGATAATCCTGATCTGGATCTAAGGACTCAGATTGACTCGGCTAGATTGGAACTAAACCTTTGTTTAACAACCAGGGCAGAAAAAAACCTTTGATGGACACAGGCAAAATTTTATACCCAAACAGATAAGCCGGGAACACTGTTAGCACGCAGACTGACTCCCAGGCCTCGTCGCAGGACAGTCCCAAAGATTAGACAGCCTAACGGGTCCCTTACACAAAATCCGCAAAAGATACTAAATGTTTTCCATTCTTATTTTACCTCCTTATATAAAGAGCCGGAGAATCTACAATCTGGCGCTATGGATGATTTCATTAAAGACCTGCCTCTCCCATCCCTCTCTGACTCCCACAAGGAGATAATGGATGAGGCCATCACTTTAGAAGAGGTAATGTCGGCAATAAAACAAGCTCATGCCTCAAAAACTCCAGGTCCAGACGGGTTCTCCGCCTCTTACTATAAGAAATTTGCCCAAATATTAGCACCCCACTTATTGGAATTTTTCATGGCCCTGCGTGATTTGGCTCACTTGGGGGGAGACCTAAATAGAGCCAATATCTGCCTACTATCAAAGCCTGACAAAGACCACAGTGAGGTGACAAATTATCGCCCTATATCGCTTATTAATGTGGATTTGAAATTATTAACCAAAATTTACGCTAATAGACTTAATACCTTCCTAGCAAAATATGTTCATATAGATCAAGTGGGCTTTGTCCCGGGACGACAGGCGGCAGATCAAATCCGCAGGGCCGTAGACATTATATCTTTGCTCCACTCTGATTGGGATGGCATAGGAACCAGACGGGGAATGTTGTTGTCATTAGACCTTCATAAGGCCTTTGATTCCCTTTCTTGGCCTTTTTTGTTTCATATTTTGAGCAAATGGAATTTTGGATCTAAATTCCTCTCTCTATTATCTGTACTGTACTCTACCCCCTCAGCTAACATTGTAGCTTTTGGCCACAAATCAGATCTGCTACAAATTAGAACAGGAACCAGGTAAGGCTGTCCCCTTTCACCACTCTTATTCATAGTTGCTATAGAAACATTGGCGATTACCATCAGGTCTAATCCTAATATGCATGGTGTATACAGCGGAGGCAGAGATCATAAATGCGCATTATTTGCAGATGATCTTTTATTATTCATCACAGACCCTATTACGACCCTGCCTAACTTGGCTTCACTTCTTTCTGACTTTGGAAGAGTATCAGGCCTGAAGGTCAATCAGTCTAAATCAGAGGCAATGGATATTAATCTACCTGCCTCAACCCTGACCTCTGTACGCGCTTCTTTTCCATTTAGGTGGTGTAAACAGGCCCTTACCTACCTAGGTGTAAAACTCACCCCAGACATATCTACCCTATACAAGGCTAATTACGCCCCTCTTCTCTCTTCCACGATGGAGGACTTAAAGAATTGGCAGAACCATAGTCTTTCTTGGTTGGGCAGGATAAGTACCGTCAAAATGATGACCCTTCCTAGAATTCTTTATTATTTTAGGTCCCTTCCGATTTCAGTTCCTACAACATTTTTTAAAAAACTCCAATCATTAACTTTCAAATTCATCTGGAGCCGGGGAGGTTGCGGGGTGGCTCGATCTTCCTTGTATGTCTCAAAGGGACAGGGTGGATTAGGGGTACCACACTTTTTGCGTTACTATAGAGCGGCCCAGTTGGCACAACTTTACCAAATTTATTCTACATCCTATCGCCCTGATTGGGTTAACCTAGAGGCACAAGCAAGCTCTCCTCTCCCTATGGACCTTCTAATGTGGCTGCCTTCTAAGAAACGCAGAGCCATTCTGAGCCCCTCTCTATCTCACTCACTGAGCCTTTGGGATAGGATGTGCAAAATATACTCTCTTAGGTCACCACATACTCCAGTTGCCCCCATTTTTGGGAACCCGCACTTTCCCCCAGGACAACATCCACAACAGTTTGCTTGGTGGATCAATAAAGGCTTGTACAAGATAGCACATTTTATAGATCATAAGGGCATCAGAAAACCCTACTATTTTCGAGACACTCTAGATATGCCCCCGTCCGAGTCCTTTCGACTCTCCCAAAACACTTATTATTTACATTCACTATGTAGAGACCAGGGGGACATCACCACTAGAACGTCCTATGAAAATAAATGCTTAAGAGGGCCTGGAACGCGAGGTAGTATTTCAGAGTTATATGTTCTACTAACAGACCAGGGCTCTAAACTTTCCTACCAATTAGCTTGGGAGGCGGACCTGGGGGAGACGATTGATGAGGACGTTTGGTCCAAGTGGTCAACCATGGTGCACAAGGGAATTCTGAACACTTCCCTAGTAGAGGCGAACTATAAGGTATTGTCACGATGGTATCTAGTTCCGACACGGATGGCCAAAATCTACCCAGATGCATCGCCTCTCTGTTTCAGGAGGTGTGGCCAAGAGGGCACAATGCTCCACACCTGGTGGACATGTCCGAAGGTCAAGAGATTTTGGATAAGAATTTTTAACTTGGTTTATTCAGTGACTGGAGTGAACATACCTAAAAATGTTAAGACGGCCTTATTTTCTGATCTCTCGAGCGAACTACCCAGGCATATCAGATCCCTTATCTTTTTTATCCTCCTAGCGGCTAATATAACCATAGCGCGAGCATGGAAAACCCCCCTGATAAATTTGGCATTAGTTAAAAACAAAATATCTTGGATCATGATAAATGAAAAATTAACTAGTATTCTTCGCGACCAACAAGATAGATTTGAAAGTATATAATGGATTGAACCACTGAAGGGAAGAATTTATCAATAATTGCCTTCAAAGAGTTGCCAACATCCCGAATTAGTGGAAAAAATAAGACCCCTAAGTTGAGGAACTTATATACCCCCCAGTATAATGGGACTTTGTAGGCGAACCATACATGGATTAAATAAAAAATGTTTTATTTATTTGAAAGATCATAAAAACAAGGTACATTTGATTATAGATCTCAACAGGAATATTTATACAATAAAATTTGCTATCCTGTAATAATTTTTGTATACTTCCATTCATAATAGAATATTTTCTCTAGAAGCCTGACATGTTTCAGGACGATGTCCCTTCTTCAGAGGCGTATTGCAGAGAGAAAAGTCGCATATATAGGAGATACATTCTGAAATAACAAATGAAAACAATTTGCACAGAGGGAACAATATGAACCACAAAGGTTTAGTAACCTAACAACCTACCATATCCACCATACATACCAACAAGAAGTTTTCAAGAATGAAAGATATATATATGACTGCACCCCAACATACAATTTGGCATAGGGTAGCAGGCTAGATCCTTTTAAAAGAAAAACACACTGGTTGTCAGCTGATCAGCCAGTGTAAGATAGTAGCTATCCGTCGGCTTCAGAAATGGCCTCGCAAAGGCCCCCCGAAAAGGAAGGACAACCCCGCTGGATCCCAGATTGCCCTTTAAGAAAAGGAAAATAAGCTTATGAGTAATTTTCTCAAAAGACCATAAATTTGCATATATCCTATACATCTTTTGTTATCCATTCACCCAAAAAGAAAAGGAGACTTTTTTCTTCATTTATGCCAAGAATGTAAGAACCATAGATTGTGGCTAAGTGTTTCAGTATATCAGGATAATGCTTTCTAGACTATAGAAAGGAAGACATACTGGCAGGCCTGCTGGATATAGGGGATTGATGATGGGCCCTTTTTAAATTGGAGAAGAATTAAATGTAGATTGATCAATTAATCACATCAATGAACCATTAGTCAAGTAGGTATAGAACAGGCAAGTAAGAAGAGTATGGCAAGTATGCTTAATTTTGTCTCATAGAGAGGTGTCACAGAGCGGTAAAACATCCAGTTCAGAGGGAAGAGAATTATTAGTCTTACTTACTTATTAGGTGCAAGGATGGTACTTAGGCAGCTGGGACGGAGAGCGTCCTGAGGGTTAGATGGTGGGATAGCACACTGGGTAGAACGCCAAGACGCGGCTTAAATAGCCGCCGGCGCCTGCGCAGTGAGATTCCAACCGGAGGTGTCAGCAGAGGAAGGAATATCACTCTGCAGTGTGCGCATGCGTCAGACGGAGCGACGCATACAGGAAGGGCGGATGTCCGGAGATCCTAGAGGAGAGGAAACTCCGGAGTCACGCCGTCCCAGGGGGTGGTGTCATTGCGCATGGCGCAGCGCATGACAACATCCTGTCAAGCTAATACTTGTGAGGATAAGGAACTAGGCTGAAGCATTTGAGAAAGTAGTCATATGGACAAATATGGAAAAATAAATATGAAAAAATATGAAAAATTATGAAGTTAGAGTCAACATTGATTCCATTTAATTTAATAACCTAAGGAAGGGGAGATATATGGAAAGTGTATATATATATTTTTATATATTCAAAAAATGGGAGGAGGGAAAAAACGAGGTGTCCAGAAAGGGGCCCCAGGGGACGGTGTGCACGGCACCCCCCCAGAAAACCGAGGTGCTGGGAGAGCGTCATGCAGATCAACCCCACCGACGCACGAACGCACCGACATGACAAGCCCGATTAAACGGACGAGTCTGCAGTGTAACAAAGTGCCACGCCGTCATCAAAGATGGTTCGGCGTGGCCCACGTGCGCCGGGCGAGGACAGATCCAAAGCCAGGCAACCACAAAAATAATTGTAAACTAAATAGGAGAGTTTTAGAACTCTTTTGGATAATATCCTTCAAAGTGATTACAGAAGACATCATTCTTGCAAATAAAGCATGGTGGGCATGGTTGGGTAGGCAAAGGATGAATAAACGTACATGACAGGAAGTTTTTGTATGTACAATCAATTCGTTACATCAAAATACAACTATTGTTATACATATGAAACATATTAGGGATATATTTTATGAATACAGACAACGTCGTCAAAGGATATCTACACAGAGTTCATCATCACAGACCTGGTTAACTCATCCATTATTGCTAGAAAATTCAAAAAATGTCCTACGAAAATGATTGACATTTTGTTAGATATGCAGTATTAAATGCCTTATTCCTTTTCACACACCCCTGAGACAAAATCCTCCAAGAATGGGCGAAAACTCATCTGGGTATTCAGACCTGGGAATTGTGTTGCATTGAGGTTAGCTATCCAGCGGGCCTCCCTCTGGAGCAAGATCTTGTTCCAATCACCACCCCTCGTGTCCGGGTGGACACGGTCAAGGATGGTGAATTGGACAAGGGGAAACTTTCCCGTATGATGATCACGCACATGTCGCCCCAGAGGGAGGTCCGGATCCGCCTGCCTCATGCTGGTGACATGTCATTGATCTTTGATGACGGCGTGGCACTTTGTTACACTGCAGACTCGTCCGTTTAATCTGGATTGTCATGTCGGTGTGTTCGTGCGTCGGTGGGGTTGATCTGCATGACGCTCTCCCAGCACCTCGGTTTTCTGGGGGGGTGCCGTGCACACCGTCCCCTGGGGCCCCTTTCTGGACACCTCGTTTTTTCCCCCCTCCCGTTTTTTGAATATATAAAAATATATATATACACTTTCCATATATCTCCCCTTCCTTAGGTTATTAAATTAAATGGAATCAATGTTGACTCTAACGTCATAATTTTTCATATTTTTTCATATTTATTTTTCCATATTTGTCCATATGACTGCTTTCTCTCTCTTTCTCAAATGCTTCAGCCTAGTTCCTTATCCTCACAAGTATTAGCTTGACAGGATGTTGTCATGCGCTGCGCCATGCGCAATGACACCACCCCCTGGGACGGCGTGACTCCGGAGTTTCCTCTCCTCTAGGATCTCCGGACATCCGCCCTTCCTGTATGCGTCGCTCCATCTGACGCATGCGCACACTGCAGAGTGATATTCCTTCCTCTGCTGACACCTCCGGTTGGAATCTCACTGCGCAGGCGCCGGCAGCTATTTAAGCCGCGTCTTGGCGTTCTACCCAGTGTGCTATCCCACCATCTAACCCTCAGGACGCTCTCCGTCCCAGCTGCCTAAGTACCATCCTTGCACCTAATAAGTAAGTAAGACTAATAATTCTCTTCCCTCTGAACTGGATGTTTTACCGCTCTGTGACACCTCTCTATGAGACAAAATTAAGCATACTTGCCATACTCTTCTTACTTGCCTGCTCTATACCTACTTGACTAATGGTACATTGATGTGATTAATTGATCAATCTACATTTAATTCTTCTCCAATTTAAAAAGGGCCCATCATCAATCCCCTATATCCAGCAGGCCTGCCAGTATGTCTTCCTTTCTATATTCTAGAAAGCATTATCCTGATATACTGAAACACTTAGCCACAAACTATGGTTCTTACATTCTTGGCATAAATGAAGAAAAAAGTCTCCTTTTCTTTTTGGGTGAATGGATAACAAAAGATGTATAGGATATATGCAAATTTATGGTCTTTTGAGAAAATTACTCATAAGCTTATTTTCCTTTTCTTAAAGGGCAATCTGGGATCCAGCGGGGTTGTCCTTCCTTTTCGGGGGCCTTTGCGAGGCCATTTCTGAAGCCGACGGATGGCTACTATCTTACACTGGCTGATCAGCCGACAACCAGTGTGTTTTTCTTTTAAAAGGATCTAGCCTGCTACCCTATGCCAAATTGCATGTTGGGGTGCAGTCATATATATATCTTTCATTCTTGAAAACTTCTTGTTGGTATGTATGGTGGATATGGTGGGTTGTTAGGTTACTAAACCTTTGTGGTTCATATTGTTCCCTCTGTGCAAATTGTTTTCATTTGTTATTTCAGAATGTATCTCCTATATATGCGACTTTTCTCTCTGCAATACGCCTCTGAAGAAGGGACATCGTCCTGAAACATGTCAGGCTTCTAGAGAAAATATTCTATTATGAATGGAAGTATACAAAAATTATTACAGGATAGCAAATTTTATTATATAAATATTCATGTTGAGATCTATAATCAAATGTACCTTGTTTTTATGATCTTTCAAATAAATAAAACATTTTTTTATTTAATCCATGTATGGTTCGCCTACAAAGTCCCATTATACTGGGGGGTATATAAGTTCCTCAACTTAGGGGTCTTATTTTTTCCAGATAGATTTGAAAGGGTTTGGAACCCTTGGATTAAGTATCTCCAGTCACCGTGAGGGGCGGGGGGGGGGGTCAGCGTGGAGATCGTTTGCACACTCTACTTCTCCTTTTCTTTTCTTCCTCTTCTTTCTTTCCCCCTTTCCTTTTCTTTTCTTTCTACATACAAACTTTTACTTTGTCCCCACAGTGGGGTTACCATACGCATGACATCGGGCTCTACAGTATATTAATCCTAGAGTATACTTAATACGTAAGTTTTCTGTTATAACTCCAAGTTGGGAAATTAAACTACATCACATGACAGTCCCTCTCTTTAGGGAATTTCACTGTAATATCTTCTATGTGTGTTAGGCGTCTCAGGTGCCTTAGCACAGTTATATAATGAGCCATTCACGCTAATTTGAGATTCACTATTGTAATATTACTGTTGACACAAAACCTGTATCAATGTGAACCTTGTTATCTGTTAAAATTTGATTTCAATAAAAACATTGGAAAAGAGAATAGCTCGTTATAAAGGGGCAAATGGACTATTTTCTTTCAGGAGTTTCCACCCTACTTTTATCTCTGAGGAGTGACTCCCTATCTAACAACTCCACCTCCCTCATTTTTTCCTCAAGGAAAGAAGATTTGTATCCTTTTTCCAGAAACCTCTCGGTAAGTATCTTAGATTGAACTCTCAAGTCATTGACTTTTAGGAACTGAATCAAGCCACGCTTTATGGTGGCAACTGTCTCTGGGAATAAATGAATTGCGATCTGTGGTCTTGAAATAAGTAGAGGTATACAGAGAGTCTTCCTCCCCTTTAATTACAAGATCAAGGAAGTTCACAGATTTTAAACTGGCCTCATACTTAAATTCTATCCCTCTGTCGTTCCTATTTAGATTTTCCATAAACTCACAGAGGGATTAAGAATAAGAAAAATAAAAAACTGCGCTAGGAGAAGATGAATAAAGGTGAGGATAATAAAGTGAAAGCATAAATAAATGAATATTGAAAAAAAGCAAAAACAAAGGGATTCATGGGTGCCGTTCCATAGGAGGAGGACGTCATCTATGTACCTTGCCCATAGGACTAACTCCGATCTCCGTTGGGCATAGATGACGTCCTCCTCCCATTTCCCCATGAATAAATTAGCCAGACTGGGGGCGATGGGAGGTCAGCCCCCAAAAGGGCGAATCAGATCTCCAAGATTGGTTCGGATACTTTAATGAGGCCGGAATCAAATTCTTGGATTTTCTGATTCCTAGGAACAAAGCCAAATTAACCATACTAGACATAGATATTAAGCTCATTAAAGAGAAACTATCCCCTCATAGTAATAGTGAGGAATATAAAGAACAATCCTCTAATCTCAAGAAATTAATAGAGAAAGAGGAGTCTGAACATAAAAATAAGAAAAGGAAAGAGTTTACTAGAGACCTGGGTGATTACAAAAATAGGTCCGTCTTTCTGTGGCAAATTAGGATCTCAGCCGAGGAGGCGGGAACCACTGAAAGTATGGACACTTCTGCTCCCCCAAGTCAGAATAGAGGTAGACAGCCGGGGGCACCAGAGAGAACTCAGGTAACCCAGGGCCAATATTCCAATCCCCCTAGACGGGTTTCTTACAGGTCACCAGTAAGACATAATCCTGCCCCTTATCCTCGGCCACCAGTTCATACTCCGATGGCCAGACCAAAGCCATTTAAAAAGAAGTTAAATAATCAAAAATCAAGGAATTATACTGAACATAAGAAGGATTATCACCCTCGTGGGCGAACAGGGAGCCATCGTGAGGGTCATTACCCTAACTATTACGATCCCCCTGGTACACCCTATGAGGAGGAATATCCTCCAAGATATTCCGTCCGCACCCAAAATCGCTTCCAACCTCTAAGAGACACACATTATCAATATAAGGAGGACCAAGAGTATGGAGGTCCATATTCGGGCAATCATACCCCAAGGAGAGATACATCTAACTGGGATCGACCCCCTCAACCTCAAAGAGATATGCGGACGGATCAGCATACTTCTAATTATCCACAATGGGAAGAGTATTCCCAACCTCAGCATTGGGGTTTTCCCAGAGGAGACCAATACTACCAAAGACCACTAGAAAAAAGAGAGGAGTCAGAGGGGGGAGGAGAACAAGGAGCAAAAAGAAAACGGGTTTAACTGGCCAAGGTATTTTCAATTTGAGTAATACTCCCTTGACCCAAGACGAAACTGCTATCTTGGATAAAGGTTTAAAATTTGCAGCCCCCAAGTCACTTAACAAATTTCAAATATATATTGATATTCACAAATACACCAGAAAGTTAAACATCAAAAGGTATCTACTATCTAACCCTATTAACACCCAAAGCCAATATCTCACTAATATTAGCCACTCGGGCCTTGCAAACGCATCATTATTTAATCCCCCAGGCGGTCTACCAGCTTCAATTAGGGTATTTCGAGACATTGTTCTAAGGCACCTGGACCATTTAAAAATTAAGAACAATAGAATGACCAAGGACCTTGAACAGGGTTTGGACCAACTTTGCAAACGCAAAGACCTTGTCATTAGGCCAGCTGACAAGGGTGGGGGTATTGTGGTACTTGACAAAAGTGATTATTTACAGGAGTTGGATAGGTTAGTGGGTGACTCCACTACTTATACTCTCCTCAAATCCGACCCCCATATAAAATACAGGAAGGAACTAGAGGGAATTGTTGACTTTGGGTTTCAATCAGGTATTCTCAACAAAAAAGAGAAACAATTTCTGATACCAGCATCCTCACGGATACCCATTATATATTACTTGCCGAAAATCCACAAGAATCCCATACATCCGCCTGGCCGCCCAATTATTGGTGGAATAAATTCCATCACTTCAAGAGTTGGCAAGTACATTGATGGTTTTCTCCAACCCTTGGTCAGATCATTACCCGCTTATATTAGGGATAGTAAACATACCATCAACCTTTTAAGAGATTGTGGATACAAGGAGGGACATTGGCTGGTTAGTGCCGATGTTATCCTCGGTAAAATACTTCCTGTATAAGAACCCCTCACTCCCAAGCAGACAAAAGCGGTTTATAATGGAACTTCTTGAATATGCCACCACACAAAACTTTTTTTGGCATAGGAATCAATATTTCCTGGGAGCAGGACGTCATCTATGCCCAACGGAGATCAGAGTTAGTCCTATGGGCAAGGTACATAGATGACGTCCTCCTCCTATGGAACGGCACCCATGAATCCCTCTGTGAGTTTATGGAAAATCTAAATAGGAACGACAGAGGGATAGAATTTAAGCATGAGGCCAGTTTAAAATCTGTGAACTTCCTTGATCTTGTAATTAAAGGGGAGGGAGACTCTCTGTATACCTCTACTTATGTCAAGACCACAGATCGCAATTCATTTATTCCCAGAGACAGTTGCCACCATAAAGCGTGGCTTGATTCAGTTCCTAAAAGTCAATACTTACGTATTAGACGTAATTGTTCTACCATCAATGACTTGAGAGTTCAATCTAAGATACTTACTGAGAGGTTTCTGGAAAAAGGATACTAATCTTCTTTCCTTGAGGAAAAAATGAGGGAGGTAGAATTGTTAGATAGGGAGTCACTCCTCAGAGATAAAAGTAGGGTATAAACTCCTGAAAGAAAAGAGTCCTTTTGCCCCTTTATAACGAGCTATTCTCATCAATACTCCTTGATTAGGAAATTGATGTACAAGCACTGGCATATTATAAAAAATGACAGTGTATTAGGCCCTCTACTTCCTGAGAAACCTCGTGTAATTTTTAGAGGAGTACCTTCTATTAGATCAGCTATAGCCCCTGGTGTCTGTGACCCTCCCATCAGAAAACCCATGTTCTTTCAGAACCTGGTTGGGTATTATAAATGCAAAAACTGTGCTGTTTGTACCATTAATGACATCAAAGACCGTAAGGTGGAACAGTTTCACTCTACCAGTACTTCTAGGACCTTTTCAATTAAATCCTTCATTACCTGTTCCACCACCCACGTAGTATACCTTTTAATTTGTCCATGCGGATTACAATACGTGGGCCGTACAGTATGACCCCTTCAGGTTAGATTGAACAAGCACATCGGAAACATCCGAAGAGGGTTTATAGGTCACCCAGTATCCAAACACTATTTGGATGTACATGGGCAAGATCCTAATGCTGCGTACACACGAGCGGACTTTACGGCGGACTTTGCCCGGCGGACTGGATTTCGTCGGACAATTCGATGTGTGTGGGCTCCAGCGGACTTTGTTTTCTCAAAAGTTGGACGGACTTAGATTTGAAACTTGTTTAAAATTTATCCGTTGAAATCGAGTCCGGTCGAAAAGTCCGCCGTCAGTATGCTAGTTCGATGGACTAAAAAGCCACGCTAGGGCAGCTATTGGCTATGAACTTCCTTGTTTTAGTCCGGTCGTACGTCATCACGTACTAATTCGACGGACTTTGGTGGATTGTGTGTAGGCAAGTCCGTTCATTCAGAAAGTCCGTCGTAAAGTACGTCGAAAAATCCGCCGGGCAAAGTCCGCCGTAAAGTCCGCTCGTGTGTATGCGGCATTAGGGTACAAAATTTATAGCCATAGATAGACTTAAGACACCATGGAGGGGTGGTCCGAGAAAACGAGCTATATCCAAACTTGAATTGGAGTGGATATATAAAATGAAATGTTTAAAACCTCATGGGCTTATCGTGGATGTCGAGATTAATGCGTTTATCGACAATGCTTAGGCGATGTTGATGGACGTATTGATTCCGATACTCGTGAGAATATTCTGTTTTGTTATTTTTTTCTTTCTCATTTTTTCTGTGCTTGGCTACATTGTAGTTTTTGTAAAAAATGTAAGGGGATACCATGTCCAGATATGGCTGCCCTTTGAGTGTAGAAATGCACATACATAAACATAAGAACTAATGCATGACGATTCTTAGTAATATATCCCCAAAATACACTATTTCTCAATAATAAAGTAGTTGTGGTCTAAGGAAGGAATAAGTAATACATCGTTTGGATTTAGCAGTTTTCATGTTTTTTTTTTTTGTTTTCTTTTTTTTTGTCAAAATGTCCATTACTGTAGGAGTAGTGGCCCTATAGTACATATAAGAGGACAATTTGACCCAAAGATGACCAATTGCTGAGGCTTATAATAGATGACATATACCGGTTTAAGATTAGAAAGAAATTTTGGCTATACAAAGTGCTTTAATGACGTTCCGGAACAAGCTTCCTAGTTGTGTTCCAGAACGGGAGCCACGTCGAGGCTTAGTATCCTTTGCACATGCTCACATCGTAACTGGATTTCCAAATGAAAACGAGGCTTGAATGTGAGGAAGCATTATAATGGGAGCCATATCGAGGCTTGGTATCCTTTGCACATGCTCAGATCGTAACTGGATTTCCAAATGAAAACGAGGCTTGAATGTGAGGAAGCATTATAATGGGAGCCATATCGAGGCTTGGTATCCTTTGCACATGCTCAGATTGTAATTGAATTTTAGATGAAAACGAGGCTTGAGTGTGAGGAAGTATTATAAATGGCGATGGTTCACTGCGTCGCCCGTGCCCCTTTGAAGACGTGACCTTTCACGAAACATGTAGGGCGTGGCTACGCAGTGTATGCCAGATCGCCATAGAGCCCCATGTAATTTAGCACGGGCGTCTCTGCTGTTTTTATATTTTGCCGGCTTTTATATTTTGGATGTTTTTGTATGATGCCTAGTTGTCTGAGGCAATAAAATTCCCTTTTTTTTATCTACTACACTATTGGAGTTTTTTTTTCTCCCCTTCTTTATTCACAAGTTTAAAACAAGGGAGTATTTACATCAACGCGGAAGTGTCGGAATCATCTCCGGTCGTGTGGTGAGCTGTCATCTCCTGTCCCTGCAGAGGGCTAAATCTGTATGCTTCTAAGACTTTGCTATAAAGGAGGTCCAACGCATCTGGTAAGGATACATCTGTTATCAACCTTTGGATCCACTGGTGGTTGGAGGTCCCTTCACGTCCCCTTATTCCTTTATACACACTAAGGAATGCAACTTATGAACTTTGGATATGCGTTTTTTTTTGCGACTCATGATGCAATTTTGAACTCTTTCACTTATGACTTTGCACTTGGGTGGAATAACCTTGTTTTTTGCACACAAGTTTTCTATATTTATCTGTATGGAATGGTTAATATTAGTATTTGATTTACATATCGCTATTTGCTGTGTTGCATAGCGACTTTTTATTCACTTACACTTAAAATTAACTCTGATGGTGTTTATTCATTTATTCATCTATTTATGACAATCACACAGGAATATAGATTTAAGTATCTAATGCAAGCGCACTAATTTTTTTCTTTTTATTTAAATTTTTCACCTCATTGATATTTGTGGTTTTTGTTGCAGCTGCAGTCACACAAATTTTTGCTTGGTAGCGCAGGTTTTCTTTTTTTTTTTTTTCTTTTTATTAGGGTGTTAGGATGGCACAGTATAGGGCATTAGGAGGGTACAGTATAGGGCATTAGGAGGGCGCGGTACAGGGCGTTAGGAGGGTGCGGTACAGGGCGTTAGGAGGGTGCGGTACAGGGCATTAGGAGGGTGCGGTACAGGGCATGAGGAGGGTGCGGTACAGGGCATTAGGAGGGTGCGGTGCAGGGCATTAGGAGGGCGCGATGCAGGGCATTAGGAGGGCGCGATGCAGGGCATTAGGAGGGCGCGATGCAGGGCATTAGGAGGGCGCGATACAGGGCATTAGGAGGGCGCGATACAGGGCATTAGGGCGCGATACAGGGCAATAGGAGGGCGCGGTACAGGGCGTTAGGTACAGACCAGTCTGTACACTGACACCGTACCTTACATCATATACAGACTGGTGTGTGTATAACATATACAGTACAGTGTTGGGGTACAGACTGGTCTGTATATACTGTATGGTGCTACGGTATAAGACTGGTCTGTACCCTGTTGACACTGTCCTGTACATACTACACTAACCTGTTTGCAGGACTTGCTCTCCTCATTACTCGGTTCCATGGACGATTCCACAGCTGTCTCACATAGAAACACACGTGCTGATGCTGTCCAGCCTCTTGCCCTTGGTGACCCACCCACTCTGTTAATGGATAGAGGCCAGCCATCCAGCTAGTTCTCTCCTCTGTGCATGAACAGAATGGGAGGAGTCATGACATCACCCACCCTCTTCTTGTTTACAGAGGCAGGAGAGGATCGCAGCAGTGCTGCATAATGAAAAAAAAAAAGCTGTCAGCCTGTTCCCACTGTGCTGTGGATTTTCCCAACCCCCCCCCGTCCTGGTGCCGTAAGGTGCGCACTGCTCCGAACCCCACTGCCGGAGGGGAGGAGGAGGTGTCCCGCCGCCAACTGACGTCACTTTCGGTATCAGAGCATTTTCCAGAGTACCGATACTCATGAAAATGCCTAGTATCGGCACCGATACCGATACTAGTATCAGTATTGGTGCATCCCTAGTTTGCGCAAAAGTTATAGTGGCTACAAAATATGGGATAGATTTATGGCATTTTTTTTTTATTATTTTTTTTTTTTTACTAGTAATGGCGGTGATCTGCGACACATCGGACACTTTTGATGATTTTTTGGGACCAGTAACATTTATACATCGATCAGAGCTAAAAACAGCCACTGTTTACTGTATAAATGTCACTGGCAGGGAAGGGGTTAACACTAGGGGGCTATCAAGGGGTTAACTGTGTTCCCTATGTGTTTCTAACTGTGGGGGGAATGTGGCTGACTAGAGGAGGAGACAGATTGTTGTTCCTACTTAGTAGGAACACACGATCTGTCTCCTCTCCCCTGACAGAACTGGGATTTGTGTGTTTACACACACAGATCCCGGTTCTCACTCTGTCACGAGCGATCGCGGGATCGCACCCCCGCACGCGTATCGGCTCCGGGTACACGCTGCGGGACACACCTGTTACAGCGTCTTAAAGAGTTGACTTACAGCTACGACGGCTCACGCAGCTGTGCCAACCTGCTGCAGTATAACTGTGGCGGCTGATCGGGAAGAAGTTAATACTAATATCACACTGTCGATAGGAAGAGCCATTGATCGGCTTTTCCTCACTCGCGTCTGACAGATGCGAGTAGAGGAGAGCCGATCGGCAGTTCTCCTGACAGGGGGGTCTGCGCTGATTGTTTATCAGCGCAGCCCCCCCTCAGATCACCACACTGGACCACCAGGGACGCCACTAGGACCACCAGGGAAAGGGGCAACATGTGGATGGCAGGTATGTACCCCATGGCCATCCACATGTGCCCAATCTGTGCCAATCAGTGCCCACAAATGGGCACTGATTGGCACCATTATGTTTTAGTTATGCCCAGCAATGCCACCAATACATTTTATCAGTGCCACCAATCTGTGTCATCAGTGCCACCTGTCATTGCCCATCGGTGCCACCTGTCAGTGCCCACCTATCCATGCCAATCAGTGGCACCCATCAGTGCCACCCATAAGTACCCATCAGTGCCACCCATATGTACCAATCAATGCCACCTATGAGTGCCCATCAGTGCCGCATACCAGTGCCGCTTATCAGTGCCCATCATCAGTGCCACCTCATCAGTGCCACCTCATCGGTGCCCATCAGTGCCGCCGTATCAGTGCCCATCAGTGCAGCCATATCAGTGCCCGTCATTGAAGAAAACGTACTTATTTACAAAAAAAATTAACAGAAACAAAGAAAAACCTTGTTTTTTAAAAAAAAAAAAATTTGGTCTTTTTTCATTTGTTGCGCAAAAAATAAAAACCGCAGAGGTGATCAAATACCACCAAAAGAAAACTCTATTTGTGGGAAAAAATGATAAAAAAATTTGTTTGGGTACAGTGTAGCATGACCGCGCAATTGTCATTCAAATTGCGACAGCGCTGAAAGTTGAAAATTGGTCTGGGTGGGAAGGTGTCTAAGTGCCTGGTATTGAAGTGGTTAAGCCTATTGCTATGTGAGATATAATCCTCTTGGTGGGTACAATTGTGCTTCAGGTGACAGAACTGACTCTTAGGTATATTATTCACCCAGCGAGGCCGTTGGCAGCTCTGGTAATGCAAATAAGAGTTTCCTGCTGTAGGTTGACATACATACACATCCAGAGAGAGCCAGGTGTATGTGGTTTTCCAGGTGTAGTGTTAACATATCCAACAAGTGGATACTATCTCGAACATAAGATGGAAGATTTTGCTCTAAGGGTTGTAGAAAGTGGTCTATGTAGATGGAAAAATAACTAGACACACTTTCCATAGCGGCCACTATAGGACGTCCTGGGGGGTGGATTGGATCCTTTGGTAAAATTCTCTATACAGTCATAATTTAATTTTTAGTTAACTTTTTTAATAATGCTTTAAAGCATAACTCCGGCCAAAAATTTTTTTCCATGTCCTTGTTAATCTCCTAACTTCACCCACTTTGCCATCCATGTTCTTCTGAGCTCTGTAGTTCCTCTGTTATAGGCTGTTGAACTTGCTGAAAAAACGTTATTGCCTGCTGACTTCCTGTTTGTAAGACCACTGGCTCCTATCCCTCTCCTCAGCTCAGCCAGCGGTCTGGCACATGCCCCCTTGTACTCCTCAGAAAGACAAACAGGAGGAAGTAGACATCTTGTGGGCAGAAGGGGTGTCATAGCCCCGGGGTCTCACAGTGCCGCCCATGGAGGAGGTGTCCTCCTTCTCCTCTCTCCTCCCTCCTCCCTCTCCTGCTCCTGCCAGTCACTGCCCTCACTCCATCCCCGCCGCACTGCCCCTCCCCCGCACCCCCCCTCCAACTCCGCCCGCCTGCTATCTCCGTGCAGAGCGGGGATGATTATCATCAGTAATCCCCTGTATGATACAGCGGGGATCTCCCACGGTGTCAGGTATTGTATACGAGAACGGCAAGTGCTGATGTCCCGCCCCCCGCTGTTATTGGCACAGTGCGCTGTCAATCAATACAACTGATTACTGATGATAATCATCCCCGCTCTGCAGTGGTGGTCCTTGACATGCTGGTCCTATGGTGGTCCTTGACATGCTGGTCCTATGGTGGTCCTTGACATGCTGGTCCTATGGTGGTACCTGGCATTCAGCACTGGCGGTCCCTGGCATTCGGCACTGGTGGTCCCTGACATGGTGGTCCCTGACAAGCGGCACTGGTGGTCCCTGACTGGTGGTCCCTGACAAAGCAACATTGGTGGTCCTGACTGGTGGTCCCTGACAAAGCAACATTGGTGGTCCCTGACATGGCAGTCCCCTGACAAGCGGGGCTGGCGGTTCCCTGACAAGCGGCGCTGGCGGTTCCCTGACAAGCGGTGCTGGCGGTTCCCTGACAAAGCAACATTAGTGGTCCCTGACATGCGGCGCTGGCGGTCCCTGACATGCGGCACTGGTGGACACTGATAAGGTGCACTGGTTTGCATTTATATTATACAAAAAGGAAAACTGTAAGCGCAGAGATATGTGTACCTCTATACATGCAACAATGTCTGTAAGGGACACAGTCATAGTTCATTAGTCCATATGATAAGCTAAACAATGGCAAATCCTAAAAGGTAATGGTGGTGTGCGGAAGCTATCCTTGGAGAAGCCAGCTCTGTAATAGGAAGACAAGGGAACAAAAGAAGCGCCACCTAAGTGCAATAAGTTAAGTAGGATTTTAATGACACAGCAATTAATGCACTTACAGGAAGGTGAATAAAATCGGGCTCATCTGTGCTATGGGCACAAGGTGCAGTCCGGTCGCTGGTCCATCCTTATCCAAAGGGGAGGCAGTCATGGAAGAAGACATGTGCAGTCTTGTCCTGCGGCCACCAGGAAGACAGCCAGGTCCGACGTGGAACGCAGGTGGAATGCAGGCGATGACTTCACCAGAAGCGGAACCAGGGAAAGCAACAAGGGAGGAAATACTGGAGAGAACACACAGGCTACGCGCTCAGTCTACTGCTCCTTCTACAGGCCTATGAGAGAACACACAGGCTGCGCGCTCGTAGTCTACTGCTCCTTCTACAGGCCCAATGTATACTGTGTGTATGTGTGTGTGTATATGTGTATATATATATATATATATATATGTTTAGTCTTACTAATCTGCTACTGGAACAATGGCTACCTATTCTTATCCATTTTTATTAACTCTTATCAACTCTACTGTTTTCATTAGTTATTAATTTTTATTTATTGGTTTTTATTCTCATTTCACCATCCATCCCCATTTTATCCAAGTGTTGTATGTATTTCTTAGAGTCAGAGTGCCACCTTAGTGGATCATGTGACTGGGCGGGTTTATCTTCCCAGTACACATATACCACAACAAAGATGGCGTTTTGTATGGCCTGAGGAAGGAGCAAGCTGCTCCGAACGCGAAGCCGCCTCCTCTCACCCTGCACCTGGAAGTGACATCACCTCCGATCTCCCCTGTGTTCCCTGCTGTTCTCATAGGCTGCGAATGCTGCAATGCACCCGCACAAGCTGTCAGCTGAACTTCAGAGACACGGACATTTAGGTGAAAACTACCCCCCAGATTTTGCTGCAGGATTACTATCATGCTTGTGTTTATGCTCCCTTTGTGAGAAGTTTCATTTTTGACTTATTAAATGGTTTACCAATACTGCACTTAGAGACGCTGTGTTTCTTTTTCTTTGTTGCATTGCAGAGACTGCTTCTAGCTCTTTACACTGGCTGCGTTTAGTGGTGGTACATAGATTCCTCTCCCTCTTCATCTTAGAGACTGTTGCTACTGTATGGACTTTGTCCCTCTTATTGAGAGACTTTTTTAATCACTATTATTTTATCTGTGTACACCTCCAGGGTCTCTCCTCAAACAAGTGCTGAGTTTATTTTTTGTAATTTGGATTAAGGAATGCCAGTGGATGTGGTATATCTGGATATCGCCAAAGCGTTTGATATGGTACCCCATAAAGGCTTAATTTAAAAATTGAGGTTTATTGGCATTGACGATTGTGTATGTACCTGGATAGAAAACTAGTTATAGGAGCGTGTCCAGCGGATGGTAATTTTATAGTGTATTTTGTAAATGCTCATAATTCTCAACTATATGCCCAAGCAATGAACTCCCTTGCGGTGGTGTTGAAACAATGTGCTTATAAAATCTTATAAGATCCAATGGACACTTTGAGTCAATAAGGGGTAAAAAACAAAGTCCACAGTGATTAAATGGTATCCACATATAAGCAGCAATCATAAACCGTGCTTACACTGGTTTCCGTGGTGTGCAGTGGATGAAAAGCATATCTAAACCACAGTGGCACTCTTGTCTGAGGCACACTCTCAAAAACTACCCAACCAGCGGATATAATATTGGCAAGATCTGTGCTCCCTGGAAGGTGAGAGTGACGTAAGCTGCAGCTATCGAGCCATTAGGGACACTAGAGCTGCTCTGTTGGACTGGAAGTGCATCACTGTTAACAGGAAGTCCTCGGCCAGCCATATTACCAGAGTCCATATTGCCAGTAAGCATAGAGGGTCTCCAAGATGACATGTTTCAAGGTTTTGCCTCTTTGTCATCAGTCGCCCACACAGGGGTTTTTCCACATCAGCATGAACAGACAATTGAAAATTCCAAGCCACCTGGCTCCCTTGTCAGCAGCATCGCTGCTCTTCTTGGTTGTCCCTCTGACTGTTTTGCCCAGCTCTCCTGGTTTGCCTGGCTTACATAACATTTAGTCACAATTCCTTGCTGCACGGTCCACTCCTGGCCTCTGGTTAGGGGTTCTCCTGACTCCTTGATAGGAGCCCACCTGACTCCTGTAACAAGACCCTTTGCTGGCTGGGGTGTCTGACACCTGCTAGAGACCTTCTGTCCCCTGACTCCTGGCTGGGGATTCTCTGACCCCCTGGGTGAGACCTTCTGTTTCCAATATGGGAGCTATTTAAAAATGTGAATCCCAACATACCCATGATACCTTACCCAACTACACTAATGCTTGGTCAGAGGAACTTGGGAGGGAAATTACCGATGCTGAATGGGGTAAAGCTTTTATCTTCACCCATAAATCAGCCATCTCATGCTACACCAAGGAAAAAAATTACAAGGTTCTATCAAGATGGTATCGAGTGCCTACGAATCTCAGGATCATGTTCCCATCAACCACTGACACCTGCTGGAGATGTAACTCTGCGAAGGGTACGTATAGCCACATATGGTGGGAATGCGATGTGATAGGTCCGTTTTGGACCCAAATCTTCCAAATCTATACAGAAATTTACGATAAACCACTCACTCCCTCTCCATTCATTGCCCTCCTATCAATATTACCTGGCAAAATCAAGTCACAAAAACACAATCTCTTAAAATTTTTTCTCAGCAGTGGTAGACAATTAATTGCCAGACACTGGAAATCCACTACTCCCCCATCTCTTTTAGAGTGGGTAAGTGAACTAAATAACACTATGCTTATGGAGGAGATGCAAGCCAGAGCCATAGACAAATACGCAAAATTCTCCTTTATATGGAGCATATGGAGGCATTACTCCACCTCAGAAAAGCTAAAAAATAGACTCACAGCTATGAAGGCATCTGGCCAAGCTACACACTCTGCTAGTTCCACACAACCAACCCAACACTAAAGACCCCGACTCCCGAAGAGGCTCGCTGTCTCCCCCCCTTCCCCCATCTTACCCACCTTGCCAGTCCTCCCCCCTGTTCCTCCCCCCACCTCTTTTCCTCCCGCTACCTGCTATTTCAACTCTTTTCTTTGTTCTTAAACCCCTCTATTGGGCTATCTTGAGTCATGATTTTATTTTTTACCTAGAGTATTCTGCTCTTTAACATCAATCTTCTCGCAACCTCCAACAGATTGGCTGAATGCCAAACGTTTATACGCTGTTGGTATTCAGATTACTTGTCTACCCATTCCGAGTCCCTAGACACCTGGGCGCAGCATGATCCCATGGGGGCGTCCAGGTCTCGGGAACCTTAGTTAACAGGACTAACAACACAAGCTCCGATAGCTGTTGAGACAACACACTATGTTAATATTGAAAACAGAATGCATAACATTGTATTGATTTGCCCATGTATGTTTCTTTATTACTGAATCAGATTGCCCGATGTCGGGCATCTGATCTTATTCATGTTCTCATTGTCCATTTGGAAAATTATTTCATATACAATAAAAACTTATTGAACCTAAAAATGTGAATCCCTGCAATATCCTAAGGCTTGAGTTTATGATGACCCTGCGCACCTGTGTACTCACACAGGCTGCAGGCATACAGTAAAATCCGGACACGAGATTGAAGGTTCCGTCCCATCCAAGACACTTTGGAACCTTCAAGCTCCAGGTCCCGATCCAGGTTTACAGAGTCCAAAGAAAGCCAAAAACTGTTTTTCTTTTGCATACATCATGGGACACAGAGTTAGGTTATTATTCATTACCTACTGGGTTATACACCATCTCTAGGTGAATGAACACTGGTAGACAAAGTCTTAGACAGGAAGTGATCCCCTATCTAACCCCTCCCATACAGGAAGTACATCTGTTTGTTTTTTTTACCAGTGTCTGCAAGGGGGATGGGCACGTCTGTTTGAGCTCTCTGAGCTCCAGGTCTCTAGTCCCACAAACGGATCTTAAATGAATCAAGGGATTGACCGATCATATCCATTTGACACAAGCTCTATATGCTTAGATAAATTGTACCCGAGCCTCGCAAATAAGACTCAAGATCCTGCGAGGTTTTGTCTGTAATGCAACCTCCGGGCGCTGGACCCTGCGAAGTGGAATCCTGTACACCACAGCGCTAAGGCATTCCTGCAGGGTGCTGTACAGGTCCAAGGGAGTGGACCCTAAACATGAAAAGGGTACTCAGTCCTTGAAGGTCCTCAAGTAACAGGAATCCACCGTGATGGGTGAAGATTGGGCTCTTAGTTTCTAGGCTGCCCTGCTCCTGGATGGGTAAGGGAAACCCCTTTGTTTACTTATTGTGGGGTGTCCCAGTGATTGTAACAATCAGTCAAGCTAGCTAGAGGCTGGACACCTGTGTGCGGTGACCATACGGGGGAGTTTTGGGCTAGCTGTGATGTTTGCAAAGTGTACCTTTTTTGCTTGTGTCTGGCTGTTTTTTACCTGTATAATGACGCATGATGGTGCGCCATTTCGCCTTGTTTCACCATGGCGCACGTGCATTTGCAAGAGCGCTGCTATGCTCAGCAGTTTGTTTAGTGGCCATGGCGCACACGGCTTTGCCATAGGCGTTGTGCACACTCGGAGCCACTTATACGCCGTAGCCTAATCTGGGCGCACAGAGATTTGCATCATATGCGAATACAGCTGGGACCGTGCAGGTGCGTGCGCATGCATGAGCAGAACGTCCCATGCACAGCCAGCTTATTTAAGCTGTGTATGCCAAGCATTCGGGGCTTCCAGAAGGCAGCTGTGGGACGCAGAGCAGGCTCTGAAAATCTTATACTTTATTTATTTTCTTCCTCACAAATATTATACAGATAACAACACTGAATCATACATATCACAAAAAGATAACACTCAGTTAAGAGGGGATACTCCCCTTGATATTTTCCCCCAAAAGGAGAAAAAAAAAGGGGGGGTCTAGTTGAAACCAGAAAGGGGGAGGCAATTATGTGCTTGTGCTCCCTGTGTTTTCTGAATATTTCAGTGAATATTGTGATTTTAAAAAAAAGTGTTTATAGATGTATGGGGGGAAGGGGGGGTGGACAATTTCCATCCTTCCCCCAAATCTAATTTCTGTATTTATTCGTGAGTGAAAATATTGTGAGTGTTTACAGTGATTCTCACTAAATATTATGTTACTCTTAACCCTTTTATAATGAAAAAAAAAAAGGGGGGGGGGGTTCTCCCTCTATGACCAACATTCAACACCTAATCAATTACCGTATTTATCGGCGTATAACACGCACCCCAAGTTTAGGACGCAATTTTAAGGAAAAAAACTTTTAGGAGGGAAGTTTAAGGAACAAAACTTACATTTAAATGCCCATCAATGCAGCCTTATCGGTGTCCATCTGCAGCTTTTTCAGTGTCAGTGCAGCCTTGCCCCAGTGTCTATTGCAGCCTTGTCATTGCAGCTTTGCCCCAGTGCAGCCTTGCCCCAGTGGTCATTGCAGCCTTGTCATTGCAGCCTTGTCAGTGCAGCTTTGCCCCAGTGGTCAGTGCAGCTTTGCCCCAGTGGTCAGTGCAGCCTTGTCATTTCAGCCTTGCCCCAGTGTCAATTGCAGCCTTGCCCCAGCTCAGCCTTGCCCCCAGTGTCCATTACAGGCTTGGACAGATTTAAATATGGCGCCGCCGAGATTGCAGGGACTCGGCAGGGCGGAGCGAGTGCCGCCGAGATCACAGGGACTGGGCGGAGCCGAGATACACATAGCCGAGTGTACTCGGCTCTTCTCTGCGCCTCTCAGTCACGCCCAGTCCCGCCCTATGATGGACATAACACAGGTCCAATGGCGGAACTGGGCGTGACTGTGAGCAGATCCTAGTACACTCGGCTATGTGTATGTCGGCGGCGATCGCTCCGCTCACAATCAGCGGGGATCGGCGTATAACACGCACCCACAATTTTCCCCTGATCTTAAGGAGAAAAAAGTGTGTGTTATACGCCGATAAATACGGTACATACTCCTAAAAATGTTGTAGTTCGTCCCTTATCCATCTACTTAATTTCAGGTGTTTCTTTTGACAAGTGGCAATTTCTGGTTTCCTTTTCCTCTTCCCCTTTTTATTGAGGGGGAATAGGGATCTTTACTTAAATAAAAGTGAGTGGTAGTTGCGCTGTGACTAAAGAAAGTGGAAGTGTGGGGGGGGGGGGGGGGGGGCAGGTGAAAACGGCCGAAGTGGATGCGGCCACAAGTGCACTACACAAACATACAGTGAAAAGGCAAAAATACTGGCAAGGATAAATGAATAGCAGAAAGTATAAATAATGATACAATAATTGAACTCAGTCCAAGTGAGCTAGGGCTAGTACTGATACTAGCACATAGTGACAACTCAAAAAAGCTGAATGTGGTAAGTCCAAATGGATAACATAAAGCAGTCCCACCACCAAACGAATAAAAAATCCAAAAGAGGGGGGAGATCTTCAGTGGAAACACCTCCGTGTTCGCAAGCAGCTTACCCTACTGCTGTAAGGCATACAGCTTGTGCTTAATTGCAAAACACGTCACGTGACTTCATCAGAGGATAACACAGGGTAAAACTCAATGTCTTTAAATAGTCTACACATGATGGGCGCCTGGCGGCCATTTTCCTGAAGCCCGTCATTGTGATGAATAGTTTCAATGTTAAACAAAGCCGTCGGCCATTTTGCTGTGGTCTCACACATAAGCAGACAATGGGAGAAAGGCTACAACTTAGTGTGAGGCCAGCTGGAATGCACAGCAAAATGCAATCGCTAAAGAACAGTAGCCCACTAGTGAGTGTTGCCATGGGTGTAAATACACAAGGTGAAAGTACATAAAGGATAAAAAAACGGGTAAATAGCCCATATAATAAAAATGTGATGAAATTTTTTTTTAAATATATATATATTCAGCTTTTTTGAGTTGTCACTATGTGCTAGTATAGGTACTAGCCCTTACTCACTTTGACTGTTTTCAATTATTGTATCATTGTTATTTATACTTTCTGCTATTCATTTATCCTTGCCAGTATTTTTGCCTTTTCACTGTATGTGAAGTGCTTTTGTGGCCGCATCCACTTCGGCCGTTTTCACCTCTCCATTCATTTCACCTGATCCCGCCCCCCCCCCCCCCCCCCGACTTCCACTTTTTTTAGTCACAGCGCAACAACCACTCACTTTTATTTATAAATTTTTGTCTGAATCAGTCACACAGGTGTTGCAGCAGTGTTCCTTAGTACAGACCCTTTTGACAGTGCAGGAGTTTTCCTATTTCACAAGGATCTTTACTTACTATCTAATATCTCTTTTCTTTCTCTTTACCTTTATTTTAACTTCTCTCCATCTCTGGTGCCTGGTACTTCCAACCTGCCCATATTTTCTTAAGCTTCCACTGTTGGTTTCTGGTCTCTTGCGCCCACCTTTCCGCTTCCATTATAACCTCCACTTCCCTTTTCCATTCCTCAAAGGTGGGGCATGTTACCTGTTTTCAATATCTGGGTATCAGCATCTTAGCTGCTTTCAATAAGTGTGGTATAACGCTTATTTTATAGATCCCATAGTCCCATGAAACAAGAGATGCAAAGGTGTTAATTCTATAGGCTTATCAGACAATTTCCTGATCCATGGGACTATTTCTTCCCAGAATGTTCTTGAGAATGTTCTTATCTTCGGGCAGGACCACCAGATATGGAGGAAGGTGCCCCTATCTTTGCAGCCCCTCCAGCAATATCCGTCCCATGTTGAATATATCTGTGCTAGTTGCACCGGGGTCTGATACCATCTAGCTAGAAACTTGTATGACATCTCTTGGATGGATGAACTGATAGAAGTTGCATGCGTTGCCTCTATTAGTTTCTTTATTCGTGTTGAAGTAAATGTACAATTTAATTCTTTCTCCCACTCTTTAATAAAATGGGGGGGGGGGGGGTTGCGGTGTTCTGTCCATTCAGAATCAACTTGTACATTTGTGATAGTTTGTGATTAGGCTTTGACATCTTCACACACATCCTCTCGAATGTGGTTAGGGAGTTTGCAGTCTCTAAATGGGGTGTTAGTTTCTTAAAAAAAATCCAAATTTGGTAGTATCTCCATCCTGACATTACCATGTCTCCTTTGGACGCTACCAATTCCGGCTGTGGCATTAGGGATCCTAATGGTGCATATCTTAAGCACTTTGTATTCCCTTCTGATTCCCATAAGCCCAGGGGTCCCTTTTCCTCTCCCGGGGGGGAAACATGAGTACCCTTCTAATGGGGCCAGTGGGGATGTTCCGGGCGCATATTCGCCATTTTTATTTATTCTATCCCATACTGCTAGCGTGTTGCGTGTTGCATTTGGACAATCCCCTGACTTTGGCTGGTATCCATGGTGCTTCCTCTAGGCTCCTGCCTGCCATATTTTCTTCTCTAGAGACCCAGGCTTTAATTGAGTTGTCATGGGACCAGTTTAAAATGCGCACCAACGATATTGCTCTGTAATACAGTGCAATGTCTGGTAGCCCTACTCCCCCCCCCCCCTCCCTTTTACCTTTGCGTAGAATGTCATAGTAAATTCTAGATTTTCCATCTTTCCATATAAAGGCTATAAATGCTCTACGTATCTTTTTTTTTTTTTTTTTTTTTTTTTTAAAGCTTGAGGTAATGCCATCGGTACAGTATACAGCACATTAGTCTTAGTCTTGGTATCACATTCATTTTAAGAACATTGATTCTACCAAACCATGTCAATATATGGCTTTTCCATCTTCGCAAGTCCTCTATTATCTCCTCAACCAAGGAGCCATAGTTACGTTCATACATGAGTTTAGCCTCTGCAGTGATATGTACTCCTAAATAATTTATCGATTCCCTATTCCATATAAACGGAAACGTTTTCTGCAGGTATGTGGCTAATAATGGTGGCATATGACTGGGCAATATTACAGATTTCCTTTTTGAAGTTGGATAAATTTCCATATCTCTTTACTTCCTCCATTAATGCGGGTATAGATTCTTGTGGTTTTAAAAGATAAAGTAATAGATCATCCGCGTATGCTGATACTTTGTGTTCTCTAGGGCCAATTCTCACTCCCATTATTCCTTTATTTTCTCTTATGCTCTGTACACATGGTCAGATTTTCCGACGAAAAAAGTGCGATCGGATTATGTTGTCAGAAATTCCGATCGTGTGTGGGCTCCATCGGACTTTTTCCGTCGGAATTTCCGACACACAAAGTTTGAGAGCAGGTTATAAAATTTTCCGACAACAAAATCCGATCGTTTAAATTCCGATCGTGTGTACACAAATCCGATGCATAAAGTGCTACGCGTGCTCAGAATAAATTAAGAGACGAAAGCTATTGGCTACTGCCCCGTTTATAGTCCTGACGTACGTGTTTTACATCACCGTGCTCAGAACGATTGGATTTTCCGACAACTTTGTGCGACCGTGTGTATGCAAGACAAGTTTGAGCCAACACCCGTCGGAAAAAATCTGATGCATTTTTTAGTCGGAATGTCTGATCAATGTCCGAACGTGTGTACAGGGCATTACTCTACACAAAAATGGCTCCAAGGTCAGGGCAAACAATATTGGAGACAGCGGGCAGCCCTGCCTTGTTCCATTGCAGATATCAAAACTTTCTGACAAGGTCCTATTGATCTTAACCTTTGCTCTTGGTCTGGCATATAGTGCAGATACCCAGCCCATCATCCGCTCCCCAAAGCCTATTCCCCTCAAAACTTCCATCATAAAATCCCAATTCACTCTATCAAATGCCTTTTCGGTGTCCATTCATAGCAATATTCTTGGGGTCTTATTAGGTCCATTCTGCATCCAATGGAGTATATGAAGGGCCTGGATGGTGTCATCTTTGGTTTCCCGACCCATCATAAAGCCCGTTTGGTCATAATGGATTCGTTTTATAACCTTATCCTGTAGTCTGGTCGCTAAAATTTTCGCCAGTAACTTGGTGTCCGAGTTGAGGAGGGAGATAGGTCTATAATTTGCGCAATATTGTGGATCCTTCACAGGTTTCGGTATGACCGTCACAAATGCTAATAATGCTTCTGGAGGTAAGGGGTTAGTAGTTGTATTTTATTGAAATAATTACATAGTGGTATGGCCAGTATGTTACTAAATTTCTTATAATACACGTTAGGCCATCTGGTCCTGGACTTTTCCCCGCTGGTAAGTTTCCTATAGCTTCATTTATTTCCTCTATAGTGATTGGTCCCTCTAATTTTGCTGTTATTTCGGGGGGAAACGATGGTAATGTAGATATATTCTCTCATTTTTTTTTCTACTTGTCCCCCTTGTTCTGTTCTTGATGCGTTTGTATATCATATAGGTCCGTGTAAAAGCGCTGAAATTCCCTTGCTATGGATTTAGTGTCTATTACCTGCTTGTTATTCACTCGTATGTTATGAACATGGGAAAGATCTTGTTGTCTTTTAAGTTGTCTTGCCAGTAATCTGCTGCATTTATTCCCATGCTCAAAAAATCGGTGTGCAAAAAATCTATATTTTATCCTTGACCATTTTGTCCAGGCATATGGAAAGACTCTCCCTCAATGTCTCCAGCTGCCTGGCCTCTCCTGGGTCAGGGTTACTTTTATGTTTAGTCTCCCTCTTATGTATTTCTTCCAGCAGATCCTCTATATCCTTTCTTTTTCTTTTTTTTGCTCGGGCTCCGTGTACTATTAGTTTCCCTCTAATGACTGCCTTGTGGGACTCCCATATTATTTGATCTGATACCTCCCCTGATGTATTAATTTTAAAATACTCTATAATTTTATGCCGTATATCCTCCGCTATCTGGTTATCATCCAACAGCGACTCATTTAGTGTCCATGTCCACTCTCTATGGGTTGCAGAGTCTGGCAGGAACGTCAGCACCACTGGTGCATGATCAGATATAGTTATTGGTTTAATTGTTACAGCTTTTACATATTCCAGGTAGTACTGATCCACCAGGAATAAGTCCAACCTGGAATACACTTTATGGGTTTTTGAATAATAGCTGTAATCCCTCATCTCCACATTTAATGCCCGCCAGCTATTGACCAGGTGAAGGGATCGCAGAGTTATTTTTCACGTGTTTAAAGGTTCTATATGATAATGTGGTTTTCCCTGCTGTAGTGTCTAGTTTAGGGTCCATAATAATGTTTAAATCCCCTCCTAGAATCACAAATCCCTCCCTAAATGTGTCCAGCACGTTCAAAGTTTGCACTAGAAAGTCTGCTGTACAAATATTTGGACCATATATGAAGGCAAATGTGTAACAACTCCCATGTAATGTACCCTTAATAAAAAGATACCTTCCCTCTGTGTCTATCTGCACTACCATAGGGATCAGGGGGCACGTTGTCCCAAAGGCTTTAGTTACCTACCTCTCCCTTGCTACTGGAGATGGTGCATGGAACCAAAGATAGCGGTAACTTGGGTATGGATCCTGATGTGAAATGCGTCTCCTGCATAAAAATATCTGTTGCGTGGTGACTCAATTTCTGCCACAGCCGGCCCCTTTTTTGGGGTGAGCATAGCCCCCTCATGTTATATGTTATAATTTTTAATTGGCTAGCCATCTCCTGTTGAGTAAATATACATCCTTCTTAACTCTTTTAACCTGTTGCAGCTTGTCTCGTTGTCCTCCTCTCTTAGTGCACCTACAAAAAAGAACCCACCAATAGAAAAAAAACTAGACCAACTACAACATAACACTCTACAAAGTAGGATGTACCAACTACGAGGCAGGCTCCCACCCATCTGCACTATGCAGGTTATCCAGTCCCTTATCAGAACCTTCCTAATTTTTTGCACACAAAAAAAAAATTCTATTCTAATAGCACCCAGGTCAGGCTTTTATATTTAATGTATATTTTTTCCCCATACGGCTACGCCTTCTGTTGGTAAAAAAAAGAAAAAAATTCTTTTATTTCCCCTTCTTTATTTTTTTTATCTTTTTTCTATTTTGACTTCTTGAACCCAAGAAGAAAAAAAAATAAAGGAAAGGGTATTCCCTTCTCTCACTTCCCCATATCAATACAATACTATAATCATCCAACCCAATTTTCTCCACTTAAGTCCTTTCTCGGTTTTCTCTGTGTAACCTGGGAGACAGGTAGCAGGTACAAAGCTCCCTGGGATGAGCAGTCTTTCAGGCACAGATACCAAATCCAGTGAAATAGTGACAAACAGTGCGGTGTTTATTTGTGATATATACAAGTCTATATACAGGTGCTGTACAGTGTTCCAAAAAAACAAACAGGAACAAAAATAGCCAAAACAAAACCTAGCCGTGTCTCGGCACTAACTAAACAATATTTACAGATCCTAACTACCAGGCTGAGCAAGCCTACAGCTTGTCAGCTTCCACATACCTTTTTGCTCTCCTACACAGAAGTTGTCGGAGTATCCCAAGCCAATAGCAAAGGCTGTCTGCTCAGGTGAGCTTAAATTAGCCTGGGGGAGAGGACCAAGACCTGAACTGGACCATGGATCAGAGATCCCTGAACGTGTATGAGAGGAGCCTGGGAGATGTATAAACCCCGAACAGGACTTTTCCTGGCTCTCTCTGGGACGCTCTGCTACATATCCTCCCCCCTTGTTTCAACCCCAGGGTTGGAACACCTGTAGCCCAACAGGAGTAAACACGGGACAGGGCATCTACATTCCCCATCTCAACACCTGGCCTGTGTTTTACAGTGAATGAGTAATCCTGTACAGCCAAAAACCACCGGTTCACCCGTCTATTAATCTCCTTCTTTTGGGCCATCCATTTCAGAGGAGCATGGTCCGTTTTTAACTCAAACTGGCGCCCTAACAAATATTACCTGAGTGCGTCCACGGCCCACTTTATGGCTAAACACTCCTTTTCAATGACTGCATACCTTTTCTCATGGTCATTGAGCTTTCTGCTTAGGTACACCACAGGGTGTTCTTCCCCATTGTGTACCTGTGATAGTACCAGTGCTGGGACAAGGTCATCTGGTGCCCAGGGCAAAGATGGCAAACTGCGCCCCCCCCCCCCCCCCCGGTTGTAAAGAAGGAGCGACTTATAGTGGGACCCAGTGACACTAAGGCTCAGTTCACACCTAGGCATTCCGGATTGCTGTGATTCTGCCTGCAATTTCCAAATTGACGCACAGACACAGACGATTTTGTGGCAATTGTCCCTCAACAAATTGCGACAAAATTGCGGGACGCTTGTTGCCCAAAAGAAGCTCTGGAATACCTAGGTCATGAATGTAGCTTTATACACTGATCAGTGCTAATAATATGCACCGACACTGTACTAATGACAACGGCTGAGAAGGGGTTAATATCTAGGGGCATCCAAGGGGTTAATTGTGTGCCCAACAATGTGTAATGTGTGTACTGATTTTTACCATTGACTGGCTTGTTTATTTTCCCTGCTTTGCAAGCGAACATTTCCTTTGTATAGAGCCCTGTGTTGATTGTCAACACAGGGCTCTGGGCTGTGACACAGCCAGTCAATAGGTCCCGGCCATGAATCACTGGTTGGGATCTGCTGACATACTCCCACTGTGTCAAATCACAGGGGAGTAGGCGGGCAGGGGCATGTACCCGAAACCCTAAGCCTAGATTCACACTATAGCAATGTGAGAACCAGTGCGATTCCAGCGCCGGTTCCCGCATCGCATCTCTCCCGCAGGCAGTTCACGCTGCCCTCTGAGAACCGCTGCGGGTGTCAATAGAATGTTAATGACACCCCCGGATCGGTTTGCAGATTGCGGTGCGAACTGTGGATTCGGACAGGAATCAGATCGAATGGGTGAGACGGGTTGGCAAGTGGTTAATTACCAATGGTATTTGTAATATGCAGCATGAAGGGGTTAATGTGTATTATCAATGCTGCATTAGTTACAAGTGGCAGTTAATTAACCCCTTTGTGTTGCATTAGTGGCATCACTGATAATTAACTGCTGCAGTATGCAGGGGTTAATTAACACTGACACTGGTGCCACTAATGCAGCCCAAAGGGGTTAAATAACTGCCACTTGTCACTAATGCAGCATTGATAATACACATTAACTACCCTTCATGCATATTAAAAAAATACCATTGGTAATATATCAACCGCCCCCCAAAAAAGGAGTTAACAAATTCATCTGCAGATGGCTTACTTACTATTGCTCGGTTCCTCCTCCTCTAGATCACACTCGCTCCTGTCGAGAAACGTCCCCTATCTGATAGTGTCCGCCCTGTACTGCGCATGCGCACAAAGGAGACGCCGAAAGTCTCCGAAGATGAACGGCTGTTCAGGGCGGACCTTTCTCGTCGGAACAGCGCTGCGCCTGCGCAGTACAGGGCGGACAGCCCAACACCAGGGACAGATTAAGAGCAACATGGGCCTGGTGCTAAGGATTTTGGTGGGCCTTTTTATGAAAATAAATAAAATGAAAAACGCAAACAATTCTTTGTTGAATTAAATTAAAGAGAGAGAGGGGTGTGAGAGAGTGGTTGAGAGAGAGAGAGGGGGGGGGGGGTTATAGCGCGATAGGGGGGCTGAAAGAGTGGGGATGAGAGGGAGGGGAAAAGAGAGAGAAAGGCGTTGAATGAGAGAGAGGGGACGAGAGAGGGTGAAAGAGAGAGAGAGAGGGTGAAAGAGAGAGAGAGGGTAGTAGGAAAGAGGGGGTTGAAGGGGGCAAGATAGAGAACAGGGTGAAAGAGAGGGGTTGAGAGAGAGAGAGAGGGGGGTGAGAGTGAGGGGGTGAGTCTGTGGCATAGTACATTACACGGGGGGGGGGAATAGCACAGTACATTACATGGTTGGCGCTACACATTACATGGTGGATACATGGATACAGCACATTTAATGGTGGGCGAAGCACAGCACATTACATGGCGGGCACAGCACATTACACTGTTGGCACTGCCCAATACAGCACATTACAAAGGTAGGCACAGTACATTATATGGTGGGCACAGCACATGACATGGTTGGTACTGCACAACACAGCACATTGCATGGTGGGCACAACAGAGCACATGCACACGGTGGGCACAGGACCTTATATGGTGGGCACAGCACATGACATGGCGGGCACAGCTGAGCACATTACATGGTGGGCACTGCACATTACAAGTGGGCACTGCACAGCACATTATATGGTGGGCACAGCATACGATATGGTGGGTACTGCACATGGCATGGTGGGCACTGCACAGCACATGACAAGGTGGGCACTGCATGACACCACATGATATGGTGGGCACTGCATGACACAGCACATTACATTGTGAGCACAGCACATTAATTGGTGGACACCGCACATGACATGGTGAGCCCTGCATAGGGCATTCTATTGTGGGTACTGCACAGCACATGCCATGGTGGACAATTTACAGCACATTACATGGTAAGCACTGCATGGTGCAGCACATGACATGGTGGGCACAACACAGCACGACAGGGTGGGCACTGCACAGTAATTTACATGGTGGCCACTGCA
Organism: Lithobates septentrionalis; assembly: GCA_037952835.1. Lineage (NCBI taxonomy): Eukaryota > Metazoa > Chordata > Amphibia > Anura > Ranidae > Lithobates > Lithobates septentrionalis. Next base: position 126,605 of record JBBDGP010001598.1, on the reverse strand, counting down.
CATGACATGGTTGGCACTGCATGGCACAGCACATTACATTGTGGGTACAGTGCATTACATGGTGGGCACTGCATGGCACAGCACATGATGTGGTGGGCACAGCGCATTACATGGTGGGCCCTGAATGGCACAACACATTACATGGTGGGCACTGCATGGCATAGCACATTTCATGGGCAATGCAACTGCACATTACATGTTAGAAACTGCACATGACATGGTGGGCACTGCTGAACAGCACAGTACATTACACAGTGGTCACAACACACTACATGCTAGGCACACACATGGCAGGGTGGGCACAACACATGACATGGTGGGAACTGCACATGACATGGTGGGATCACTGCATGGCACATCACATTACATGGTGGGCACTGTACATTACTTGGTGGGATCACTGCATGGCACAGCACATGACATGGTGGGCACAGCACATTACATGGTGGGCACTGCACATGACATGGTGGGCACTGCACATGACATGGTGGGCACAGCACATTACATGGTGGGCACTGCACATTACATGGTGGGCACTGCAATGTACAGCACATGACATGGTGGGCACTGCAATGTACAGCACATTACATGGTGGGCACTGCACATTACATAGTGAGCACTGCAATGCACAGCAAATTACATAGTGGGCACAGCACATTACATGGGGGGCACTACAATACACAGCACATGACATAGTTGGCACAGCACATCACATGGGGGCACTGCAATGCACAGCACATGACATAGTTGGCACAGCACATTACATGGGGGCACTGCAATGTACAGCACATTACATGGGGGGCACAGCACATTACATGGGGGCACTGCAATGCACAGCACATGACATAGTTGGCACAGCACAGTACATGGGGGGCACTGCAATGCACAGCACATGACATAGTTGGCACAGCACATTACATGGGGGGCACTGCAATGCACAGCACATGACATAGTTGGCACAGCACATTACATGGGGGGCACTGCAATGCACAGCACATGACATAGTTGGCACAGCACATTACATGGGGGCACTGCAATGTACAGCACATTACATGGGGGGCACAGCACATTACATGGGGGCACTGCAATGCACAGCACATGACATAGTTGGCACAGCACATTACATGGGGGCACTGCAATGCACAGCACATGACATAGTTGGCACAGCACATTAATGTGCTGTGCATTGCAGTGCCCCCATGTAATGTGCTGTGCCCCCCGTGTAATGTGCTGTACATTGCAGTGCCCCCATGTACATGGGGGGCACAGCACATTACATGGGGGCACTGCAATGCACAGCACATGACATAGTTGGCACAGCACAGTACATGGGGGGCACTGCAATGCACAGCACATGACATAGTTGGCACAGCACATTACATGGGGGGCACTGCAATGCACAGCACATGACATAGTTGGTACAGCACATTACATGGGGGGCACTGCAATGCACAGCACATGACATAGTTGGCACAGCACATTACATGGGGGGCACTGCAATGCACAGCACATGACATAGTTGGCACAGCACATTACATGGGGGCACTGCAATGCACAGCACATTACATGGGGGGCACAGCACATTACATGGGGGGCACAGCACATTACATGGGGGGCACAGCACATTACATGGGGGCACTGCAATGCACAGCACATGACATAGTTGGCACAGCACATTACATGGGGGCACTGCAATGCACAGCACATTACATGGGGGGCACAGCACATTACATGGGGGCACTGCAATGCACAGCACATGACATAGTTGGCACAGCACATTACATGGGGGCACTGCAATGTACAGCACATGACGTGGTGGGCACAGCACATTACATGGGGGCACTGCAAGGCACATGACATGGTGGGTACAGCACATTACATGGGGGGCACTGCAATGCACAGCACATGACATGGTTGGCACAGCACATTACATGGGGGCACTGCAATGCACAGCACATGGTGGGCACAGCACATTATATGGGGCACTGCAATGCACATGACATGCTGGGCACTGGGCACAAGAGCACATTACATGGGGGGAAGCAGCAGTCTTTCCACTAGCGCAATAAAACACCTCCCTAACAAATGTACTAACCTTATCTCCCGGGCTCCTGCTGGTTAGGACATCAGCGCCCCTCCCCCAGACAGCTCCCAGACACTGAGGACGATCTGTGTGAATGAACAGATCCTGTGATAGGAGTCAGGCATGGACAGAGACAGGACTCGGCTGCACTGACTCTTGTCTCCTCCATGTGAGCACAGAGGGCTCCTCCTCTTCCTTCAGGAAGGCACACAGATATTCATAAGCCACTGCCATGAGCCTATATTGAGGGAGGGGCCTGGAGCTGCAGCTCCACCATCCCCTATGTTAATCCGGCCCTGCCCAACACTATCCCATAGGGGGGGGGGACTTTCTTGTCAGAACAACGGCAGTCGGGCGGAGATTGCTCTGTCTAACAGGGAAGTGAAGGGCTCGTCCTCGCTGTGCACTAGCGCATGGCACAGACATCATAGCAGCTCTGACTGGCTGTGCAGTATTCTGTGTGTACAGTCCAGCCACTTCACCTGCGCCCCCCTTCCTCTAGTAATTTGTCCCGCCCAGGGCATCCGCCCCTTCCGCCCCTGCCTTGTACCGGCCCTGGATAGTACTGCCCCGATACCAACATCAGACGCATCCGTCTGAACCAAAAAATCTTTGGAGAAATCGGGGGAGTACAGTACTGGCTGTGCACAAAGAGCCTTCTTCAGGACTTGGAAAGAGTCCTCTGCTACTGAGGACCATTTCACCATTACAGAGTCTTTCCCTTTCGTAAGGTCTGTCAGTGAGGCAGCTATAGTTGCAAAATTTGGGATAAATCTTCTATAATACCCCACAATGCCAAGAAAGGCCCTGACCTGCTTCTTGTTTGCAGGACGTGGCCATTCCTGGATGGCTTCTATTTTATTCACTTGAGGTTTTATGACACCACGGCCAATAGTGTAGCCCAAATACTTGGCTTCCTCTAGACCAATGGCACATTTTTTTGGATTTGCCGTAAAACCTTCTTTGAAGAGGGAATCAAGGACAGCCTGTACACGGGGCAAGTGAGACTCCCAGTCAGTGCTGTGTACCACTATGTCATCTAGATATGCTGCTGCATATTGTCAGTGGGGTCTTAGAGTCCTGTCCATGGCCCTCTGAAATGTCGTGGGGGCATTTTGCATTTTGTATTGAAAGGAACCCTCCGGGGTCACAAATGCGGTCTTCTCTTTGGCGCTACCAGTCAGGGGTATTTGCCAATAACCTTTTGTCAAGTCCAAAGTGGTCAGATAGCGAGCCTTGCCAAATCGGTCTATAAGTTCGTCCACTCTGGGCATTGGGTACGTGTCAAACTTTGTCACTGCATTAAGCTTCCTGAAGTCATTACAGAACCTTCAAGTGCCATCCGGTTTTGGGACTAACACACGATGGGGCTAGACCAGTCACTATTGGATTCCTCAATGACATCTAGCTCCAACATTCTTTTAACTTCCTCGCTGATGTCCTTTCTCCTTGCTTCAGGAATTCGGTACGGTTTGAGCTTGACACGGACCCCAGGTTCAGTAACAATATCATGCTGAACTGCTGAAGTCGTGCCAGGTAACTCTGAAAATTTCTCTCTATTTCTTATCAGGAATTCCCTAGTTTCCTGCTTTTGGGAATATGACAGGGTGTCTGGAATAGTGACCTCGGGGATCAGAAGGGACTCAGCACCCTTAGGCGTTACCGGGAGGGACCTCGCAGTTAACGCCAGTCTATCCTTCCAGGGCTTTAACAGGTTTATATGGTAAATCTGTTCGGACTTCCTTTTCCCTGGTTGATATACCTTGTAATTGACCTCCCCAACTCTTTCAATTACTTCAAAGGGACCCTGCCACTTAGCCAGGAACTTGCTCTCAACAGTGGGAACTAACACCAGGACCCTGTCACCAGGTGAGAAAACACGAAGTTGGGCCCCTCTGTTGTATATCCTCTGTTGGGCTGCTTGGGCCTGCAGTAAGTGTTCTTTTACCATCGGCATGGTTGCTGCAATCCTGTCCTGCATTTGGGCGATATGCTCAATGACACTTTTATGGGGTGTCTGCTCCCCCTCCCAAGTTTCTTTGGCTATGTCTAAGAGTCCCCGAGGGTGTCTCCCATAAAGCAACGCAAATGGAGAGTACCCCGTGGAGGACTGGGGAAGCTCCCTGATGGCAAACATCAAGTATGGTATCAGGAAGTCCCAGTTTTTCCCATCCTTGTCAACAACCTTTTTTAACATGCTCTTTAATGTCTTATTGAAGCGTTCCACCAAGCCATCCGTTTGAGGATGGTACACCTTAAATAACTTGCACAGCTCTCTAGTTATTTGTGACATAAATGGGGTGCCCTTGGTCTGTAAGGACTTCTTTAGGGATTCCAACATGACTGAACACCATAAACAGCTCCTTGGCGATGTTTTTAGCAGACGCGGTGCGTAAGGGAATGGCCTCTGGGGAACGGGTAGCATAATCCATGATTACAAGGATATGCTGATGACCTCGGGCAGACTTGGGGAGTGGACCCACAAGGTCCATGGCAATCCTCTCAAAGGGCACTTCAATAATGGGCACTAAAGGACTTCGGAAGTGTTGTAGTGGGGCTGACATCTGACACACAGGACAGGATTGACAATAATTCTCAATATCCTTCTGTATCCCGGGCCAATAAAACCTGCGCAACACCCTTTCAGTAGTTTTCTCAACCCCTAAATGACCTCCTAGCAAGTGCCCATGGGCAAGTTCCAACACCACCCGTCTGTATGGCTTAGGGACCACCAACTGTTCAACCACTTCATCATTTTTTTATATACACGATACAGTAAATCCTCATTGCTGCTAAAATAAGGAAAACCGAGCCTGTCCCCGGGTTCGACAGGTACATCATTAATCACCATTACATTTTCCCAGGCCCTGGCAAGGGTTGGGTCTTTTCTCTGCTCGGTACCAAAATTTTCCTTGTGTACATTAAGGTCAGCAAACTCCAACGTAGGCTCAGATTCAGCAGATGGCTGTCCAGCTCCACTGGTTGTGGGGACCTCCTCAGGCTCCTCCAGCTCTCCTGTCATAACTGAGAAAGGAAAACCCGGAGAGCCCTGAGAAGAGTCCCCTGAACCCACATTGTCAGTAGCACCTAGGAGTTCTGGCTCTGTCACTGAGTCAGCTATTGCGACCGGGTCGGGACGATCCCACAGTTCCCAAAACTTAGGGAAGTCCCTACCAACGATGGCCTCGTGCACCGAGTGGGGCACAAGTCCGACCGGATGGGTCAACGTACCTACGCCAGTTTTAAACTGAACAGTGGCTATAGGATATTCGTGGGTATCCCCATGTACACAGATCACAGCAACTTTTTTAGCATGCAAATTCACAGTTTCAACCATCTCAGCTGTAACCAAAGTCACTAGACTTCCAGAGTCCAGCAAGGCCGTAATAGGCTTATTATTAACAGTCATTTGGCACATGTGTTTTCCCATACTTGGTGCTGCAGCGCATGAAACAGCAGCAAACATAGACTGCCTTCTAATAGATAGATCACACTGCATTGGTTCATCTGTCAATGGACAGTTTGCTGCAACATGTCCCAGTTCTTGGCAACAGCTGATGTTTCCCCAGTTTGGTTTGCTGACAGGCAGTAGCTTCCCTTGTTTGGGACGCCAAACTTCAGTCCTGGCACCAAAAATCCTCCCCCCTATTTCCTTGCCATGCTTACCACCCACTTCCCCTGGAACAGTCTTACCGGTTGCCTGGGAAGACCGTGGCTTTGGGTGGACAGTCCGTGCGGCTGTAGGGGTGGTGACCAGGCTCTCTGCAGCAAAGTACCTTTCAACGAGTTCCACGAGGTTGTCCGCCGAGTTGGGGTCTCCTTGACTCACCCACTTCTGCAGGGGAACTGGTAGTGACCTCAGGAATCGGTCCATGACCACACGCTCCACTATTTGTGGCCCAGACAGGGACTCCGGCTTTAGCCATTTCCTCACCAAGTGAATTAGGTCAAACATCTGCGATCTTGGGGGCCTCTCGTCTTGGAAGAACCAGCTGTGGACCCGCTGTGCTCGAACTGTCAAGGTGACACCAAGTCGCGCCAGGATTTCCCGCTTGACCTTTTCATAGTCTCCTGCTTCTGCTGACTCTAAATCATAGTAGACCTTCTGTGATTCTCCAGACAGCAAGGGGGCGACCAGTCCTGCCCACTGGGTTTTGGGCCAACCTTCCCTCTCAGCGGTCCGTTCAAACGTTAAGAGAAAGGCCTCTGGATCATCATCTGCAGTCATCTTGGAAAGAAAGCGACCCACATGGATGGCTGAGGGCTTGTCTCCAACAATATTAACTGGACCTTCAATGGTATTTATTCCAGTGTGAGTTTAAAGCACAGGCCTAATCCTTAGCCTCCAGCTACCAAACAAGCTGCTGATTTAGGCCTATGCTTTCAACTCAGACTGGAATAAATACCATTGTAGGTCCAGTTCACTACTGGGTTGTTCACTTGGTTGCCAGTCAAGCCCTGATGAAGAAGGCACATAGAGTGGCGTCACTCAGATTGTTAGTCCAACATTTGATCATTAACAAATATGCCCATAAAGCCGTTGAGGTTTTTTTACTGCTGAAGTAAATCTATGTTCTAGAGGTAAAAAGACCTAGAATAAAAGAAAAAAACGTCTTAATACAAGAAGAAACCATTCTCATTTAGTATAAAATGTTATTCAACTGTTATTTAAACTAAACTGTCTAGACTATCCTGAATTCAATAGAACATTTATCATGAACAATAGGCTCATCAGAGGGGAGCCTAGCACGTATGGCTTGGATCAGTGATCCTACAGGAACATAGACAAGAGAGCACAGAATACAGGATTTACAAGAACGACAGGAGTATAGTGCAGTACTGGGGTTCAGGGTTCACAGGAAGTCAAGTACACAAGATACAGTTGATGTGTACAAGGATTCTAAGGCAGGAAGGATACCTAATGGTACTATCTGGGGAGAACGCAGCATGTCCGCACATGCAACAATGGTGAGGGCCCTTGAAAGGGCTGAGGCACAGTGAAGTTGCATGGTGTCACCGAACAGGAAACTAACTTACAATACACTTGGAGACACAAAGGCAGACTTGCTTGGGACATTATTATTCAAAGCCTAAGTCAATCTGCTTTAGCTTGAAAAGGCAGTACTGGCTGGGCATGTAGCTAATTCAATTAACAGGAGGTCTAATCTAGTCTTAAAACAAGTTTTGTGGGACAAGATACAACCGCAGACCTTATAAGTTAAAGCATTGGAACTAAATGTCAATGTCAATACCAATACAATAATCACACACATACTTGTGTCCTTTTTTTTTTTCAACCTCACCTACTATGTAATACCAGAATACCTGCTGATCTTTGGGCATAGAGGAGACACATCTTTAGAAAAGCTGAAGATCTGTGACATATATCTACCGTAATTTAAAATCGTAATAATACCCAAGTAATCTTAACACTCAATGTAGTAATACTGACATACATGTAGTAATACATTCATTATTTTTTTTTTTTTTTTTTTACCATAGGTGTTTAAAATAGAGCAACAATTGTTCAATTCAATCTTAATAAAACTTTTCATCATAAAATAAGATACAAAAACTATATATAAGGCTCAGTTCCCACTATTGCGACTTACAGTTGTCGCGACTTTGAAAAGGTTCTTGCACTACCTTGATGCGACAATTCAATGCAACCCTGATCTAGAGACTGTGAAGATGAATCAAAGTCACACTCCAGAGTCTCTGAATCGCGTGACTTTGGGGGTCATTATAGTGGAAACGTAGTCTAAGACAGGAGACACTTAATTATCTAGGGCAGGGGTGTCAAACTCAATTTCATTGTGGGCCGCATCAGCATTATGATTGTCCTCAAAAGGGCCGGTTGTATATGTAAGATTAGATGTCCAGCGCATCCCCTCCCCTTACATTAGATGTCAAGAGCCACCCCACCATCAGAAGTTGAGTCCCCTACTCTCCCTAACATCACAGTGCACCCCCTTTCCTTATGCTGCTGCTGGATGCATTGCTTGAAAGCAGAAAGTATGGGTCTGGAGGAGGACCAGAGGAGAGCTGGAGCTCTCCTGCAGCTGCAGGAGCGGTGCGAGGGCCACATGAAATGGCCTGGAGAGCCGGATTCAGCCCGCGGGCCTTGTGTTTGACACCTGTGATCTAGGGCATTGAAACTCGTTAAATTTCAAAACTCATACATGTCAGATCATAACACAACAAAAAAATTTGCACCTTATACTGTAAATAGGAACAAGAAACTGGGCAGTACAGACTCAAATGTCTGCACCAATATTTAGCTAGTGGGGGGAGTGAAACCCATAAATGTTTACATATGAAAATAGAAACACTTTAGAACAATACTTATATTGGTGAATTGTCTTTGAAGTCCTTCTGTTCTGACGACCTTAATAGCTTGAGTAAGCACTTGGCATAGTGCGAAATGCATTAGCTGATTGCCTGTACACTCTGTCAATGATGTCCTGTATGACATGTTCCTGATTTTACAATAAAACAATTTGGATTATAAATTCCTGGAGTGCGGCTGTCCGGATTTTCCTGTTTGCACACAGCTTCAACTAGCATTAGCCAGCACCTGGGGCTTCTTGTCTCTGGAGAGCAACTTTCATTTTATACCTGGGCAGTTTTATCCTTGTGCGGGGATAACATTTACAAGCATCATATACTGTTCATTTACATTAGAAATGGGAGGAGATACAGGCTAAAAGTACAGCAAGTAACAAACATCAATACACTGGATAGATACCAGAAAAAACTTTAGCTGACATGCGGATACTCAGGCAGAGGTGGGAGACCTTGGGGCCAAAAACCCCTTTTCTAAGTCTGCAGAATTGGCTTTTTGGAATGTTATTAATCCGCTTTTTGTGGTGGCAACTTTTTTTATGTAGATATAAATTTCCTCTGGTGGATTTAAAATGTTTTTTAGTACAAATGACATTCTCATCATGATTTAATTCTGGATTTAAAATTATTAGCGTGTGTCAGTCCACAATGTGTGTTAAACAGAGGCACAACTCATTACCATTGCAATACTGCAGAAATGGTTCTACTGTCGCTGGATCACCATCCCAAATGATGACTATATTGTCAATTTAGTGACCATAATAAATTGCATGTTGGAAGAAGGGGTTGTGTCGAGAGATGGGATACTTCTCCCAAAAACCCACAGTGAAGTTTGCATAGCTAGTCACATGGTTGTATAATGAGCACAATCGTAAGAGAATGTGTAGGTGATTCAGCGCAACACAAATATATGAATAAATAAATAAACTGCACAACTTCAATAGTGAAAAGGCAATCTCCTAGTGGGGTAAAGCAATAAATTAACCATAAAAAAGGTGCAGCATGGTGAATGAAGTGCTAATCAATAAAAGTCATTAACAAACACAAATCAAAAACAAAAATTGTGACTGGTGAGTGAACATGCGTTGCTAGGTGATCTGGTGACTGTTCGTGGTAAGGGTTACCCACTTGGGGCTCCCAGAACTCTCACCTCTATGGCACAGTAAAAGTGCCTGTGTGTTTCCAGTGGGTCTGTGGTTCCGCTGGTGCAGTGGTGATGGTGGCGTCCTGGTGCTTCTAGAAGGAGGGGGTCGTCACTTCCACCCCTTGGCAGGGCCTCTAATCCACGATAGGGGTGCCTGAGTGCCTCCAATGGGTCTATGGTCACTCCTCTGCAGTGATGTTGATGATGTCCTAATCCTCCTGAGGGTGAGGGCCGTCACTTGCTCCAACTAGTAAGCTCCATATGGGGATGATTGAAAAAGACTCCGATGGTGTAATAAAGTTATAGCCAATGGATTTATTACAGAAAAAAGAAATTCGCTTACATAGACATAAAAACGCCAAACAGGAATAGGAACAGCGTTGTAGCGGTACTCGCTATGTCACTTCCGGTCCGCACTAACGTATTTCCGGTAGCGTGCCTACGCGTTGCGTCATATCACGTGACTTCTTCAGGGCCCTTCAGGGTGAAATGTAGTGAGCTTTGTATTATGTGATACATTTGTACTTTGTAAATATCTGCTTCCATTTGCAGTGGTTACACTATGGAGGCTGAAAGGATTAACTTTTCAGTGTGGGAGGAGAGAGGAGGGTACTTAAAGAGCTGCCCAGTAAATATGAATTCTTCTTATCAAGAATGGTATTTTCCATTTGAAAAATATTGGATTAAAGTCCAGGTGACATCACCCGGGTAGGGGAAATATTTTTGTGCCTTGTTAGCAGAGCTGGTGGCCAGTTTATCCACAGCAGTAATCCGGATGACACTGCTTGCTCTTATCCCCGGGCTCATTTTCTTTCACTGGCAGCTGTGACACATTGCAGTGCTTCTGTGTGGTTGGACTGTAAGTATTATGCTGGATAATCTCTGGAGCTCTATCTAGAGGATATTTATGGGCATTACCCCTTCACATTCATTAGTGCAGAGAGCACTGTGGTTGACCTGATTATTGAAGACATAGAGAAGGCTAATTTATTAAATACCCTCTTCAACTCAATGTGTACAAAGGAAATTGGGGAAGCTCAAGTCCTTTTATGGGGATTCTATTGATATGGATCCAAATGATCTACAATGGCTCAAAATTGACATGGTCCAGAAACATATAGGCAAAATAAAGGTGAATAAAGCATTGGATCCAATGTTCTGTGTTGGGAACCTTACTTTTTAACATATTTATAAATGATATAGGGTTTGAAAATAAAAATACAATTTCATTGTTTGTGGATGACACCAAGCTATGCAGTGGAATTAAGTCCTTATAGGATGTCTCCAACTTACAAACTGATCTCAATGCAATATTTAATTGGGCAACTATGTAGCAAATGAGGTTTAAGGTAATGTAAAATTATGCTCTTGGGAGCTAAAAAAATGCACGCATCATACATACTAGGAGGGGAGTCAATGGTGGAGAAGGATCTGGGTGTTTTGATTAGGGATGGGCCGAACACCCCCCTGTCCGGTTCGCAGCAGAACATGCGAACAGGCAAAAAATTTGTTCGAACACGCGAACACCGTTAAAATCTATGGGACACGAACATGAATAATCAAAAGTTCTAATTTTAAAGGCTTATATGCAAGTTATTGTCATAAAAAGTGTTTGGGAACCTGGGTCCTGCCCCAGGAGACATGTATCAATGCAAAAAAAAGTTTTAAAAATGGCCGTTTTTTCGGGAGCTTAAAGTGAAACAATAAAAATGAAATATTCCTTTAAATTTTGTACCTGGGGGGGGGGTGTCTATAGTATGCCTGTAAAGTGGTGCATGTTTCCTGTGTTTACAACAGTCCGAGAGCAAAATGACATTTCTAAAGAAAAAAAAAGTCATTTTAAAGTACTAGCCATAGCGGCTTTTAAGGAATTGTTGGGTCTCTGCAATACACATAAAAGTCATTGAAAAAACGGCATGGGGAACCCCGAACCAAAATGTAAAAAAAAAAAAAAAATGCGTGGGGGTCCCCCCAAATTCCATACCAGGCCCTTATCTGAACACGCAACCTGGCAGGCCGCAGGAAAAGAGGGGGGGTGAGAGAGTGCCCCCCCCTCCTGAACCATACCAGGCCACATGCCCTCTATATGGGGAGGATGTCCCCATGTTGATGGGGACAAGGGCCTCATCCCCACAACCCTTGCCTGGTGGTTGTGGGGGTATGCGGGCGGGGGGGTTTATCAGAATCTGGAAGCTCCCTTTAACAGGGGGACCCCCGGATCCCGCCCCCACCCGTGTGAAATGGTAATGGGGTACCATTTCACAAAAAAGTGTCAAAAATGTTAAAGACAATATCCGGTTTTTGACAATTCCGTTATTATTCTTTCCCCGCTTCTTCTTCCATCTTCTTCTGGTCTTCATTCGGTTTTCCTCCTCCATCTTGTTCTTCCCCCACTTCTTCCTCTGCTTCTTCCTCCAGTCCTTTGCTTCTTCCTTCGGTCTTCTCGTCCGCATCTTCCCCGCTTCGTTCTTCGGACGAACCGCATCCATGGAAGGTTAGCGCTGTGTGACGCTTCTGTTCTTCTGATAGTTCTTATATACCTGAGGGCGGGGCCACCCGGTGACTCCACCCCCCTCTGCAGCACGGGGACTTCACAGGGACTTCCCTATGGCTTTCCCGTGGTGTCAGAGGGGGGCGGGTCACCCGTTACTTAATTTTGGCATGGGGTTCCCTTAAAATCCATACCAGACCTGAAGGGTCTGGTATGGATTTTGAGGGGGATCCCCACGCCATTTTTGTTTTAATTTTGGCGCGGGGTTCCCCTTAGAATTCATACCAGACCCAAAGGGCCTGGTAATGCACTGTAGGGAAACCCCATGCCGTTTTTTTCAATGACTTTTATGTGTATTACAGAGACCCGACAATTCATTAATAGCCGCTACCACTTGTACTTTGACTTTTATTTCCTTTAGAAATGTAATTTTGCTATCGGACTGTTCTAAACACGGGAAACATGCGCCACTTTACAGGCATACTATAGACACCCCCCAGGTATGAAATTTAAAGGAATATTTCACCTTTTATTGTTTAACTTTAAGCATTATTAAAGTCACTGCTCCTGAAGAAATGGCCATTTTTAAAAACTTTTTTTTTGCATTGATATATGTCCCCTGGGGCAGGACCCAGGTCCCCAAACACTTTTTATGACAATAACTTGTATATTAATCTTTAAAATTAGCACTTTTGATTTCTCCCATAGACTAAAGGATGTTCCGCGGCTTTCAAATTTGCAGCGAATACCCCAAATTGTTCGCTATTCGACAAACGGGCGAACAGCCAGTGTTCGTGTTGAACTCATGTTAGACCCGAACAAACAGCCCATCCCTAGGTCTGAGAGATCGGACTTAATATTAGCATGTAATGCCAAGCTGCAGTTTCTAAAGCTGGCAAAATACTTTCCTATATTAAGAGGTATAGACTCCAGAAAAAGAGAGACATAATTTTGCTCCTGTACAAATCATTAGTAAGACCTAATCTGTAGTATGCAGTTCAGTTTTGGACATCATTTCACAAAAAGAATATTAGTGAACTGGAGAAAGTGCAGAGAAGGGCAGCCAAACTGATAATTAGACTGGCTCAACTGAATTTTTTCTCTCTTAATAAGAGGTGATTACCCACTTAACTGCGCTATAGCTGAAAGAGGGCTACAGCGCGGCTCAATAACACTGGGAGGGCGTACTATGACGTCCTCCCAGAATCGCGCGCCCCCTGGGGTGTGCACATGGGAGTATCTATAACCGCTGGCATCACGGATGACAATGAATGGGCACTGACAGCGGCCGTTTACAACGTGATCGCTCCATCAAATGACGGAGTGATCACTTGTAAACAAACTGGCGTCATGTCTGATTCCTATCTCCCCTCTCTGTACCGATCTGTACAGTGTGAGTGGAGAGGGGAGAGATCGGGTGCAGCAGCGCAGTGGGGATGGAAAACAGATCTTGGCCTGAAATGAGTATGAGCCATAGGAGCCGAACTGGCATAACTGGATGGAATTTCAGCTGCCGACAAGTCAGTACACTGAGCTCCTTCAGACCACAACTCCTCTAGCGTTTGCAATGCCTCATAGTCATGGTCAATGCTGATATGCTCTGGGGTGACAAAGGGATAAGTGGTATTCCCAGGCTCCTTCGTATCCTTTTTGATTGAAAAAACACATTTGAGGGTAAGGTTGCGTGTGAATCTATTTAAATCTATAAATAACTCAAACAGGTCCGGGGGATTGGGCGGGGCAAAGTTAAGGCCTTCACGTAGTAACCCTAGTTCTGATTCTCTAAAAGTTAGAGGACAAATTAAAGAATTTTATGGTATCATAGTTGGATCTTATTTCTTCCTTTTTTGATTTTCTTTCCTCAACGCTTGCCTCGTCTAGTTTTTCTACCAATCTTTTTCTCCGATTGACCCCCCCCCCCCCTGTGGGTGTACCCTTCAATAAAAAAGAAGGAAATGGGGTAATGGTAAAGAGGAGTTGGCAGAAATGGGTGGATCAGATGGATGGATGGGCACTGGGCCACTGGGTACAGGGTGATTAGTGGGCGATACCATTTCTGTACTATGAATTATTACAAAGGGAGCCCTCAAATGGGGGATTCTCCTTTGCCTCAGCAAAGGTGACACCATTGGGAGACTGATGGATTGAAAAATCTTAAAGCACTGTTGTTGGCGTTATGTTAGATGGACCTGGCTCACTGCCTTTCTTCTGAGTCCCCCCATTTTTCTGTTGGCCACCGGATGCATCGCTCCAACCAGAGGTTTTAAACTTACTATTGTAGTTGCTATTCTTAAAATGTCTGCTTCCAGGCCACTGCGACCCATTGGAACCCCTGGCGGGTGCCGGTCCAGGACCATGGGTAGATGAGTGAGCAGGAGGATATTGGGAACTATTTGGTGGAGGTCTGTTCCTAGAATGTGAATGGTTGACTTCTCTATATTGCTGCTGGGGACGATCCCTGGGGGTGGCAGAACCTGGACCATTATTAGGGCGTGGTGGCCTATCGTGACATGATGGCCCATACGGGGCCCCTGGTTGTCTTGTTCTTTTCCACCAATGTTCACGACCCTGCAAAAAATTTGCCTGACTTCTTACTAATGAGGTCAGCCTCAAATTCAATGACTTGGTCATTGATACTATCATCCCATAAAGAAAATGCAGCCAAATGGGTAAAGGGATTGAGCTCGTCTTTGGCAGCCTCAATCTCAGAGCGAATGTGGGCAACGTTCCTCTCACGTTGGGAAATGATGAGGCTCATCCATTTTCTACTGCATTCCCTGGAGTGCTGGTACCACTGATTTCTAAGGTCACCATTCAAAAAACTGCACCTTTTGGTGTCCCTATTCATGTCCATGGGGACACCGTTGTATTGCTCCCACCCCGTAAGTGATGTCTCTTGTCATCAGGCGTCTTCCTATGTTTCCAGGAAGTGGATTCCCCCTGGCACTGAGCTGGTTCCCTGGGGTCTGGTAAGGTGCCTGTGTGACATCGGTGTTCACTGATCGGCGCCCTACAGCGGGGATGATCCTGCTGGTGTCTGTTGGGGTTCCTGAAGCTTCCAGTTGGGTGATCCTAGTGTGTGCTTTTTGGACACCTTTAAATTCCTTAAAGTGGTTGTAAAGTCTCAAAAAAACACTCTCCCATTATACATTCTCTTACGTGGCAATAGTAATGGAAGTGTGTGGTTGTTTTGTTTTTTTTTGCAAGATCTACTCTAAGTACCTTTTAGATAGGAGCTCGTCTATGCGGTCATATGGTTCAGTCTGCTCTCACTCCTGAGCAGATGGACTCCAGTGGGAGAGGTTGTTATTCTTCTCTCACTCTGACTTTGTGCGAATTGGTTTCAGCTTATTCTCATTGGCATCATAGAGGAGGGGGAGGAGCAGCTGGCAGGGAATAGTATTAATCAATGAAGGCTGGAGGGGAGGGGCATGGAGGAGATCGGTTTCACACACAGACTATAGAAATGACAGGGAGAGGGGGAGATGCTGAGAAGAGAGCTGGTTGACGGAGGCATGTAATCTGAGCATGCTATCTTTGATCAGCAACCATGATAAACGTGGTCAGTTTAAACAGTGGAACACAGGAACAGACAGGATCAATTGGATATTGTACAATATAGAAAGGGACAATTGACATGGCAAAAGCACTGTGCTATGTCTCGTGCCCAGGAGCATATATATTTTTTTAGGGTTGCAACCAATAGAAAAGGATATGCTTTTTTTTAAAAAAAAATTTTTTTGATCAACTGAAGTTTTAAGATCACTTTTAAACAGAGGTAAATAATCTTTATTGAGACATAATAAGGTGTTGTGGTCTGATAAGAGGCGCTTGGATTCCTGCAAGTAATCTCTATTTTATCACGATAGAGCCCCTATCTGCTTATTTTATGATAATGTCTTTATTATTTTGTAAATCTTTTAGAGCTCTATTCTCTCCTCTCCTTGAATTGTGTTAATATGTTTTCCGTTAGCAAAGATATTTAGATAATCTGCATATACAACATGGTAAAATATATTAATTAATAGGCTTTGGCCTAATGAGGACAAAACATGGGCAGAAGGTGGTATGTGAGCTATCTGGGAAATATGAGGTAAACATGTCTTCGTTTTTAAAAAATGACATATTGGGTAAAGGACTCGAGGTATAGTTCTCTTGTAAAATTACTGCAATGTATGATGTGCTAAAAACTCATAAGAATCCAATATTGGATCAGGGTTAATCACTTTATCATTATGATGGGTGGTATCCAACTGAGGGACTGCTAATGTACCTATGATTATCTGCTTATGTTCTTTCATAGAATATGATTGTTTTATTATAAGGTTACAGAAATATATTTATTAAGGTCCTTGAATAATAAAAAGGATTATGTTTATAATCCAGTGCATAATTGAGTTCCCTATTTAACAGTGATAGTTCTTTATTATTCATTGTATGGGAAGATAAATTGTATATGTTCACTGTGTCAGTAACTTTGTAGATGGTAGTTAATTTCTTCTTCCTTTTCTGTGAGTTCTTGCCTCTATAACCTCTGCTTCTTCCTCCTTTTTTGAGATGATATGTGTAGGCCATGGCTAAAAAATGTTGTTGACATCTTGTTTGGGTCCAAAAGGAGGTTGTTTGTCTGAATTCATGATGTTATCTTGATGGGGTCCAAAAGCAAGTTATTCACCTTATATTTCTTAAAAGGAAGCCATCAAAACTAAAATTAAAATAAAATAGTCCTTCAAACTTCAGCAGCGCTGAACAATTTTAAATTGTTGCATAAAAAATATATATGTAAAAATAGTAGTCTGTAAATCCAAATGGGACCGAAGTTTAACACAAAACTTTGCATGTAGCAGTTCATAAATGATTCTTGTGCTTCGAGACATTACCGCATCTAGTCCTTGTACTCCCTATAGGAATTGCACTCACAGGATTGCAGATCAATACAAGCCTCTTTAAATGTGTGAGGTAGTGCCAAACGAACATCCGTCCGACCCTCAGAAAATGATCGGCCAAAATGAAAGCAGCCACCTGCTTCCTCTGATTCACCAGGATCCGATCAGCTGAAAGTTTTTTTCATGATACTTGGGCAAAGAAAGGGAGTCTCAGTGTAAAACTGTAAAGCTTTAATTTATCTAAAAGGCCCCCTTCCCTTAATACATTGAACTTACAAAGATTTAGAAAAAGCATCCAATAAAATGGTAGCACTGTACATTCGGTTCTATTAATCTGACCACCTGTCAGAGAGCTGTAATCGTCTGTGGTGGTTCCCGGGGAGAAACAAAAGCCGATGACCTTTGTAGCAAGCTGTGTGGTACACCTAGACGCGTTTCGTGAATCCATCTTTATTAATAGGCGTGACCCGCACGGTCAAACGTGCTAATTTATAACCTCTCAGAGTTGAATGTTAACCCGTTCATTGCCAAATAACCAATCACCCATGGTTCCCACCACAGAACGATC
The DNA here is from genome assembly GCA_037952835.1 of Lithobates septentrionalis. NCBI lineage: Eukaryota > Metazoa > Chordata > Amphibia > Anura > Ranidae > Lithobates > Lithobates septentrionalis. The sequence continues at coordinate 109,088 of JBBDGP010001598.1, read as the reverse complement.
AAACTCTCACTGTGTGAGCCTATTAATACATTCTAAATAAATAAAAGAGGAAAAAAAAGCAGCAAAATTATATTAAATTTGTACACGGTGTGAGGGATGGCTGAACTGGACACGCAATGACAATCAAAGCTGCATGTTCCGACTGCAGTCACTATCCTCACACAAGCACAATAATTAACCAAATAATGTCACATACATGCACATTCCATATATCAATAAAAGATTAAGCATATATCACTTTATAAAGCGCCATGGTAGATAATAGAATCTTGATATTAAAGTAATATTCAGGGGGGAAAAAAAAAAACTCTGTACATAAATCGGTGACAGTTTGATAATGATAATCGGACTAATTTAATACTATAACGCTACAGGTTCTAAATCTGATAATACGATCACATAAAGCTATTTGGGGATTAAGGCGGGACAGTAGTCCCCAATCCTCATTCATTTTGTAATGTATTCATTCTGACATATATGCGCACCTTGCTTAATAAATTTGTGAGCCACAATGCGATCAGAGTGGCAAACAGCAATATTCACATGACCCATGTAAGCGGACTACTCCGTTCTCATCAAATGCACATCAACATTAGAACTCCTGAACGTGTGTCACCTTCGTGTACAGCTTCACAGACAAACAACTTGTTAACCGAAAGTGACAACCCAATTCAGCGGCCACTGTAGCAGAATAGTGACTGTGCTCAGGACCCGTTTAACCCAATCCAAGTGCTTATCAATCCCTAATCCTAGTATAATAAAATTACATATAAAATCTATTGTCCGGCTCGACTAATTTAAAGACGAATAAGACACTCCCTACTTACATATCACACTCGTGACATTATAATATGTACTGTTTAGTAAATCAAGGAAACTGACAGCCCTAAAGTATAATAAACCAATTACTGCCTAAAATGTATCGAGAGATGCCAAACCCAAACATTCAGACATTAAAAGGAAACAAAAAACACAAAATAATAATAATAAATAGGTAAGATAAACCCCATCAAATTAAACCTCCAAACATAAGAACTTTTAAGAACGAGAGGAGGACCTGTGGAGAACAATGACCTGTGTGTACATATACATGGACATATACACACATCAATAAAAAACTCAAATATACCGTTAACTATTGAATACCATAAAAAATAGAAAGCGACTAAAAAAGACAACTGCTGCAACACAAGTCTAAAATCGTGCTGATAAAGGGATTGTTAAATGTACCACAATCACATTATTTGCACAAAAAATTATATCCCCAATTGCTCTACTAAATTTTATGGCATGAACTCAATCAATAGTCACTAATAAAGCTATCACAGCAGGCAATTGCTGCCTGGGCAGACTGCCATGGATAGCTGCAGCTGCCGCTGACCTGTCATTAAAGTGTACAGTGCCATGGCTACCTTTATACATACCTCACTTATATACCTAATGATACATAAGTGATTAAAACCTTTTATCTATATATGAATCAACCCATGAAATAAGGACGAATGATACCTGTTTGAAAAGGGTAACAATCTAATTTATTTAGACTTACTATTGTACAGAAAAGAAACTTGTGTTAATATGAGATTAGCAACTATAACATAAATGATACAACCTTAAAAACAACAATGTTACCAATGATAATAAATATTGCTATAATGGTCATACCCATGCTATCAAGAGATTAATAAGGTATTAAGGCCAAATCCTACGATAGAAAAGGTTACAGGAAAGAAAAGAGACATAGAGACACATTGTATGGAGAAGTCTTACGTAACCATCCTTCATCTAGACCGTCAGCCGAAGAGAAATGGGCAGTGATCTGTGTTGCAATATATACACATTTGTAACCCCCCCCCCTTCCATATGCTAAGGCATTGCCACATTCTTTCAAGGGTGGGGGGTTGCACCTAACACTTGGCCAACTGGAGGTCTTTACATGTCATAAACCCCTCTCTGCCCAACCCTATTTAAGTAAAACAAGTTTGGTAACAATACTACTCCCAGTAGGCCTCACATCCCCCAAGTGATTCCCTTCAAAGGACAATACATCTATAAACCAGGTGGTAAACTGACACTATAAACAAAGCATAAACCAGAGCTGTTTTATGATGTCAGCTGTTCTCAGAATGTCCAGGCAATTTCCTGACACACTGCTTTAAGTCATATTGCATGTCCATTTATGAATGTTGATTATCATTGAAGGTAAAAATCATAGGTCTCACATTTCCACATCAACAGGGCTCACCGGCCACAGCTAGCTGCTCACAAGTGGCAGAAACAGCAGCAGGAATTAGCAGATTTCCGCTGCTGTCATTTTAGCCTTACTTTCCTAGTAATTTATAAAACTTATTTTTTTAATTCTAGGGATAAGTCCAAGAAGTTAGCAGAGCAGGCTGCTGCCATTGTTTGTCTTCGGACACTTGGGCTCCCTGAGGGAAAGATTGGTGAAGGAGAAAGTGACCTTGTTCATAAAAGGAAGAGAAAAATGCAGTATCAGAAAGTTGGCTCAGGAAACCTGTCAGAAGTGCCTCAGAGAAAGAAACTACACCAAGAGGATGACACAACCGAAGGAAAAGATAAAGAAAGTTGAACTCGTATTTTGGTATATTACATTTTGTTCCAAATATAAGCAGTAATGAAATGTAATTACACAAAGGAAATAAAAACATAAATCATAGACACTGAATTCCTATGCATTCTTTATTTAAGATCAGTGCGGCAAGCAGTGATAATTTCGTTGACTAAATTAATACTATTTTAGTCCACTAAAATACAACTAAAACAATTCAGATGACTAAAATATGACCAAAACCTAAATGCCATTTTAGTCAAAAGCCTATAACTAAAACTAAATTGAAATTTGATGTCAAAATTAACACTAACAGCAAGCAAAAGAATTATACCGAAAAATCTATAAGTACATCATGGTAAGGCAAATACATACAGTAGAACACATCATGTATAAACAAGGAATTGTAAAGAATAGGTTTCCATACAATAAGCAGTAGCAGTATGAAATTATCACTGTGCATTCACAAAACGTACTATGGAAGAGACCCAATTGGGGAATGCCACGTCAACGGGCGTGCATGACACCATAAAATGGGTATGTCTTAAAACTTGTGGCGGCTGGTGGTAGATTTTTTTGGTGGGCGGCAAACAATGCACCGGGGGCGGCTTCCCCTGCGTCTCCTCCTCCTCGGCATCACGGCGGCTTCTCCATGTGTCTCCTCCCGCCACCTCCTAGGCCAATAGGATTGCTTCTCCTTTCGGCCAATCAGATGATAGGTCTCAGGACCCGCTTCCTTATTGGCCAGGAGGAGAATTAATTAATTTAATATTAAATCGCTATTGTGACACATTTTTTTTTTAAAGCCAAATAGAGCCTCTGGCTCTAATCACGCGCTTTAAAAATAAACAAACATTGGAATCCAGGCGTCCAGCGCCCCCCCCCCCCCGTGTATCTACCCGTGTAATCTTAGGGGGCCGAACGCATGGATAGGGGGGTGCATTACGGTCCGCCACTGCTTAAAACTTGGTTTAATTGGCTGGACATCTACTCTGCTGAGTACAAACAAATGATAGAGGGTACACCTTCACAGATCCTGGGGATCCTGTAGATGGCTACTGTCTATTATCTCACCAAACCCTCTTGACATTCTAAAGATTATTGGGTTTTAGGACTACTATTCACCAAGGAATCCCTCCTTTCCGACGCAGTTCCCTATTCTCCCTCCGATTTTACTCCCATTTTCCCTGCTGCCTTTTTGTTTTTTTTTTATTTTCTGTATTTGCCATGTTTGCATGGTCTTTATCTTCAAATTTTGTTTCCAGGTGAAACGCTTACACACTTGATCTTGATGTTGGTCCAAATATGTGTCCCGCCTTGGTTGTTCTGATCATAGAACATGATAGTATATCAGTAGTTCTTTACATCTATTTGTTCCATTATCAACAAACCTCTCTTTCAACTGAAATGTATCAGATTCTTCCCCAAGCATTTCCATTTTTTTAGACTGTAGAATTTAACCCTTAAGCTTTCTTCTTTTTGTCAACTCAAGATTCACAAAATCTTCACACATTTTTCACTCAGCAAACTATTAGCAAAATGTGTAAATCATTGATGAAAACCGGTGCTTCAGAATCCAGGGGATAATCTAGCTTAACTACGAAGTCAGATATAAATCTTGAAGGTTCACTTAAAAGAGGATTTAAACCCTCCATATACCCAGTGAAGTGAACAGCCTCAGATTAAACAAAAATCCCTATATAAGTTTTACATGTATATCTTCTGTCTTCACCTTAATATACTGTTTAGAATGTGCACATCCTGTTAGAATTTTCACTTCCTGGTTCCCTTGTAGGAGTAGATCATTCCTAGACGCCGTGGTGTCCGTTTATGAAACAGAGATCAGCCGTAATCACGGCTGATCTCTGGTATGTTCCGGTTTATGTAGCTGAGCTAAGGAGCAGAGAACATGTTCTCAGCTTCTTTTTTTTTTTTTTTTTTTTTTTTTTACTTTCAATCTTTTTTATTATATAAACAATAATTGTTATACAGAAGGTTGACAGTATACACAATTCTATTGTAGTCATTACATGGCAGATACATCTTTTACATTGGTGTTAACTGTATAACCAATCTGAGTAATTTATTAGCATCTGTTCGTGGCGCCCGTGGTGCGGGTCCGACGACCGGCGTGGCACTCAAGATCCTTCATATTGGTCCCCCGGCCCCGCCGGTCGCCCCCCGCCCCCCCAGGCACCGAAAACACAAAGTGTTGTTGAATTGTGTAAATTCTTAACAAACAAGAACTGTTTGGATTCAACATAGCGTTTTAGGTAACTTTTTTCTATGTTAACTTATTAAAAAAGTAGAAATAAAAAGGAAAAGAAAAGAACAGATAAAATATAAAATAATAAAGTAAGACTAGGTGTACAGTCAGCATATGTATTGGTACCTCAGTATATGTTACCATTATCATTTTATGAAACCATTAAACCATAGATCTGCTGGCATACCATTTTTGCCATGGGGCCCATGTTTTGGAGGCCCATTCGAACCTCCCTCTCGCGGAGTGGTGCAGTATCTCGTATGTTCCATTTGTGTTGACACTTGTTATTACCTCTGAGATCTTTGGTATTTCTGTATCTTTCCAGTGTCTGAGGATAATAAGTCTGGTAGCTAGGATAATGTGGGATATTAACATTTTGGAGTGTGGCGGTATGGATTCTAATTCTAGTGAGAGAATGGCCGCTCCTGGTGAGAGCGAGAGGTTCGTCTGGGTGACATTTCTTATTATCTGTTCTGTTTGGTTCCAAATCTTAGTTAGTTTTGGGCAACTCCATAGCATATGTAATAATGTACCAGTTTCCCCGCATAGTCTCCAGCATGTTGGTGATGCGTTTTTTAGAAATCTGGAAATGCGGGTTGGGGTCAGGTACCATCTAAGGAGTATTTTTTGTTGCATTTCCAGTAAGTTAGTACTTTTGGTGGATGAATAAGTTAGTTTAAGTGAATTTCTCCATTGTTCTACTGAGTATACCATTCCTATGTCCCTTTCCCAAGTTTTCATGGTTTCTGTTTTTACGCATGTGTTTTTTTCTTGGAGCCCTGAGTAGAGGATTGATATTCCTTTTGGTATTGTCGGTGATTGCAAGTAGTAGAGAGTGATTTTTTTGGGTAGGGTTGTTAGTAATTGAGGGGATTTTTTTAAGAGGTGAGACAACTGTGTGTATTTATACTGATCTGTGTATGGAAGAAGGAATTCCGATTGTAATTCATGGAATGGTTTAATAGAGGTGTTGTCTAAGATATCTTCTAGATATTGAATCCCTTTATTTTCCCATGGTGTTAGGTTTAGGTCTGGAATTAGTTGATTAAGGGCAGAAATAGGAAGTTTCAAGGGTAGAGTTTGTCCAGACCATTGTTGATTTTTCCAGAGGTATCCCCAAGCTCGTATGGATGCTAATATCGTGGGAGCTAGTGTGCTGTTTAGGTTTGTATTAAAGTGGGCTGTCATTATGAACTCTTTTAAAGATCCTTTTGTTATTTGTGTTTGTTCTATTTCAGACCATAGTGTTTTAGCATCTGGAATTAACCATTTTTGGAGTTGGGCCAGCACAGTTGCAATGTAATAATCCTGCAGGTGTACGTGTCCCATCCCTCCTGCTTTTCTGTGTTTAATTAGTTTGTTGAATGTGCATCTGGCCTTTTTACCTTGCCATATAAACCTGTTTAGTATAGATTGGAGTGTGTTAAAGTATGAATTAGGTATTGGTATTGGGAGGGTTCTGTAGAGGTATAATAGTTGTGGTAGTATTTGCATTTTAAAAGCTGCTAGTCTGCCTAGCCAGGAAAGTTCGTTTCTGTTTATGGCTTTTAGCTTATTTTCTAGAGATTTCAAAAAGGTAGTGTAATTCGCCCCTAATAGGCCTTCTGTTTTAGGGGTTAACGTGATACCCAGATATTTAATACCATCAGATTTCCAGATGTAAGGGAATTGTTGTTCTAAACTTTGTTTGTTTTTTTCTGGGATTCCTAAGTTAAGTATATATGATTTGGACTCATTCACTTTGTAATATGATACCCTATTGAAGGTGTTTAGCGCCTTGTGAACCTCCTTCAATGAGGTGTCTGTTTCTGAAAGCATTAATATGATGTCGTCTGCAAACAGACTAATGATATGTTGTCTTGATCCTATTTGTATACCTTTTATCAGTTGGTTTGAGCGTAAGTGCGAGGCTAATGGTTCCATTAAGAGATTGAATATCAAAGGGGACAATGGGCACCCCTGCCTGGTCCCGTTGCTTATTTTGAATGGGGTAGATATTGCACCTGAGATTAGTACCTGGGCTGAGGGTTGGGAGTAAAGGGCCATTATGGCTAGATAAATGGAGCCCTCAAATCCAAATTTTTGGAGAACCTGTGCCAGAAATTGCCAATGTATTCTATCAAACGCCTTCTCTGCGTCCAGCGCTAGGAGCAGAGAAGGCGTTTTTTGTTTATTAGCTATGTGTATTACATTTATCAGACGTCGGGTAGCATCCGACGTCTGTCTTCCCTTAGTAAAGCCCGATTGATCTAAGTCAATTAGTGTAGGAAGAATATTGATCAATCTATTGGCTAGTAGTTTTGCGTACATCTTTACATCATTGTTCAATAAAGAGATGGGCCTAAAATTTTGTGGAGTTGTTGGGGATTTTCCTGGTTTGGGTAATGCTATTATAGTTGCTTTTAGCATTTCTTGGGGGAAGGAAGAGGAGGCAGCAGCAGCACCAAACATGCCCACTAAGTAAGGGGTTAGGATTTCGCTAAATGTTTTGTAATATTCTCCGGTAAATCCATCAGGCCCTGGGGATTTGTTTAGTGGCATGGAGTTTATTATCTGTGTTACTTCTATATCAGTTATGGGTGAGTTTAATGAAGAAAGTTGGTCTTTTGTTAGTTTTGGTAGATTGACTGTTTTTAGAAAAGATTCTATGATGTCAGGTGTTGGTTGTAAGATTGTTGTGTCATCTTTGAGATTGTACAGTGAGCTGTAGTAGTGGCTGAAAGCGTCAGCAATTTCTTGTGGGTGTTGATGTTTTGTTTGTGTCTTAGGATGTATTATATGCTGAATGTTTGTTTTGTATCTGTATCCTTTGAGTTGTTGGGCTAGTAATTTACCTGGTCGATTGCCACAAGTGTAGTATGACAGTTTTAATTTCCTGGAAGCTTTGTCAAAGTCTTCCAAAAAAAGTAGTCTTAATTCTAATCTTAATTGGGTGATTTGATCAGTTAGTACCTTAGAAGTGTGAGTCATATTTTGTTTTTCTAATATCTCAATTTGGTTAATAATTTTCTCGGTGTGCTGCTGCCTCATCCTTTTAGCCCTTGTCCCCTGTTGTATCAAAACACCCCTGGCAAAAGCCTTGTGGGCGTTCCACAAGGAAAATGGGTTCGATACTGAGGGCTGGTTCAATACAAAAAATTCTTTAAGATGCCGTTCAATATATGACCTAGTCGGACCATGCTGGAGAAGGCGGGAATTAACTCTCCACACAAAAGTGTTCTTATGACTAGAAGATCCTCCAATAACCAATTCTACTGGAGCATGGTCCGACCACGTAATACTATGAATTTTAGCTGACTTACATTTGAACAACAATTGCTTATCTACCAGAAAGAGATCTATCCTACTATAAGTTTTGTGGCAGTGAGAAAAGAAGGAATAGTCTCTTTCGTTCGCATTCAAGCATCTCCAAGCGTCGAAAAGTTCATATTTCCGTAAAATTGGTAGCAGGGAAGGTGGAAGTCTCTTGGATTGAGCTGTGGAGTCACTGGATGGGTCAGGGGTGATGTTGAAGTCACCACAGATAATCAATGAGCCCTCTTGGATAGTTTGGATCTTTTTCATTAATTTATGGAAAAATTTGGATTGCCTGGCATTAGGAGCGTAAAGGTTGACTAGTGTAGTTAAGTGGTTGTTGATTTCACACACTAGGATGATAAATCGTCCTTGAGGATCAATGGCGCTCTTGTGTAGTTGGAAGGTCACCGTGTCCCTAATGGCAATCATCACCCCTTTTGATTTATTTTCTGCATTGGCTAAGTGAATAATCGGAAATTTTGGGTGAGAACATTTTGGTGGTGCTGTGGATTGGAAGTGGGTCTCTTGGGTGCATAATATGTCGCAGTTCCTCTGTAGCGCCTCCCTCCACAGAGACCTGCGCTTGGCTGGGTGGTTGAGACCTTTTGCATTAATAGTCAAAAATTTTAGCGCCATGTGTTAAGGAAAAAAAGTGAAAAAAAGGTGACTGCAAGTGACGTTGGGTGAAGATAAAGGCACTTACGCTTGTTGAGGTCGTTGATCGTAGGCATTGTAGATGGGGTCCTTTCTGAGAATGCAGAGGTGTTGGTACTGGGGTATATTTCTTTTCCATTTTCTGTGGAGATGGGATGATTATGCTGACTGTGGAAATAACAAAGCAAAAAAAAATTGTGCAGAAACATAAAGTCAATGAAACTTTGGCTAGGTGCCATTTAACTTGAATAGAAGAAAGGTGTGACTGGTAGTCACTCATGTTGTAACTTGGGGTTTTGTAGTCCTTAGACTTTTACGGATCGGAGATGCAACTCTCCTCAGCGGGAAAAGTGATAATTCGTACACCCACCTTAGGGTCAGTTGTGCGATCGTGCGTTTTTGCGATCGACTGTGCGCCACTCCGGTTCAGGTCTTGTGGAGGAGTTTTTCTGTTGCTGGAATGGTTGAGGGTCTGGGATTATCCCCCATGTGTTTAGCAAAGCCATGCCCTTTGCTACTGAGTCAATTACGTATTCCTTATCCTCTCTTGAAACAATCAATTTGGTTGGGAACCCCCATTTGTATCCCAGTTTGTTATTCCTGAGGGTTTTCGTTATGGTGTTGAGATTTCTGCGTTTCTGCAATGTGTACTGGGATAAATCAGCGTAGAATTGGAGATTAGCATAAGATACTGGAATTTGTTCTTTTTGTCTTGCTGCAGTCATGAGTCTATCCTTTGTGTGAAAAAAGTGGAGTCTCATGATAACATCGCGTGGGATGTTTTCTGATAGGAAGGAAGGTTTGGGCAGTCTATGGACCCTGTCCACTGTAAAATCTAGTGCTGACATGTCCGGTAGTATTTCGGATAGGAGCTGGGATATGTAGTCCCTCAGATCGTGATGTTTAACCGATTCAGGGATCCCCCTTATCTTCACGTTATTCCTCCTTGATCTATCCTCTATGTCCGCCATTTTGGCTTGCAGGCCTTCTATATCATCCTCTCTATCCTCATTGGCATCAACCAAATCGTTGATTGTAGTGGCGAACTCAGCCATTTTTTGTTCCACGTGTGTTACCTTGTCTGAGACCGATCTTATCTCAGTGCTAAACTTGTGCATGCATGAAATCATATCAGCGTGGAGTGACCCCCTTAATGAGACTAACATCTCCTTTAGCATTGTATCTAGAACTGGCTGGCCGTTAGTGGGGAACGCGTCTATGGAGTCTGGTAGTTCCCTAGTGTCATCCCCTGATTCTGAAAGGTAGCTCACCTCATGGTTTGCATCCGCTGCATCCGCCTTGAATCTCGTCTTTTCAGGGCTTCCTGAGGACGGTGTAGATGGGGGGAGATTGCGATCCTTTAGGTGGACTGCCTCTTTTTTGTGATTTGCTTTGTTGCGGCCTGTTATTTTGGGCTGCTGCTGCTGGCGTAGATGAAGAGCCGGCGCCATTTTTCCGGGGCTCGAGGGGATAGAACTCCGTCATTCGTTTCGGCCTGTTATCCTCCTTCTTCCTCCGCGGCATTTTTGGGAATCGTTCCCTTGTCGGTCGGGATCTAATTCACCTTGTGTGGATAAAGTAAGCTGGATCTGGTGGGTAGATAATAGCCGCTGATGTCCCGCTGATACCGGAGCTCCGCTAGTGCGCGTCCATCTTGGTCTCCGGCTAGCTCCGCCCCCCCCTTAATTGTTCTCAGCTTCTAATCACAGTACATGATCGTTATGTCACAAACGGCCATATGAAAGTGAGATCTGAAGATCTCACAGCCATTACACCGAAATATCTCTCTTCCAGATTCACCAGCCCAGAGGTGGAGAATCTGGGAGAGAAGCTGGTGCGATTAGTTTCACTTTTTGAACTTGGCTGCACTGTGATCTCACATTATCTTAAGAGATTACAGGCAGCCCACCCACTTTTAAGATGGATACACACTATACATTTTAAAAATTCAGGGCCTCATCAGCTTGTCAAAGTTCTTAGTTTAACAGACAAACTGAGCAGGACAAAACTAGGAGACACAGGGCTTTGAAGAGAGATAACAAAACACTACAGATATATGTGCCCAGCTCAAATTTCAGGAATCGGGTTTACATCCACTTTAACTTTTCCTTGCTAGTAAAATACATTATTTATTAAAGTTTAATGAAAAGTCAAATGGGGGCGTGGCCTAAGTCCAGACCAGAATGGATGCCTAATCCGCTCTCTCCAGCACACAGGAGCAGCTAAAAAAAGAGCACAGGAGACACTACACCAATCCCAATCATGGGAAAGGGAGACCGGAGCTCCTCAACAGCCCATGAACCCCCTGAGCCAAGCCAGATCTCCCAAAACAACATCCCTGCGATGTTCCAGACATCGCAGGGAGAAGGCCTCAAAGCCGCGGCCTCGCCTAAACTACCCGGCCCGCTCGGCGGCTCCGGCCTCGCGATAGACGGCGCGATCGGCGCTCAAAGCTCCACATCACAGGCTGCATACATCTACCCTACCCTACAACCCTCCAGCCTCACAAACCCTATGCCTGGTAGACCTTCAAGCAGTGGCCCTGGACTGTCTGCAGCCATCACAGATCTAAAGACAGAAATGCAGGGCATTGCAGCAAGGATGGGATCGGTGGAGCAGGCCACAACACGTCATGCAGAGGCCATAAAACAGGTACAAAAATCTTCTAACATATACCTGAACCATATAATTGAAATTCATCGCCACTTATAAGACCTCGATAATAGAGGAAGAAGGCATAATATAAGAATTAGGGGGGGTCCCAGAAGCAGCAGACCAAAACCCTGTAGAACACACTGCTACAACCATAATCAACGATTTACTTGACAGACCTCCAGACTCCCCCATTGACTTTTGAAAGGATTCACAGAGCCCTCAGACCGAGAGGAAGGGATACTGATCCCCCCAGGGACATAATATGTTGCTTGGTAAACTTCCCCCTGAAAGAAGCCATTTCAAAAAAGGTGAGAGAGAAAAATAGAGTGCTGTTTAATGGGAATGAGATAAAACTATACCAAGACTTATCAAACATCACATTACAGCAACGCAGGGCTCTGCGTCCGATTCTCGACCAATTGCGTACCAGAGGTATACCATACAGGTGGAAGTTTCCTTTTTGTCTCTCAGCCACCTGGAGAGGTCACAAAGCACTACTACGCACGCCAGAGGACTTGCAATCTTTCTGTGAAACACTAAACATCCCCCCAACTGAAGTTCCAGATTGGTATAATTCATTCATGCTGAATGATACGTGGATCGAAGTAACAAACAACTACACTCCCAGAGCTCAGAGAAACAGAGATAGACGCCACAGATCACCTTCATCTCATAAAAACAGAAGAGGAGCAAACCAAGGAAGTCCAGGTCTCTCCCCTCCTAGACGCAGAGATCGCATGGATAGACAGGACCAAATGGACACCTGAAACTCAAACATCCACAACGAACACAGATGTCAATCTACGTACGCCTATCTTTAATCAACTACCAGTCATCTATACATCCTTCTTTCTTTCAGCTGGAACAGCTTCAAACCATCCGACAAGAAATTATCAAACCACAAAGATAAAAGTTTTAGCTTAAAAGCTAACTGACTTCCTATTTTTACCCCCCCCCCCCCCTCCCCATGTTTGCATCTTTTTCTTTTTTTCCTTTTCTCTTTTCCATTTTATTCTTTTTTATAGTTACGGTGTTACACAAGAACAGAAACAAATCAATACACCCAAGTCAAATTGAATATATGCAGATTTCCTGGTCAGAACTATCAACATAAGGGTATGCTAGATGTGTCTGAACTAAAGAATGTATGACTGTAAGTACGATTTTTAGAGCACATTTATCTTGTTACTCAGAGGTATATTAAGTTATGGCTATGCCTTATACTTCTTTTACTACCGACCATTAGCCATACCTGAATATTCAGGATCTACAGTATCTTCAGTGCATATATATATTTGAATCAAATTTCTCCAAAATGTATGATACACATAAAGAACATCCAATAATCCCTATAGGCTAGAATAGGAGGAATGGGGAGGGGAAGGGAAAGGGGGGAGGGAGAAAGAGGAAAAAGAAAGGAAAGGAAAGGAAAAGAAAAAAAAAAAAAAAAGAGAAGAAATAAAGAGAGAAATATATATATATATTACTGAACACAACAGAAGTGTAACACACTTGTACTTTAAAATAACAGAATGAGCAAAAGTTATCGTGGTTATGAATATCTTAGATCCATTTAGGTTAAAAATGGTTCAATAATGTTTTGATTTTCTTAAAAAAGGCTGAATTACAACCAATACATGTTACGGTTAATACAGAGGATGTCTATATTTAAAATAAGAATTAGGCATGATGGTGGACCACTCTGGACTTACCTTAATTTAATTTACATAAGGTAACTTTCCTTCACAAAAATACAATACTTTTGCTAAATTTAACTGATTAGGAGGAAATTAACACTGTTAAATAACAGTCCTAACAACAGTCGAATTTTTTGACAATACATGATCATTTAAAAAAAAAAAAAAAACATTTAATATGAGTCATCTCGACCACCATAATGCTTATACTTACATTACCTATCTTTGAAGAAACTTTTTTGAAGCAAGAGTTTTTTACAAGTTTGATTGTTACATTTAAAGTTTAATAGAATACGTAAACAATATGGTACTACTTATTTTTTTTTTTCTTTTTATATTCTTTATTAACATTTCTTAAAATTTACATACCTTCCAACAGATATGTAATAACAACGCAGGCTACATGTAAACAAGGCTCTCTGTGGGGAAAGCAGGTTACCCCACATCAGTATATAAAATACTTCCATACCAACACCCCTGCCCCTTCCCCAAATTACCCTAAATTGACCATTATTTATACAATGTCCATTTTACCCCAACCCTTCCTCCTAACCCTGCCCCCCTCCCTCCCCCCCTCCCAACCCATCTAGGATCCCACATTCTTTCAATTATGCTTATCAACCAGGGGTTCCACATCTTTTTGAATTTTTTTAAGTTCCCTCTTCTAATGTATAGGGCTAAATAAAATAAATATATGTGTATGCGCTAAAAACTGTAAATACGTGATGAAAAAATATAATAGATATATACAATATTGATAAGTAATAAACAGTGTCAATCGCCTGTGAGAAAAGTGACTAAAATCCACAACTAAACATATAAATAAATAGCAGCATGCGACATGCAAAAATGTGAAAAAAAAAAATGTTTAAAAAAATTTTTTGGTGCTACTTAATAAATGAAGTGTCCAATATTTCAGTCCAAATCAATTCATAAAAATATAAAAATCAAAGTGCACAATAGTGTCCAGAAAAATAGTAGGCATTCCTCATGCTCTTTCTAAAGATGTGCTAATTATTCCTCATGCTCTTCTTAAAAGATGTGCAAATTATGGCATGCTCCAGTGCTCTCCAGTGACCCCCAATGGTTAATGCGCTCACCTTAGAGCGTGCGACACAGTGGTTAAACAGTGTCAAAACACGCATTAGAGCCACTCCAGGGCTCATACAGGGTCTGCTGGTGATGATCTGTACCTCGCTCAAATGGTGACATATATGAAAGAAAGGAGACTACATAGCATAATACCGCCAGGGATTTATTTAAAAAGCCATAAAACCAGTCCCTCCAGGAGGGTACTCACAATGTTTAGGTGCGTGAGTGCACCATCTTATCCAGAGTATGTAATAATGGAATACAGGTGAATCCTGTGGCGTGCGGTGCGGTGTGTAATCCTCTGCCTGTCTGTGTTTGGAAAGCTCCGTCCTGCCCCTCCCCTACACGTCTTCGGCACAGGGAACACGTGCCTTCATCTGGGGGATCTAATAGGACGGGCGCTCTATGTGTTATATATACTGTCACGGCGGCCATTTTGCCTGAGACCGCTGACAACCTAGTGTTAGGCTCCGGCCATGTAAAAACAACAGCGAACGACGCTGTGTGCCAGTCTTAATGTTTTGGAAAGAGCAGGAAATGGTTGGTAAAAAATAGTAAGCGGTATTAACCCTATCCGCATGTATATAATATATAGATGAATCAAAGTGTATTACTAATTCAGGACAGAGCCACACATCAGAGTAGACACTACATCGCACACCATAAATGGATAATTGCACTAGCGATCAATATGTAAAACATCCAAAAACTGTGAATAAATTAATCTAATAGCATAATGTATATTACAAAAAATTACATAAAAATATATAAAAATTATTTATATAGCACTCCCCCATATGTATTGATTTTTGTATAACGCTCTCCTGGATTATATAGCACTTTTTTAGATAGATAATCGATTACCTGATTAATATTTATGGTATGGTTCATATAGATTTATTTTGCCCCTTTTAGTATTCGGTAAGGCGGCTATTTTTAGGTAATGAGTAATAATGGTATTCCAATATTAATACACATTTTCAGGAATATTTTTGTTTTATATTTATTATTTAATATTTTATTTTATCTATTATATTTACATTATATTCCAGTAATCATTACACATTTTAAGGTATTTTTTAGGTTATATATTTTTTATTTATTTTCATTATATTTAAACACACATTTGGGAGTTTCCTATTATAGAGCAATAAAGATCCCTTTAAGGGTTTTTAAATAGGATCCAATATTGTTATATGTGCTGAATTACTGATGCGAGAAATATACATAATTTTTAACATGATTTTAAATCATTTTTATATATTTTTATGTAATTTTTTGTAATATACATTATGCTATTAGATTAATTTATTCACAGTTTTTGGATGTTCTACATATTGATCGCTAGTGCAATTACCCATTTATGGTGTGCGATGTAGTGTCTACTCTGATGTGTGGCTCTGTCCTGAATTAGTAATACACTTTGATTCATCTATATATTATATACATGCGGATAGGGTTAATACCGCTTACTATTTTTTACCAACCATATCCTGCTCTTTCCAAAACATTAGGACCGGCACACAGCATCGTACGCTGTTGTTTTTACATGGCCGGAGCCTAACACTAGGTTGTCAGCGGTCTCAGGCAAAATGGCCGCCGTGACAGTATATATAACACATAGAGCGCCCGTCCTATTAGATCCCCCAGATGAAGGCACATGTTCCCTGTGCCAAAGACGCGTAGGGGAGGGGCAGGACGGAGCTTTCCAAACACAGACAGGCAGAGGATTACACACCGCACCGCACGCCACAGGATTCACCTGTATTCCATTATTACATACTCTGGATAGGATGGTGCACTCACGCACCTAAACATTGTGAGTACCCTCCTGGAGGGACTGGTTTTATGGCTTTTTAAATAAATCCCTGGCGGTATTATGCTATGTAGTCTCCTTTTCTTTCATATATGTCACCATTTGAGCGAGGTACAGATCATCACCAGCAGACCCTGTATGAGCCCTGGAGTGGCTCTAATGCGTGTTTTGACACTGTTTAACCACTGTGTCGCACGCTCTAAGGTGAGCGCATTAACCATTGGGGGTCACTGGAGAGCACTGGAGCATGCCATAATTTGCACATCTTTTAAGAAGAGCATGAGGAATAATTAGCACATCTTTAGAAAGAGCATGAGGAATGCCTACTATTTTTCTGGACACTATTGTGCACTTTGATTTTTATATTTTTATGAATTGATTTGGACTGAAATATTGGACACTTCATTTATTAAGTAGCACCAAAAATATTTTTTTTAAATTTTTTTTTCACATTTTTGCATGTCGCATGCTGCTATTTATTTACATGTTTAGTTGTGGATTTTAGTCACTTTTGTCACAGGCGATTGACACTGTTTATTGCTTATCAATATTGTATATATCTATTATATTTTTTCATCACGTATTTACAGTTTTTAGAGCATACACATATATTTATTTTATTTTGTCACATGCACGGTATGAAACGTGGTTAGTGTGTGCAGCTGAATAAGGTTTAATAATTCACATTTGAGGCATTAATCCATCTGTGGCTCACAAGATCTTTGCACTACTAATGTATAGGGCTCTCTCCTTCCAAACTATCTTATTTATTGTTTTTGCCCACTCCACAACCGTCGGGGTTGAGACTGTTTGCCATCTTTGCATGATCAACTTTCGGGCTTGATACAGACACCTCAAGGCCGCTGTTTTTAGTACTGCCTCCTCCGGTCTCCATACTCTATATCCAAGGATGCATAATCTGACCTCTATTTCCAAAGATAACCCCCCACCTGCCGCTAATGGCTTCAATTACCCCCGTCCAGTATCTGACTAGCTTGGGGCATCTCCAAACCATATGTATCAGGTCCCCCTCCTCACCACATCTTGGGCATTTAGCATCTAATCTTAGTCCAAATCTAAATAGTTTTTTTGGGGTGTAGTATGCTCTATGTACCAGCATTAAGTGAGAGAATCTCTGTGCAGGGGATACTGAGACTATCTGCCCGGCCTCCAATATTTTTCTCCACTGTTCATCTGTTAATTTCCCAACATCTGCCTCCCATCCTTCCCTGCAACCAAGATGTTCTGGCCTTATGGTGCTTTTGCTACACAATTGCACATATATTTCAGATATAAAACCCTTCATATCCCCAGATTTAACCACCTTTTGAAGCAGTACTGCTTCACTCCACACTAAGGGGTGTATCCTGAACCGGGCGTTTAGAGCCGATCTCATTTGTAAGTATCTAAAGAAAGTTTGTCTCGGGATTCCATTTTCAATTTGGAGTTCCTCAAAGGATTTTAATACGTTCCCTTTATATAGCTGGGATAGTCTATTTATGCCCCATCTTTCCCATTCTCTAAATTCCCCCATGGCCACCACTTCCTGTAGATTCCTATTATGCCACAGAAGAGCATATTCTGTAAACCCAACATACCCCATTAACCTCTTTGTTGCCTTCCAGACCTTTATTATCATCCTTATTGTGGGGCCGCTATCAGGGAAAGAGTCTGCCTCTAATGCCTCTACCACTATCTTATGTGGCGCCTCCAGAGTCAACAACCCACCATCTGCACTTCCGCCTCTTATATGCTGCAGCTGTGCCGCCAGAAAATAACATCTTGGATGCGGGAGTGCAATTCCTCCCTCCTCGACTGGCAGTTGTAGACTCTGGAGGCTAATCCTAGCCTTACCCCTCCTCCATACCAGCTCCCTAAATAGTTTGTCAATTTTCTTAAACCATTTTTTATTCACCCACACCGGTGAGTTATGTAACACATACAGTAACTGAGGGAGCCAGATCATCTTAATTAAGTTGCCTCTCCCTGCTACTGTTAGGGGCAGCCGGTTCCAAATATCTATTTTGCGCTTAAATTTAACCAGTAATGGAGCTAGGTTGTCTTCTATGTACTGATTGGGATCCTTTGTCATGTTTATACCCAGATACCGTATTGTTGCAGCCACTTTTAGTTGGGGGATTCCCAGTGTCGTCGAATTATTAGGAATATCTATTGGCAAGAGTGCCGATTTCCTCCAGTTCACCACTAATCCTGACAGGTTACCAAACCTCTCCATCGTAACCATTACTTGCCCAAGGGAGCCCTCAATGTCTCCAAGAAACAGCAGGACATCGTCGGCATACAGGGCAATCTTCTCCTCTCCTGTTCTTCTTATAAACCCCCTCACCCCTGTACAGGACCTGATATGAATTGCTAGTGGCTCCATGGCAAGGGCGAAGAGCAGGGGGGACAGAGGACACCCCTGCCTCGTCCCTCTTTCTAAACAATTTTTTGTGAGCTTTCATTATTAACCTTAATCCTCGCATTCGGGCCTTTATAGAGTATTTTTATCCATTTTATAAAAACGGGACATAGGCCGAATTCTTCCAGAACCCTCCAGAGATAACTCCACTCCAGGCTGTCAAAGGCCTTTGTTATGTCTAAAGACACAATGGCTCTTGACCCCATATTATCTGTCGGGGTCTGGAGATTCATGTATGCCCTCCTTATATTCATGCTAGTGGTCCTGTGGGGGATAAATCCCGTTTGGTCCGGGTGTATTAGTTTGGAAATGATTTTGTTGAGTCTGGTCGCCAACACCCTTGCCAGAATCTTGGCGTCCGTACACAGCAAAGATATTGGCCTGTATGCCGACGGTTCTAGCGGGTCCCCTCCTTCTTTGTGAAGCAGGATAATAGTAGTTTCGGTCATAGAATCAGGCAACCTCCCTGCCTTTAGTGCCCAATTCAGAGTTTTGAGCAGTTCTGGTAATAAGATTTTCCCATACTGCTTATAGATCTAAATCGGGAGACCGTCAGGCCCCGGAGCTTTTTGGTTTGCCATTCTGTTCACTGCTCGCCTTAGTTCGGCCAATGTTATTGGCGCGTCTAGCCCCTCTTTGTCCTCCACTGTAACGGTGGGAACTGGCATATTCCTGAAAAATGTATCCATGTCCTCCTCTCCGACCCTCCCTTGTGACTTATACAGGTTTTCGTAGTATTTCCCAAAAGCGTTCGTAATCTCTGAGCTATGAGAAGAGATTTCACCATTTGGGGCCCTAATTGGTTTTCGCTAAATGGGCCAACATACATCCCACGCTTTCTCCTTCCCCAAAGACTTGTTGTCTCTGAAAGAGTTGCTTATTCTCTCCCTTCCTTAGAACTGCTATTCTGTAAGACTCGTTTATCCTCCCGGAATTTCTGCCTCTCTAGCGTTGGATCCTCCAAAAATTGTTTCTCTGCCATCTCCAGGTCCCTTCTAATCCCTTCCTCCCACTCTCTCGCTTTCTTCTTAACCCCTGCCACCCCCTGAATCAATATACCCCTGAGGAATGCCTTCAGGGTATCCCATTGTATATTGGTTGAGCCTTCATTAGATCTTACAAAATCTTCTAACTTTGTTATTATCCTCTCCGGTTCCCCCAATAACTCCAACCAATATGGGCTCAGTTTCCAAAATCCCCGAGCCTCCCTACCCCCTATATTTACTGAGACTACCATCAGGGAATGGTCCGAAACCCCTCTCGGGAAATATGCTACGTCCTTTATTATCGGCAACGCTTCTGCATTCCCCAGGGTCAAATCTATCCTAGAAAGAGTGGAGTGGGAGTCCGAGAAGCAGGAGTATTGCCTCATTCCAGGATCCCGAACCCTCCATACGTCTGTCAATCCTGCCTCTACCAAAAACGGCCTTCTGCTAGATTATGAGTTTGAGCTCTCGGTGGGAATCTATCCAGAGCTTTATTCAACACCTCATTAAAATCTCCTACTACTATTACCAGAGTGTTAGTTTTGTCCAGCATGAATTCAATTAGCTTATACAACACTTTGAGTTTAAAAGGTGGGGGTATATAGATGTTAGCTAAAACATACATTCTGTTTTCTATTGAACAGTACAGGAAAACATAGCGGCCCATGTCGTCTATACTGGTCTGCCGACAGGAAAACGCCACGCTTCTTTTCACCAATATGCTCACCCCTCTAGAATACGAGGAGTAAACCGAGTGAAATTGGGCCTGAAACCTCCTATTTTGAAGATATTTTGTCGTGTCCTTTATCAAATGGGTTTCCTGCAAGCAGACCAGCCCCACCCCCCTCATTTCCAAAAGCGAAAAGATGGCAGATCTTTTGTTTGGATTCCCCATCCCCCGTATGTTCCAGGAGCCTATCTTAAACACCCTCGACTGCATCAGAAGAACAAAAAGCAGGAAGTGGCTCCTAAAGACCCAACAGTAAAAAAAAACAAAAGGAGAGGAATAGAGAATAACCCAACCTTAGGCTTGATACAATATATTGTTCAAAAAACCTCCGCACCCTCTGTGACTCCATACCTATAGGGCAGCTAACAAAGGATCCCTCTACCAGTTTCGTGAAGTGCAAAAAAAAAAGGGGGGGGGAACCCCCATAGTTACACTCTGTGCTTTAATGCCCATAGGGCTTACCCTGCTATCCCTATTGTTACTATTCATACTAGTGATTATTCCAGGTGTTCCCCCCCCTATCTTCCATCTTCCCTTTCCTTTCTTCTTCATTTACCACACTTTTGTTCAATCCTGGACCCCACTCCCCTGTCTCCCTACATCCCAACCCAAATACTAAATGTGCACTACTTTCACTCTGTCTTGATTTACTAACCCCCGTTCTTCCCTCCTCCCAACAATCCCACCCCCCCCAAAGCCAACCACCCCATCACTCTCCCACCCTCCCCCCTTCCCCCACCTTACCAGGTTCGCCCAAGGGGCTTTAATCATGACCACCTCATACACTCCTTGTGTCATGCCCATTCCTACCATGTTCCCCCCACCCACTACTAAAGGTGTACCCATGTACCAAATTTTAAGTATAATACCATCCCCTTCTCTCATTCCTACTTAACATACAAATTCCTTTTCCACCCTTCATCAGGTCCATAGTTCTTCCCAACGTCCCGAATCTACATGTCGGGTATCTTAACTCTCTTGGTTCCTCTCCTTGAGTTTCAGTCTCTGTTTATTCCCTTCGAACCAGTCTGTTGCTCCTGTCGGGAAATCAAAAAAAAGAACCTCCCCAATTGCCTCTACCCGTAACCTAGCTGGGTACAGTAGGGCATACTTAACTTCAAATTTTTGTAAGGAGCGTTTGATCACTGTAAACCCCTCCCTGCGTCTCTGCAGCTGCGGCGAGAAGTCCGAAAAAAATGAAATTTTAGCTCTTTTGTAAAAAATAGACCCCATCTCTCTGGCTTTACGCAGTAATATTATCTTGTCGTAGTGATTCAGGAACTTCAATAATAAAGGCCTGGGCCGACCTCCAGAGGGCAAAGCCCTGAAGGGGACCCGGTGGGCCCTTTCAATCGCAAACTGTAGAGAAAATGCATCTCTTCCAAACACTTCTATGAGCCATCCTTCCAAAAAAAACATTAGGATTATGTCCCTCGCTCCCTTCTGGGAGCCCCACTACCCTTACATTGTCCCTTCTTAAACGGTTTTCCATTTCATCCATTTTTTCAGTAATTCTACCCAGTTGATCCTTCATGATTTTAACATCTTGCTGTATTGGAAATACATCATCTTCCACTTGGCTCACCCTTTCCTCCAGAGCTGTTATCCTCTCTACTGCCTTTTGCAACTCTTGCTTTATTAATACCAGATCTTCTTTAACCTCTTTGATTTGACAGCTTAGGCCCTCCAGTGATGTTTTACACGCGTTTACCGCTTGAAGTACTTCCCGCAAGGTGGGTTCTGGGTCTGTAGCGGAAGCATTGGTTGGTAGTGGTGTATTATCTTTTTCCACCATCCCTGTACCTTTGTTGTTGTTCACACTCTTAAGCCCCACTCCTGCTGCAGCTGATGATGCCTGTCCCTGACTTTTTCTATCCCCAGAGGCCTTGACTTGCATTGCTTGCCCATTTTTTGTGGGAGTCTGTTCAGGGGTGTGTGCGAATTTCTCCAGCTTTAACGCTGCTGCTGCTGCCTGACTTCCCTTCTCTTTAGCAGATCGCAGTGACTGAGGCCCCAGATTCTCCATGTTACCTGGTTCCTCCCCTCTTTTCCTTGACATCGCTAACTTGAAGTGTGTAAGTCACCCAGAGAGAAATAGAGGGGGGCACAATGTGTGGCGGGTCACAAATGGCAAATGTCACTAGGAGCAAAGACAATCCAAGTGGCACTGTGACAGGTAACTGTGACAAATGTCACTGTGACATTCAATCAGGCAATATTTATGGTGTACATCATTACTCAATCCGTTCTTTGGAAATTGTACCACAGTTGCACCTGCACACCTCAGACCCCTTATCTTGTAGTGCAGGGTCGCCTGCACACCTTCCCTTAGCAGCAAGAGCAACAAGCAGCAAACAGCAAACTGTCAGGGACTGTGCCCTGTTTCAAAGTCCCACTCACCTGTCCTCTCTGGTCCCTGGGCTTCAGCGGTATACCGTTTGGATAACAGCCAACTTCTGCAGGGGTTTTGCAGCTGACTCCTGGCTGGGACCTTGCCGGCTGTCCCCCACTCCAGGACCACCAGTCTTTCACCCTCCACCGCTCCCAAATGCTTCCGAGTACCTCCAAGTACTTTCGCTTTCAGCTCCCTGGGCTCCGGTCGCGCAGGCGCAGTAGCGGCAGCAGCCCCAGCGACACAGCCACAATACGGAACCGCTTTCAAGCTACGGGTGCCAGTTCCTCCACCGGGGGATTCTTCCACTCCCGTCCTCCGCAGCACTTTTGCACAGAGGGCAGTCCCACAGGGTACCAAGCAGTCTGTAATGCTGGCCGAATACTCCGTCAGCAATGAGAGGCCACAGGAGACTCCACCGCTCGCTCACACTCCACACTCCATCTACACTGACGTCCGGTCACGCCCCGGTACTACTTAATTTACATGAAAATTTTCCATAGGACATACAGAACAAACCCCTTAAATACAAGAAGCTCTAAATTCCTATGACAAGGACTCCCCCTAGTGGCTATTAAGTATAATTATCTGGGTTATTATATTTTGTTTGCACCTATTAATCCCAACACAATATAAAGTTCAAGATGTGTCTTTATAGGGTTCAATATAATCACATTTCTGTACACAGATATTCGACTGCTCCAAAAATTCAACTCACACATAAATTGCATTTAATATTTCATAATCTCCTACGCTCAAAATGTTTTACATATATCCTGTAATATTTAATCAATACAATTAGATAGCTGCTCCGGAGTGCTAAGAGTCCTAGTAAACAAAGTAAGGAAAAAAAAGAGAAGAGAACATAAATAGTCGAATAGAAATCCAACTGTTCCCACTTAGACCTTGCTCCCACACAAGGAGTGAAATAATTTTCGCTCTTTGAACTTACCGGACCTTTCTAACAGGGTAGACTAAACCTACCTCCGGAACACTTCTCCATCCTCTCCTCGAGAAAGGAAAACCTCTTCCCCCATCCTTTCCCTTTTTTTTTCCTTTTTTTTTTTTCTCTCATCTTTCTCCTTACGCCCCTTGAAACCAAGGGAAAGTTTATCAGACCTAAAACAAGACATACAAATAAAATAAACCTCTCTATACTCCTGGGTCCAAATATCCCTTCTTTTGGAAACAGGAATATATTCAAAATGCCTATCCATAAACAGCAGACCATCCCAACATCAATTAAGCTAATTTCAGTAAATGCTAAAGGACTTAACATGAAAAAAGAACCAAATTCCTCAATGAATTTCATAAACTCAAAGCAAACATCATTTGCATACAAGAAACTCACTTTAAAGCTAATAAAGTTCCCAAGTTGCAGGATAAAAGATTTCCAACAGCATTTCACGCCACCAAACCTGAAGGAAAATCCAAAGGAGTCTCTATTTTGATTTCCAAACAGACTCCCCTTCAGATTCACGACACAATGCTTGACCCAGGGGGAAGATACATATTCTTAAAAGGGAAGTTGGGACCTCATCCCATCACAATAGCTAACATATACACCTCCAACTCAAAACAGGTAACCTTCTTTCGTAAAAAAAAGGACCTATTAACAAACTTCGCAGCAGGTATAATCATCTTAGGGGGAGACTTCAATACTCCATTAAATCCGCTCATAGACACCTCGAATGGTACATCGAGCCTTCCTTACAAAGCGTTGAAACAAATCAAACTCCAACTACAGGAGCTAATGCTACATTTCACCTGGAGAACCCTAAACCCTCAAACTAAAGACTTTACCTATTTCTCTACAATCCATCAAAAATACTCTAGAATTGATTACTTTTTTTCTCGCAACCAGACCTTGACTTACTGACAGACTCAACAATTGAAAAGATGACTTTATCCGATCATCATCCGATTACCATAACATTAACTTTCCCAGAAAAATCTACCATAACTAAAAAGTGGAGACTCAACACCACAGTATTGAAAGATCCAATAGATGTAATACATTTCAATGACAAACTAAACGAATACTTTGCATTAAATGAAAACGACGAGACATCTTTGATTACTCAGTGGGAAGCACACAAATGTGTCATGAGAGGTGAATTTATAAATAAATTAGCCAAACTAAAGAAGTAAAAACAATCCAAAATTAGATCGTTATTAGACCAAATTCATAAACTAGAAATAACCCATAAAAGAACTGTGGCACTCTCTACATTTGAAGATTTAACTAAAGCAAGAACTCTACTATCAGAAGAGTTGAACATGAAAACTAAAAGACAATATATCTTAAGACACAAGATATATTATGAGCAAGGCAACAAAAGTGGAAGGTTGCTCGCAAAAGCAGTCCAAAACAAGAAGGTTGCTTCAACAATTCACCAAATAAGAGACAAACAAGGCACACCACATTCTTCGAATGTGGAGATTGCCAAACAGTTTGAACTTTACTACCAATCCCTATATAACATTCCATCTAATCCCAAATGCCCACAAAATTCAGACAAAAGAACAAAGCTTATTCAAGAGTTCCTAGAGAAATATTGCCCACCCCAAATATCAAAAAGCACAGCACAAGACCTAGAGACACCTATAACTGGCCTAGAATTTGATAAAGCCTTAAAAGATATGAAAATAGGCAAAGCACCAGGTCCAGACGGACTACCCCTTCAATATTACAAAACATTTACCAACATACTAAAACCAAGATTCTTGAAAACCTTTCAATCACTATATTCTGAACAACATCCCCCCAAGCAACTACTGGAAGTACATATAACGGTTATACCAAAATAAGGTAAAGATACAACTCAGGTTACTAATTATAGACCAATATCCCTAATTAATGTTGACATCAAGATATATGCCAAAATACTAGCAAATAGACTCCTACCCTTGCTATCTTCCCTCATTTCCTTAGACCAGGTAGGCTTTATCCCGGGAAGAGAAGGTCGTGACAAACACAATTAAAGCAATAAACATAAACCACTGGTTATCAACCCAAAAGAAACAGGGTTTCTTCCTCTCCCTTGATGCTGAAAAGGCGTTTGACAGAGTGGCCTGGGACTTCATCGATGCAACGTTAAAACATATAGGGATCCTACCCCAAATGAGATCATATATCAAAGTACTATACTCAAATCCAACAGCAAGAGTTCGAGTCAATGGCCACCTGTCGAACACCTTCAACCTTCACAATGGCACAAGACAGGGATGCCCACTCTCACCTCTATTGTTTGTCCTCACATTAGAACCACTATTAAATAAAATTAGATCCAACCCAGACATCAAGGGTATAGTTATTCACAAACACACGTATAAAGTTGCAGCCTTTGCTGACGACAAGCTTCTATTCCTCTCAGAACCCCATATTTCCTTACCCAATGTCATCTAAGATTTCGAATATTTCCAACTACTCTCAAACTTAAAAATTAACCACTCGGGGGCGTGACCGGAAGCCGACCTAGATGGACGCTTGAGCCGTCTGCTCCTCCTAAGCCCGCAGCTAAAAATCTATTTGGGGACGCTCCGCTACAGCTACATGGGCAGATCTAAGGCCCCCCGAACCGCTAAAGCGCGGGGGTCATCACAGCCACCACCCGGCTCGTCATCGGACCTCCGGTCCTTCTTCTCACAAAGCGACGGTCCGTCTAGCAGCACAGCCAATATGGCGCCGGAGGCCGCGGCGGCCCGCTCCAGGCTCACCACGCAACTCTCCCAGTCGGACCCGAACCCGCACCGAGATCCGGTCAGCTCTCCGCCAGCCTTACAACATCCCACAGGCATCTCCTCTCCTCGGGGAACGGTGAGCATGATTAGCCCTGGCCATCCCGGGACCTCGCCACGTGATCCCCCAGCCGCCATGTTTGACCCCCCTCCTTCCCTCTACACTCAGTGCTCGGAGGCCTTCCCGCGCCTGCTGCGGACAGCCTCAGATCCCTGCCTGACAAGAGATGCCCCGGGATCCCCATCATCCTCTGAACTATCAGCGGACTTTCCGGCCTTGCCGGACCCAAAATTCCCGGCATCCAACACCTCATCAGGACCGGAAGATTTTGCAGCGGCCTTCAGAACCCTTACGCCTGGCTCACCCCCACCTAAAACGCAGAGACTTTCGTTCTCTCAAGCACTGAGCACACCTAAAGAACAGGCCACACGCCCTCCCCACTCAGACCGAAGAGACCCAGCTTCTGTCCCCCACTGTCATGCTCTGGAAGAGATTGAAGCCCCCTTACACACCCAGAGCCAGCCCTGGGGAAACAGATGGACTGCATCCCCACAACCCATGCCCATCATGCGGGATGAAGCTGCAATACAAGTGCAGCACCAGCACGCAGACAAACGAACGCCACAGCAAAATCCACTGCCAACCCCCCATCACCCACTCCCTAGTGAGTGGTATTCCTATCTACAGGCGATGCCCACCAAAGATGACTTCAAACAGTTGATTGCAGATGTAAAATCCACCTGTCGTTCAGAAATACAGATACTACAAACAGGCCTCAAACACTTAGCTGACAGGGTGGAGATGGCCGAAGAAGACATCCAAGAAACTAAACTAGCAGTCCATAGGACTCAACTTCAAGGAGCGGAACACCGTATCCAACTAAGAGAAATGCAGCGCCACCTCGAGGACTTGGATAATAGGGGGCGCAGAAATAATATTCGAGTGCGGGGGGTGCCGGAGACGGACGGTCCGGAAGACATCCACAACAAACTGCAACACATATTTAACAATCTACTCGGGGACCCCCTAACCAACCGTATCGACATGGACAGGGCCCACCGAGCCCTCCGCCCCAAGAATCTTACTTCCAAACCGAGGGATATTATTTGCAGAATAAGTTCATACCCCTTAAAGGAGGACATTATGCGTCAATCCCGCTTGACACGTAAAATAACCTTCCAAGATGCACACCTGCAACTGTTTCCAGATCTCTCCTGGATAACCCTACAGAAGCGCAGACTCTTGCAACCTCTTCTACGCATCCTGCAGGAAGAAAATATCCCCTATCGTTGGGGATTTCCCTTCACCCTTACAGCCAAGAACCAAGGCAGATCTGCTGTTCTACGGTATCCAGAAGATCTTACCAATTTCTGTGACGCCCTGGGGATCAGTACCCCTCAACTCCCGGATTGGGACTTGGTAACCACTCCACCACCACCGCCCACAATGTGGCAGAAGGTTCCCCCCTCTAACCGCAACCGGAGGGAAGGCACCCCTCACAAGAGTTCTAAATCCAGAAACGGCTGACTTGAACACTTTTCTTTTTTTCTTTTTTTGGGTCCTTAAATTCATAGATGCTCAGCCATTGCACTAGGCTGATAGATCTGTCCTGGACATTTTGTTCACGCAGTCCCCAATCTTTTGCCCCAGTTTCTTCATTTCTAAGTTTGATTTTGTTTCACTATATGGGCATGTCTCCGTTGAGGCTTGGGAGTGAAGGTGTTTTTTCCTTTAGGTCACCAACCCCTCCCCTCTAATTAAGTGATGATTGTCACAATAGCTTTGGTAATATCCTGTTGTATGATCAACCCAGGGCTCCCTTGCACCCGTCTGGCCTCCTCTGTTAGGGCAGGGCTGGGCGGATCCTTGGGAAACCGTACTGACCTAGGTCCATTGACCTCTCAAGGTCAGCTGAAAACACTTCTTAGGCTTTGTCTTGTTTTGTTTAACACTAACCCTTGTTTCTTTCTTCTAGTCTCATCCTCTCTTACTCTATACCCCTTGTCCCCGAGTGACTCTCCACATGGACCGCAGGCTAGGCCCAGACCCCTCGCCGGAGGTTGCCCGCTTCCAGTCCCAGGATCCATGGCCGTCGTCTCCAATCCAGGTAACATAAACCCCATCCCCTTCCCAATTAGAGACCATGGCTAGGATATTTTCATTAAATGTCCATGGACTAAACTCCAATAAAAAGAGGCATCTAGCACTGAAGGAATTTAAACAATCTGGCGCTGACATTATTTTTGTCCAAGAGACACACTTTGACAGGGGGGGCACCTTTGCTTTCGCATCCAGGCATTTCCCAAACAGCTACCTTTCCTCAGGACCACATAAACGGGCAGGGGTGGCCATACTCATTAAACAAGGTTCTCCATTTGTATATGAGAGTCACTATGGAGACCCACATGGTCACTATATTATTGTTAGGGGTCGATGGCAGTCACGGGAGATCACCTTGTGCGCTCTGTACACCCCTAATGTCAAACAACATAGATTTCTATCCAAAATGTTTACACGTCTCTTCCGCTCGGAACATGGGATCCTGGTAGTGGGGGGTGACTTCAATTTAATACACTCCACAAATGCCGACCGCCTTGTGGTGGACCCCCGGGCACCATCAGCTCGAGCCCTCAGGGACTCAAAGCTTTTTCGCCAACTACTTAGAAAACACGCTCTCTTCGATGCCTGGAGGGCTCTCCACCCGGGGATCGGCAGTACACCTTCTACTCAGCTCCCCATAAAACCCACACCAGGATTGACTACTTTTTTGTTAACAACTCTACTCTTAGAATAGTTCGAGAGGCCAGGGTGCTCCCAATCTCCTGGTCCGACCATGCCCCGATCACTCTTGCACTAGATGTGGAGTCCCCCAACCCTAGACCCTGTAACTGGAGACTAAACACTTTTCTCCTTCAACACCCTCAGTCAACCACGGAAATAACCTCTTCCCTGAAATTTTACTTCAAAGAAAACAACACCCCTGACATCACTCCTGCTACACTATGGGAAGCCCATAAGGCGGTCATCAGGGGTAGATGCATAGCCCTATCATCGGCCATGAAAAAAGATGCATTAGCCACGAAACACCGAACTGAGAGAGAACTACGGGTTCTAGAGACGCAGCTTCAAACTTCTCCTACTATACCCCTCCTCAGGAAGGTTATCAAACTTAGGACAATCCTAAGGGACTTTGCACTGGGCCAAGTAGAAAAAGCCTTGCTTCGCTTAAAGCAGGTGTACTATGACAGGGGAAATAAGGCACATTCCTTGCTGGCAAAAAAGTTGCAGGAGAACTCCCTTAATGCAACCCCCCACCAAATTAAGAATAAAAAGGGCTCCCTGCTGTCCCATCCCAAAGATATTGCACATGCCTTTGCAGACTTCTACACAGACCTCTACAACAACCCAGACATCCCAAAAAATCCTCCCGCCCCAGCGTTCTCACTTAGACTACACCGTTATCTAGAACAAAGTGGTGTCTCCCGCCTACAATCCTCAGACTTAGAGGCCCTAAACGCACCTATTACAGAGGAAGAAATAGAACTTACGATCAAATCATTACCATCCCGTAAATCGCCAGGTCCCGACGGCCTACCATATGAATACTATAAAACTTTTCTTCCGCTCCTACTCCCTCATATGAGCAGACTGTTTAACACCTTTCTTCGGGACACCCCGGTCCCAGCTGACATGCAAAGATCATTTATTACCCTAATCCCCAAACCAGATAAAGACCCCATATTATGTGCCAATTATCGACCCATTGCCCTTTTAAATTCCGACCTAAAAATCTTCACGAAAATACTCTCAATCCGCCTGAACGTAGTTCTCCCCTCCCTCATACATAAAGACCAGGTAGGATTCGTGCCACTTAGACAGGCGGGAGATAACACGAGGAAAGTGATTGACCTAGTGGATGTGGCGAACAGGGAGGACTCGGCGTCTCTGCTCCTAAACTTGGACGCCGAAAAAGCATTTGACCGTTTGGGTTGGCCCTTCCTGTTCGCCACCCTACAGCACATAGGAATGAAGGGTCCCTTCCTGCGAGCGGTACAACACCTATACTCCACCCCCACTGCACAGGTCAGAACTCCCTTTGCCGTTTCGGCCCCATTCTCAATATACAACGGTACAAGGCAGGGGTGCCCCCTTTCTCCCCTACTGTTTGCATTATGCGTGGAACCTCTAGCGGCCCATATCCGGGGGAACCCAGATATTCACGGGATATCAGTTCGCGGTAGGGAGTTTAAAATCTCATTGTTTTCTGATGATATCATTATGACCCTGACACAACCTAGAATATCCCTCCCGAACCTCCACGCCGAGCTTGATAAATATGGGGCACTATCGGGCTATAAAATTAATACGTCCAAATCAGAAGCCCTCCCAATAAATATCCCAGAAACGGAAATCGCACATTTACAGACCAACTTCCCATATCACTGGAAAACTATATCCTTAAAATATCTGGGAATCCACATTACCCCAACATTCGCAACACTATATCAGGAAAATTTCCCCCCCCTATTTCATTCTATCAGAACCATGCTCCTCAGATGGAAAAAACATCACCTCTCCCTACTGGGACGAATAGCATCCATTAAAATGACAATCCTCCCAAAATTACTCTATCTATTTCAAACATTGCCCATCCCAGTCCCATCCAAACATCTCAGAAAACTTCAGACAGACCTACTTAAATTTGTCTGGAATTATAAAAGGCACAGAATCCCCCAATCAGTCCTTATGGCAGCTCGGTCTGATGGTGGCCTCGCTTTACCGAATCTAATTAAATATTACCAAGCCACTCAACTCAGAGCTATAATCTCGTGGTCCACCCAGTGGTCCTATAATAAGTGGACGGAAATCGAGAAGATCTGGCTGGCCCCAACCCACCCAAATAGCTTGCTCTGGTGTGCGGATGCGGAGGTGCCCCCTGAACGTCTACTAGGAGCTATGTCCCAACTCCGTAAAACGTGGAAAGCACTGCGCTCCCCACATGGCCTCTCCTCTGAAAAATCGCTGTTAACCTCCTTTATATTCAACCCCAAAGTGCCGGATAGCCTCACACACCAGATGTCCTACCCATGGTCCTCCCGAAACTTGTTCCACTTCGGCAACATAGTAGATCCTAGAACACGTAGACTATTAGCCTTCTCTGAACTCCAAACTAAGCATGATATACCACGCCAAGCTTTTTATAGCTATTTACAGATCCGCCATTATGCCCTGACCATAGCACCTGACCTGCGATTTTCCTCCTTAACTCCCTTTGAAACCCTGGTTATGGCAGGTTTAACCCAGAGGGGACTGATCTCTGATATCTACAAAATTTTAAACTCCTACTCAACAGAGACGCAAGGCAAACACCTCTATATGGTTAAATGGGAGAAAACCCTTAAGGAGGAACTCTCCACGGAACAATGGCAGGTGATATGGTCCCAGGCAGCGAAAAGCTCAATTTGTACCCTATATAAGGAAAACGCTTACAAAATAATCTTCTTCTGGTACATGACCCCCGATATACTCCAGGCCATTTACCCCACTAGCTCAGATCGATGCTGGAGGTGCTCAGGAGCCAGGGGTACCCTTCTCCATATCTACTGGGAATGCCCCCAAATTGTCACCTACTGGGGAAAAGTTCAACAGTTACTGACCAATCTCCTGGGAAAAACACTCCCTATGACCCCTAAATTTTTCCTGTTGGGCTTGTCCCCACTAAAGCTTTCCAAAACCAATAAAAAATTAGTACGCCACATTTTAACGGCAGCACGATGCCTTATAGCATCGAACTGGAAAAAGAAACCCCCCCCCCACCCCTGAAGCACTTTATGCGAGGATTAAAGATATAGAGCTGATGGAGAAGATGACGGCCAGGATGCAAGACAGATTGGAAGCACATGATAAAGTCTGGGAGCTGTGGCACCTCCGGGAGGACTCCTTATAAATGGATCATTGACTCACTCGGGTGACTTTACCCCTTCTTCTTTCCTGTTCCTTTCCTTTTCCCTCTTCTTCCCCTTCTTTTGTTCTTATTACAAAAAGTTGCCTTTGTTACCAGATATCAGAGGTTTGCTCCTGGCTTGTGGTGTTGGGGGGATGTGGTGACCAGGCTGGCCTGGGGACCGTAGCCCTCTAGCTGCACGCTAGGGAAAACATTGCATGTACTTGTACCTGTTTGTTTATTATTATGCATCACTTTTTTCTAATACCTCACCCGTTGTATTCTATGCAATGTAAACTGTGGTAACAGAATAAAAATAAAAAATGTTATTGGAAAAAAAAAAAAAAAATTAACCACTCAAAATCTAGCGCCTTGAATATCACACTACCCCCAAACTCAGTAGAATTATGTAAAAAAAACTTTCCCTTCTCGTGGGCCAATCAAAGTATAACATATCTTGGAACTGAAATCCCTACAAATTCAAATGATCTCTTCAAACTCAACTACTTACCCATTCTAAAAGATACTCAGGATGATTTAAAAAGATGGAATTCTCTCAATATATCTTGGTTTGGTAGAGCTTCTCTGGTCAAGATGACAATTCTGCCTAGGTTTTTGTACATGATGCAGACAATTCCCATTAGACTGCCATCTTCATTCTTTAACTCCTTCCGCAAAGCATGCTCTACCTTTATCTGGAGGAGCAAACCTCCCAGAATCAAATTTACGGGACTAAACCTACCCAAAAACAAAGGGGGGGTAGCTCTGCCAGACCTTCAAAAATACCACCAGGCTGCTCTTCTGACAAGAATAGTAGATTGGAACATTCACAATAAAGTTAAAGACTGGGTGACTCTTGAACAAACACTATTCTCCCACCAAGTAAACTCCCTTCCGTGGATCTGCCCAAAGCACCACTCAAAAAACATCACAGCCCACCCCCTTATTGGTCCCACACTTGAAATATTTATTAATACCTATAAAAAAAACAACCCATTTCCTTGGATGAGTCTTCTAACACCATTAAGAAACAATCCAGATTTTCTCCCAGGTACAGAAAAAAACGTTCTTTCTAAGTCATGGCCACACAAAGAAATCCTGGTCAAACACTTCTTTAAAAATGGTAAACTCTTATCAAGAGACGAAATAAACAAAGACAGTGACCCTCCCCAGATCTCTCAATGGAATTACATACAAATTAGACATTACTTGACTAGCAACGAGACAACCCAACACTGGACTAGACCTCTTACGACACTAGAAGACCTTTGCACAAAAAACAACCCCACAGAGACATATCATCTCTATTCTATATAACTCGCTCTTTGTGAGTAATTCTGAATTCTCCAGTTCGTCATGTCAAGCCTGGGAACAAGACCTCAACCTAAATCTGACAGAGGAAAATTGGGAAAGAATTTTTATGTATGCACATAAAAGTTCTCTAAATGTCGCCACTCAAGAATGTGGCTTTAAAATCATCACTAGATGGTATAGAACCCCCACCCTATTGCACAAATTCTCCCCTCAGACGTCTGACAGATGTTGGAGATGCAAACAGGAGGAAGGCTCGATGATTCACATCTGGTGGACTTGCCCGCTTATCCAATATTTTTGGAAAATGGTTCACGAAACCGTCACGTCAATCACCTCAGAAAACTTAAGTTTTAACCCAGCACAATACCTGCTACATTACAATTCAATACCCAAAAGACAATACCTAAAATCTCTAACCATGTTTATGGTAAACGCTGCAAGACATTGTATCCCCTGCCACTGGCGCTCTAATTCTATTCCATCAAAAAAAGAATGGTTTTGCAGAATAAACAATATAGAAAGAATAGAAGAACTCATAAGCATATCTCAGGAGAAAATAACTTATTTTGCTTCAACATGGTACAAATGGATAGAATTCAAAAACTCTCAGGCATACAAAGCAATCAATATTTAATAACAAAACTACACTTAATAAACAAGGTTCATAAGAAGGTTCAAGAAAATGATACGGAAATAATATGTCATTTAATCACTCCCATCTCCCCTTTCCCCCCCCCCTCCCCTTTTTTTTTTCTTCCCCCCCATCTTTCTTCCCTCCCCTTCAAGTCATAACTCGAATTAGTTAATAATTACTACTTCACTTCAAGATTTCCTTGATGATACTTGAAAATATAATTAGCATAAAAAAAAAAGTGTTTATTTTTGTAACTATATACAACCATAATGTATCCATATACTGTCCTTAACTGTATTAAAACCAATTGTCATATGTACCACTTTTATGCAAATGTACTACTACAATGGTGTTATGTTCAATCAATAAAAACCTTTGTGAAACAAAAAAAAATACACAGGCCTGTTTTTGAACTTTGTGTGGCTGGTCCATGCATGGATTTTGAAATGCTCTTGTGTCTTTCAAATTGTATTCTTTTCTATCGCTAAAAGAGTGAAGGCAGCATTCCATCTGGTCATTTTTATTTTTTATTTTTTCGTTTTTGGGAACTATGAAATATTTCCCCAACATTTGTATCTAAATGTTTGTCTTTGTCTCATTGTTTGTATGTGGTAACAAGATGTTTGAACCTCCCGTGACAGCCCTCTTGCGTGTCGCGGCTGTTGTATTTTAGGGGAAAAAAAACAAAAAAAAACGTGAAAGTAAGATTTACAGAGGGTTTAGTTCTTATCGGTTTTGTGGAATGTCAGTGACAATTTACCAATGTACATGAATATTGTATTGTTTACCATTTTTTGAAGGATAGAGTAATAACTTTTGTTTATAAGTATCTTTTCAGGTCCAAAGAGTTTCTGGAAGTGTGTGTACAGGTGTATAAGAAGGTAAAAGTATCATAGGCTATTTCACTGTTTTATTCTGCGCCATTTTAAACCCTGCATGTCTTCCTCCAGTTTGTAATGAGGAGGGAAGAAAAGGGGGGATGAGAGTGGTGAGAATAACACATTTTCAAACCCACAATACTAACCGCTCTAATTCTAACCAAGTTTGTGCCAAGACTGTCTTTCTTTGATAGAATTTGAATCAGCAAGCAGCAGTCTGGTGAAAGCGGCTCCCATCCCAGATGCTAAGAACCTTTTTGTCACTGGTTCCAGGTATTACACCCCAGATGGTAAGCCACGCACAGGTTATGCAGTGACCACAGTCCCAATGTCTGGGTTATTGTCATATGAGGTTTGTTTGAAGGTCAACCAAAAACAGAATTGTACTTTCCTCATTAGCTGGCACCTACATTCTCAGCTGATGGGGCGGGTGCAATCACTGTAACATGAACTTCAAAAGGTCCACCACAGGGTTCACGAGTCCATCCCGGACCCTGACACAATAACCAGTTTACATTCTTTCCAACCAGGTGACTGGGTCATTGTAAAGAAGCTTGAGGGATGAGACCACGCCAGCCACTGCAAGAAGCTGATCAACCACAAAGAGTAGAGGAGTATCTTTGTTCATTTATATTTTTTGTTTAATAAATTTTGGCAAGGTTAACGATGAAAAGCATCCCAACTGGCTAAGAAAGAGAACAGGACACATGGTCGGGTATTAGTGCCCCAGCGATGACGGCGGTACATGCTATATGTGACGTTCATATTGGCGTGAGGAGTTTTGACAGACTAGTAAAATCCAGACACTTGTCAATAGAACTTAACAACAAAACATTTCTAGAGGGTAAAATTAATTATAATTTTAACAATAGCTCTGGATCTTGCCAGCTTTGGTATCGGGATAATTAGGTAGCCCACAAGTGTGCTTCAACTGAAGTTTGGTATTAATGCGGATCTACAGCTTTATAAGGTAATTTCCCGTAAGGCAAGAGGTTCATGTGTGCTGATGAAACTAGTCCCAGCATCTTATGTCGCGGCCGATCGTGAGGATCTGATGGCGCGAGAGAAGGTAAGAATGGCAGGGACAGCTGGAAGGGAATTGCTTGTACACGGTGGGGGCTTGAGCTTATGAAACGCTTGAACAATTTCTCATCCATTGAGGATGGGATGTTTCATGTAACGGTTGAAGCTACAAGGAAGTTCCCACAGTCCAAGGAATTCTGGGAATTTACTAGTAAAGATTGTTATATCTGGATCAGGGATAGTAGTGACAAAGTTCAGGCCCATATGGATAAGGTTTAGATCCCTGCAAGGCAAAGCCAGAGCTATAGATAGTGAAGGTTGGAATCCTTCTAAGGGTTTGGGAATCATTGGGGATTTTTTATCTTGCACCAGGTCCTAGTGAAGGAAGTAGGGGTATATATACTCATGTTGTTTTTGTTTGTATTTCTTCTATATGCCATGATGAGGTGCTCCTGTTGCCTGATTGGACGCGTGACCAGAGCCTGAGCAGATGACCACATCTTCCCTGATGAGATGCCCCGAAGCCTGACCCACGTACAAGACACAGAGGATCCCAGACCGACCGGCGACTACTACAGCTCACCACGTCATCTCCAACAGAGTCTACATGTCAAGCCGTGTTTTACTTTTTATGGACTAAGAAGAAGATCAGGATTCATCGAGGGACACATGGGATCATATGACAAGAGGAGGGACTGTTGTGGAAAATTTTATATTAATGTATTGTCATAAGTCTCCCAGTGTGTGTTCAATCACAGCCCGCTCTAAAGACTGACTGGGGCAGACCGACGCTGGCTGAGACCTGTTAGGTAGTGGAAAACTTCCTGGTGTTTGGAGAGAAGTGTTTGCGGGGAGAGGGCATGTCCGCCAGCAAAGGGCCCCTGTGCAATGCACAGAACGATCGTCTGGTGGGGATGCGTTCACTCTGCAAAGACATTATCGGTTTAGCGGTGGTTTGTTCTTGTCGCCCCTGGTATGCCTGATCAACATGTTTGGGGTGCCATGACGTACACCTGCAGATAATATCCCATCCACGAGGAACTTTAGTAATCGTCATTTAGTATATTGTATCATGTCCTATAGTAATTGGTTGTTTTGTGTTCTGTTGTTAAATCCTTATATGGTCACTTACATCCTGTGAGGTCACAAGCTTTGTAAGAGGTGCGTTTGGCTGTTGGAGGCCGAACCCTTGAGTTTTTGGGACCTCCTATTGATATGCTAATAAAGTGGCTCAAGCAGACAGCTGTGGCTGGCTAGCAGTGTGTTTTTGGAACCGGAAGCAGGAGGATGTGATTATTTGTGAGCATGAGACACACACACACACACACACACACACACACACACACACACCAGAGGAGGGTCTACATCAGAAGGAGAGATATATGATCAAAAGGTGAGATGCATTTATATCACTAGACGAAATTGTTATTATGATTAGAAACAGGAGATTTGGCTGTGTGCTTTGTGTACAACCAAATTTCGCTAACAGCAGCGATTTTTCAAACGCATTTTTTGGGGAAAAAACACACTTTAAATTTTAATGCACTAAAACACACTATATTGCCCAAATGTTTGATGAAATAAAAAAGATGATCTTAGGCCGAGTACATGGATACCAAACATGACATGCTTTACAATTGCGCACAAACGTGCAGTGGCAACAAAATAAATACATTTTTAAAAGCCTTTACAGGTTACCACTTTAGATTTACAGAGTAGGTCTACTGCTAAAATTACTGCCCTCGATCTGACCTTCGCGGTGATACCTCACATGCATCGTGCAATTGCTGTTTAAATTTGACGCAAGACTGACGCTTGCGTTCGCCTTTGCGGGAGAGCAGGGGGGGACAGGGGTGCTTTTTTTTTTTTTTTTTTTTTTTTTTTTTTAAATCATTTTTATTATCTCAGGGAATGTAAATATCCCCTATGATGGCAATAGGTAGTGACAGGTACTTTTTTTTTTTTTTTTGAAAAAATTGGGGTCTATTAGACCCTAGATCTCTCCTCTGCCCTCAAAGCATCTGACCACACCAAGATCGGTGTGATAAAATGCTTTCCCAGTTTACCAATGGTGCTGTTTACATCCGGCGAAATCTAAGTCATGAAATGCTCGTAGCTTCGGTTTCTTAGGCCATAGAGATGTTTGGAGCCATTCTGGTGTCTAATCAGCTCTATGGTCAGCTGGCTGAATCACCGGCTGCATTCTCAGGTTCCCTGTTGGGAC
This sequence comes from Lithobates septentrionalis, assembly GCA_037952835.1. NCBI lineage: Eukaryota > Metazoa > Chordata > Amphibia > Anura > Ranidae > Lithobates > Lithobates septentrionalis. The sequence continues at coordinate 70,753 of JBBDGP010001598.1, read as the reverse complement.
AGGAGAGCCAGAGAAAAACATGGAAGAAGGTGGGGTCATTCCCTCCCACTGCTTGTAAAAGCAGTCTAGAGGCTAATTAGCCACTAGGATTGCTTTTACATGAAAGCCGACCGCTGGTTGAAAAGAATGATACCAATATGATACCTAAACCTGCAGGCATCATTCTGGTATAACCACTCAAAGTCCAGCAACATACCAGTACGTTGCTGGTCTTGTTAGGCATATATTGTAAACTTTTTTTTTTTTTTTTTAATGCAGCCTGTGGGCTGAACGAAAAAGATTGATCGGTGGGTATGCCCACCATTAGAATACCTCCCTTCATCCACCCACTTCTAATGATGGGCATACATGCACCGTTTATATATGCCGAAGCATGGGGGCATCCTCCCGCAAAAGGTAGGAGCAAATTGCTCCTCCGCCCACTGCTGCCCCCACGCTTTGGCATATATGCTGAAGTATGTAACTGTGGTGGTGAAATCCCCTCCGACAGCGCTGGAGTCACGGCTTTATGTATCGTGGAAGCAAACTCTGTTGCTGTAAAGATAGATAAATCCGCTCTGCAGCTGAATGGCATACCTGAAAACAAAAAAATGGTTAACAATAAAACACAGTAAACCGTAAAGTATAAAAAAAATTGCATACCTATAAAGCAAACATGATAAAAACATAATAAGAATAAAACATTGCAGAATAGAATACAGTAAAATAGCAGAACAATAGAGAGAACAATAAAACGACAACTATTTTTGTTTTGTTTTTTAATATTTTTTTTGTTACTTTTTTTTGTAACTTTTATAACTGTAACTGTTTCCAGGTTCGCGTCTCTCAAAATGCGATGGCATCTTGGGAGACCCTGTCAAAGTGTCCTGGTCTGTGCAGTGCTGTACCTAAAACTCAACTAGTGTATGGTAGCGTTCAAAACATTCACCAATGCAAAGACCAGGATTCTCAGGACAGGAGGGACAATAATACTGGGTGTCACGCCTATATCTGCGCTTTCTGCAGACACAACATTTTCTTTGGGGGGCTCATTGGGTAGGGGTACTCAGGAGGACATAAGGAAAATGCCTCTCATGCAGCCGGCTTACTGCATTTGGTTGGGGAAGGTGGGGTGGAGCACCGTCTGGAAACAGAAGGGCTCCGACGATCTCTTCCTGGAATTTAAGGAAGGATCCAGTCCGTCCTGAAGCTCTGTAAAGCACATGAGTGTTCAGCAAAGCCAATTGAAATAGGTATACAGACACTTTTTTATACCAGCGTCTGGCCTTACGGGCAACTGGGTACGGCGCCAGGTCCACCCCTCCCATATTGAGGTTACATTCGTGGACACAGGGGTTTCTCCACAACACCAGTCGCCGTAGTAATTTGGACCGTCGTGTCTGCATGAAGGGAAGAACAAAAACATTCTTATTATCCCTCCACTTCAAAGCAAGCAAATTATTACACTGCAAGCAGGCTCTCTCCCCCAGCCTAAGACGGGAATCTACAAGCCGCTGGGGAAAGCCCTGGCGATTGGTTTCCAATCTCTGGCAAGGGAGGACTGGGGAATAGTGGCGATGTGTTGACCAGCGTACAAATTGCTTTGGTCGTGACCGGATGCACAGCTGTGTGTGCTGAGTAGCGGCATGGTGTGAGAAGGCGAACGCTGTGCGCACCTCTCCCTCACCTACCAATTGCTCCCTTCATGAGCCTGATGCCTAGAGATGTCTAAAGAGCAATATAAGCCTGCCTGCCATGGAGGAGATTGAGCTGAGCTGAACTGTGCTATGTTGTGCGGGGGGTGGAGTGAGGAGTGTTGAGCCAGAGGAAGGAGTTTGCTCTCCCTGTTTTTTTTTTTTTCTCTTCTCCTGGATCTATCCATTCCGCTCTGCATCCTCACACACCCTCTCTCCTTCCTGGTCAGCTGAGAGAGAAGAGAGCCGTGGGGGGGTCTGAGGGGCAGCTGGGAGTGACGACACACACAACACACGCTGCTGAGAGACACCTGGGAAGCGACAGGAGAGAGACAAGTACAGGCTGCTGGCTGCTGACTGAGTCCTCCACTCATCTACTTCCTATTGGGTAGAGAGCTGCAGTCAATCCAGGACTATCCAGGAAGGATAAGTATTGGGTTGTTTTGTAGTTTTTTGTAGTTTGGGACTGTTGAGAGATACATACTGCTGCTGAGTAGATCCCCTTTTTTTTTTCTCTCTCTCTTTGCAGAATGTTATTACTGGGCTTTTTAAACACAGGCTCTTAGGTTGAAGGCTTATTGTTCAAGCTGCTCAAGCTGCCCATTTATTTAATCCTGCCTATGCTGCTGTCTTTTTTTTTTTAAGGGCATAAAGGTATAAGCTGCATCCTAATAAATATTTAAAGGCTGCCCTTGAGCCGCATCAGGTGACAACTGGGGAGATACTTTAACCCCCCTCAATTAATTTCTCTGAAATACTGCTATTAAGGTGTAACTGTAAAGGTTTTTGTTAAAGTACATAGGATGCAGAACTTACGCTCAGCCAAGGACAAAGGTACACAACAAACATTTGCAGCAGCAGCAGCAAAATTGGAGCAATTTGTGCATGCTCCCGCCTCGACCCCCACCAAAGAAAGGGTCGCAGACTAAATCACAACAAGGGGGCGCATTGGACAGAAGAAGTCAGGGCCAAACTCAGGCCCTGGCCCAGCTATCTACTGCAACACCATCAGCTGTGCCACCTAAAATACATAGTAATAAGGGGCAGGGGCCTAATGATCAAAATGTGGCGGTAGACGTAATAACTGATCCAACTGCGCCGATATTGCCCCCAGTGAAAGAGCCAACCATAACGGACGTATTTCTAGCAGTGAATGTGTGCAGCAATTCACTTAAAGAGCTTTGTGAACAGATGAAGGGAGTAAAGGAGGATTTGATATTGGTTAGACAGGACTTACAGAAAACGGCAGAAAGAACTACGGTCCTGGAAGGAAGGGTCAGCCAGCTAGAAGATGATATTTCCCCACTTTTAAAGGATATGAAAAGGATGAAGGAACAGATATCCATGCAGGCTTCCAAAATGGAGAATAGGAGCCGAAGGGACAATGTGAGGCTGGTGGGCTTGCCTGAAAAAAGTGAGGGTCTTAGCCCCACGGAGTTCTTGGAAAAGTGGCTAGTTGAGCTTTTTGGAAGAGAATCTTTTTCATTAATGTTTTCAATTTTAAGAGCACATAGAGTCCCTTTTAGGGCCCCGCCAGCAGGAGGATATCCTAGACCATTAATAATGAAGTTTCTTAATTATAAGGACAAAGTGAGGTTGCTGCAAAAAACAAGAGAAGCGGGAAATGTCTTTTTCAACGGTGTTAAAATATCGTTTTATTCTGACTTTTCACCAGAGCTGCAGAGACGTAGAGCGGAGTTTATACAGTCTAAACGCACTCTACAAAAATATAAGTTGACATATGCCCTCCTCTATCCTGCAAGGCTACGTGTAACAGCTCTGGGGGGGACTCCGATTTTTGATTCCCCAGCAGGGATGGAGAAGTGGCTAGAGGAAAACAAGGAAAAATTTTAAATATTTAGGTTGAGAGGGGGGGAGGTGGAAGGGGGTAGTAAAGCACAGTCGTTGTATGAGGTGTGGTGAGTGGGAATGAGTTATGTGTGCAAATGTGTGGAACAGGTAGGATGGGAGCTGGTCACCTTAAAAACCCCGGGGGTTTAACTGGTTAGGTGGGAGGAGGGGAGAGGGGTATTGGGTTGGGGGTTGGGGGAGGGGAGGAGGGAGACACTATACGCATTGCTGAGACACCGATAATAGGGAAGGTTGGTTTAAAAGCACTTACAAGTAGGAATATTAGAACACCGAAGAGGATCATTGGTGTTGGATCTAGGAGCATACACAATCTAAGGATCATAGGAAAATATTTGAAACCCACACTGGTTATGTTGGTTAGGTTGGATACACTTTTTAAAATTATTTATGATTTTAGGAATGGAGGGGCCAGGGAATGCCCGATTTAAAATATTATATAGAAGAGGGGTATCAAGTTGCCCACATTATTTAAAGTCACCATGATTTTTAGTAGGAGAAGTGATTGGAATGCACGGGTCAGTATATTGCATAGTAGAGGGGTGTTAAGGTATTATATTTTTAAAGAATTTGGTCTTTTTTTGGATATACTTTTTGGATTAGTACTTGTTCTCCTCCGGTATTTAGATGCAAGCTAAAATGTTAAAAATAGGATCCTGGAATGTCAGGGGATTAGGCACTCCGCGTAAAAAGATGGCAGTTCTGACCACAATGGAGAGCTGTGGCGTCGAACTGATCTGCCTGCAGGAAACTCATTTACCGGTATCTAAAAACTCACTTCACCAATTAAAGTCAAAGAAATATCACTGTCAGTTCCATGCGGTTCACTCCTCCTATAGCAGGGGGATAAGTGTAAGGCTGACCGCAGTTCAGCCTGTAATTGTAGGAGGAGTCAGGCTGCATAAAGCCTGCCCTCCTTCTTCTCCTTCCTGTGGTTGTAGGATCTTGTGTTGACAGGTCACTTCCGGGTTAGGGCAGGTCACGGCAGATCACTTCCTGTTTGTGGCTTGCAGGGCGGCAGCATGGTCGGCTGTAAGGTTTTCTTTTGGATCTCTCTCCCGGTGGTCGCGGTTCCGGTAGGTGTGGGCGGGTGGCATCAACGGAGGATCCACATCAGATGCCACCCGTCCCGCTCAGGTGCCGGCCTGGGCTGGCGGGGGGCTGCAAAGAGACAGTTTTAGACGGCAGATGGGATGTAAAGGAGAGAGAGAGAGGGTGATGCTCTGTCTCCTTAATGGGCAAATGATTCGGAAGACTCCCGGGGCGCTGCTATCTGAGTCTGCCTGTACACAACGCACACCCGCCCGGACACACCACCAGGGATACCGCCACCTAGGTATTGTGTCTGTCTGATCGCACAGGACTGAGCATTCACACCATCAGCTTCCAGCATCCGTGCTTGTACTAGTGCACGTGGGTTGTGTTAGTGGGCTCCGGGTGTGTGTGCGGGTCCTGGGCATACAGGGGAGTGTATACTGAGCATACATGGAGGTATATAGTGTGGGCAGGTGACAGCAGGGACAGCCTGAAGATCCATCTCATTCTAGAGGGCATAGGAGATTGCTCATTGCCTGTCATCTCATTATTTTCTGTGGGGGTCCTTTGGGGGCATGCAATTTACCATTTCTTATGCGATTAGTTTCCCATGCATTTTACGGTTTTTCATGCATTTTACATTTTTTTATTCAAAAATGCAATTTGTCACTTCTCATGCCTATTCATGTTTTCTTACATTTCTCATGTTTCTCACGTTTTACATGGTTCTCACGTTTTCTCTTGGTTCTGACGGTTTCCATGTTTCTTACGCTTCCCTTGTTTTCCATGCCTCTCACATTTTTTTCATGCTTCTCACGTCTTCCCATGCTTCTCACGTCTTCCCATGCTTCTCACGTCTTCCCATGCTTCTCTCGATTGCTTTTCTCGTTTTTTTTTTTTTTCTCATTTTTCCCAGGTCCATTATGTTTCATGTCATATGTTTATGTCTTGGTCTGTCATTCGTTTCACAGTTTTTTCATGCAGTTTCACAAGGTTTTCATGCAGTTCAGTGTTTTCTTGCAGTTTCACAGTAGTCGTATGCAGTTTCACAGTGTTCTCATGCCGTTTCACAGTGTTCTCATGCAATTTTATAGTGTTCTCATGCAATTACGGTTCTCAGGTAATGTGTCACTACTTATGCCTTTTTCATGTTTTTCTTACATTTCTCATGTTCTCACGTTTTTCCCTTGACTCTCGTTTTTCTCATGCTTCTCTCGTTTTTCTCATGCTTCTCTCGTTTTTCTCATGCTTCTCTCGGTTTCCCATGCTTCTCTCGTTTTCTCATGTGTCTTACGTTCATGTCATATGTTTTTATGTCAGTTTTTTGTTCGCTGCATTTCCGTTAGCTAGTGCTCACATTCAGGGTCTGTCACGTCTACAGATCCGTACGGGCTGAGGTTTCGTTTTTAATTGATTGTTGTCCCACAATCTTCTCGCCTGTTTTCCATACGTCATACGTGCACGTTCACCATCACACATTTACTTCTACCCACCACGGTCTGTGTGTACCTTAGCCCTGAGTGTTCGTTTTTAATTTCCTGTCAGGGCGCTGCAGGTTGCTCGGGCTCGCTCACTGCATACAGTAGGGGGGCGTCATCATAAGGTTCACATTCTTGCGCTATTGGTCTTGTCATTTCTGCACACACTTCATCATACTTGTCAGATACCAGGGGGTTAGGTCTTGGGCTGGTTGTCTGTAATGTTATCTGGTTGCTTTCAAACAAGCTGGGTTGTTCATGTTCTACCACTGCAGATTACCCATAACGTCTATGGTTTGACAGATTGAGGTGTTTGTTTTTAATTGGCTTGTTCGTTGGCAAGTCTCCTCATCTGTTCTTACGCTGTTTATGTATTTTGTACAAACTCACGTTTCTCATGCAATTTACGTTTCTCATGCAATTTACGCTTCTCATGCAATTTACGTTTCTCATGCAATTTACGTTTCTCTTGCAATTTGTTTCTATGTTAAACTCGCATTTTTATGTTTCTCTCGTTTTCCAGATTTCTCATGTTTCCCAAGGTTACTCTCGTTCTCATGTTTCTCACGCTGTTCATCAATTCACGTTCTCGTGCTACCGGTGTTTCTCATGTAGTTGCGAGTTCTTGCAGCCTCGGTGCTTTGGCTGCTCACGTTTCGTCAGCTCGCGCAATACATGTGTTTTGTTCCTTCACGCAGATTACGTTCCTGGCGCAGGTTCTCAGTATGCTCACGTTTTTCTCGTAGTTCATGTTGCTGTCCCAGTGGCGTGTCACTTACGCGGAGTAGGTTCCCAGGGGACTGCGGTTCTTCCCTGTCGTAATACACTCGACCTTTTATTTCCTAGCTACATTTGGCTAGGGTTTGCAGAAGCATGGAAGTATTGGTAAGTCAGCCTTGGTAGCTCCAGCAGCCTTTGCGGGCTCAGGGGCTTCAGTGGATTCCGAATTTTCTCAGTCTCTAGGCCAGTTTCAGTAGTCTTCCTACTTGGTTCGGTTTTTGCCTCTTTTAACTCGTATCGGCTCGGCATTGTCGGGGCATATCTGGTTTGGACTCGGCATTTCATGTTGTGGGTAGACCCCGACAGATCTTTCTTTATTTGCTGTGCATTCTATTAAGCCATCCTCAGGGTTCCTGTCGAGTAGCCCTCCTGCTGAGATCAGCAGACTTCTCATCATGGGTCATATTTGCCATGTCGTATCTATCACATTCTCATGGTCTCCTTCGTGTTTGGTACCGGCTCGATGCTCAAGGCAGGCCTATACCCGGGCTTTGGGTCATAAGAGATAGGAGCAGGTTCTGCATATTTGTGCCAGGGATCCCAGCCCGTATTGGGCAGGTGGAGGTCGTCTTGTTTCTCTGGGCTTGGCCCAGAGCCAATTTTTGAGATACCACAAGCGTTTGGTAATTTAGTAGATCATACGCATTTTCAGTGGGTAATAATTTGGTATCATATTCATCCTACTGGTCATTTTTGCCCCCTTTCAGGCATACTGACCACTTGACCCAGGCACAACTCAGGTCTATGTTCTCTGTTGCTTTTTGTTCCTTTCCTACACTATCCACAGATTGACTCCGAGTACAAGTGTAAGGCTGACCGCAGGTCAGCCTGTAATTGTAGGAGGAGTCAGGCTGCATAAAGCCTGCCCTCCTTCTTCTCCTTCCTGTGGTTGTAGGATCTTGTGTCCCACCCACCCATTCCCTTTTTTCTTTTTCTTTTTCATTTTAATTCAATTCATACTTGGGTATGCCCCCTTTCAGGCATACAGACCACTTGACCCAGGCACAACTCAGGTCTATGTTCTCTGTTGCTTTTTGTTCCTTTCCTACACTATCCACAGATTGACTCCGAGTACAAGCATTATGGTGAAAACAGGGGTGAACTTTTCCTGCAGGCAGCTCTGTATTGATGAACTGGACCGTTATATTTTCCTTCATTGTTCAATTGATAGTAATATGTATGTAGTGGCAAATATATATATTCCTCCCCCCTTTAATTTAGATGTAATGTTTAGATTGAACGAATTCCTGCTAGATAAAGAAGGGGTGTCGATTATAGTAGTGGGTGATTTCAACGAGATACTGGATAGAAGGTTGGATTTCCCGTTCGGTCTCCTATTGAGCTTAATGTGAAGAGCCGCCTGCGGCAATTTCTGGATGAAGTGGGGCTAGTAGACCTGTGTATTCATGCTATTCTGCCTTGCACTCCGTGCTATCCAGAATAGACCTGGTTCTGGGAAATAATAGAGCACTACGGATTACTGATAGAATATCATATCTCCCAAGAGGTATATCAGATCACTCTCCGGTTCTGGTGACACTGAAATTAGGAGGGAACAAACTCTGGAAGGAGTGGAAAATTAACCCGTACTGGTTTGAATTAATCAAAGAAACGAACGGGGTTCTCCCCAAATTGAGAGATTTTATAGAAATCAATGAAGGAACAGTGAGTGACAGAAGTTCCGCGCTTAGGAGATAAATAAATAAAACGGGACTGCTGCCCCCCTTTTAAAGTGAAAATCACCGAAGTGAAATCCAAGCTAAAAAATTGTTCTAAACAGGGGAATTGGCGCTGTCCTAGTATGTATGTATGAGTGATAGTTTTCCTAAAGTGTACAAAACGAAGTATAAACTTGTAAACAAAAGTGTTATAAATATCAAGAGAAAATTAATGTGCAACAAAAAATATTAAATTATGAGTGAATCACTTGTGAGATGCAATAAGAAGAAAGTGCAAAGCGTTCTGAAGTGCATATGAAATCGCATATACAAAAATTATATAAATCATAGATATCAATAACTAAAAGGTGATCCCTCTATATCAAAGTGCTTAGGGAACCACATCCAATAAAATTAATATTAATATATTTGATGATCCACATAAACAGTAAATTCATACAGAGTGAAAACCTAAAAAGGTTAAAAAATAAAAGTATAGAAAAACCTCTGTAAGTGTGCAAACACAGTTCAATGAAGGCGATCAAAGTAAACCACTTCAAAGTTGTATAAACACAAAAAATGGATAAAAAACAATCAATAATTGAATTCTTTGGAAAAAAAGTTCTGAAAGTGTGTCCCACTGGTGAAGGAGAAAAATATTCACAGCTTTCAACCGTTGGTGTTCCGACCTTCACTACACCTCAGATGACGTCTTGATGACGAAACGCGTAAGGCGTGGCCTCGTTGATACGCACACGTCAGCACCGCTCTCTTCCAGCTTGTGTTAGTTCCGCTTTCAGCTGTCGGGCGGTGGAACGCACGCCTCACCACGCTGCCCTTCGGCTGTTAATCGGCTATCTACACAGTATTTTCAGTTTTGTTTTCGAGTTCCATATTATGGATTGTATTTTTATATTTATTTTTATGGATTTTCAATAAAATTCCCATCTTTTATGGATTCACGCTATGAAGTGTTTTCTGTTTTCACTTCACACGGATACCTGTCACTGGGATTGACTGCACGCCAGAGCAGGATATAGCACCCTTGAACGGAGGACCACTGTCCGTTGTTGCCATAGCAGGACTGTCTGCCAGCACTGGGATTGTCTCCACGCCGGAGCAGGATATAGCACCCTTGAACGGAGGACCACCTTCCATTGTTGCCATCGCAGGACTGTCTGCATTTGCCTATTACCCCTGCAGGGGTTAGGCAGTCCGGTAAGTGCACACACGAGTGGGGGTGTAGTGAAGGTCGGAACACCAACGGTTGAAAGCTGTGAATATTTTTCTCCTTCACCAGTGGGACACACTTTCAGAACTTTTTTTCCAAAGAATTCAATTATTGATTGTTTTTTATCCATTTTTTGTGTTTATACAACTTTGAAGTGGTTTACTTTGATCGCCTTCATTGAACTGTGTTTGCACACTTACAGAGGTTTTTCTATACTTTTATTTTTTAACCTTTTTAGGTTTTCACTCTGTATGAATTTACTGTTTATGTGGATCATCAAATATATTAATATTAATTTTATTGGATGTGGTTCCCTAAGCACTTTGATATAGAGGGATCACCTTTTAGTTATTGATATCTATGATTTATATAATTTTTGTATATGCGATTTCATATGCACTTCAGAACGCTTTGCACTTTCTTCTTATTGCATCTCACAAGTGATTCACTCATAATTTAATAATTTTTGTTGCACATTAATTTTCTCTTGATATTTATAACACTTTTGTTTACAAGTTTATACTTCGTTTTGTACAATGAAGGAACAGTGTCACCTATAGTGCTGTGGGATGCCCTGAAGGCCTTCCTTAGGGGGGTACTAATTCAGCAGGTGGCCAAATTTAATAAAGAGGCTATGAACGAGGAAGAAAAAATTTAGAAAGAAGTGTTTGAGGCAGAAAGCAAGTATATAATGGATCCAACTCCTGAGAGGGAAAAAACATGGCTAGATAAACAGCAAGGCTACAAGGTAGTTGTTATGCAGAAAGCAGAGACCAGGTGCCTCCTACAACGACAGGTCTATTGGGTAGAGGGAGAAAGAGTGGGAAAGCTGCTGGCGCAGTTGGTAAAGTCCAATTCTGCCCCGTCGACGGTTCTTGCTGTCAGGTCCTTAGGGGGAGATATATTAGCAAAGACTTCAAAGATATTGCAAGTATTTAGGGATTATTATAGAAATCTTTACTCCACTCAGAAAAAAGGTATGGACGGGGTGATGGAGAAGTTTTTGGAGGGCCTGGTAATACCGACCATCTCGCAAGCAGAAAGGGACTTATTGGAAATGCCAATTACACTTGTAGAACTCCAGCAAGCAATAGCCAGTATGGCAAACCAAAAATCCCCTGGCTCTGATGGGCTCCCAATTGAGGCCTATAAAGAGTATGGCGAAGTATTAATCCCAGAGCTATTAAAAGCCCTGGGAGGGGCGATTAGGGGGGGTCACTTGCCGGCATCAATGTTGGAGGCAACTATCATAGTAATTCAGAAAGAGGGGAAGGATCCCCTTGATGTGTCCTCCTATAGGCCAATTTCTCTTTTGTGTTCTGATGCCAAGATCTTAGCTAAGGTTTTGGCATCTAGACTAAATAAAGTTATCTCTAAGCTGGTCCATATAGATCAAGCAGGTTTTATTGCCAGCAGATCCACAAGCTTGAATATTAGAAGGGCCTTCTTAAACTTACAGTCCCCAACGGATAATGAAGGCTCAAGAGCGATATTGACGTTGGATGTGACTAAAGCATTCGACAGTGTGGAATGGGGTTACATCTTGCGAGTGTTGGAGAAATTTTGGTTTTGGCCCTGTTTTTATTGCATGGATTAAAATGCTTTATGATAGACCCAAGGTAAGACTAAAAGTTAATAACGACCTATCAGACTGGTTTGAACTAGAGAGGGGAACCAGACAGGGGTGCCCATTATCTCCCCTGCTCTTTGCCTTGGTGATGGAACCCCTGGCTATTTCTATAAGAGCGAGTTCTGAGATAGTCGGCTTCCAGAGAGGGACGGGTGAGGATAAAATCGCGCTGTACGCGGACGATATCTTGCTTTTTCTGGGGGATACGAGCAAATCACTGTTAAAGGCAATGAGAATGATGGAGTTCGGCAGCTTTTCAGGACTCGAGATAAATTGGGAAAAGTCCGAGTTATTACCCATAGACCCCATTGATTTGATAACAGTGCAAGAAATGCGCCAGCTGGTAGTAGTGGACGCATTGAAATATCTGGGAATCGTCATGACTAGGGATCCTAAACAATACATTAGTAAAAACCTCCCACTCTTGTCGAAACTCAAACAAAAGATAGGGATATGGAAACGGTTTCCTTTATCAGTGGCAGGAAGATGCAGTTTGATAAAAATCATTTGGCTGCCACAATTGCTGTATGTCTTGCATAATTCTCCAGTGTGGATTTGCAAGAAGTGGTTCAACAAAATCGAGAGCCTGTTCAGGGAACTGATATGGAGAGGGAAACAAGCTAGAATACGTCTACGGGTACTTCAGCTCCCGCTACGGGAGGGTGGATTTGCTCTCCCTCATCCTCAGCGATATTTTTTATCTTCCCAATTGCAGCATTTAATGGGGTGCGGAGCCCCGGAAGGGGGTACCCCAAATGGTAGAATCATATTAATGGGAGCCTCACATAATACATTAATAGAAGCAAACTCGTTCCACGACACCTATCCAACAATTATAATGTTAACTAAAGTATGGAAAACAGTCAAGAACCAGATGAGATATAATGGGTGTAATGAATATACTCCCATTTGGAACAACCGAAATTTGCAGGAAATCCATAAGATAGGAAAAGTAAGAGAGTGGGAAGACTGAGGTATTAAAAAGTTGAGACAACTGTATAATGGTAATACTCTGAAGAAATTCCCAGAGTTGGAAAGTGAATTCAACCTATCCCCGGGCTCCTTCTATACGTACCTTCGGCTAGAACACGCTCTTAAAACTCAATTTAGGAACTATAGTTTAGTATGGAATGAAACGCCCCTATCCCATAGTATATTGCAGGTAGCCCCGACTAAGGGGTTAATATCCAAGATATACAATCAACTGAGTGAAGAAGCCAACAGTGAAGACTTATTCAACGGTGTAAAAGCCAGGTGGGAAGAGGATGTGGGGGTTATAACACAGGCTCAGTGGAAGAGAATATTAGAGATGGGATCGTTGATATCAGTCTTCCCCCCCCCACAGAAGATATCACACTTGATGTTGTTAAACAGAGCTTATTATACACCTAAACATCTCTTTAAGTTTGGAAGAAGATCTGATGATAGATGTCCTAGATGTCGGGGGACGGGAGACCTCATTCACATGATGTGGAGATGTCCCAAGTTGGTTCGCTATTGGGAGGGGGTGATTGATAGTTTGAGAGATATATTTGGGATCGCACTGGAGAAAGAGGCTAAAGTATGCATCTTCGGGTATAGACAGATACAGGGGGAGAGGAAGAGTACCACACTGGCAATTCTGAGAGGTCTATTCCAAGCAAGGAAAACTATCGCATTAAGATGGCAATCAAAGGAACCCCCCACAGTGAGAGATTGGATGGTTATATTAAAGGAAACCCTTTATAGGGAAAGAACGGAGTATATTAAGAGAGGCAATCTTAAGGAATTTAATAAAATGTGGAGACCATGGCTGGAGAAGGTAGGAGGCTCTTAATAGGAAGTGAAGAATATAACGGTGTGGGATTTAACAAAAAAGAAAAGAAGAAAAAAAAAAAAAAACAAATTGCTTTGGTCCACAATAGATCTATAGAGATCTTCGGTGAAAAACAGCGAATAAAAATCAAGTGGCGTAAAATCAACTCTTTCCACATGAATGCCGGGTTGGCCAGTGAATGGGGGAAGAGTACGGGTGCTGCAGAAGTGGTGGGTTCCCAATTAGGATTGGGGAATGCAGCAGGAAGGGCACTATGGGCACAACGGGCCTGTGTTTGTCTTCTTGATGGCAGCGGGACACTACTTGTGCTTGCCACCAGTGCTGGGACAAGGTCATCTGGTGCCCAGGGCGAAGATGGCAAACTGCGCCCCCCCCCCCCGGGTTGTAAAGAAGGAGCGACTTATAGTGGGACCCAGTAACCCTAAGGCTCAGTTCACACCTAGGCATTCCGGATTGCTGTGATTCTGCTTGCAATTTCCAAATTGACGCACAGACATGCTTGCGATCCCATTACTTTAAATGACACCCCAAACGCGTTGCGATTTTGTGGCAATTGTCCCTCAACAAATTGCGATAAAATTGTGGGACGCTTGTTGCCCAAAAGAAGCTCTGGAATACATAGGTCATGAATGTAGCTTTATACACTGATCAGTGCTAATAATATGCACCGACACTGTACTAATGACAACGGCTGAGAAGGGGTTAATATCTAGGGGCATCCAAGGGGTTAATTGTGTGCCCAACAATGTGTAATGTGTGTACTAATTTTTACCATTGACTGGCTTGTTTATTTTCCCTGCTTTGCAAGCGAACATTTCCTTTGTCAACACAGGGCTCTGGGCTGTGACACAGCCAGTCAATGAATCACTGGTTGGGATCTGCTGACATACTCCCACTGTGTCAAATCACAGGGGAGTAGGCGGGCAGGGGCATGCACCCGAAACACTAAGCCTAGATTCACACTGTAGCAATGTGAAAACCAGTCCGATTCCAAGCGCCGGTTCCCACATCGCATCTCTCCCGCAGGCAGTTCACGCTGCCCTCTGAGAACCGCTGCGGGTGTCAATAGAATGTTAATAACACCCCCAGATCGGTTTGCAGATTGCAGTGCAGATTATGGCTGAACTCGCATTGCACAGACATCGCATGTAATCGGCAGTGTGAGTGCGAATCATATGTGATGTCTGTGTTTGCTACAGTGTGACCTTAGGCTGAAACAGGCAGTGATGGGTATGTCGCGGTGCTTGTAGCTGCCACCCCATCGCAGTATATGTACTGCAACGGGTTGGCAAGTGGTTAATTACCATGGGTATTTGTAATATGCAGCATGAAGGGGTTAATGTGTATTATCAATGCTGCATTAGTTACAAGTGGCAGTTAATTAACCCCTTTGGGCTGCACTATTGCTCGGTTCCTCCTCCTCTAGATCACACTCGCTCCTGTCGAGAAACGTTCCCTATCTGATAGTGTCCGCCCTGTGCCGCGCAGGCGCACAAAGGAGACGCCGAAAGTCTCCGAAGATGAACGGCTGTTCAGGGCGGATCTTTCTCGTCAGAACAGCGCTGTGCCTTCGCAGTACAGGGCGGACAGCCCAACCACAATCCCATGTGGGGGGGGGGACTTTCTTGTCAGAACAAGGGCAGTCGGGCGGAGATTGCTCCACCTGACAGGGAAGTGAAGGGCTTGTCCTCGCTGTGCACTAGCGCATGGCACAGACATCATAGCAGCTCTGACTGGCTGTGCAGTATTCTGTGTGTACAGTCCAGCCACTTCACCTGCGCCCCCCCCTTCCTCTAGTAATTTGTCCCGCCCAGGGCATCCGCCCCTTCTGCCCCTGCCTTGTACCGGCCCTGCTTGCCACCTCACCAGCTTGAACTGCACTTATGGGACTCGCCACAACACCAAGTGTTACTGCAGTGCTGGATGTTAGACCAGGGTGTACTAGGCTGCTGGTGCTTGCCAGTTCACCAGAAGGAATAGCGGCGCTAGTACTTCTCCGCTCCATACGAGGGACCTGCAGATCTTGCACATCAAGGACAGAAGAAGTTTGGGGTCTGGTATGCCTGACCTTGGAAGGGACCACAACTCCGTCAGAACTATCTGTCATGGAGCCGCTGCTGTCTACAGGTTCGTATTCTGAGCCTGAATCTGACAGATGAGTGACTTCCTCTTCACTATATGTCATGCTCAGAAACGTGTAGGCCTCTTCACTAGTGTACCTTTTGATTTGCCATTTTGGGCTCTAAATTTAGTGGTACACTAGTGAGACTCACAGGCAAAAAAGCTCCGGCCTGACAGAGTCAGGCCTGACTCTGCGAATGCTGCAGTTATGTGTTTAGTGTTTTTGTAAGTGACAGTGATCAATCGATACTGCACTTGGGTGGGCTGGGCCGAGGGGCAAAACGCAGGTGCTAGCAGGTATCTGGGCTGATCCCGCTAACACTGCATTTTTTGGGACCCTGAACTGCTGGGGACGCTAGTATAAATCTGATTGGATCAGATATTGATCTGTTCAGATACTATACCACTAAGGGAGGTGTATGCTGCGTGCGTGGGTGTTAGCGCTACTGGCACTAACCTGACGCTGCCTGGGGTGACGCAGACCTTATCTGACCCTAAAAACTTAAAGCGGGGTTCCACCCAAATTTTGAACAATATCTGTATGTATTCTCTTCCTTGCCTAGATGCTGACATGCCGTTTAAAAAAAATTAAATTGCCGTAATTACCTTTTATTTTTGTATTCTTCTTTGCACTTCCTGGTTCTCCTCCCGTGGGAGTAGGCGTGTTTCTAGCCTCTCCCAGACTCCTGGGAGCTAGTCTCAGGCTTCCCAGGATGCCACTGAGCATGTGCGGGAACGAGCGGTGAATGCTGGGACCACAGCATTCACCGCATCCAGGAAATAAATGTTTGTGGGCTTCAAATGCCCACAATGAAGATGGAAACCGCTTGCAGTGAATAATATAAGTTATTCTTTCCGACAAAATCTGGCACAGGCGGACATATTACACACAATATGTGAGTATGTAATGCTGAGAAGAAAAGTTTGTGAATGAACTAAACAAAAAAAAAACCGATAGATAGGTGGACCCCCGCTTTAACTTATATTACTGCTGGGCAATTAGGGGGTTAAACCTTTATTGGGTAATCAACAGCGGATGCCCTAAAACTATAATAAACAAACTAACCAGCGTCACCCTTAACACTTGTACGGTGATCACTGGTGAAAGGGTTAACTAGGGGGCAATCAGGGGGTTAAAACCTTTATTAGGTAGTATATGGGGGTCCCTGTTGCTATAAGACACGGACGGTGAACCTATATACTTACCTCCCTAATTAGCGTCACCAGTGACACTCATACAGCGATCAGAAAAACTATCGCTTAGTGACACTGGCGATGGGGGGTGATCAAGGGGTTAACCTTTGTTAGGGGGGTACCCTAGACCTAAAGGGGGCTAACCCTAACTGCCCTAACACTTATAACTGTCACAAACTGACACCAATGCAAAAAAAAAACTGCTATTGGTGTCACTGTGACAGGGGGTGATTGGGGGGTGAAAAGTGTGCCTGCGTGTTCTACTGTAAGTGTAGTGTTGTGCAAACTCACATTGATGTCTTCTCTCCTCAGCGCCGGAACGAAAAGACCGGCTCGAGGAGAGATGACATCACTTCCTCCGCTTCTGTTTACATTACAGAAGCCGAGGAAGCTTGTCATTCGCCAGGAGCGATCGCGAGGGGGTGGCCTCCCCCTCACCTCTGATCGCCCCTGACCTGAATCCGACTGCCGCAGGCACGGGGGGTCCGATCAGACCCCCCCCGCCCACGGGCAGGCAGGGGCGTACAGGTTAGTCCTTATGCCTACCCGTGCCATTGGGCCGACGTACATCATTGTGCGGCGGTCGGCTCCCTTTTCTCTGCAAGTCTCATTCCATTCCTTTCCCCCTTCCCATCGTCTGAATTCCACCCAACTCCATCAACCTACCACCTATCTTTGCTGCATCCCCTCTTTCCATCCCCAGTCATCACCCTCACTCCCCCCCCCCCCCCCCCACACACACTTTCCTGTCCTAGGTCACACCTCTCCTTCCAGTACCTCCTATTTATACTACCCACAACCCCCCCCCCATGTCCACCCCCACCCTCCTGCCACATTATTACTCTCCTTGGCACACCCAAAGGTGTCAGGTCTTTTACTAATCCTACAGGGTATACTACAAAAAATTGCCATGCGCCACTAAGGTGTTTGCCTTGAAGAAAAGGTGGCAACCCTAGCATCAAGCCTGCCTCATGAGCCAATGCTTTGTCCATAGTTTCAGCTGCAATGTCAGGTGGAGTGATGCCATTAGCACTCCGCCTCTCATTCTTGGTAGCAGATTCTACAGCAGCTGGAAGTTCTGCAAGAAGTTGTCAGTGGGCATAATGGGGCACAGTAAAAGCTATGTGGGCACAAGAGCATGAAGGGGCCGTTGAGAGCATGAAGGGGCCGTTGAGAGCATGAAGGGGCCATTGAGCCACTAAAGAAGCACAATATCAGCTATATGGGCACAACATGGCATGTGTACACCTTTGGCTGCTGCCTCTGCAGCTAAAGGGGGTAGGGATTGGGGAAGGTAAAAGTGACTCAACCACAGGGTTTTACCAACCTCAATCTCTCGTGTAAACAAGCCCTAAGGGTACCACCGCCAAATGCAGCTAAGGGTTGTTTTACAAGTAGACCAGGCACCACTGTTCCTCTAAAGTGATCTAAGCATGTTTGACAGGTTGTGAAAAGGCTGATTTAAAGCTATAACTGACATGTGTCTGATTGCACGGCCTGTTTTCAATGTGTGACAGTTTTTAGATGGTTCTCTGGCTTCTTTGTGGCTGTTGACTTTCTATACTTAACTACTCCACTGACTTGAGGTTATTGCTGGCCCTGACATATGTTGGGGGGCTATAATTGTTGGCCTCAGTGGAACTTATTTTACTTCACAATCTCTTCAGTGTACCTTCAGGCTCTCTTTAGCCTATACAAAGAGGGAAAGGTGGCACACTACAAGCTATAGATCTGGAAGAATCACCCACATTTTGGCCACACACGCAAATTTTGCGTGCGCAACATCAGCACCCTCACTTTTTCTTCCTGCACAGCACCCCCAAAAAAATGTGCTGGAGCTGCCCCTGGATATTGTATTGAAAGACTATAGCCGCCCACCACAGATAGCAACGGAGGTAAGGGGACTAATCGTTTACCAGAGCATCTCTCGTGTGTAGGGTATGCCTGGGATATTGGCTAGGACAGAGGCTCCATATTGAGTATATGGTAAACTCAAATTCTTCCCAGCCACACTCGGGGACAGTACATGGACAGCCGGAGGGCTGGGCTGGACGGCAACGCCATGAAGCCATATACACTTGCCCCACACAACACGTCCCATCCCAACATAATAACCCACCTGTCCCCCTCCCCCGCCCACCACATGTGGTTAGAGTATGGTATGGTACTGAAGTCTAGCATAGAAATGTACTCTTAGGACGATGGGCGTGTGATATCCCGTTCACTCAGGCAGAGCTAGCCCTGCCGGGATGTATTCAGCGGTAGTTCATGGTCAGTTCGCCCAGAACATCTGTCAGTTTTTGGTTGGATTGATGGAATTTGAGTTACTTAGATCATGTACTACTGAGAAACTGTCCAGAGCAAGGGATTGCCGTGAGCTGTCCTAACAAAGAGCACCTCATCACTAATATCCTCAGATCACAGCCAGCAAGCAGATAATTTCACCATCCCCAATCCTGTGTTGTGTTATAGGTGGAGTGACCCATTAAAAATAGATGAATTACCAAGTGCTGCTTGAAAACAGGGAGTGGGTGGTCTTGCAGTATAGATTGTTGACTAATATACTGAAGGTACCAGCACCACATCCCATTCTTCACTCTCCCTGCTGTGATGCAAGTATAACAGTCTCTGCTTTCCTCTGTGAACAGTGGCATCAATTTTTGCATAAGATTCCATGTACTGATTGGCCAATAAAACCAAACGGCAGGCTTCTGTCAGAAAGTACAGCATACAAGTCTGTACGTTTCGCCAGGATAGCTAGGCAGGGGGTAGGAGGGGGACAGACCGGGAACCTCCGAGTGGTACAGAGGGGGGTAAGGTAAAAAGGGGGGGCTGTGCGGACATCCCAGATTTAACAGGCAGGCAAAATTAACCTCGCTCTCACATTGCTGATAGCCTAAAATGCATGTCACTCACGTAAAGATCCCGTTGGGATCATGACTCCGGGTCGCTCCTACCGATCAGAGTAGGTTCTCTGTCGGTGTCTATATGAGTGGCGTGGGAGACCTGAGAGGGCCGCCTGGGGTGCCGATCAGGATTCTCTGCAAGGCAAAGGGCTCAGCCAGTTCTGCAGTGGGATCGTTTCCATCTCCAGAAATGCAAACAAGTTGGGGAGCTCTGCGTGGTGCTGTAGGGTGAATGATTTGCTTCCTTTGCGGATGGTCAGCTGGATGGGGAACCCCCACCAATATGGCAGCTCCACACAGCATAGTGCTTCCAGCAGGGGCTTCAGCATTGCTCTCCTCAGCAGGGTTGCCCAGGATACATCCAGTAATATAGAGATGTGTGCCCCATCAAATTCAACCGGTCCCTTAAGCCGTGCCGCTCTCATAATTTGCTCTTTTATGCCATAACGATGCAGGCGGCAGATCACATCATGGGGCTGATTCAAAGTACACCGGCTTGGGACCTAGCGCCCTGTGTATCCCGTCGAACTCCAGGTTTACAGGTGGTTCCCCCGTCTAGGACTCTATGCAGAATCGCCAGGACAGTCTCTGTTAAATTTTCTGAAGCAGTCGCTTCGGGCAGCCCCCGGAGCTGCAGATTGTTCTCTAGGTCATCTGCGTGGAGCTGCACCTCCACCAGCTGTTCTTGATACTGTAGGTGCACCCATTCCAGCTAAGTAACACGGGTCTCCAGGGTGCCCACCGCTGACTCGTCTCTGGTCAGCCTGTCATCCAAGCCGTGTACCTCCGAGCGAATCTCCTGGAGGTTTCAGCTGTATTGTTCCTCCACCCTCAGCAAGGTATTATATTTCTGATGGGTTTCGCATAATAGAAGCAAAAGAAATGACGTTATAAATTGAGTGTGGGTTTTACACCAAATCTATAACCGTTTTGTTCGGATTTATAAGTATGGTGTGATTCTGCATCCATATTTGAATGTTGGATGCTGATGAATGTGCTTGTCAACAATGTGTGAAGCGGCCTTCACAAAGTTGACATTTCCTGCTTTGTACCCTCCACATGCCCAACAACTTAAATTGTTTTGTTTTTGGTATTACTGATCATGGCCAGAGACTTGGACATTTGATCTTTTCTATTATACACTGCACAGATACATATGCTTATATAGCTGATGCATTCTTTCATTTGCCAAGAGTGTGTTCCTGATCAACAGGTGTGAGTACTTGAGGCATACATGAAGAGACAGAATTAATTACACTGGTGGGTGTGTCCTTTACTAGGTGGGTGTAGGGGTGCTATCAATCCAACCTATGTTATATAAAGGCCTGCACTAGTGCGATTTGCTTTGCCTGGAAAAAGGCCAGATTATTTGCAGGCAGGGTGCTATAGTGTGCATAATGATCCACACCGGCTGTGGTTTCAATGAATGTTTTGTGTGCTGTAATTGTTTTGCATTTTGGCTCTCAAAAGGGGATTTTTGTGTCTGTCCAGTGTGACCATGCATTTCTTGTTTGTAAGCATCAGCTGACCCTTCACTTTTGATTGTTACCGTACTTATCGGCGTATAACCGGTTCCTAACCGGCGCACGCCGATTTACATTGGCAGAATGGCACGGCTGGGCAAAAGGACTTGCAGGTACGTCCATTTGAATTCCCTGCCATTGCGTGCGCGCCGGCCGGGAGCTCCGTGAGTCGGGTTGCAGGTCCCGCAGACTCTATTGCCGCGGGGATACCCGCGATTGCCTCCCGGAGAGGACAATTGGAGAGATGCTGATGTAAACAGCATCTCCCAAATTTTCTGTTAAAAAAAAAAAAACAGCATCTCCCCGTTCTGCCTAGTGACAAGTGTCACTGATCGCAGCTCCCTGTCAACGGGAGCTGTGATCAGAGTAATGACACTGCTAGCCCATCCCCTACAGTTAGTAATCACTCCCCTAGGACACACTTGACCCCTCCCCACCCCCTAGTGGTTAACCCCTTCCCTGCCACTGTCATTTACAGTAATCAGTGCATTTTGTAATCGCACTGATCGCTGTATAAATGACAATGGTCCCAAAAATGTGTCAAATGTCCAACATGTCCACCATAACGTCGCAGTCACAATAAAAATCGTTGATCACCGCCATTACTAGTAAAAAAAATTATTAATAAAAATGCCATAAAACTATCCCCTATTTAGTAAACGCTATAACTTTTGCACAAACCAGTCAATAAACGCTTATTGCGATTTTATTTAGTTTTCTTCTACATATTTTGGAAAAAAAAAATATCGGCCTAAACTGAGGGGGAAAAAAATGTTGTTTTTATATATTTTTGGGGGATATTTATTATAGCAAAATGTAAAAAAATAATGCTTTTTTGTTTTTCAAAATTGTCGCTCTTATTTTGTTTATAGCGCAAAAAATATAAATCGCAGAGGCGATCAAATACCACCAAAAGAAAGCTCTATTTGTGGGGAAAAAAGGACGTCAATTTTGTTTGGGAGCCACATCGCACGGCTGCGCAATTGTCAGTTAAAGCGACGCAGTGCCGAATCGCAAAAAACGCTCTGGTCAGGAAGGGGGTAAAATCTTCCGGGGCTGAAGCGAATAACACACACTTTTTTACCCTTAAAATCAGAGGAAAATCTTGGGTGCGTGTTATACGCCAATCCCTAATGTCTGTGAGGGCAACAGGAGCGCCGCCGACATAGACTGAGCCGAGTGTACTGCGTAGTCACACCCAGTCCCGCCTCCTAGCCTTTACGTCCCGCCATTGGACCGGTGTTGTGTCCATCAAAGGGACGGGGCATGTCTGCAAGTGGAGCCGAGTAGCAGAGTACACAGTACGCTCGGCTGGGTCTATGTCGGCTGCGCTCCTCTTGCCTTCAAAGACAGCGGGGAGGAGCCGAATACACACAACATCTGTATCTCAGCATCGCTAATTTTAAAAACCCATCATGCTGCAATTTTGGGCAAGACTGCAGGCTGCAGATTGACGGTGTGCAAGGCTGCATTTATGGGCATTTATTTATATTTTATTTATTTTTTTACCTTAAACTTGCCTTCTAAACTTGGTGTGTGT
Source organism: Lithobates septentrionalis (assembly GCA_037952835.1). Taxonomy (NCBI): domain Eukaryota; kingdom Metazoa; phylum Chordata; class Amphibia; order Anura; family Ranidae; genus Lithobates; species Lithobates septentrionalis. The sequence continues at coordinate 48,299 of JBBDGP010001598.1, read as the reverse complement.
TATATGCCAATAAATACAGTACTTACAAATCTCTCCTGTTTTACACAATGCCTAATGTCAAATTTTATATCTTGCCTGCACTTAAACTTTTGATGGGTGGAGTGGTGAGAGTTGTTATACTCTAAAATTTTTGACATGGTTAGTGCTCACATTATTTTTGTGTGCTGTACACTATGAAATTTAACCACTTCAGCCCTGGACCATTTGGCAGCTCAATGACCGGAGGACTTTTTACAATTTGGTAAATCTGCTAATCTACCAGTTAACCACGTAACAATCGGCCCATAGCCGAATGACGGCTACAGGGCAGTTTCTTAATTAGGGAGGGCGTACAGTGACGTCCTCTCAGAATTCCGCTCTCGCACGCCCCCTGGGGCACGCACCCGAGAACATCTGTGACCTGGAACCGGCGCATCACGGATCCCGGTAAATGGCTGCTGATCGCGGCCGTTTACCATGTGATCGCTCTGTAAAATGACGGAGCGATCACATGTAAACAAACTGGCGTCGTCTCATGACGCCGGTTCCTCTCCTCCCCTCTGTGTACTGATCGGTACACTGAGAGGGATCGGATGACAGCAGCGCTGTAGGCTGCATCTGTAGTGCCCACAGCGCTGCTCTGTGACAACTGCCATCCATCCATGCTCAACCATCCCTCAATGCTGTGCAATACCCCGCCATACTCTGCCGTACCCTGCCATACTCTGCCGTACCCTGTAGGGGTGCGCATCTTCGCTGGTCTCACGATTAGATTCCACGATGCATCATGATTACCGAAGAGCTTCCGCTTGGGCCACCTAGGCGGCCCTTCCACCCTACAATCTTCTGGGACACATCACAGTTCCCAAAAGATTGCCTGGCTATGCAGGAAAGTGAGACATGTGCACCCGGCTGTGAAGCAGCGAGCTGTCACAGCCGGATGCCCACAGTAGTGTGGACAGGCGGGGGAGAGAAGGGGGGTTTGGGTGGCCACGTCGCTGGATTGTGGTACAGGTGAGTCTTTTTATTAAAAGTCAGAAGATGCGCTTTTTTTTTTTTTTTTTTGTAGCTGCTGACTTTTAATAAACAAATTGACTGGAACTCCGCTTTGAATTAAAAATAACCTCAGTCCCTTAAAGTGCACTACAGGGTACAGGCATTCACACACACTGCTGCTTGGAGGTCAGAAGGGATTATAATCCACAGATGACAAACAGCCCTGTGAAGTTCCCTGTGCTGACCAGTGGCAGCTGGTGCGCAAATATTTCTTTTTGGGGGGGGGGGGGCGCAAAAAAACTGAAATACTGAACCTCCCCCATTAAATGCAGCCACCACTACCCCCCCCCCCCCCACAATGCATGGGCCACCACTGGTGCTGACTGTTCCTTGGCATTCCTGTTTGCACCTTCCAGCACACTAGGAGTTAACAGTGGAATGTGGACAGGATAGCCCAGGGACCTGTCGGCACCAAGCGAGAGGTGTAAGGTTACTGTGGTTAAAATGACTTTCTTTTAATAAATTCTGTGTTACAATGGATGATGTGCCCCGCTGTACTGTATGTGTTTTTTAAACTGTTGCTTCATACCGAATTTCCCTGTAGTACGATCTATCCCGCTCATGTGACTAACGTCCCGTCCTGCCCCTCTCTCCTCTCACGAGTCCTGACGTCAGCGGGGAATTCTCAGCCCTGCCCGCTGACTATAGCTATCGTATCAGAAGAGGCGGGCGGGACTGAGAATTCCTTGCTGACGTCAGGAGAGCGGAGAGGGGCGGGTCGGGAGTCACATGAGCGGGATATATCGTACTACAGTGAAATTTGGCATGAAGTGACAGTTTTTTTAAAAAAGCACATACAGTACAGCGGGGCACATCATCCATTATAACACAGAATTTATTAAAAGAAAGTAATTTTAAAAATAAGTTCTGAGTGCTTTCCCGGGAGGGGCGGGGCTAGTCGCCATGACGTCACCCGCAATCGATTTTTCCGGTCCTTATGCATTGATCCCGCATCAGGGACACCGGAATCACGATGCATCGATTACTTTCAGCACCCCTAATACCCTGCCATGCTCGGCTGTACTCGGCCTCTGTATGTGGCCAGGCTGTGGAAGTCTCGCATGTGGTATCGCCGTACTCAGGAGTAGGAGAATCTATTTTGGGGTGTCATTGTTGGTATGTACATGTTATGTGCTAGAAATATTGTATAAATGGACAACTTTGTGTTAAAAAAAAAAGCGTTTTAACCACTTCCCGCCCGCCGGCCGTCATACAACTTTCTTGATTTCGTGCAGGGATATCTGAATGATGGGTGCAGCTACAGGCATCATTCAGATATCAGCTTTTTCAGCCGGCGATTCCCTACACCATAGGAATGATCATAGTGGCTGTTCCACTGCTTGATCATTCTTACAGGAGGTGAGAGGGGACGCCCCCCCCACACCACTCTCCGGTGCTTCTACCGACTCACAGCTACGATCAAAGCCAGGATCGTTTTCTCTAGTCATCTTCCAGGATGGCATAACCTGAGAGATGACTGGTCCACCTGACAGGAAACACAATCAACATACAAGGTTAAAAGGCCCCTCCCTTCCCCCTGCACCTCAGTTCCTCCCCCCCGAGGGCTGGACGCCAAAGCCGGGGAGGGTGGTGGGTCCAGCCAGGGCCCTGTCCTTCTCAGGGGGCCTCCCAATGGCTGTGGGAGGGATTCTACCCTGGCAAGGAGCCTCCCAGGTACAGAGGGGTATCCTGGAACTCCTGTGAGCACATACCTCATGCTTTTACCTTCCACCCAGTCAGGAAGAGGCCACAGGTGATCCTGGTGGCTCTGCTCAGGGGGCTCACAAGGCGAAGGGCAAAAATCCCCCTCCTCCCAGGTCAAAAAGATGTGGGAACTGTAATAAGATCCCACAGGACCATGTGAAACCTTTTTATTATAGGTGCATACAGAGACTGTCTAGTAAGGAAACCTCACAAGTTATGAGGGACTTCCTTGCGGTACAGTCAGAGATGCTTTCTAACCTCCAGTCTATCAAGACGGAATAGCACCTAAGGCGGATGATGGAGAAATCCTGTCCTCTAGAGAAGGCACTTCCTCTCAGGAAGGTTTTTCATACAGGGGTCAGAAAACCTCGCAGAGACCCCCTTCCTCTGTCACTTCGGGAGTTGAGGAGTTTGAGGACCCAGAGGAGTTAGAGGAAGGGGAAGACACAGATGCTGACAGCCAGGATAGTGACAGTCCTAGAGCTAGTAGCCACCTCTTTCCCTTGGAAGACATGGGGCAGTTACCTAGGGCGATCTATGTCTCTGAGGATATCCCAGAACCTCTGGTTCAGGTGTCGGCCCGGGACAAGATGTACAGGGGTTTGGGAAAGCCTCAGTCCAGGGTGTTCCCAGTTCATCAGGCCCTAAAGGAGGTGATTTTGAAAGAGTGGAAAGACCCGGAAAGAGAGGTTCTCAGACTCAAAACTTGGAAGAGAAGGTTTCCTTTTGGGGAGGAAGAAGAGCAGAAATTCTTTAAAACCCCTAAGTTAGACGCAGCCCTGTCGCAGGTTTCTAAAAATCTGACTTGTCTTTTGAGGATTCAGGGAACCTAAAAGACCAAATGGACAGAAGGGCGGAGACTCTTTTTGCACAGAGCATGGGATGCCAATGCGGCGGACATGGCTCCTGCTTTGGCGTCAGCATGCGTGGCAAGAAATGTGGATGCATGGTTAGGCAGACTTTCCAACCATGTTTCTAGAGGGAGTGATTCTAAGGAAATCACAGATTCGCTAGAAATAATAGGTAAGGCTGTGGCATATTTGGCAGATGCGGCAGTGGAGTCTGTCAGGAACACAGCCAAATCTGCAGCCCTCCTTAACTCCGCAAGAAGGGCAGTCTGGGTCAAGTCATGGGAAGGGGACCATATGTCTATGCAGTTTGCCCTTTGAAGGTTCACAACTCTTTGGACCTGGCCTGGATCAGGTGCTGTCAAGGTCAGCAGAAAAGGGGAAAAGTTCCCGGTTAAAGCTAAAGGAGAAAGGGGCAAGAAGTTTTTTTTCGTCCCCCATCTAACCAGGGTCAATTCAAAGGAAAAAAGGATGCGAATAGAAGGTGGGGAAAGGGAAAGAGCGCACAAAGGTAGCCTGCTCTTTTCTGGACCTAAAGATGCTACCAAGCAGTCTAAGTGACGCCAGCACAAGGGTAGAGGGGAGACTGTCTCACTTTGTCCCTCAGTGGAAGAGGATCTCCGAAAGCCCCTATATCTTGCAGATCGTAACTGAGGGTTATCGTCTGGAACTTCTCTCCCCTCCCCCTCAAACTTTTTTTCTCCAAGCGTCTTCCAGGACAGCCCATGAGACCTTGGGCTTCTCCTACCAGGACAGGAAACATGTTACACCCACCAGATAAAAGGGCGGTCCTCCAGGCCCATGTCAGTTATTTGTGTTTCCTCCGGACGGGGGGTAACATTTTCCTGGAACCTAGTCCCTAGGTCTCATGAGCAGGGGCTCTATAGGGCTATTTGGGGCATTTCACTAACCTCTCCTCTGCCAGTAGCAGCACTCCGCTGGAGAGGTTGGCTGTGCTGCGGTCTCCTGTGTCTCAGTGCCTGGAGAGGGCTACGACCGGCATGGTGTCAGCTCCCATAAGCACTTTTCTTTGAAAGCAGCGGTATCCTCTACTCACAGGCAGCGTGGCTAGTTGTGAGGAGAAGCAGGAAGCTGCTCGAGTAGGGGGCAGGGCTTCTGCGCTCCAAGCCTGCCCACAGGCAGTACTGAGAGCAGGTCACTTCCAGGGCATATGACGTCATCGCCGGGCGCCGGAGACGCCGGCTCCAGTCTCCTTAAACAGTGCAAACAGGAGACACTGGCTGCTGGTGTCTTCTAGTAAAAGAAGCCAGGCTGTGGAAAGCCAGAAAGGGGCAAGATGGATCAATCTGCAGTTCCTACACAGGCAGTCCATGCGCCCAACACCAGCACCTCACAGGTAAGCCTGAAGTGTTATGTCCCTATCTTGCTCTCCCTGTGAAGGTTCCCTCCCCCTCCCCTCTCTGTAGTAGTGGGTTAAGGGGACACATTTCCTCCCTCCTGCACATGGTGGTTTGCAGTGGCGGGGTGGCTGTGAGTCTCATTAGGGGTCACTTATCCTTTTGTCTTACAGACCAAGACAAGACTCAAGCGCAGCCACCTAAAAAGAAATGTGCGGTGTGCGCAAACAAATTGAGCTCCTCGTAGAGCAAAGCCATTTGTCGCAGCTGTATATATGGCCTTGTAAATGATGACCCGGTTGCCTCTTGTCCGAAAATGCCAACCTCTGTTAGGGACGAGCTTGCTTCCACCTTTATTTACTTATTGACAAGCTCCAGACCCCAGCAGAGGGTCCGTCCACACAGAGCTTCAGTCAGCACTCCGCAGCAGGCAGAGAGTGAAGACTCTGAGGCCGAGGTCAGATCTACCCGTTCTTCCCCTGAAGAATCGGGGTCAGATATAGAGCCCAGGGATAGAGAATCCATTCGAGGCTTGAGATTTAAGTTATCTGTAGAGGATGTGGATGACTTGTTAAAGGCTATCTATACCACCCTTGAATTGAAAGAGGAGGAGGTTCAGTTATCCAAACACTATCTTATGTATAAGGGATTGCATAAGAAAAAACCTAGAGTTTTTCCAGTCCATAGTTCATTGGTTGATACTGTTAAACTGGAATGGGATAACCCGGAGAGAAAACCATTCTTCTCTAGTAACCTAAAAAGAAGGTTCCCTTTTGATGAGGACACTGCGCAGCCCTGGAATAAAAAACCAAAGCTTGACACCTCTTTCAAAGGTTTAAAATAATTCAGACCTAGCGTTCGATGATATGGGCACGCTTAAGGATCCGATAGACAGGAGGGGGGATATCCTTCTCCACAAAGCCTGGGACTCAGCGGTTGGGAACCTGAAGCCAGCTCTAGCCTCCACTTGTGTGGCCAGAAATCTGGAGGTTTGGTTGACTCAGATTCAGTCACACCTGTCAGCGGGTACCTCGAGAGCAGATTTTGAAGTCCTTTCCTCTCCTCTTTCAGGCTATAGGTTTTTTGGCAGATTCTTCCGCAGAGTCGGTAAGAATGTCGGCAAGGACTTCGGCTTTAGTGAACTCAGCCAGGAGAAGCATCTGGCTTAAAACCTGGTCAGGGGACCCAGCCTCCAAATTACGCCTTTGTGGGCTTCCCTTAACAGGCGATCACTTATTTGGCCCAGGACTGCAGGAGGCTCTGGAACGCACGGCTGATAAGAAAAAGACGTTTCCAGAGAAAAAGAATCCAGACAGCCAGTAAAAAAATTTTCGTGGCCAAGGCAGACAACAGAGTCCTAGAGCAAAGGACAGCAGGCCGAAAAAACACTGGACTGGGCACAAAGGCAGGGGCAAAGGGGGAGTGCTGTTTAACCCTCCTCAACAGCCTGCCAAGCCACAGTGACTTGTGTTCCCCGGTGGGAGGAAGATTGAGGGCCTTCATCCCACAGTGGGCAGCAGTCACTTAGAGCCCCTTCATCCTGGACCTAGCAACCATTGGGTACAGGCTGGAGTTTGTTCACCAACCATCAGAATGATTGTTGGTCACCTTTCCTCCACAAGATCGAGAGAAAGCGAGGGCTCTGGGTCTCCAGACCGGAGACTTATTGGATCAAATTCCTGATTCCTGTTCCACAGTCAGAGCAGGGCAAGGGATTCTATACCTATGTATTTGTGGTCAAAAAGCTGTCGAAGTTTCGACTTATCCTGAATCTCCGGACCTTAAACAAGTCCATCAGCTACAAGCATTTCCGGATGGAGACGGTTTTTACTATCAAAAACCTACTATATACAAACTGCTTTATGGCCACGTTGGACTTAAGGGATGCCTATCTTCACATCCCTCTCCATCCAGCCTTCCAAAAGTTTTTGAGATTGGCAGTGAAGACTAGTATGGGGACCCGACATTTTCAATTTCAAGCCCTCCCTTTCGGTCTTTCCTCAGCCCCACGCATCTTTACGAAGGTGTTGGGGGAAGTGCTGGCTCCACTGAGGTTAAGGGCGATAACTGTTATCCCTTACTTGGACGACCTCCTGATGGTGGCAAAATCATACCATAGGCTGTTGGAGGATCTCCAGTCTGTACAGGACTTCTTACAGTCCCTAGGCTGGTTGATAAACAAAGAAAAATCATTTTTGATCCCGGCCCAGAAAGTAACTTATCTGAGTTACGATTTTTGCTCGGTGAACCAGAGTTTTTCTTCCTCAGTAGAAGATTACCAAAGTGTTCCAGACTATGTCAGCATTGCAGACCAACCAGTCGGTCTCTCTGAGACAGGTGTCGAGGGCAGTGGGTCTTATGACCTCATGTTTTCCCGCAGTACCATGGGCGAGACTACCTCAGCAATGCAGTAGCACAGGGAGAGTGAGGCAAGGGCCTCATCCAATCAAAGAGCTGCTTGCAGTCCAGAGAGCCCTGCAGTCTTTTCAGATGGAGATCAAGGGTCACAACCTCCAAATGCTGTCAGACAATAGCGCGACAGTCATGTACATCAGCAAGCAGGGAGGCACGAGAAGCCGGATGCTTCAGTCCATTGCCCAGGAGATCCTTTAATGGGCAGAGGGGAATCTAGCTTCAATTTCAGCTGTACACCTGAAGGGGACAAAATTGCCTGGCAGATTATCTCAGCCGTCACAGGATAGACCAAGACAACTGGTCCCTTCATCCCAAAGTCTTTGCAGACCTCACCAGGGGATGGGGTTATCCCGTAGTGGATTTGTTCACAAACCGAAACAACCGCAAGACGGAGATATTCTTTTCCATGAACCCGGCAGACCAAGCCTTTGGGATCGATTCTCTGGCAAACCCGTGGCCTCCAGGCCTATGTTATGCCTTCCCGCCAATCAGACTGATCCCAGAAGTCCTCTGGAAGTTCGTCCGCATAGGCAATAACCCTCAAAGGCGGCTCACCCGGGAGCCCCACTGTCACCCCACACAACATGCTGCTCTTTAGCCTCCTTATGAAGGGGTCGATTGCAAACACATAGAGCAGGGGACAACCTTGGCACACCCCAGGGCCAACCTCAAAGGACTGCCCAACCCATGCATTAACAAGAAGAAAGCTTTCTGCCCCTATATACAAGACTTTTAACCAATCGACAAAACCACCCGGCAGACCATACTTACTAAGGAGCAACCACAGGTACTCATGGTTAACACGATCAAAAGCCTTTTCCTGATCCAATGTCAGCAAATACTTTCCCCAACCTGCAGCCCTGCATTTCTCCAAGGCCTCCCGGACAGATAAAACCGCTGTGAAGGTGTAACTACCCTGGACCGAACAGTGCTGATGGCGAGAAAGCAAAGACTCTGCTACTGACGATAGGCGCCAGAAAAATATATTTGCCAGTATCTTTCTATCGACATTAAGAAGGCTGATGGGGCGCCAATTCTCAATCATCGAAGGATCTTTACCTTTTGAAAGAAGAATCACAGCCGAGTGCCTCATGGAAGGGGAAAGAACCCCCTCAGCAAGGCAACTGTTAAAAACCTCTACCAAATGTGGGGCCAGAATAGACTTAAAGGCTTTGTAAAACTCAGCCGTCAAGCCATCCGGTCCAGGTGACTTTTTGATGGCAAGCTGTTCAATTGCCCTTATCACCTCTTCAACTGTGATCTCCTCTGTCAAATTCACCAATAGAACATCTCCACCATTTAGACCTGGAGTAGAGTCCAAAAAGCTTTCCATCTCGTCACGGTCAAGCTCTTTCCTCCCAAGAAGGTGGGCATAAAAGGACCTCACGACCTCCAGTATCTCTGACCTGGACTTTGTCAAGGAACCTGTACTATCCTTAAGGCCAACGACCCTTTTAACAGCTACACCTTGTTTGCAGTTCTGGTAAGGATCAGGCAAGTGGTACTTCCCATAGTCCCTCTCTAGAACCAAAGAGGCATGCCGGTCATATTGACACTTCCTGAGAAGGAGTTTCACTTTGGAGATTGCCCCAGGATCTCCTCTCAAGACAAGAATATCCAGCCTCCTCTGTAAACGTTGGTAGGTCATGTATTTATTAAACTGCTTTCTATTGGCTAGGCTCCTGAATAATCTAGAGATCCTCTTTTTGCTCAGCTTCCACCACTCATCCTTGCAGCTACAAAAGTCCAGGATGGTCACCTGTGCCTGAAAGAATTCCTCAAAGGATTGTCTAACATGTTCTTCCTTGAGTAGTGTCAAATTCAATCTCCAGATGCACTTACCCCTCTGAGGGGTGTCTGAAGCATTCAGGACCACATTTAGCATACAGTGATCAGAGAACTCTACTGCCTGCACCACTGGGGGCGAGAAAGCAGAGGTCTCCTTAAAAAAAAAAAAAAAAAAACCCAAAAAACTATCCTACTGACTACTACCTTGATGAAAGGTGAACCCGGTGTCATCCGGGAGGTGCTTAATGTGCACATCCCCAAGACCAGCATCCCTAACCATACTATTTAAAAAAACTCTATCATATCCCAGCCTGTCCTTTTAAGTCCTTCCTGTACTTGGGCCTAGTTACTGTATTAAAGTCACCTCCAAAGACCACTTGCCGTGATGTAAAAAGAAATGGCTTGGTCCTTGTAAAAAAGCATTTCCTGTCCCACTTTGTGTGTGGCCCATAAACATTAATAAGGGCAGGTCCTGCCCTCCCACAAGGACGTCTAAGACCATACATCTCCCAATCTCCACCTCAATAACCCGCCCGACAGTTACCATGCCGGTTTAAACACCGCCACACTGCTGTAAGGCTCGGCCGCAAGAGACCAGTAAGAAGGACCATACCTCCACCCTCTCTTGGCCATATAAATATCTGCCAAGGAGGTGAGCCTAGTCTTTTGCAAAAATAAAATTTCAGCATCTAATTGGCTGAACAAAAAGGCCATAGAATGAGCTCTTACTGACTTAATGCTGGCACCATTTATTGTCACCACTTTTAACGGAGGGGGAACTGCCATTTGGGTTATTGGGTGGATTGCTTCTTCGCTCCCCTCTGCTGCTCCTCACCAGAAGCCTCTCTCTTTCTTGAGGCCGCCTCAAACTCCATTTCGGAATCAGAACTTTGCTCCGAAGAAGCTCCAGATGAGGAAATATCCCACTTAGAGGACCTATGTTGGTTGGAGACAGGCAGTGGAGCCTGTTCCGTCCTCACCGCCTGCTTCTTCCGCTTCCCAAACTTCCTTCTCTCCTCCAGGTACTGCAGGTCAGCTTCAGAGATGCCTGATCTTTTGTTTTGTTTTTCTTTAAGTCTTTACAGAAGATTCCTTTACAGAGGAAGAAGCTACCTTTTTAGTACACACTACCAATTCTGGTGGGGGGGTGCTCCCTTTGAGTCAGACTTGGGAGGGGTAGACTCCTGGGGGGTAACTGACTCAGGGGCATAGACTTGGAAAGTTCTGACACAAGAGGAGAGGGTACAGTAGGCTGGGGGGACACAGAGACAGATACAGAAGGAATACTTACAGACTCAGGAGGGGTGGCCACAGGAACTGGATCCTGAACAGGACCAGGGGAGTCGGTCACCGCAGAGGAGGATGGTACACCAGGGGCCTCACCCTCCATCTTGTCCAGCCTCGACAAGTCATCTATTACCTCCTTCTCCATATTGTGCCAGGCTTCAGGACATCTGCTGTAGGGGTGTCCAAGGCGCAGGCACAGGTTGCACCTGATCATCTCGGTGCAGTCCTTAGCCATATGACCCTGACCCCGACACACTGAACATATCAAGGCTGAACAGGAGGAGCTCAAATGCCCCTTTTCTCTACAGCGGTGACACAGCTTCGGCTGACCAGGGTAGAAAATTGTCATCCTATCCCTCCCTATAAAAGCTGAGGAGGGCAGGTGACGGACAACAATCCCATCCCTGGTCAACCTGACTGTTACTGACCATCCCCCAGTCCAGGTGTTGCACTCATTGAGGATTTTATTGGGCTTGGTCAAAACCTCCCCATAGTTTCTTAACCAGACCTCTAGATCCCGAGCAGGGACGCTCTCATTAGTTAGAATAATTGTGATCTTTTTCACCGTTGACCTCTGAGAAGCTGCAACTGGGACCAGACCTTCCCATTCAGGTCTTGACCTGCACCGTGCCTCATATCGCTCCCAGAAAAGGACAAGACCCTCTGGCCTGGTGAAGCTAATGGTATATTCCCGTGTCCCAGCTATATGTATTGGGGCATACAGGTCATTTGCCCCAAAACCCATCTCCAAAATCAAATCCACCACCGCACCCGGTGCTGGAGGGATCGCACCACCTTCCCATTTGAGAATTACCACATTTCTTCTCTGCAGGGGGAAAATCCGCTTGGGAGCGGAGCTACCAGGAGCACAGCATACCACCTGAGCAAACGTAGGCTTATCAGGGCCAAGGTCCCACACACTGATGTCACAGTAGTCTGTACATTATTATTATTATAATTATTATTATTAATATTTGCTTGGACTGAGCTGGGACGATTGTCCATCACACTTGGACAATTGCTATCAGTCACACACACATTCAATTTCCCATCAGGAATAGTCACAGTTGCTGCAATACCAGCTGTCTCCTGATGCTGCTCCATAGTCTTCAGCAGCTGTTGGGCAAACGGCTTTAGACTAAGCCAAAGGAGGGTTAATAGGCTGTGCTGACACCTGTAGTTCCTTTATAGAAATGTCATTTTCTAAATGCAGCTCTTGCTGCGCTGCAGCATTAGCAGGTATGACATTGCTACACATAGCATTAGCAACTTGAGTGTCACTGGGCACACTTTCAACATTGCTCATGGTGTTAGATGGCACAAAAAACCGTTTCATTCCCTGCTTGGGGCTTGACATTATCAGGCACATTATCTGTTATGTCCTCCTCACCAAACGCCAGCTGATCACCCCCCCCGCATAGGAGACTCCATTACCTGGATGGCCCTGAGCATGCCTCCAGAGTCCTGGGAAGGCATGGGGCTGCTTACCTCTCCCTGAGGGGGCAGGGGGTAAGAACTGGGGGTCTCCTCCTCCAACTTTGCCATCCTTCCAAACCTTTGCTCATTACTAAACTTCTCCTTGAAGGGCCCATCTCTTCCTTCCATCATGGCCACAATGGTCTCCTGGTGATCCACCCGGACTTTAGCCAGTTTGATCTCTGAATCCATGGATCCTCGTTTCTGGCTGTGCAAGCCCTCATGCTGCCTTCTCAAACGCTTCAGCTCTGCTCTGAGTTTGTACAGCTTGTCTCTCTCCCTATTCAGGACCTTAATCCTGGCCACCACTCGCTCCCGAATGGCCTCGGAACCTTCATCCTCACCAGGGGCAGAGAGATCAGCTTGTACAGGGGCAGGCATGTCACCTGATGGCCCAGGAGATGGCTGCGAGCTTCCAGCAGGAGAGGCCCCGCTGGCCTCCATGTCTTCCCCAAAAAGGGGCCAGGAGAACTGGGAGAGATTTCATCACCACCAACAATGGGGTACTATTCCACCCACTGACATCAATGATGGATCACTATTTCTTCCACTGATATCTAAGATGGGGCACACTTCCTGCCAGACACCAACTCCTTCCACTAACACCAATTTTGGCTCACTATTCTTTCCACTGACCGCAATAATAGGGACTATTCCATCCACTGACACCAATGATGGGGACTATTCCTTCCACTCACACCACCAATGGAGGGGCACTAATCATTCCAGTGATACCAATGATGGGTCACTTCTTCCCACTTACATTATTAGTGGGCCTCTATTTCTTTCACTTACGCCAATGATGGGTCACTATTCCTTTCAGACACCAACAATGGGGTACTATTACTTCCACTGACACCAATGCAGGCTCACTATTTTTTCCACTGACACCAACAATAGGATATTACTCCTCCCAATGACACCAATCATTCCTTCCACTGACCCCAATGATGGGTCACTCTTCCTTCCAATGACAACAATGATGAGTGTATTCCACTGACACAAATGTTGACTCACTATTCTTTCCACTGACACCAATAATGGGGAATATTCCTTCCACTGACACCAACAATGGGGTACTACTCCCACTGACACCAATGTTGGCTCACTAGTGTCAGTGGGAGGAGTATTATCCTATTGTCAGTGGAAAGAATAGTGACCCATCATGTGTCACTGGAAGGAATAATGACCAATCATTGGTGTCGGTGGGAGGAATGGTGACCCATTATTGGTGTCGGGGGAAGGAATAAGGAACCATCATTGGTGTCAGTGGAAGGAATAGTGACCCATCATTGGTCTCAGTGGAAGGAATAGTGAGCCAGCATTGGTGTCAGTGGGAGGAGTAGTACCCCCTTGTTGCTATCAGTGGAAGGAATAGTCCTTATTATTGGTGTCAGTGGAAGGAATAGTGAGCCATTAATGGTGTCCGTGAGAGGAATAGTGAGCCATCATTGGAGTCAGTGGGAGGAGTATTATCCTATTGGAGTCAGTGGAAAGAATAGTGAGCCAACATTGGTGTCAATGGAAGGAATAGTGTCCCATCGTTGGTGTCAGTGGAAAGAATAGTGAGCCAACTTTGGTGTCAGTGGGAGGAATACTCCCATCATTGGTGTCAGTGGAAGGAAGAGTGCCCTATCTTAGATATCAGTGGAAGAAATAGTGATCCATCATTGATGTCAGTGGGAGGAATAGTACCCCATTGTTGGTGTCAGTGGATAGAATAGTGACCCATCATTGTTGGTGTCAGTGGAATAGTGACCCATCATAGGTTTCAGTGGAAGGAATCATTGGTGTCAATGGGAGGAGTAATATCCTATTGTTGGTGTCAGTGGAAAAATGGTGAGCCTGCATTGGCGTCAGTGGAAGGAATAGTACCCCGTTGTTGTCTGTGAAAGGAATAGTGTCTCATCATTGGTGTAAGTGACAGAAATGTAAACCCATTAATAATGTAAGTGGGAAGAATACTGACCCATCATTGGTATCACTGGAATGATTCGTGACCCATTATTGGTGGTGTGAATGGAAGGTATAGTCCCCATCATTGGTGTCGGTGAAAGGAATAGTATTAGTGACGCATAGCAAATATAAATGATTCCTGCGCTACCATGTAAGGACCGTAATGCTAATAGAGGAAAAGCAGCTTGCACCAAATAGGGTCCAGCCTGACCCCAAAGGCAAAAAGATGTAATCAGTAAGAGTGGTGCTGCGCTAATCCTAGTGTACCCCACAATGCCATTGCTTATTCATACTTAGACAATCAGTGGCTTATGCAAAAAAACTGATATTAGTGTAGTAATGAGCCTACTGATCAAGCGATGGCCATAATGCCTGAAGTGCTGAATGAACATAAACGTGAATGTGCAAGTGTAAAAACTGGTGATGTGTAAAACAATAGTGTCTAATCAACCTAAGAACATAAGTATATAAATTACATCCAAAAAAGTATTCAATGAGCGATAGTTGGATCCTTTCACATATCTCCCCACCGTTTGGCACGTTTTAAAAGCATTGGAGTTGCTTGATATTGCACAGATCACCCTTCGGATTTTGTAATACTTTGCTGCTGCACAAGTCACTTTCTTTCATGAACTTTTTTTTTTTTTTTTTTAAATTTTTTATTTATAACAGACAAAAGGGGGGCCCACATGGACCCATGTTGTACAATATACAGTATATCTTCATCACACAGCAATACAAAAGAAACTTGGTGTATCAAGCATTGTTTTTGACAAGTACATAAATCAATAAAATTTATATTTCCTGAGTTGCGGTGCATTAAGTAAATACGGTCTCATGAGCACCCTCCCTTCCTTTTCCATTTTTCAAAAAGATAGCATAGATTCCTATAGTCAGGAGAGGAGAGATAGTGGAAGAAAGTAAAGTTAGGGGGGGGAGGAAAAGAAAAAGAGAAGAGAGGGGGGGGGTAGGGGAATGTTCCACGCGATCATGGGGCGACTTGAGTCTTTGCTGAAAGGCAATTGAGATGTCCAGAATCCTGTATCTAGATTTAAAAAAAAAAAAAACTGATAAAAAATTGAAATTGAAATGGCTTGTGAGTATTCAAACAATCGGAATAGCTTCTCGCAAAGCTTGTCCCTCGTTAGAGAATATAAACATGTTCCAACACTGCCATGTTTTGGAGAATTTTTCCTGTCTGTTTTGTGCAGTATGAATGAGATCTTCCATATGTTTAATTTCTTCTACTTTTTTCATCCATAAGTCTATGGTTGGTGGGGTTGAGGACTTCCAACGTAGTGGTATGCAGGCCTTAGCTGCATCTAGGAGATGTCGGAGAACAGATTTTTTGTATGTCTTTGTGGGGATATTAGCTGCATGTTGGAGAAAGAATGTTGGGTCGTCCTTGATCTCGTAATCTGTAAATTTCTGTATTGTCTTCTTAATTGTTTGCCAAAAACTTGTCAATCTAGGGCATGACCAGAACACATGCAGTAGTGTCCCTGTTTCCGTTTGGCATCGCCAACAGAGGTCAGAGGTCGTTGGGAAAAGTTTGTGTAATTGTGCAGGGGTCCTGTACCAGTGTGTTAGAATTTTGTAGTTCGTTTCCTGAGTTTTGGCACATATAGAGGATTTGTGTGTGAATCTGAGTATTTGTTGTTTCTTGGTTGTACTAAAGCTACAATCTAGCTCTGTTTCCCATTTAGTTAGGCCTGGTGGGGCAAAGTCTGATGGGGGTGTATTCAGAATGTTATAGGTCAGAGAAAGTGTGTGTGATAGTATCCCCTGGGTCGAGCATATGTCTTCTAATGTGGTGAGTATCTGTACACTCGTGGGGGGCTGTATGGTTTTGAGAAAATGGCTCAGCTGGAGCGCCCTCAAGAAGTCTAGTCTATACGGGCCTGTCGGGTCTGTAAGTTCTGCGTTTGTTTTCCAGCGTCCTCCAGTGCTAAAATGGGAGGCTTGGTAAATACCCGATCTAGCTAGATTCCCAAAGACCGCGTCTTGTAGACCTGGTACAAACAGTGGGTTTCCTAGTATCGGATATAGAGGTGAATTTGAGGAAGATAGGGATGCCCGTGTTAGCAGCCGAGCACAGATTTGTATAGTGTTTCCTATTAATGGATGACGCATAATCTCTATCGGAATTGCCAAGTGACACCAAGGAGCTCTCCGGAGCGGAACTGCACATTGGTTTTGTTCAAGACTGGTCCAGAGTTTGGATTCTTGATGACGACACCAGTCTATCAATCTTCCCAGGTGCACCGCCTGATAGTAGGCACGGATATCTGGTAATGCCAGGCCTCCGGACTGTTTAGGGAGGACTAGTATCTTATTTGCAATTCTCGGTCTTTGCTTAGCCCACACAAATTCCGTAAATATTGATTGCACCTTCCTGAAGTAAACGGCCGGTATGTTTACTGGCAAAGTCTGCATGAGGTAGAGGAATTTTGGGAGTATGGACATTTTTAGTATGTTACACCGTCCTACCCAGGAATGTAAACCCGTACCCCAGTTGTTCAGGAGTGTCTGTATTGTTTTTAGTAGCGGCGGGAAGTTTAATTCATAGAGCCGAGATAGCGTGTGGGGGATCTGTGTACCTAAGTACTTCAGTGCGGTGTTGGTCCATTTTAAGTTAAAACTGGATTGGAGGTGTAGTAGCTGGGAATTTGGGACTCCCACTCCCATTGCTTCTGATTTGGTGAAGTTGATCTTCAAGTTGGAGATGTTACCGTATATGTCAAACTCCTTAAGCAGGCTCGGGAGAGAAGTGGTAGGGTTCGTGAT
Organism: Lithobates septentrionalis; assembly: GCA_037952835.1. Lineage (NCBI taxonomy): Eukaryota > Metazoa > Chordata > Amphibia > Anura > Ranidae > Lithobates > Lithobates septentrionalis. The sequence continues at coordinate 31,645 of JBBDGP010001598.1, read as the reverse complement.
TGAAAACATAAGGTCATCCGCGTATGCGGACACCTTATATTGGGTTTGATTTATTTCTACTCCCCTGATGTTAGGGTTTAGTCTTACATGGCACAGAAAGGGTTCAAGAGACAAGGCGAATAGGAGGGGCGAAAGAGGACAGCCCTGTCTCGTCCCATTAGTAATAGGGAACGAGTCAGATAACACTCCATTCGCCCTGACTCTAGCCGTCGGTGTTGTATAAACCGCCTCAATCCATCTCAGCATGTTGTTACCCATTCCCACATGGTGAAGCGTTTCAAACATAAAGGACCAATTTACGCGGTCAAACGCTTTTTCAGCATCTGTGCTCACAAAAACACTCGGCGTCTTTGTAAGGTTGGTTGCGTGGATTAGGTTCAGAACCTTAATAGTGTTGCCCCTTGCCTCTCTAGTCGGGACGAACCCCACTTGGTCTAAGTGTATTAGGTGTGGGAGGTGCAGTTGTAGTCTGGAGGCTATTATTTTGGTAAACAGTTTGAGATCCGTGTTGAGCAGGGAGATTGGCCGATAACTTCTGCATTGGGTCGGATCTTTCCCTTCTTTTGGGATGACCGATATCTGGGCTTGCAATGTAGAGCTATGGAACATCCCCTCCTCTGTGTGATTATTAAATAGGTTGACCATGTGATTTCCTAGGGATGGTAGTAGTGTTTTGTAATATTGGATTGTAAGTCCATCTGGGCCTGGAGCTTTCCCCGGTTTGGCGCTGCCTATAGCTATTTTTATTTCAGATAATGTTATAGGTTCTTCTAAAAGGTCCCTTGTTTCAGTTGGTAGTGTGGGCATTAAGGAGGTGGTCAAATATTCCCTCATATGATCTCTAGGTGGATGTGACGTGGGAATGTTGTACAGTTTCTCGTAGTAAGATTTAAATTCCTTTGTAATTTGCTGGGGTAAGGTCATTTTTTGGCCCGTCTGTGAGGTTACATGCGGTATATATGACGCTGTCCTTTGAGTTTGTAGGGATTGTGCCAATAGTCTACCACATTTGTTTCCGGATTCGTACACTTTTTTCCGGGCAACTTGCATTGCTGCCTTCGCTTTAAAAAGAAGTAAGTCAGTGATTTGCCTACGGACCGTGTCTAGTTCCGTCCCCAGTTGTCTAGTCGGGGTCTGTTTGTGTGTGATTTCTAGTGTCTGCAACTTGTTTATCAGTGTAGTCATTTGTTCAGTTTTTATTTTTTTGAGACGTGCGCCGTGTTGTATAAGGATGCCCCTTATCACTGCTTTGTGTGCTTCCCATACAAGACCTGTGTTACTATCTGTGGTGAGGTTAACTTGGAAGTAGTGTGCTATTTCCCTGGTTACAGCTGCCAACGTCTCTGGGTCCTGCAATAAGCTCTCGTTAAGTCTCCATGGGCTCCTATGTCCTCTATAGAAGTCTGTCAGAGCATAATGCATCATGACTGGGGCGTGATCTGACCATGTAATGGATCCTATAGTGGTGCTCTTCACTGCCTGCAGTTGTCTATGGGGTATCAAAAGGTAATCTATACGTGAGTACGTTTGGTGAGGACGGGAATAGAATGTATAGTCCCTTTCACCAGGGTGAAAAAGACGCCAGGTATCTATCAATTGTGCGGAATGCAGCGCTGTTTGTATTGCTTTGCGTGTTCCTCGGGGCGTGGACGAAGTCCCCGACGAGGTGTCCTCTGAGGGGAGTAGGGGGATATTAAAGTCCCCCCTACAATGAGTTGGCCCTCTGTAAACTCCTGAAGTAGTTTCAGATGTTTCCTAATAAAGGCATCTTGGTGGCAGTTTGGGACATAGATGTTGGCTATAGTCACCTTCACTTCTCCTATCTTGCCCTTGAGGAAGAGGTATCTTCCCATCGGGTCTGTCTTTATAGCAATCAGGGACCAAGGTATTTTAGCCGAGATCTGGATTGAGACACCTCTGGATTTGGCCTCTGTAAACATTGAATGGTATACTGTCGGATAGTATCTGTTTTTGAGAATGGGAAGAGCATTTTCCCGGAAGTGTGTTTCTTGCAGCAGAACGATGTCTGCATTCATGCGTCTCATGTCATTTTGTAACATTCGTCTCTTTTCGGGGACGTTGAGTCCTTTAGCATTTAATGTGACAATGTGAAGTTCGTTCATGATCGCGCGGAACAGGGGGGAGGGGGACAGAGAATCAGGGGGTGTAGTTAGGGGAGCAGTAGTGGGAAGAAAGGGAGGGAAGAGAGATTAGAGAAGAGAAAGGAGTGAGGGTAGAGATCCCTCTGAAGGTATGGTTAAGATTCTAAAGTAATAGCAAAATATTGCTTGAACGCTCTACAGGAAAACCTGAGTATTGAGCGTAATCCTAAGTGGGAGTGTGTTCAGCGAGGGTCCTGGGAGACACCCAGGCACCGCCCGTGTCCTCCCCGGCCCTAAATTGTGTATGAAATCAGGCGAAAAATGTGTATGTGTTAGTGACAGAGGTGAAGTTTAAGAAGGTATGGGAACCTTGTGGATCAACATTCTTATAGAACAGTTACTGTTTATCTAACTCAAACAGCGTAAAAAAGCACTAAGTATGCAGGTCGGATATCTTACTTCAGCAATAGAAAACCTAAAACATTTATATAATCCCCAAATAGATTAGTAAGTTGGTTAGTTAGTTACCCCTGCTCATCCCGCCCCCCCTGGACCAAGTCAGCATTTCTCTGGTACCACAAAAACAAAACAAAAAAAAACAAAGAAAGGGGGGGGGTCTTGAGCGTTCCAACCAAACATCACTCTGGAGAGTATGTGATGTAAAGAGTCCCAGATCCGAGGATACCCGTATGCACCAGGGATACAGCATTTTGACCAGTCCAACGAGTGGTGTACGTGCTATGGTTGGTACAGCAGCCATATTGCTGGAGGAGAGAGGGTTAGTTCTCAGTAGATGGCTCTCTGTTGTGCACCGTTTTTCCAGTGAGTTAGTGCTTGCTGTAGGTGTGCACGCTGACTTGCAGCATCCCGTGGGGAATTAGCAAGGTTTCGGGTGGATTAAGTGTAGGCATTGAGTGGGGCAAAATGGCCCCCGGTAGTTAACCTGAGATGTTCCAATGAGTGTCGGAGGGTATGGGTTATCTCGTTTCCATTACGGGGTACTGTGTAAGCCAGCTGGGCAGTAAAAGGGGGGCAAATAGAAAAAAAAAAAATTCCGCTAAGCCAGGTTAGCTACAATAACTGGAATCCCCTTCGTTTTAGAATGGTCAGGCACTGTAAAGGGAGGTTGCATCTCTCACCCAGCCCCGATTACATGCATTAAGGCCAGGGGGGGGGGGGGGCAATCAACCAGCGGCTGGGACGTTCCGTCCAAACGTAAAATATGTATGTAGGTAAACTTCCTGTTTTGTCCAGGGCGTGATAACATGCCCTCAGGGTGGTAGGTTCGTAAACTGGGGGATCTCACAGTGGAGGGGCTTTAGTCTCTGGGGTTCAACTTAGAAAGTGCCATGGTGTCCGGCCCTGCAGTTCACAAAACAGTAACTGGTAAAACGTATATATTATGACTCACGTGATCCGTTCCCATTGGAGGCCCGGTAGCGTCCTCGGTTTCTCTGGGATCGAGCAGGCTGATGGGATCGAGTCGTGAGTGGACCTGAGCGACCTGTCGGTCTCGGTATTTTCAGTAGCCAGTTGGGAACTGAGAACGGGTCTGTCCCCAAGAAGGTGAAGAAGGCAGGAAGATCTGCTGGAGACCGCAGTGTAAAAGAGGATTGGGAGGAGCGGAACATGACCGCCAGGGGGTACCCCCATCTGTACGTGCATCCATGTTGTCTTGCTGCCTCCAATAAAGGTTTCAACATAGCGCGGCATTGGAGTGTAGCTCTGGAGATATCTGGGAGGATCTGTATGTGTGCTCCATCAAATTCGATGTCACCTTTCTCCCAGGCGCTGCGTAGTACGGTCTCCTTCTGAGCGTACCGGTGTAAGCGGCAGAGGACATCACGGGGTCTTGTAGGGTCTGTAGAGTTTGGTCCCAGGGTTCGATGCACCCTGTCAATTTCCAGGGAGGGTGGTGGAGTCTCTAAAAGTCTTTGTATTATGGCGGTGACTGTCTCCGCCAAGTCTTCAGGTCCTGTTGCTTCTGGAATTCCCCGTAGCCGCAGATTGTTGCGGCGGCTACGGTCCTCCATTTCTTCAATGTGCAGCTGTAGCTCCTGAATCTCTAAATTCTGGGATTCCTGTGCTTGCTCTAGTGTTAACACTCGGGATTCCAGTGCAGAGGACAGATTCTCCCCGGTGGACACTCGCTGAGTGATTGTGTGCAGTTCAGATTTGATTTCCTGCATGTCCCTGCTGTGTGCCTCCTCAACGCGCTGGATTAGGGCTTCAATGTCTGCCCTTGTAGGTAAGGCCTGCAGTATAGCGCGGAGGTCATCATCTAGTCTGGTTTGGCTTTGTGAAGTGTCTGCCTGTCCGGTTCAGAATGCAGCTGGGATCCCCGTGGATGGATCGGCGTCCATCGAGGTACTAGGGGGGGTCACCTGTGTCATGATGAGACTTCTCTCTGAGTTTGCTGCACGTGGTGCAGATACTATGGCGCCCGGCGATGGTTCTTGCTTGTCTCTGAGGAATCGCCGAATGCCGAGTTGTGCGGTCGGGGTCTTCGTCCCTCTTGTTGTCGCTCTGGTCTTGTAGTGTTTAGGGGTGCTCATAACGTGTTCGCCTGTGCTGATGTCCAATTGTTTGGCCGGAGTATAACGGGTCGGGCCAGGAGCTCCTTCAGCACACGTCTTCACCCGGCCATCGCTAAGCCACGCCCCCCCTTTCATGAACTTTTAATATTGTTTTTATGCACTTATTGTTGACATTGAATACTTCACCACATATATTATGGATCCCTATAGACATTCATTGTAACCCTGCACGTTTATTTTTAATTTGCCTTCTTATTGCTTTTTTGGCTATTATCATTGTGTATTATTTCTCTTCACTGTTTGGCACGTTTGAAACAATATTAGAGTTGTTTTATATTGCACAAGTCACTTTTTTGAATTATAATGTTTTTTGCTACTTCTTGATGAATTTGAATATTGTCAATTTTAAGCACCCACTGATGGTATGAGATATTTTATTGCAGCAATCGTAGATCTCTACGGACATTCAGTGTAACTTTGTATTTTCAACATACACCATTTCTGTTTATGTTTTGGGAGCTTTTTCTGACTCCACCGATTTTCGGATGTAATTTTATATACTTATGTTCTTAGGTTGATTAGACACATCACCAGTTTTTACCCTTGCACATTCACGTTTATGTTCATTCAGCACTTCAGGCATTATGGCCATCGCTTGATCAGTAGGCATATTACTACACTGATATCAGTTTTTTTTGCATAAGCCTCTGATTGCCATTGCTTATTCATACTTAGACATTGTGGGGTACATTAGGATTAGCGCAGCACCACTCTTACTGATTACATTAGTGAAGCATCATTTGTGTCAGTGGATGGAGTAGTGACCCATAATTGGTGTTAGTGGAAGGAGTAGAACCCTGTTGTTGGTGTCTGGCAGGAAGAGTGCCCCGTCTTCGATATCAGTGGAAGAAATGGAGGCCCATCATTGGTGTCTGTTTGAGGATTAGTGATCCATCATTGGTTTCTATAAAAGGAATAGTCAGTCAGAGAGATAGTGACCAACTGGTGTCGGTGGGAGGAATGGTGGCCCATCATTGGTGTCTGTGGGAGGAGTAGTACCCCATTGTTGGTGTCAGTGGAGAGAATTGTGAGCCAACATTGGTGTAAGTGGGAGGCATACAACCATCATTGGTGTCAGTGGATGGAATCGTGACCCATCACTGGTGTCAGTGGAAGGAATAGTAAGCCAGCATTGGTGTCAGTGGGAGGAGTAGTAACCCCTTGTTGGTGTCAGTGGAAGGAATAGTCCCTATTATTGGTGTCAGTGGAAAGAATAGTGAGCCATCATTGGTGTCAGTGGAAGGAATAGTGACCGGTTATTGGTGTCAGTGGGAGAAGTATTATCCTATTGTTGGCATCAGAGGAAAGAATAATGAGCCAGCATTGGTGTAAGTTAAAGGAATGGTGACCCATCTATGGTGTCAGTGGAAGGAATAATGAGCCATCATTGGTGTCAGTGGAAAGAAAAGTCCATTTTTATTGGTGTCAGTGAAAAGATTAGTGAGCCAACATTGGTGTCGGTGGGAGGAGTAGTACCCCATTGTTGGTGTCAGTGAAAGGAATAGTGACCCATCATTGGTGTTAGTGGGAGGAGTAATATCCTATTGGTGTCAGTGAAAAAAAATAGTAAGCCTGCATTGGTGTCAGTGGAAGGAACAGTGACCAATCACTGGTGTGGGTGGGAGGAATGGTGACCCATCATTGGTATCACTGGAACAATTAGTGACCCATTATTGGTGGTGTAAGTGGAAGGAATAGCCCCCATCATTGGTGTCGGTGAAAGGAATAGTGACGCATCACTGGTCTCAGTGGATGGAATTGTGACCCATCATTGGTGTCAGTGGAAGGAATAATGAGCCAGCATTGCTGACAGTGGGAGGAGTAGTACCTCCTTGTTGGTGTCAGTGGAAGGAATAGTCCCTATTATTGGTGTCAGTGGAAAGCATAGTGAGCCAGCATTGGAGTCAGTGGAAGGAATCATTGGTGTCAGTGGGAGGAGTAATATCTTATTGTTGGTGTCAGTGGAAAAAATAGTGAAAGGACGAGACCCTCACAGTGTCCCCAAGCATTTTCTTTGTCAACACAAAAAATCTACGGTGGGCCTGAAAGTTTGGGTTCTGGAATCTATCCCTGGGACATTGCCTGCAGCTGAACGGTTTAGAAGCCTTTGCCAACAGGAATCCTATTGGATCTATTCCTTGGGGACCTTGGCACCTGGAGGGTTAAATGAAGAAATTGAGGTTCATACCCTCTTGTAACTATAGTCTGTATTTCTCCTGACGGAATTACTTACATTTCCATGCTTTGTTTTCTTTCACAGCTGACCCTTATGGTCCATTTTCCACATTCGGTATCCTTCACATAGTAAGTACCATCTCATGTAACTGTTACTTTTAGTATGCTGTAAACATAAGTTATATTGATAGCGATTATATCCTTTTCCAAAATGGACACGGTACTTCTAGCATTGATTATCACACCAAGACTCACCATTTTTTTCATATGATTGCCTTGCCTTTTTCTGTATATGTATATTTAGCCTACTACCATGCAATGTGAGTACATGGCCATCTCTACATACACACCATCCATGTGTGTGCGTATGTGTATTTTATAGTACCATCACTTGTACATAACATTTTTCCGTATGGACCATAATAGCTTTTACTCTCTTTGATCCCAGTTTACGTACATACCAGTACTTCTAATTACGCCTCAAACCCCCCTTTTTTTTTTTATTATTGGTAGACCTCACATATTCCTTTTCACACACAGATTCATATGTATAACTGTTTTTAATATAAACTATTTTATTCACTTGTTGTTCATACGTGTGTGTGTAGATCGATATATTTCTCTCACATATATATTTTTTATGAATGATGGAGTTTCTTGATGTTTTATATGCATATACTGTATTTAATTTTATTACTCTCCTCCCTGTGTTTATCCACTTGCCGCCCGCCCTATTATCAAATGACGGCGGCAAAGTGGTTTGATATTCCTGACCGGAAGTCATATGACGTGATCAGGAATATCGAGCCGCTGCGCGCCCCCCGGGGGCGCGCATCACTGCGATCGTTGTTGCGGGGTGTCAGTCTGACACCCTGCAACACCGATCTAGGTAAAGTGTCTCCGACGGAGACTCTTTACCACGTGATCAGCCGTGTCCAATCACGGCTGATCACGATGTAAATAGAAAGAGCCAGTGATTGGCTTTTCCTCACTCGCGTCCGACAGACACGAGTAGAGGAGAGCCGATCGGCTGCTCTCCTGACAGGGCGGGGGTCTGTGCTGATTGTTTATCAGCACAGCCCCCCCTCGGATCCTACCCAGGACCTCCAGGGAAGCCATCCACACTGGACCACCAGGTATGCCCCTAGACCCCCAGGGAAATGCCACTCTGTGCCCAGGCAGCTGCCACTCTGTGCCCAGGCAGCTGCCAATCTGTGCCCAGGCAGCTGCCAATCTGTGCCCAGGCAGCTGCCAATCAGTGCCCACTTTAATGCCTTCCAGTGCCACCAGGGATGTCCATCAGTGCCTCATATCAGTGCCCAGCAGTGCCGCCATTCATTGCCCATCAGTGCCACCTATCAATGCCCATCAGTGCCGCCTTATCAGTGCCCATCAGTGAAAGCGAAAACTTACTTATTTACAATTTTTTTTTTAACAGAAACAAAAGCAAAACTTTTATTTTTTTTTCAAAATTTTTGGTCTTTTTTTATTTGTTTAGCAAAAAATAAAAATCGCAGAGGTGATCAAATACCACCAAAAGAAAGGTCTATTTGTGGGAACAAAATGATAAAAATTTAGTTTGGGTACAGTGATGGATGACCGCGCAATTGTCATTCAAACTGTAACCGCGCTGAAAGCTGAAAATTGGTCTGGGCAGGAGGGTGTCTAAGTGCCCTGTATTGAAGTGGTTATACATGTATGTTTTGATGCACTTTACATTCAATACGAGTCCATGCGTTCTATAAACAGACACAGGTACACGCGTGCCCCCTTTGGTGAAGGTGCATGCGTGTATGCATCTTTCCTACACAATCTCGATTTTAGTTTTATACATGAGCTTTTATTTTGACACATTGTTTCTTCTTCTTTTTTTTTTCTCTTCAAAACGTTTTATTAAACAATTTTACATATACAAGTTATACATGCATGGAGTTTTGTGACTATACGAAGGTCATATATAACAGTATGCATTGATCACATAACAGTGATGATCATTTTGTAGACACGGTTCTTATAAATGATAGTTTGTGCAGAGTCAATGCAGTATTGTGGTTATATCTGGAAACCTTTCCTCCCATGGCGGTTTAGTATATTGGGTCAGTGCAGGTGTCAGATTCTGAGAGCCACCTGTCCTAGATTTTTTCATACTTTGTTGGGCATCCCCTGTTTTTATATACAATTTTTTTTTTTTTTTTTTTTATAAGGCAGGGTGCTATTCACATCCACCTTCCAGTCAGTCAGAGTAGGGGGAGATGGTCTCATCCATTGTTTTAGCTAGGGTTTTTCTGGCCAAGAACAAGGTCTCATTGAGGAATATCTTGATAAATCTATCAATATCTTGGTCTGGAAATATCCCCAGTATACAATGCTTCAGGTCTAGGGTGAGAGGGGAGCCCATGGTGTCATGTAGGAATTCCACCACTTGCTTCCAAAAACCCTGTATCAGTGGGCATGCCCAAATAAGATGGAAGAAAGTACCTGGTTCTGTGCGACAGAGGTGGCAGGCGGAGGAGCTGTCCCCCCTGTATCTAGCAACCCGGAGGGGGGTGAGATAAGCTCGGTGTATAATAAAGATTTGGGACAGCCTGTCGGATAGCTTAGGGGACACTCCTTTGCAGAGATCTAGTGCCTCAGTCCATTCTTCATCTTCCATCTGTCCCACCTCCCTCTCCCAGCCAGATTTGAGGCCATATGCTATTTTAGAGGATGACGGTGTAATGAGCATATTATAGAAAGTGGAGATTAATTTTTGTGGGTCTGTACCCTTAACCACCGCCATGAGGGCATTGAAAGTGGGCTGTGGGGGGGACTGAGGGAACTGAGAGTATGGCATGACGGACCTGGAGGAACCTAAAAAACATAGAATTCGGGAGTGTGGATTTATTACATAGGACGTCGAAATGTTTCATTTCTCCATTTGAGAGTAAATGATGCAAGTAGGAGATTCCCCGGGAACCCCAAACTCCTGGGTCAGGAATTTGTAGTAGGTGTGGTAGAGTCTTATTATGCCAAACAGGGGTATAGTCATTGATGGGAGGGATCCTTTGTTTATTTATGGCAATGTCCCAAATGCGTCTGTATTGGTATAGCAAAGTCTTACTGTCTCTCCCTTGTGTTCGGCACCACCAGATCCTACAGAGCATTGGGGGTCTGAGGTGTGCTGCGTCTTGCTTGGGCATAGTAGGATGTGGAATCTCTCCCTGTCTGTTTTGTCAATGTGGGACAGCTGGGAAGCGATGTAGTAGCAACTGAGCTCTGGTACAGTTGTACCGCTCAAGTCGGTGGGATTTTGTAGAATCCGCCAGGCCAATTTATGCCTGGAGGGTAGCCAAATGTTTTAAGGGGAGTCTCCATGATCTTAAAGTGTTTTAAGGGCAGGTATATCGGGGCTTGCCAGATGACATATAATATCTTGGGTAGTAGCACCATTTTTATTAGGTTAATGCGCCCCCAAACACCAAGTGGCAGACGGGCCCATGTCTGCGTTTTTTTTAGCTTTGATCAGAGTAAATGGAGGTTCCACACTGAGGCGAATGTATTCTGCTGGGGTTCTAGTTACAAGTATAATGAGGGACACTCTTTGTAGAGGAAGGTGTGCTTGGGCCTCAGGTTGTGGAAAGCTGTCTAAGGGTAGGATTTTCGATTTCTCCCAGTTAGTTTTAATCCCGGAGAATGTACCAAATTGTTCTATGGTGTTTACTGGGGTCTGAAGCGAGGTACCCGAGTCAGCCAAGTATAGCAGAGTGTCGTCGGCATACATGCTGATCTTTTCAATCAGGTCCCCCACGCCTAGGCCTCTAATCTCTGGGTTCTCCCTTTTGGAGATTGCAAGGGGCTCTGCTGCCAGTGGCACGAGACAGGGCTGCCCGCTGTCCCCATTACTATAGTAATGGGGACAGCGGGCAGCCCTGTCTCGTGCCACGAGTCAGGCTAAACTCAGGAGAGGGCCACCCATTTGCCACCACCCTGGCCTGTGGGTGTTGATACAGTAATTGAATCCATTTAATAGTTCTGGGTCCAAATCCGTAGCATTCTAAGCATTTTCACAAGTACTTCCACTCCACTGAATCAAATGCTTTAGCAGTATCTAAAGCTCCCACCACCCTCGAACCAGCTCCATCGACACATTGTGTTTCTAGCCTTAACCTCCTCTCTTTTAACATCCCTTGGGCCCGTTTTTGGCCCCGCCCCCTGCTCCCTCGTTGGTCAGATCGTGTCATAAACACACATAATCCAATACTCTTTTAATTTTAATATTCTGATACTTCCATAATAGATTACATCTTTTAGTTATATATCAACCTTAACCACTTGCCTACTGGGCACTTAAACACCCCTCCTGCCCAGGCCAATTTTCAGCTTTCGGTGCTCTCACACTTTGACAATTACTCAGTCATGTAATACTGTACCCAAATGATTTTTTTGTCCTTTCTTTCATACAAATAGAGCTTTCTTTTGGTGGTATTTGATCACCTCCTGGGTTTTTTATTTTTTGCGCTATAAATGAAAAAAGACCGAACATTTTGAAGAAAAACGCATTTTTATTCGTTTCTGAGATAAAATTTTGCAAATTATTAATTTTTCTTCATAAATTTTGGCCACAATTTATACTGCTACATATCTTTGGTAAAAAATAACCCAAATTAGTGGATATTATTTGGTCTTTGTGAAAGTTAGAGTCTACAAGCTATGGTGCAAATCATAAAAAATTGATCACACTTGATGTACTGACGGCCTCTCATTTCTTGCGACCCGAAAAAGCCAGGAAAGTACAAATACCCCCCAAATGACCCCTTTTTTTTGAAAGTAGACATTCCAAGGTATTTAGTAAGATGCATGGTGAGGTTTTTGATGTTGTCATGGTTTCCCACAATTCTTTGCAAAATGAAGATCCCCCCCACACACACACAAAATTGTCATTGTAATAGGTTATTTCTCTCACATGGCATGTATATACCACAAATAATGCCCCAAAATACATTCTGCTACTCCTCCTGAGTATGGGGATACCACATGTGTGGGACTTTTTCACAGCCTTGCCACATACAGAGGCCCAACATGCAGGGAGCGCCATCAGGTGTTCAAGGAGCATAAATTACACATCTAACTTGTTGACTACCTATTACACTTTTGAAGGCCCTGGAGCACCAGGACAATGACATGTGACACTGACGTGGCACTGATGACACTGACGTGGCACTGATGACAGATGGCACTAGGGCTGAAACAACTAATCGATTAATCGACAACTAATCGTTTATGAAAATAGTTGTCAACTATTTTCATAATTGATTACCCGGCCAGCCGATTAGTTGGCCTGCATACAGAATGCATTATTTGTTTACATATCAGGAAATACAGTGCAGCACACATACAGCTCAGTACACCATCCATACATGTCAGGAAGTGCCTGAGAACTTGTGAATGTGTGAGGAGCAATGCCTTATGGAACATGTAGTCCTGGGCAGGAAGTGAGTGGGTCTAAAAGCAGAAGTTTTGTTTACCTCGCTATTGGGGCACTCTAAAGGCAGGAGGAGCCAGAGGAATCGGTGGGGGACCCCAGAAGAGAAGAATCGGGGCTGCTCTGTGCAAAACCATTACACAGAGCAAGTAAGTATACAATGTTTGTTTTAAAAAAAATTACTTTAAACACTGCAGGGAAGATCAGCATCAGAACCCAGAGAAGTGGAGGCTGATAGACTGGGGGTAATAGAAGGCATTACTATTACATTTTAAAGTAAACTTTTACATGGAGGCAAGCCACATTACGTGGGAGCAGGGCATATTTCAAGGAGGCAGGGCACGTTACATGTGCCCCAGTGTGAATGGGGTCTAAATAAAAAATGTGATCTCTGAGTCTGATATTTACCAGATTCAACCTCCAATAGTATATACAGTATATCTCTTCTGTCTGTTATTCTCAGAGTGGATTAGAGATTTTGCTCCCAAATCTCATAAATTTGATTATTTATATTTACCACTGCATATAGATTTTGAAGAATAAATTGCCTTTTTTTAAACTTTACATATTAAATTATACACCACACTTTTTTTTAAGGTTATTATCTGATTAATTGAAACAATAATTGGTCAACTAATCGATTATGAAAATAATTGTTAGTTGCAGCCCTAGATGGCACTGATATGTGGCACTGACACTGATGACGGATGGCACTGATACGTGGCACTGATACGTGGCACTGATACGTGGCACTGATACGTGGCACTGATGACAGATGACACTGATACGTGGCACTGATACGTGGCACTGATACGTGGCACTGATACGTGGCACTGATACGTGGCACTGATACGTGGCACTGATACGTGGCACTGATACGTGGCACTGATGACAGATGGCACTGATACGTGGCACTGATGACATGTGGCACTGATACGTGGCACTGATACGTGGCACTGAGGACAGATGGCACTGAGGACAGATGGCACTGATGCGTGGCACTGATGACAGATGGCACTGATGCGTGGCACTGATGACAGGTGGCACTGATGCGTGGCACTGATGACAGGTGGCACTGATGCGTGGCACTGATGACAGGTGGCACTGATGCGTGGCACTGATGACAGGTGGCAGTGATGCGTGGCACTGATGACAGGTGGCAGTGATGCGTGGCACTGATGACAGGTGGCAGTGATGCGTGGCACTGATGACAGGTGGCAGTGATGCGTGGCACTGATGACAGGTGGCAGTGATGCGTGGCACTGATGACAGATGGCACTGATGACAGATGGCACTGATGCGTGGCACTGATGACAGATGGCACTGATGCGTGGCACTGATGACAGATGGCACTGATGCGTGGCACTGATGACAGGTGGCACTGATGCGTGGCACTGATGACAGGTGGCACTGATGCGTGGCACTGATGACAGGTGGCACTGATGCGTGGCACTGATGACAGGTGGCACTGATGCGTGGCACTGATGACAGGTGGCACTGATGCGTGGCACTGATGACAGGTGGCACTGATGACAGGTGGCACTGATGCGTGGCACTGATGACAGGTGGCACTGATGACAGATGACACTAATATGTGGCAGTGGGGAGGGATGACACTAACTACTTTTTTTTTTTTTTTCTGACTCACCGCTGCAGCAGTTAGCTCTCCCTCCTCACATGCTGTCTCTGTGTGAGGAGGGAGAGCTGGCGATGAGAGATGATCTCATATGTTTACATATGAGATCATCTCTCATTGGCACCGCCGATCGCACTGTAAACGGCCGCTGTGATTGGCAGTTTACAGCGATCTGTGACTGGCTGTGTCCAAGGGACACGGCCAGCACAGAACTTCCCCAATGCGCGCCCGCTGGAGCGCGCATCGCGGAACTAAACAGCAGGACGTCCAGGGACGGCCACCCAGCAGGTAGCGTCCGCGCTGCAGCCGTCTTTCGGCTATAGCGCAGGCACAAGGTGGTTAATCCAATTATGTTTTGAATTTTGTTGCTGTCAGTGGAATAATGGTGTGCTGGCACCTGTTGTCCCACAATCAGCTTGGCACATCAATAGCTCCTCACCAGCAGTACCTCCATAGACCTGAAGAAGGAGCAGTAGATTCTGAGTGCGTAGCCTGTTTGTTCTCTCCAGAACTTCCTCCCTTGTTGCTTCCCCTGGTTCTGCTTCCTGTGACATCATCGCCTGTGTTCCACCTGCATTCCACGTCGGACCTGGCTGTCTTCCTGGTGGCCACAGGAAAAGACTGCACATCTTGTCTCCTATGACAACCTCTCTGTGGATTAGGATGGACCAGCTACTGGACTGCACCTTGTGCCCACAGCACAGATGAGCCTGATTTTATTCACCTTCCTGTAAGTGCATTTATTGCTGTGTCATTAAAATCTTACTTAACCTATTGCACTTAGGTGGCGCTTCCTTTTTTGTTCCCTTGTCTTCCTATTAGTGGGAGAGATAGTGACCAATCAGTGGTGTCAGTGGAAAGAATAGTGGGCCAACATTGGTGTTGGTGGGAGGAATGGTGACCCATTATTTGTGTCAGTGGAAGGAATAGTGAGCCAGCATTGGTGTCAGTGGGAGAAATACACCCTTCATTGGTGTCAGTGGAAGGAAAAGTGAGCCATCATTGGTGTCAGTGGGAGGAGAAATATCATATTGTTGGTGTCAGTGGAAAAAAATAGCCTGCAGTGGAAGGAATAGTGAGCCATCATTGGAGTCAGTGGAAGGAATAGTGACCCATTATTGGTCTCAGTGGGAGGGGTATTATCCTTTTGTTGGTGTCGGTGAAAAGAATAGTGAGCAAGCATTGGTGTAAGTGAACGGAATGGCGCCCCATCAATAGTGTCAGTGGAAAGAATGTCAAACAAATAGTGTAGCGCTAAACGATTGTGATTGGGTGAAAGCAAAATAACCTCATGTGTGCTGAGGTTGAGCTAAAAAGAAATCAGGGTAACCTATAAACAAATATGCGTGACATATAAAAATCCAACAAGAAAACAGAAAAAAGAGGGCGCACCAGCCTTGTGCATTATCCTTTAACGAGTTTATTTAAAAGAACACATAAAACTACTCACAAAGGTAGATGAAAATCACGCTTAAAATAGTCTTTGACTTTGTGACAGTTTGTCCACTGATGGCAGTCTCCAGATCCTACGAAGAGGACGTACAAACCGCTGCTGGCTTACGCGTTTCAAAGGTTACACCTTCTTCAGAGCCTAACCGTGTTCATCTCTTACAGCTACTTAAATATATGTGCTCATCAAAGAGGCACAAATCAGACTGACTCTGGTGCCCCTCCCATGCAGGTGGACGGTCCAAAGGCGGACCTTTGCTAAGCACCTTGGAAACCCACCTGCATATGCATATACATATACATATACATATACACACACCCACATATAGGAATGCACAGCACACAAGTGCACGCATATACCCAAAGGAGCCAATCCAAACAAGACAAGCCCCTGCAGTCAAATCAGCCCACAAGCACAGCAGCAACAGCAATAATAATGTTTTCACGCACTGACAGATCCACATACCATGCACAATGCGACATACCAAGGGCCACAGACCACCAGGTAGGCCCCAATCGCACGCCCCACACATGCGGCCACATACACAAGCAGACTATGGCCTGTACACAGAAGGCACCAGGAAACAACACAACAGCCAGCACTAGCCAGGATACCCACACTAACATCCAAATAGACCCAGCAAAACCACATCAGATCAGCCATCCGAGGGGGCGAGTCCCGTCCTCTCTACAGACATACCGCACGCTGCAGATGATTGTTAGGCTAAGAGGATGCCTTACCTTAGAGGAGCACTGTAATGCCTATAGGGTGGAACGCACGCCATCTTTGTGGTTATATGCGGACAGGAGGGAACCATGTAACCTGTGCGGTGGCAGTGCCCTAAGGTAAAACGTTACTGGATTAGGGTGTACAATTTTTTTATCTACACCCTCACCCAGGTAAATCTAGTGAAATCCCCGAGACAGGCACTGCTGGGCCGTAAGGTGGAGATAGCGTCAAAACCCCAGAGACGTCTCATAACATTTATATTTATATCAGCAAAAAATCATTATCGCAAAATCCTGGAAAACGGCAGCCTTGCCATTTGCACAATTTAAGCACAAACTTTCCTGGATTATGCTTAATGAATGCATGACAGCGGTACTACAAGATAAAATGAAGATGTTTGGGACCCATGGGTTGAATTTTTGATGGGAGATTCCAGATCTCTGCCCAATTAGAGCCGTCTCTGACTGGTGGGAATTGGAGCACGGGTGCGGGTTCACTTTCTACTTTCACACTTTTCCTTCATCCTTTCCTCTTTTTCTCCTTTTTTGTATGTTTGTTTTTTTCTTTTCTTCTTTTGTTATTCTCTCTTGGTCTTTACCATAGTTATGAGAGTCGTCCGATTTGTTCCCTATAATCCCTAAACAGTGAGTATCTCAGGGAGCGATGTGGTATCCTCACTATATAGCTATCCACTTCCTCTTACTCATAGTGGTCAATTATATATATATATATATATATATATATACAATTCGATGTGTGTGGGCTCCAGCGGACTTTGTTTTCTCAAAAGTTGGACGGACTTAGATTTGAAACTTGTTTAAAATTTATCCGTTGAAATCGAGTCCGGTCGAAAAGTCCGCCGTCTGTATGCTAGTTCGACGGACTAAAAAGCCACGCTAGGGCAGCTATTGGCTACTGGCTATGAACTTCCTTGTTTTAGTCCGGTCGTACGTCATCACGTACGAATTCGACGGACTTTGGTGGATTGTGTGTAGGCAAGTCCGTTCATTCAGAAAGTCCGTCGTAAAGTACGTCGAAAAATCCGCCGGGCAAAGTCCGCCGTAAAGTCCGCTCGTGTGTACGCGGCATTAGACTACGCTGAAATTCTAAATGAGAATTGAGGATACCTCATACGGACAAGGATAGCTCAATTATTATGGATAGTAAAGATATGTATTTGCAATACGGTGCACTGTAGGGATATCCACACACTGTTTGGATAACTCTGGATTTTGTATAATTTTTATACTGTACTTATTCTTGTTCTCAAGATTGTATTCCTTTTCTTTTGTGAAAATTTCAATAAAAACATTGAAACAACTGGGAGAGTTGGCAATTCCCCAGCTCTCTGCAGAACAAGTCGAGGAACTAGAAGCCCCACTGACAATAGACGAGATATCGGGAGCCCTGGCGGAACTCCCGGCCTCGAAGTCCCCGGGCTCGGACGGCCTACCAGTGGAGTTCTATTCCACATACTCAGAAATACTGATCCCTAGACTACTACAGCTATATGAGGCCATATTCAAAGACTCTAGACTGCCAGCATCCATGAGAGAAGCCACCATAGTATTGATCCCCAAACCTGGGAAGGACCCACTTATTCCCGAGTCCTACCGCCCCATAACTCTACTCCAAGTAGATATTAAAATACTTGCAAAAATTCTAGCCATCCGTCTCAATAAGGTAATCCTTTCCTTAATACACAGTGATCAAGCAGGGTTTATGCCGGGCAGAAATACATCCTTCAACCTTAGAAGACTGTTCATAAACCTACAAGCCGCACATGACAACATAGGGTCTAGAATAATCGTCGCCTTGGATACAGCCAAGGCGTTCGATTCAGTGGAATGGGTATACCTGTGGAGGTGCCTGGGCAGATTCGGCTTTGGCCCAAAATTTATAAAATGGGTGCAACTTTTGTACCAATCTCCATCAGCAAGGGTACTAGCGAACGGATGGCCATCTGACCAATTCTTGTTATCTAGGGGCACGAGACAGGGGTGCCCTCTGTCGCCTCTGCTGTATGCGTTGGCGGCAGAACCCTTGGCTGTAGCCATCCGGGCGCACCCCAAAATTAAAGGGCTTAGCAGGGGAGATGTGACCGAAAAAATCAGTACTTACGCAGACGACACCCTACTATACCTGGATGACTCTGAGAGTTCCTTGCCCCTTGCACTGGACCTTATAGAACGATTTGGCAGGTTCTCCGGCCTCAGGATCAACTGGGACAAATCCCAGATATTACCCCTTGACAGCTTCCCACAACCCAGGGACAGAGCCGAACTGCCCTTACAGAGAGTAGACACTATTAAATACTTGGGTATAAGAACTACAAAAGACCCAGCAGATTACGAGACACTCAACATAATGCCACTGTTTGCAATGCTTAAGCACAAAACGCAGGTGTGGGCCCGTCTTCCATTGGGAGTAATGGGACGAATTAACCTGACCAAAATGGTCCTCCTACCTAAAATTCTCTACATGATTTGGCACTCGCCAATATACCTAGTGCTTAGACATTTCAAGCTAATGGAAGCCATCATAAAGCCATTCGTATGGGGTAATAACAGACATAAAATTGCTTGGCAAAAACTTAAAAACCCCACGGACTTTAGCAGGAATGGCTGTGCCAGACTTCAATGTTTACTACATTGCAGCGCAGCTATCCCAGCTATTTCATGTGGATAAGACAGATAGGGAAAGATTCCTGCACTTAATGTGCCCAAAGTGGTCCCAGGCATCACAAGACCCACTGACTGTAATAACGGGGAAAGCCACTGGGGCAGACAGGAACACCAACCGCAAAACGTTACTCTACCATTATACCAAAATATGGAACCTATCCATGCATAGACTCCAACTACCGACAATTAATGAGTTCACTCCTCTGTGGCACAATTCAAACCTTCCTGAATTTGATTTGTTACCGGACAGTGAACTGTGGAGCTCTAGAGGGATCATTTATTTATTACACATTATACATAACGACAGGTTAAAAACGTTTGATAGACTAAAAACAGAATACATGCTCCCAAACCAAATGCTTTTCAGGTATATGCAACTACGTCATGCCTTTCATACACAGTTCCCATCGGGGGAATGTCACCTGGCAAACAACCCATTAATGGAAGCATTGAAATGCCCCGACCCAAAAAAACGAATCTCCCAATTCTACTCAATGCTAACGATACCACGGGCTACTTCATCGGCCTACGCCCTGAAAACAAGGTGGGAAGGGGAGGTAGGCACACTGGCAGATGACGAATGGAGCAATGCTCTAGACGCATGCAAACTAGTGTCCCCCCAGACTGTCAGACCGTTTGACCCAACTGTTCGTGATCCACAGAGCATACCTTACGCCATTAAGACTGTCCAAATATAGGAGTGATCAATCCACAATGTGCACAATTTGCAACCAAGCTACCGGAACCTTTTTTCATCTTTTGTGGCAGTGCCCCCAAATTCAAGCGTATTGGGCACAAGTGGTGCGATTCCTCCACGATACAATGGGCTCCCCTGTAACACTGCAGCCCAAACTTTGCCTTTTAGGTATTCTATCAGACCCCGAGATAAATAAATTTCAAAAGGTCTTCGTACACGAAACACTCTTCTCTGCTCGAAAAGTCATTGCTAGAGCTTTGATGAGACCTAATCCCCCGGGGTTTTCGCACTGGCTGGCTGAAGTTAATAATACACTACCCTATAAAAAATTAATCTATATACACAGAGGTTGCCCTCTGACGTATGAACAAATATGGGATAAATGGACAGAGTCATCTGACACTTGTACTTAAGAACAAACTAGGTAACAAGGTATCCCGAGGACCAACCCTCCCCCAGGTCACGTATGCTAAGATACTACAACATGACCTAGCCAAACTAGCATGACAAGACAAATTAACTCTACATGTACACCATGGGAAAGAAGGTAAAAAAAAAGAGCTCAGACATGGGTTATAGCACTAAATACAACTTTATTTATACGTTTTGGAAAATGTACTGTTATTCTTTCTGGTTTTCACAGGGTACATTATATTCCCTTTTCTTTTTTTTTGCTAATCCTCAATAAACATGCATTTAATGTAATAAGCATTGACGGAACACACCCGATTTAACTATATTGTTAGAAATGTCATAACTAAGTTCCGCGCAAAGCCCAACAACCCAGCATAATACTCTTGTTAATGTATAACCTGAAGATATTACAATGTATCTGTTTACAATGTACCTCTATTTTTTTTATTATGACACAATAAAAACCTTTCTGATTAAAAAAAAAACATTGAAACAAAAATAAAAGTGATCACAAAAGTATCATAAAAGCAATATGGGAAGCAGGAGGTGCTGGACCGACGCGTTTCGACTCAGTCTTCAACTGGGGCATATCCTGCTACTAAATATATAGTATATATATACTTATATATATTTACTGCTACTAAATATATAAACTATCCCATAATGGCGGAACCGGAAGTGGGTTCGACAACATGTGTATCAAACCTCCCTAATTCACCATTTAAAAAAAAGCTTTAAAAGGATATTCGTTCCCCAAAGGATTCAAATACCATTAGATTGGAAGGTTGGTGACCCATACAGTCAGGCAGGAGCGCTGCACAAACAGAGAAAACAAACTGTTTGCGTCCCAAGCCTTATAATGAAGCATAGGAAGTGATCAAGGCGACACTTCCGCCGGAGGTAGGCGTCCCAAGCCTCGCAATGGACACAGGAAGTGATCTAAGCATTGATCTCTGCCGAAAGTACGCATCACAGGCTCTGCCAATCACTTTAGGGCCATCCAACCATGTCACCACCCCCAACCAACATCCCGCTTCACCAACCTGGTAAAGCGATGACGTTGTGGGGAGGAGGAAACCTACCGAGTCAAGACGCGTGACTAGACAAATGCCGGAACATACTTTAGAACGCTAAACCATCTCCAAAATAACTCCTCAAAGATGAGCATAGATGTGTAACCAAATGGATGAACGAGTAATACGTGAACATATCCTCAGAGGTGCATGGTCATGGCACAGCGCCATCATGTGGGAAATAAATAGACCAACACGGGGAACGCATCCAACGTGCCTATACTCCCATAACAGGTGCAAAGTCACTCACAACGTCCACCAGAAGGAACTAATAATTCCATCAGACACAAGGTAAATGTCACATATGGAAAACGCCATGGACCGTACCGGCCAAAACTGGATGTCTGCGTATAAACAAAGTAATGGCCGTTCCACGTGATAATATAAATCAGAAAAAAATCACAAAAAAATTATATGATTATAAAAACGGGGATCATGCCTACTGGAAATTTAAAAAAGGGATGCAAATCTGTATATTCAGAGTAAACAGAGCAAAAACCCCCTAAATTTATCAAATGAATAGGAATGCATTGCAGATGGACCAAAACCAGAGAAGGTGCCACTCGCGCCCGGTTGATGAAGCAGTCGATATCCCAATCTACAATGTGTAACTGCTGACTTTTAATAAGGGCAGCGAGCCCGCGATGTCAGCCCCCCCCCCCGCCCCTCCGATATTCGACTCTCTCCAACAGGTTAATGGTATCCCTGGTGTCCTTAAGATATGTAGGTACCTGCTTTAACTAGTGGCTGAAGATAAAAATCTATGTATCTTCCGATCCTCGCAGTAATAGTCTATCCCGCTCACAATCGGGTGACGGGGAGATTTGGTCGGGTTCTTGTGTACCTTCGGAAGGTAATAGATGATGTGTATCCGGAGGCAGTAGTGTATTTAGGTTTTGTGCTGCCCTAGGCCTGACTAAACTCATGCACCCCCTAATTTAAATATGACCCACCCTTTCCTGTCAAGGCCACACCCGTTGCTGTTTAAGACCCACCCTGAAATTTTCGAATGGGGACACCAGTTCTGAGGGCCTGGGGGGAGCAATGGACCCCCCCCCCCACAGACGCAGAAGCAGTGCGGCCACTTTAAGGGGGCGCTAGACTAATTTGCCTCTCAGCCCAGTCCACCCATAAGACTGGCACTACACTTACAGTGTAGCACAAGCTGGCGGGACTCTTTCCGTGCTGCCCCCCTGCAAAGTGCTGCCCTAGGCCTGGGCCTTGTCGGTCTAGGCCAGGATACAGCGTTGTCCGGGGAGCCAAAAGGACAAGAAATTCTCTCTCTTTCTTAAGAATATTAAGGGAGAAACCACCATCCACTATTGTTGTAAGAGCTTGTTTATATTCTGCAGTGGGGTCCATAGGAAGGACTTTATATGTGGTTTGATCGTCTGCTAATTTTTTCATTTCCATAATGTAGTCGTCCTTATCTAAAAATACAAGGCGGCCCCTTGTCTGCGGGGAGGATAATAAGGTCTTTTCTATCGCATAGGGATTTTATTCCTGCTGCGATTGCCGGATCCTGATGTAGTCTTTTATTTGGTAATTTATCCAGATCGTGAAGTACTAAACTTTTTAAAAAACATGTAATGGGATGTGTTACTCGGGAGATTGAAGAGGGATGGGTTTGAGAGACCAGAGTGTAAATCTCCACTCTGTCCCCCACCTCTACAATCAACTAAAGGGACAGTCATTAAGTGCCTCTGTATATTCAACTTCCGGACGTATTTGTGTACGTCAATGAAAGTTGAAAATTTGTTTACCTTCCTAGGGGGAACAAATTTAAGTCCTTTTATCTAGGATGTATTTTTCTATCTGTAAGGGCTATTTTGCTCAAATTAAAAACACCTGCGCCTAGTGCAGTGGTTCTCAACTCCAGTCCTCGGGACCCACCAACAGGTCAGATTTTAAGTATTACCTTGGGGAGTTGCAGACTAGAATACTGCAATCACTGAGCAGCAAGTGATATCACCTGTGATGTATTTCAGCTATCTTGCAAACCTGGCCTGTTGGTGGGTCCTGAGGACTGGAGTTGAGAACCACTGGCCTAGTGTGTCCTTTTTTCTTTTTCCTCCACTGGAGGCGCCACCCCCTCTACATCCTCTTTTGGTTTTGGACTTCGGGGGGTTGTGAATGGGTTTGTGAAAACCTAAAGATTGAGAAGGGCCAGTATAATTGTAATTGTACGGTGTCCTTTATGTAGTCATCCTCTTCCCTATTGCTATAATAGGGTCGATCGTAATATGCTTCATAAGGGCCCTCGTCCTGAAGCATAGCGTAACGATCATTAGTATGTATAGGAGTGCTATAGGCATGGATATCTCTCCCGTGTCCGGATCTCTCATTGTACCATGATCTGGGTGGTCCACCTGGTTGGTCACCATAGTACGGCTCTCGCTTCACCACCCTGCTTGTTTTTACCCCTGGCATTATGTCCCCTACCCCTGTTATTGGAAGAATGTCTGTCTACCTCGATTAGAATCTCCTGGGTGACCTCTGTTAGAGAAGTGTCTCCCACGGTTAGAGTCCACAGGGTAGTGCACATTCTGAGATCCGCCCTTAAGGGGAGCGAGAGAGAGATAATAATCCATTCACACAAATTAAATAGCTAATAAATATAAACTAGAAAAATGCCAAATGAAGTCCAATGACAGATCCTGTGTGTTTGTAATCTATAATAAATTAAAAGGGAAAATTAAACATTTTAAAGCAGTTAATGTAATATTATGTAAAACAATAATTAAAATAGAGAGAGATTCGATAGCAGAGGGATGATATATCATAAAATATATCATATTTTCTTGCATGGTTTTGAAAAAATCAAATCCACCCGTCTCTTCAATCTATGGAATGAAAATAATTTAAAAAATTTTTTTTTTAATTATAAATTGCATATGAGTAAATTTTGACAACAAAATTGAGAGAGAGAAACTGACTAGTCATTCCACTGACGCCAATGCTGGCTCACTATTCTTTCCACTGACACCAACAATAGAGACGTTTCCACTGACACCAAGGATGGGTCACTGTTCTTTCCACTAAATGCTGGCTCACTAATCCTCAAACATACACCAATGATGGATCTCTATTCCTTTCACTGACAACACCATTAATGGATTACTATTCCTTCCACTGGGATTTAAGACGGGGCACTCCTCCGGCCAAACAGCTATTCCAGCCAATGACACTGAAAACGAAATGCTGGGTCACTAATTTTCAATAGAAAGGAAAAGGAAAGCTGCGCTGCAAAAAATATTAATTAAACAAACATATTGTGACAGTCTGAGTGCCGTGTGATATGGTGGTAAGTCCCCACATAAAGGGGGATACAATCAAGAAAGTCCCATAAAGAAATAACGTTCTGTGAAGTGAATCTTGATAAGTGATCCTTTTTGTGCAAAGAAAAAAGATGAATAAAAACACCAGTGACAGTGAACCTCCACCTTAAAAAATGCACGCTTACCAAAAGGCAAACAATAGCAAGCCTGTGAATTGGGATCAATAACCTGACATCAGACCAGCGCCAGCAGTGGTTTACTTGATGGTAATAAGGATATGCCAGAGGATTGGGACTCACAGAATGCACCAACGATCCGCACTATAGGGACAAAAAGAGAAACTCTCCATAGTGTAAATCCGCATGTATCATTTATTATAAAAAGGAAGTATTGCACTTACATCAAACGAGTAAAGCAAACTCTTAGGAGAATGCCGGCCATCTCGCAGACACCCGTCCACCAGTACACCACGATGACGTTGGCACGCCTACCACCCGATGTACGTTTCGTCAAAGATTGACTTAGTCATGGGGAACGGGCGACGTGCTGACTCATCGCTATAAATAGACAACCAAACCCCGCTGTGAATCTTGAGCAGGTAAGCTGAATTGCCTGATTCTATAATAGGAAAGCATATAATTGTATTGATGTCTAAATGATGGCAAATAATAAAAAGATTTATTAAAGTACAATTGATAAAAATTGGAAAATGAGGACAAAAAAATATATTTATAAAATATATATATATAAAAAACATTGAAGCACTCCATATGAATCTGAAACACAAGTCGTGTATAAAAAAACGAAACAGTCCAACACTGACCTCTAGTGGCGCAAGTGTATTCACATTAGCAACACACAAAAGAAAAGAACACATTATATAAGTGTGATCTGTCAGCGTAGATTACAAGGACCAAAAATAAATATATATATATATATATATATATATATATATATATATATATATATACTGGAACAATCTGAAATAAAAAGTAATGAAATTGTTAAATGGTATAGTGTTTAAAAATAAGATTGAAAGATCTATAATGGCGTTTATGGAGATTCATGTGAGAAATGACCAAAGGTAGTCGGAGTTGACCTCCCAACCAACATTGGTCAAAAACTCACCAATCTCTAGGCCAATAATCATTAAGGGGTGTAAACCATAGGGACAGGTGAGCTATAACAATAGCCCCACCACTATTTCCCAAAGGTATTGTATTGTACTTTAATAAATCTTTTTATTATTTGCCATCATTTAGACATCAATACAATTGTATGTTTTTTTTTATTATAGAATCAGGCAATTCAGCTTAGCCGCTCAAGATTCACAGCGAGGCTTGGTTGTCTATTTATAGCGATGAGTCAGCATGTCGCCCGTTCCCCATGACTAAGTCAATCTTTGACGAAATGTACGTCGGGTGGTAGGTGTGCTGACGTCATCGCGGTGTATTGTGTACTGGTGGACGGGTGACTGCGAGCCGGCCGGCATTGTCCTACAAGTTTGTTTTACTCTTGTTTGATGCAAGTGCAATACTTCCTTTTTATAATAAATGATACATGCGGATTTACACTATGGAGAGTTTTTTTTTTTGTCCTAATCCTCTGGCATATCCTTATTACCATCAAGTGAACCACTGCTGGCGCTGGTCTGATGTCAGGTTATTCATCCCAATTCACAGGCTTGCTATTGCTTGCCTTATGTAAGCGTGCATTTTTTAAGGTGGAGGTTCACTGTCACTGGTGTTTTTGTTCATCTTTTTTCTTTGCACAAAAAGGATCGCTTATCAAGATTTACTTCACAGAACGTTATTTCTTTATGGGACTTTCTTGATGGTATCCCCTCTTATGTGGGGACTTGCCACCATATCATATGGCACTCAGACTGTCACAATATGTTTGTTTAATATTTTTTGCAGCGCAGCTTTCCTTTTCCTTTCTTATGTACTGTGTTTGCACATATCATGCAAAATTGAGCTGCAGCTTTTTTATTTTAGTTAGCTATTAGCGCAGTATTTCTTCTTTGTTATACACTAATTATTTTCCCCTGAAACCAAAAGTGGGTCACTATATCTTTCACTGACACCAATATATAGTGGGCCAGTTTTCAATGGCAAAGAAATAGTTGCATTACTATAAATTTAGCATCTGTCGGGCTAGCACTGAGATAGCATTATCGTTGCATTATGCAGACCGTTTTCAGTTGTAGTTATGTAGCATTAACATGCCAGGATAGCAATTTAATTAAATGGGTTGAAAGATAGTTGCATTATTCTAAATATTTGTAAAGTGTCAGGTTAGCAGTGAGAGGGTTTACATGGTTGAGTTGTTATTGAATTACCGTAAATATAGCAAAAAAAGTCTGAATAACTTTGAAGTCGGTTTACGTTGTTGACAGTTTGTTTTACAACCTAAATGTTAAGGGTGTGATATGGTTTACATTAAGATATGATAGTGGCAGATGTAAAATTATCTTTATCTTAAAGATATTAAATCTTTCTGTTGTATTCTTTATCTTTTTTTCTTATTATCTTAAGCATATCAGATTGTAACGGATTGTTAGGATAGTGGGTTCACATCGGTTTAGAGATGTTAGCACAACCTAATTCTACAGGTGTGTTTTAGTATAGCAGTGAGATTTATCATATATATATATAGATATAGATATAGATATATAGATATATAGCAATATATCAGGATAACATTGAGACAGTATTGGTCGAGATAAAGTTGCAATACACAAAATATACAGTGGCTTGCGAAAGTATTCGGCCCCCTTGAACTTTTCAACCTTTTGCCACATTTCAGGCTTCAAACATAAAGATATACAATTTTAATTTTTTGTGAAGAATCACCAACAAGTGGGACACAATTGTGAAGTGGAACGAAATCAATTGGATATTTTAAACTTTTTTAGCAATTAAAAAATTGAAAAGTGGTGCGTGCAAAATTATTCGGCCCCTTTACTTTCAGTGCAGCAAACTCACTCCAGAAGTTCAGCGAGGATCTCTGAATGATCCAATGTTGTCCTAAATGACTGATGGTGATAAATAGAATCCACCTGTGTGTAATCAAGTCTCTGTATAAATGCACCTGCTCTGTAATAGTCTCAGGGTTCTGTTGAAAGCACAGAGAGCATCATGAAGACCAAGGAACACACCAGGCAGGTCCGTAATACTGTTGTGGAGAAGTTTAAAGCCGGATTTGGATACAAAAAGATTTCCCAAGCTTTAAACATCCCAAGGAGCACTGTGCAAGCGATCATTTTGAAATGGAAGCATCAGACCACTGCAAATCTACCAAGTCCTGGCTGTCCCTCTAAACTTTCAGCTCAGACAAGGAGAAGACTGATCAGAGATGCAGCCAAGAGGCCCATGATCACTCTGGATGAACTGCAGAGAACTACAGCTGAGGTGGGAGAGTCTGTCCATAGGACAACAATCAGTCGTACACTGCACAAATCTGGCCTTTATGGAAGAGTGGCAAGAAGAAAGCCATTTCTCAAAGATATCTATAAAAAGTCTCGTCTAAAGTTTGCCACAAGCCACCTGGGAGACACACCAAACATGTGGAAGAAGGTGCTCTGGTCCGATGAAACCAAAATCAAACTTTTTGGCCACAATGCAAAACGATATGTTTGGCGTAAAAGCAACACAGCTCATCACACTCAACACACCATCCCCACTGTCAAACATGGTGGTGGCAGCATCATGGTTTGGGCCTGCTTTTCTTCAGCAGGGACAGGGAAGATGGTTAAAATTGAGGGGAAGATGGATGCAGCCAAATACAGGACCATTCTGGATGAAAACCTGTTGGAGTCTGCAAAAGACCTGAAACTGGGACGGAGATTTATCTTCCAACAAGACAATGATCCCAAACATACAGCAAAATCTACAAAGGAATGGTTCACAAATAAAGGTATCCAGGTGTTAGAATGGCCAAGTCAAAGTCCAGACCTGAATCCAATCGAGAATCTGTGGAAAGAGCTGAAAACTGCTGTTCACAAACGCTCTTCATCCAACCTCACTGAGCTCGAGCTGTTTTGCAAGGAAGAATGGGCAAGAATTTCCGTCTCTCGATGTGCAAAACTGATAGAGACAGACCCCAAGCGACTTGCAGCTGTAATCGCAGCAAAAGGTGGCTCTACAAAGTATTAACGCAAGGGGGCCGAATAAATTTGCACGCCCCACTTTTCTTTTTTTTATTAGTTAAAAAAGTTTCAAAAATCCAAAAGATTTCGTTCCACTTCACAATTGTGTCCCACTTGTTGGTGATTCTTAACAAAAAATAAAAAATTTATATCTTTATGTTTGAAGCCTGAAATGTGGCAAAAGGTTGAAAAGTTCAAAGGGGCCGAATACTTTCGCAAGCCACTGTAGCTGGGTGTTGGAAAAGCAGTATACACATTTACATTTTGTTTGAGACCATTGCAAATCCCTAATTAAGACAGCATGTCGAAACAGCAATGAGATCATATGGTTTAATACATATGATGTATATCTGTCAGGGGATTTAGTAGACCAGACTGTGTGGACTGCACAGAAGAAACCAGAAACGCATGCAAGTGAAAAAATAATGGTGTTTATTAAATAAGTGACAAGTAAGAGAAATATAAACCATGCAAAACCAACCACAGACCCACAAACAACAAATAGTATATACAAGTAAATGGAGATACCGGAATCGTAAACAAAGCCAAGCCAAGGTCATACACAGGGAGGTCAGCAGATAGGTAAGGACGGGAAACCAGCAGGATAGGGAGAGGATGGATGGTTAGGCTGTAGGGCAGGGATCCAAGAGAATCAGGAGGGACATAAACAGGATTGGATAGGGATCGGATCAGATCAGGACGGGACAGAAACAGGTTCACGATCAGGATGCAGGCAGCAAGGTCAGGGCGCAGGGCCTGTGAGGGCTTGTCGGGTATTTATAAGGCTGTAGTAATTGACCTCAAGTTACAGCTGAGCGCAGAGGGTGCTGTTTGCTCCAGACTGCCGGAGTGCACACGCTGGTGGACACCGGTACTACGGCCCAAGGATGCAACAGTGCCACCAGCAGGAGAGACCTCTTACTACAGGTCCCAGGTGTTGGAAGACACCCGCTGGTGGACACTGGTACTCCAAGAGACCGGAAGCGCCATCAACGGGTAAACCCTCTCATGACAATATCGCCAAAGAGAGCACAATGTCAGCATAGCCGTGAGTTGGTTAGTAATTTGTTTGTTTTTTTTGTAGATCATTACAATTCCTTTAAACAAGCATTAAACTTATTAGAAAAAGTTTACATTAGATGTTTACATGCAGGAAGATAAGATTGAAGCAAAATAGTTTATACGAATATAGCTGAGATACTCTAAATTTAGAACAGGTTGGTTAAGTTATCGTTGCATTACAAGATGGGAAATCTAGCTGAAAAACAAATTACACTTAATGTAAGATAGTTTAATTTCCGAAATATAGATATAGCTTTAAGCACAAAAGAACACCATTGGTTGTGAGATTAGTTGCATTACTATAGCTTCTTGATTGTTCTACATTATTTAGGAGATAGGTGAAATCTTTTCAAACTACCATTATTTTCAAACTACCTGAGAGAAATATATTAGCGGGATAGATTTTGAAGACTGAGAGCTGAAATACTCTAAATGTAACACATGTCAACATGGCACTATTATTTAGGCTGATTTCACTGTGAACGGTGCATTCCAAGAGAGAAGAAGGGGAGAGAAAGAAGAGAGAGAGAAAATAAAGATTCTCTTCTATCTATTGTCTTCTCTCTATTACCTCTCCTCTTTAGTCTCTTCTCTCTATTATTTTTTTTTTTCTTTCCTTCTTTTTAATTTATATTGAAGGCAAGTGGATTTGATTGATTTGAAATATAATTTATATATAATATGTAAAAGAATTTTAATTATACATTTTTTTATCTGTTTGTATTTTTGGTGTCTCTCTCTCTCTCTCTCTTTCTCTCTCCTTTTTTATTTCTCCTCTTTTTTTATTTCTCCTCCTCCTTCCCTTTTTTTATTTCTCCTCCTTTTTACTTCTCCTTTTTATTCCTCCTCCTTTTTTTATTTCTCCTCCTTCTCCTTTTTTTTTAATTTCTCCTCCTTCTCCTTCTCCTTTTTATTTACCCCCCTTCTTCTCCTTTTAATTCTCCCTCCCCTTCTTCTCCTCCTTCGCCTTTTTTTATTTCACCTCCCTTCTCCTTCTCCTTCTCCTTTATTTCTCTTCCTCCTTCTCCTTTTTTTTATTTCTCCTCCTCCTAATTCTCAATTTTATTTCTCCTCCTTCTCCTTTTTTTTATTCTTCTCCTTTTATTCTCCTTCTCCTTCTTTTATTCCTTCTCCTCCATTTTATTTCTCCTCCTTCTCACCTTTTTTTTTATTTCTCCTCCTTTTCCTTCTTTTTTATTTCTCCTTTTTATTTCTCCTTCTCCTTTTTTATTTCTCCTTCTCCATCTCTACCTCTATCCTCTCTATCATCTCTACCTCTCTCTATCTATACCTCTATCCTCTCTATCATCTCTACCTCTCTCTATCTATACCTCTATCATCTCTACCTCTCTCTATCTATACCTCTATCCTCTATCTCTATCATCTCTACCTCTATCTCTACTCTATCCTCTCTATCATCTCTACCTCTATCCTCTCTATCATCTCTACCTCCTATCCTCTCTACCTCTATCCTCTCTATCATCTCTACCTCCTATCCTCTCTATCATCTCTACCTCTATCCTCTCTACCTCTATTTCTATCTCTACCTCTATCATCTCTATCTCTATCATCTCTATCCTGTCTACCTCTATCCTCTCTACCTCTATTTCTATCTCTACCTCTATCATCTCTATCTCTATCATCTCTATCCTGTCTACCTCTATCCTCTCTAATCTCTACCTCTATCTCTACCTTGCCATCTCTATCTATCTTGCCATCTCTCTCTCAACCTCTCTCTTGCCATCTCTCTCTCTCTCTTGCCATCTCTCTCTCTCTCTTGCCATCTCTCTATCTTGCCATCTCTCTATCTTGCCATCTCTCTCTCTCTTGCCATCTCTCTCTCTTGCCATCTCTCTCTCTCTCTCTTGCCATCTCTCTCTCTATCTTGCCATCTCTCTCTCTCTCTATCTTGCCATCTCTCTCTCTCTCTATCTTGCCATCTCTCTCTCTCTATCTTGCCATCTCTCTCTCTCTATCTTGCCATCTCTCTCTCTCTCTCTATCTTGCCATCTCTCTCTCTCTCTATCTTGCCATCTCTCTCTCTCTCTATCTTGCCATCTCTCTCTCTCTCTCTATCTTGCCATCTCTCTCTCTCTCTATTTTGCCATCTCTCTCTCTCTCTCTCTATCTTGCCATC